>OY293307.1:28314970-29514970 GCA_958502075.1 Orchestes rusci
GTATCAACCGTTTTAATAACTAATTTGATTCATAAAGACGTCAATAATAGATTTATGGATGATGCGTTTATTTTTGTTTCAACGTGACCCCATTTGGTGAGTTCTTTACTTTATTCCCACTATCTACAAGGTTTGTTGAACGATGATTTTAGTTCTTTCTTTCGATTTGATCATCAATTATTGTTTGCTTTTGTAAGCACCCATTCATGCTTCGGGCTGGTATGGGTTTATTTACTTCATAGGAGATATAAGTGTTATCTGTGAAATTTACTCGTACTAGGCTTGCTTGGAGTTGGTAAGGGTTTATTCAGTTTTGTTAAAATAAAGCGGTTTTTATTTTTTTTATTTTTTTTCCCGAAAACCAAGAGAGCTACGAAAAAATCACGAGACAAAAAAGTTGTATTTTTAGCTGCTTGTTTAGGTCGATTTAAAAACTTATGTTAAGTTGCAATTAACCCTTAATAAATCATGTTGAATCTAACCTCAAAATCCTGAAAAATCCGGCTTTCTCTCACGTTTTGCACAATAAATTATGTGTTTCAAGGCTGCAGCTGTTGCTTAAATTGCCGAATTGCGAGATACAACTCGCGTGGAGAGGATTGGAGCCCATTCTCATATTAGAGGGCTGGAACTCGATGATAATCTTGAAGCTCGAAATGTAAGGAAATTGTTCTGTCAATAATCTTCATGACAAATACGGCTTTCTCTCAGGTTTTGCACAATAAATTATGTGTTTTGAGGCTGCAGCTGTTGCTAAAATCGTCGAAGTGCGAGAAACAACCCGCGTGGAGAGAATTGGGGCCCATTCTCATATTAGAGGGCTGGGACTCGATGATAGTCTTGAAGCTCGAAATGTAAGGAAATTGTTCTGTCAATAATCTTCATGACAAATCCGGCTTTCTCTCAGGTTCTGCACAATAAATTATCTGTTTTAAGGCTGCAGCTGTAGCTTAAATCGCCGAAGTGCGAGAAACAACCCGCGTGGAAAGAATTGGGGCCCATTCTCATATTAGAGGGCTGGGACTCGATGAGTCTTGAAGCTCGAAATGTAAGGAAATTGTTCTGTCAATATTCTTCATGTGACAGGAGCTCGTGGGAGGCAGTCAATAATACGAGGAAGGCTACTTTAAGTCTTCTTTATTCGATTTTCAAGCTTTCGGAAAAATTTTCTCCTTCTTCAGGAAGTCGAATGTGAAGGACAGTTTCAAAAGGCACCAACACATAACAGAAAATCACACATTATACATATGCTAATAATTGTACACAAGAAATAAAATAAATGTTTAAAATACACAAACGAACTTTCACTACACTAAACATGTTAAAAAGATAAAATGGTTTAAAACTTGTAAAAGGGGTTAAAATGTTGAAACTGTAAAAGGACGCATATTACAAGTTTAACGGAACAAAGCACAATGAAACTTGTAATATGCGTCCTTTTACAGTTTCAACATTTTAACCCCTTTTACAAGTTTTTAACCATTTTATCTTTTTAACATGTTTAGTGTAGTGAAAGTTCGTTTGTGTATTTTAAACATTTATTTTATTTCTTGTGTACAATTATTAGCATATGTATAATGTGTGATTTTCTGTTATGTGTTGGTGCCTTTTGAAACTGTCCTTCACATTCGACTTCCTGAAGAAGGAGAAAATTTCTCCGGAAGCTTGAACATCGAATAAAGAAGACTTAAAGTAGCCTTCCTCGTATTATTGACTGCCTCCCACGAGCTCCTGTCACATAACTCTATTCCGCTCCAGTCACGAAACTAGCAGCAATATTCTTCATAGCAGCCTTGTTTATACTCAGAATTCTTTCACATATTGTGTATTTGATATTACATTGAATATCTCGAAGTATAGGTGTTTTTCAATTATTTTTACCACATTATCGTTTAAAATAATACAGGATATCTCAAAAAGAAGTCGATAGATGATATAAAACCACTTACACCCCTTTTCACTCATTCAAATAGTCATAATGACAACGAAAATTTTTGAGTTAATCATACACAATATTACATTCAATTTCATAAATGAAACTATCCGTGTCTGTATACAGAAGCTTAGGTTTTTCAGAAAAAGATTTTTTAAGCATGAAATTATAATGAAAATCACAGGCACATTGTAATTTTTGAAATGTTCAAAGTACACATACCGATGTAAAGGGGTTTATTGAAAATGAGATTTGTTTTTTCATTTCTATAGTCACCAGATCTTCAGCAAAAATTGTTAGGTTATGAAATACTGCACTGGAAATCAAATTGCTTGCATCATATCGACCCTCCCACTTCAGAGTCTACAATTTCATAAATGAGAGAATCAGTATCTGTGTGTGTGTGTGTGTAAAGAACAGTACAATTTTGAAAACGATTTTTCATGTAGGTATCCATAATGAAAGTTGTAGAGATAGTAGTTTTAACCAAATCTAAAATACACATTCTAACATAGATAGGCTTGTTGAAATAAACCTCCGATTTAGTCAATTCCATAATTACCAGGTTTGCGCTAATTAAAAAAGGCCAAAGGGGTCAAATATAACGTTGTGAAAAATAAATTAACGTTTGACGATTACTGGGATTCTCTGAGACATTCAAAAATTATCGTCGTCACTCAGCGTCCCATTCGTTCCAATGCTCACAATGTTTACAGCATTGAGCAAACTAGAGTTGCGTTGAGTGCCAACGATGATAAAAGATTTCTGCAAGAGAATACCTTTGATACTCTTCCCTTTGGACACTTTTCAACTTTATAGCGTTTTTTAAAAATATAATTTCAGTATTGTCTCTGGGTAAATAACTTTAATCTGTTAATATCATGAATTATTGTAGGATAATATTATTAGTTTTTGTACTATCGTATTATTAATTTTTTGTCATATGTTCCTCAAGTACATACCAGTACATAACAACAATAATGTATGTACATAATCTGTATTCCTGAAAATATATGATTTTTGAAGTGTTTTTGTGTGTTTAATTTATTTGATTGGATATGCAATGAGAATAGGGTGAGTATTCTGTTTTTTCAATTTTGAATCTAAAATCTCCTCATTCGTAACAATATAAATGTTGCTTTTTTCAAGTATTGAATCGATAGTACCCGAAATCTATATCAACGATTAGCTTAAAAACTATGAAGAAATCTGACGGATATGCAATGGGAATATGTTGAGTATTAAGTCGTTGGTGAGTATGTTTTTGCAATTCCAATGCTCACAATGTTTACAGCATTGAGCAAACTAAAGTTGCGTTGAGTGTCAACGATGATAAAATATTTCTGCAAGAGAATACCTTTGATACTCTTCCCTTTGGACACTATTCAACTTTATCGCGTTTTTTAAGAATATAATTTCACTATTGTCTCTGGGTAAATAACTTTAATCTGTTAATATCATGAATTATTGTAGGATTATATTATTAGTAGGAAGAAAACAGTTTGAGTACTCAGAGCAATATTCTTTTATTAGTAGCTGGCAAAGCGCTTTCGGCTAATAATAAGCCATCATCAGTGCCCCAATAGTCAGTTGTGTACAGTGGACATTTTTCATCAATTTGACCATCATTGGGCCCCTTTCAAGGGTGCTAATTATTCGTAAAAATGGTCCGGCATCATACAATACTATTTTCAAAAGTTATCGAGGTCAATCACGTTCACAAGGTTAAAATAACATTAAACATAAGCACGTACAAGACATTTACAACACTTTAAAATGAATTTATAGACTTATTTTATCATTCTAGCGATGATTGACCACTAGGCGAAAGGTGAGAGATGAAATGATACAGGTTATTAAGCGAAGCGAAGCGAAAATTGGAAGTGACTTGAGTCACTTCCAATTTTTAACCAGATTCATCATTTATCATTTTCAGAACATCATTTATCATTTTCAAAATTATCTTATTTTTGTTTGATTTTTTCTAGAACCTATCCATCATGAAGATCATCGCAATGCAGGGCTTCAATTTGGCACAAGAGTTCAAAGTCAAGGAGCTATCAATCTTTATATGAAAAGATCAATATATCTATATTATTAGTTCTTGTATCATCGTAAAAGTGATTTTTTATGTACCCTATGTTCCTCAAGTAGGGAAAGTTGGGGCAAAGTGGCCACCTTAATTAAAAAAAAATAAAAATATCTTAAAAATTACCAAACTGAGATTTATTCAAAACCAATATTTGCCTTATTGATCCACAAGTAGGTTAACAACATTTTTAGTCATTCTAGATATATACTCTTGACTAAATTAATCAAAAATATAATAAGTGCAAATTATCCACTTTACCCCATATATGGGGCAAAGCGGATAACAGGTCGGGGCAAAGTGAACAACGTGAAACATGTACAAAAAGAAACGTAAAATTTGAAATAAAATTTTAATTCAACTATAAATATAGTGAAACAACATATTTGAACATAAAACATGATTCTTTCATATCTGAAATAAAAAAAATATTCAAATTCGTACAGAAAATAAGAAACCCTTAAACTAAAAATATTTTTGGAATTCTTTGGTCTTCGTAATAAAAAAAAGCTTACGAACTAACAACAAAAACAAGGTTCTATATTTAAATAGATTAAAAATAATTTTTAAAACACTTTAATCTTCCCATGCCTTTGAATGTCGATTTTCAGTTTTCCTAGAATTTCTTCTCTTAAGACCTCACTCACATCTTGGACCTCGGGAAAAACGAAAATGTCTGTCGACTGTCGATATTGTCGTAGAAATTAAACAAAAATCTTTGAATCCAAGCCCTTCTGGATATCTGTTATTTGGGCAACAAACTGTTTTTTGGTTCTTTTTTCTGATGTTAGTTCCGTTAAAACAAAATCATTTATTTTAAGATTATTCACGTCAATATTCTCTAAGCAAAATGGCTTAGGCTTCGGATAAAACTCAAAGTCGCTGCCATCTGAATCATCTGAGCTCTGTAACTCAATTTCTGTAGAACTGTCTGATGACGTATCCGTATCGACTTTCGTATCTTTCCTGGCTACTTTCGGTTTCACCAAATTTGTTTTGACAATTTTTTTCTTGTTCTTTGGTATTTTTGAGGTCGTGGAATTCTTCAGATCTTCATAATTTGGAGTTGACGTCAACACCATAGTTTTTCCTCTTTTTACATTTTTTTTTGGAGCTGTTGTTTCACCAATTTTTGGCAAGGGCATTATATCTTTTGGAGAATAATAAAGGCTCGCAATATTTTTGTCACTTGTAAGAATAGGTAAATGTTGAGAGGAGGGAGTCGTGTAGCCTCGTTGTTTTGGGGACGGAGTTCTAGCTGTCGAGCATCCCGGTTGTGGAGACGGAGTTCTACTCATAGATAGACCTGGTGATGGATGACTAAGATGACTTACAAGAGTAACCCCTGTTTGGTCGTTGGTTACCATCTGGAAAGGACTTTTTGGGTGTGCTTCAGTTAATGACCTATCTGTTGTCTCAGCAGGTTTAAATAACTCTTCTGGAAAAACATTAGGGTTGTAAGGGTAAATTCCGGTCGCCTTGAAGCCGTTTATCGCATTTTGGGCGGTTGCGGCACGCTGAAATGCTTTTCCAAAAAGTTCCCCAACTTGATAAATGGTTATTGCTTTTCCAGAATTGTTGATTAACCATTTTTTTGTCTCTTGTTCGTAATACGTATTCAAAGGAAACATGAATGCCACATCCAATGGCTGTAGACGGTGGGATGTATGTGGTGGTATTACAATTATGTGCACGTGATTCGCTCTGGCTTTTTCGACTAATGTTAAATTTTTAGTATGCGTTGCGTGCCCGTCAAAAATCAGCAATACCGGATCTGCTTCGGTAGGTTTAGAGTATTTTAGAAAATGGTTAAACCAAACATCAGAAAATATATGGCTTTGCATCCATCCTGAAGAATGATATTCAACGATTGATTCTGGGGGTAACCCTTGTTCCAGAGGCGGACACCTTCTTACTCGTGGGAATATTAGAAGTGGAGGAAAGTAGAATCCCAATGCATTGAAACAAATTTCAGCTGTAGTTAACGTACCCCTCTCGGCAGAGGAAAGACTACCAACCTGTTTTTTTCCTTTGGCTGAAAAAATTCGGGAAGGCCTGTTCGGGACCGTTGAAATACCGGTCTCGTCGCAATTGAAAATTCTACTGGGCGGAAATTTGTACTTTCTGAGCATATCCCCCAAAAGGTTGAAAAACGAATCGACATTATATTTAATAAATGAAGATGCTCTAGCTATTGAAGTGTACTCGGGCAGCCTCAATGAAATATTTTTATTTCGCTCTAGAAACCCATAAATCCAATCTCGCCCTGCTAGACCTTTAACTTCATTAAAGTGGTGAGGTATTCCATTTTTTTCTGCATACTGGAACGCCAGGTGCCGTAGTTCTTTTGTGCTTAGGCCAAAAAGCCGACTTTCCATGTCCAAAATAAACTCAACCAGTTCTTTCTCTTGCACTTTGGTAAAAACTGGTCTAAATCGCCCTAAAATCTTTTTTGAAGCATCCTCGGGATTCTTATCTGAATTGACTCTTCTTCGTAGAGTTGTGTAAGGGACCATATATTGCAATGCAGCCTTTTTAGTGCAAATAATCTTGTTTCTGACATCTTGTATAGCTTGTTTCATGCTTTCTTCCGACCAAGAATGTTGCTGCGACTTTCGTTTGTATGCTCGAACCATTTTCAAAAGCTGCAACAATGCAACTTGATAATTATGATATTATTCTCCATATGGGGCAAAGTGGATATTGTGACCACTTTACCCCATAGCTAAAAAACCACTTTGCCCCTACACATAACCAAAAATCAAAACTAAGATTATGAAAAAACGCAAGCATTTAGATGAAATATTTATAGATACATTTTACTACCATATCAATCAAATCCAAAAAATGATAAAATTCAAAAAAATATATTCTCAGCTTTAGCCAAAATGCTTATCAACTTACCGCTGTATGTTACACGCACGTGGTTTAAAATTTTCATCCGCTGCCAAAACAAGCGTGCTGTCTTCTCGGTGGCCACAGACAAAGTGGTTATTGGTACATACATAAGAGAACAAAATGTACTGAATGGCGTTGCCAAATGTCGCAGGGTAGTTGCAATATTAACAAAAACCGCTTTGCCCCGATGGGCCGCTTTGCCCCAAACTCCCCTACCTGCAATTATGTACTTTCGATAGAATCTGTATTCCTGAAAATATATGATTTTTTGAAGTGTCTTTGTGTGTTTAATTTATTCGACTGGATATGCAATGGGGATATGGTGAGTATGTCTGTTTTTCAATTCATGGGTATATGGTGAGTATGTCTGTTTTTCAATTTTTTGAATCTAAAATTTTTCCAAATATTGAATCGATAGTACGCGCGACCACGCGCGTGTCTGTTTTTTAATTCATGGAAATATAGTGACTATGTTTGTTTTTCAATTTTGAATATATCTAAAATCTCCTCATTCGTAACAATATAAATCATGCTTTTTTTTCAAATATTGAATCAATAGTACGCGTCATCAATGATTAGCTCAAAGAACTATGAAGAAATCTACATCTCCATCGCAGCTCACCAACGCCATCTAATCATTCTAACAGGGTGTTCCATCAAAAAAACGCAGCTCACCAACGCCATCTAATCATTCTTATAGCAAACGATTAAAGAATCAAATAGTACGCACCAAACACCTGTCTACTTTGAGTGGAAATCATTCAATAGGCAACCCTATGACGTCATACACAGCATCATCGATTCGATATGCAATTCCTGCTTCAAACGCCATTAAAAATCGTAGCTCAGCAACGCCATCTAATCATTCTAATAGCAAACGATCAAAGAATCGAAGCGCCATCTCAACTCAACAACTACAAAGAAAGGCGGCCTAAAACCTGAATTCCCAATACCCCCGTCCCCTCATCAAGCCCCCAAACTATCTTACTCCACGAATCCTGTGCGCAGGGGGGCCCGAATTCCCCCACAAAACACCGAAACCCCCCACACACACACACACACACACACACACAATTTAAGACAAGACCAAAACACACCGAAACGGTATCTAAAATCTATATAAATTCCTATGACTAGGTGGCGTAGGTGGTTTAGACTATAATACAAATCCAAAGGACGAGTTCAATTCTCGCTATCGGATAATCTTTTTTCAGGCTTTAGATCATCGGGGTAGCAACTGAACCACAAATCTACATTCTATTTTAGGCACCTTGGTAGCGTATTGGTTTAGACTGTCACGTACAAATCCAAAGGATATGGGTTCCTACTCGCTATCGGAAAATCTTTTTTCAGACTTTGGTGAGAATAAAATCTTACCTCCCCACCGCCCATCTCGATCCCAGAAACAAAGCTATAAAAAATCCCCTGTCAACTGACATCTGTCAAAGCTGTCATCTGTCAAAGCTGTCATCTGTCAAAGCTGTCCAGATCGAAGCGTCATGTCAACTGTCAAATGTCAAATCAAGCTGTCATCTGTCAAAAATATGCCTCGCCCACTTGAGCGCATATTGGCCGGTGAGCCAGAAGCCCCCTTGTTTATCTACTAATATCATCAATACTTTTTACGAAGTATCTATTAAATGTTTTCGACATAAACACTAAACGGAGTTTCCAGTCATTAATTAACACTATTATGCTGTCTTTGTTATTCAGGTAACCCTGACAATCAAGATAAACAATGCTGGAGTTTATTGCCCATTTGGTATTTAATTGCTATTGCAAAAATTTATTTATGCGGATCTTCTCAATACGTTTGTAAGTTTCACACTTATTAAAGTCCCATACAGCATGCACAATGTCAAGTTTTATTCCGTATTTTTGATTAGACGCTACACAATTGATACACAATAATGAACTGCTTTGACAATTTTTCGTAACATGATCTCCTGAACATCTTGCACAAGTTCCTCTCTTCTCACATTTTTTCTGCCGATGGCCATATTTGTTGCAATTGTAACACCTGATTATTCCATATTCATTAAATACTCGATATCTACTCCATCCCAAATTCACTCTCTCCTTGCTTATGAACGAGTTATAAGTGTTAAAATCCAATTCCATCATAATATTGAATTTATGATTAGCAACGGTAGTTCTGCGCAATTTGTTTTGAATGTTTGGCTATTTGTATCCAAGTCATTTTGTTTGGACACTCTTTTAATGATATCTATATCAGAAACACCATACTCATATTGATCCACTCCCACTACTTTAATTCGATGCTCATGAATTTGAGGTATATCAACTTCATAATTCTCACCCAGTGTATCTTGAATGGCCGATTGCACCGTCGAGATCTCCTTTTCATTTCCACAGCTCAGTATCAGATGTCCCCCTTTTGTTGTTCGTCCCATGGTCATCCCAATTCCCAGCCCTCCCGGGTTAACCTTATCCTGAAGATCCTTTTTGATTTTGTTCACATCTTTTTGTTGACCCTTTTGTTTAATCAATAGCACTTTACTATTGTTAGTTTGTTTAGCCACAGCAGATGCATACGATGTGTTTGGAACGTTTGAGGAGAAGGATTGATAACATAAATCTCTTTTAATTGGGCTAATTCGAGTTTAAGGGTTCTGTTTTCCGATAATACTTGATCCATTTTTTCATTCAACTCATTTGTGTGCATTAAAACTCACTTCCAACAATTGTCAGGATTTATTTGTAACAATAACAAATATATAATTGACTGGTTCACCAAGCTCAGCTTCAATCTTGGCCAGAACAAAGGCACCTGGAATTAAAAATTAGGCTGAGTCACCTTCCTTATTGATGTTAACATACTTTGAGGTATTTGTCAAGTTCAAGATATTTTTAATATGGGTAAAACTGAAATCAAAATAAGAGAAATACACCAATTGTGAAATCTATACTACTGTTCAATACCAGGGAGCACAAATGCGATAATCAACCTCCGAATACAATGCAAGGGAAATACGAACATTCCATTATATTATATTTGATCAATGGTTGACCACCACACAAAAATTGGTGTAGCATTCTACACATAATCCCAGAAACTAACAACAATATGGGGGCGTCCCTAGGCTGCAGGACAACCATATAACTTGGCACAAATAGCTTTCTTCTTTAATCAATTTTAATATCAACTCACAGCTAAATACGTCAAGCCAATATGTGAAACCTACGCGTTATATGTCAAGTCTCTAACGCAATCGCCTCAAATAGAGCCGTGGCAAGTCGATATAGCCTTATGAATAATATTTAACTAGGTACTCATAACTCGAGATCACTTCATTCACAAGAACTAAACTCCCATACCACAAGTATGATTATACAGGGTGTCCGGAAATTACGCGTCAGGATTCTGGTGGGCGCTTCTACATGAAAAATTAATGCAACAAACTTCTATACAATTTATTCAAAAACTCAAAATTAAGGAAGATACAGGGTGTTAAAAAATATTTTTTTTTTCTTATTTTTTTTAATAACTTTTTTTCTAGTGTAATGATTTTTGCCAAATTTTGCATGCATGTCACTAGTGTTTCTTTGTATTCACCCTATTAATTTGACGCTAGTCGTCAATGACAAAAGGCTGAAGCTGCCCTTCACCTTAGGAAAATTACTTAGAACTTTTTTGTTTTAATCTTTTTATAAATTTGGATGTCAAATTAGTAAAGAGCATCAAAATATTTTTTAAAAAGGTACTCGTGTTGCATCATCGTAGAATTAACGGTTTCCGAGAAAAACGACTTTAAACATTAACCGTACCTTAAATAATTAAAAATTCGTACTTTGAAAAAATTTTTGAAGTTTTTCAAAAAATTGTATAGAAGTTTGTTGCAATAATTTTTCATGTAGAATCGCCCACCAAAATCCTGACGCGTAATTTCCGGACACCCTGTATTTCATACCACTACGCTAGAGGAAAAGTGAGCTGTAGCAGATTATTTAACAAGTGTCAAACTCTTTAGACTACTGATGGTGAGCCATTCCTCAATCTCCATCATTCAGAAAAAGGGGCGGCGGTAGATCGTTTCAACCTAATTCATGATGTTTAACGGAAAGGTTGGTACAGAACCGTAATAAATGTCTAGAGTTACATCCATGTGAGTAGTGCCCTCCTTATACCGGTTTCGTCCCGAAATTGGACTCATCAGTAAGGCAGCTGGCACAACTCACACCGATGCAACTCCAGCCACTACCCTAATCTGGGTAAATGTGCAGTGTTTGTTTTTAGACAACCACTGCCATCTATTGGCTCACAAGTCTGGTGAACGCGAATAGATGTGTGGTATGTTCGAGCTGTACCTCTCGATCATGGAATAAAGAGACATTGTTTTACGGTTATCCGATGTTAAACGGAAAGGTTGGTACAGAACCGTGATAAATGTCTAGAGTTACATCCATGTGAGTAGTGCCCTCCTTATACCGGTTTCGTCCCGAAATTGGACTCATCAGTAAGGCAGCTGGCACAACTCACAACGATGCAACTCCAGCCACTACCCTAATCTGGGTAAATGTGCAGTGGTTGTTTTTAGACAACCACTGCCATCTATTGGCTCACAAGTCTGTGAACGCGAATAGATGTATGGTATGTTCGAGCTGTACCTCTCGATCATGGAATAAAGAGACATTGTTTTACGGTTATCCGATGTTAAACGGAAAGGTTGGTACAGAACCGTAATAAATGTCTAGAGTTACATCCATGTGAGTAGTGCCCTCCTTATACCGGTTCCGTCCCGCAATCAGTAAGGCACATGGATGTAACTCTAGACATTTATTACGGTTCTGTACCCCATGCGCTTGGGTTTTTTTTGTATAAATAGATGTTACAGTTTTTCAATGCACTTATCCATTATTCCCAAAAACAAAGTTTTATTGAAAATAAAGTAGATACCGCTTTTTCATCGTCAGGATTGGTACTGTCATACTAGGCTTGAAGGTGGTTCAACTCAAGGCAAATGAGGAGAACACGAGATTAAACTCTTGATTTTTGGTACAGTAATGAAAACTTTAATTATTATATTCACCATGGATAGGTTATTGTTACTCGTCATTATCTGACTCATTGTTGACCATCGGAATGTTAACCCAAAAATTCAATCGGTTTGCAGGGATTATTGCATTTCCTTGATTGCTTACATTATTATTTTGTATTAATTAAATAATACCATCTCTAAACAATCAGTTTTGACTATTGAGGATTACGTTCATGTTCATAATATGATGATAACGTGATTACTAAACTTACTAAACTAACTGAAAAAACCAAACTTTCCTGGAACATGAAACTTGTTTGCGAAATTCCACTATTATTAGAAATCCCTAGTGTTTCATCCGTCCAAATGGAGATAAAGGAGGGTGGGGTTGAGATGTCTGTTTACTCTGTTTTTCTAAGGCAATTTAGCGGTTATTACAAACCTTCTCGACATTTGCGAAGATGGAATAGCGGTAACTACAAAATAATAGTGTAAAATAGCGGCAAGTGTGGTATATACCGCAAAATAACTTTAGTATTCAACACTTATCGCTGTATGGCTTGGGATTTTCTTCGAAAAATGAACATATCGTCAAATAAATTGCATCTTTATGAGAATCTCATAACTTATACCGCTCCTATACCTTAGCAAATCGGTTCTAGATGTCATTCTGTATCTAAAAATGTGAATTGCGCCTAGCGCGGCAGTATAGGTGTCATTATTGATGTCATTTTGGACAGGACAGGAGTATAGTGAGTTATGAATCATAACTCACGTTTCCGTGGCAAACAATCAAACAACCTATCACGTTCCCGTGGCAACCAAACAGACTAGTCATTCTGACATTGAAACTTATATTTTATAATTATCTCGTAAAAAAACGATCTCCTCCATTTGTTGGATAAAACATTGAATGGCACTCCTGCGTTATGTTCCACAAGTCACTTGAGAATCTATACCACTCGACCCAACTGTCTCTTGGTACAAATCTTTCTCGCGTAACTTAATTTCAACACAACGCACTAGCCATAAATAACTATTATTTCATACTGTACTCCAATTTACCGGACTCAAAACCAGTTCGGTAAATGACACATTACATCATCAGAGCCAGTAAAATTAGACAAGAAAAATATATAATGTCAAATAACTTTGGAAGTTATTGCATGGTTTGGCTGGCGCCATCTCATGGTTATAATCAATAACTTGACATGAAATGTGGGTAACATAAGTACCTATCTACAGTATGTCCACGGATAGATCACCCTATTGGTATATTGGGCCAAAAATTTTATGTTTCGATCAAAAGTCACTCTTCATAAAAAGTTCTGCTTGGTTTGAACTTGAAAAGTCTATCGTCAGACTTTTGATTTGAAAATATTACACAGGGGGGTCGAAATACCAGAAAACGAGAAATACTATCATGGGTAAACTACCTTTATTGAAATTTCAACTCAGTATTCCAAATTTTATTTTTCTGTGGTTCTGAAATTTTGTTTCTGATTTTTTATACTTGTTTAGATCATCTCACGTATTCCTCACCTATTTTTCATTTCTTGTCACACATGGGCAAAGGATACGTGAAATGATCTAAAAAAGAATAAATTAGGAACAAAACTACAAAACTTTTTAGAAAGATAAAATTTGGGGTTGAAATTTTGGAATTAATCTTTGGATTGGATTTAAAATCTTATTTTTTATCTGTCACAAGGTATGATATTTCACGTTTCCTTGTTTTCCAACCCCCCTGTAAAATATTTTCAGAATAAAAGTCTGATAATAGACTTTTCAAAACGAGCAGAACTTCTTATCAAGAGGGACTTTTGGTCGAAAAATAAAAATGTTGGTCCATTATACCGTGAACATACTAACTGTATACTTACTACCTTGGCTGTGACATTGTTTGGCTGGCGCCATCTCATGGTGAAAATGTTAGACGGACTGCGACCAATGTGTGGTTTGACAAAAAAGTACTTTCGCTTTTATACCGATTGAAAAACATTGTCACCATATGAAATGAAACATTGTACGCTATACAGCCGTGAAATGTCATCAAACCACTCGTCTAGAAATTCTTTTGTCGTCTCGTTTATATGAAGATTTTGACTTGTACTTTAATAAGTCATTTCCCGGCCTAGTAACGTAGTATACCATCCTACAAAACACTGCAATTAAAAAAGATTTATATACCACATTCAACATTTTTTATGTATTTGGATCATAGGTTTTTTTCTGGAAACATAAAGAACTAGGATCGTCCATAACCGCTCGAAAACATGCATTAATAAGACAAGACAAACTCAACTTGATTTCGGCTATAGAAATCTGTTTGTTATTTATAGATATTGCATGAACAGGTTGTTCCTTTATATTCTAGCCTGTGAATATCTTCCCTATTATTCTTGATAGATATTTTTTTTTATCAAAGTTGAATTGAATTTGATTGCTATTCAGATTCTCAACACGAAAAAAATTAAAACGCGTCAAAAATAGATTATCTTTACAAATGCTCTGAGATCCTTTCACGGAATTCAGTAAAGCTAAGTCAGAATTCTGAGATAATTTCATGAAATTCCTTGAAATAAGTCAACGATACGAGCGATAAGTCGCAGTTGAAGATTCCACTTAATTTAAGAAATGCCGTAAAATTAAGTCAAAATTTCGAGATTATTTCACATGATTCCGAAAATTGAGTCTGAATACAATTCATCAGTGGTGGTGGCCCTTCTTTGCTTTCTTTTATTTCGCCAAACCTTCAACCAAGCATTATCAAAAAACTCTCATTTTAAAATACAAAAGAGCCTTATAGTGAATAAAGGTGGGTAACAAATAAAGATCGGTTAGGTATAGGGTACATGAGCACTGGTTTGATTATTTTTTCAAGCTGACCGTCACTCTAATCAATCTTGGATTTCTAATTATTAAGTGATTTATTATTTGAATTTGTGTTCAAGCCAAGTGGGATTTTTTTGCTGGGGTGTGGCCAAATACCCAAAGAAATTTGGTAAATCATGGATGCATCACAAAACTGCAAAGCCGTATGTTTTTATCTTAAGGGGATTCATCCGGTCTGAAATTTTACTCAATGCAAGCATTTTCTCTGGAATGCGCCATTTTCTTATTGCATCACCTTTTGGAACAATTCAGGTCAGCGCCGGACCGTGCTTTTCTGAGGCCCTGGGCTAATGACATATGGGGGGCCCCCGAATAATCCGAATACTTGATTTTTTTTGGAAAAATATTTGATGTGTGATAATTAAAACAATGAAAAACTAAATCATTCTTTATTTAAACAGTTAAATAAAATACATATTTGATCTACGGTGAACAACGTGGTGAACAATAACTTAAGTTCATAAATTCTCAATTAACACAAAAATTAAACAAAATCAACAAAATAGTCAAAACACAAAATGTAAATAGTACCTTTATACCTTTTATTTCAAATACAACACCCAGTGTATTAATCAGTTCTTGATTTCTTTAGAAAATTCTGAACATATTTCATGCATACTTATCTTTAACTGTTTTGAAAATATCGGGTGTTTTCAGATTTACTGCAATAAAATTATTTCATGACAGAAATTCGCTAGGACACACTCAAAAATCAATAAATACCAAGCAGTTATACTGCCTGTTTCTCAATAATGTGAAAAATAAGCCCCGACAACTACTGTCACGCAGTCAGACGATTTTTTATTATTTTCATATTACTAGAAACACACGCTAAAGTTGTTTTCACTCACTTTCCTTTTATCAAAATTTTGATAGAAGATAATTATTATTGACTGTGCTCAAGCAACTTTTTATTTTCAATAAATCTGAAAACACTCAATATTTTTGAAACAGTTTAAGATAGGTATAAGACATTTTGAATGAAATATGTCTAGAATTTTCTGGAGAACCAAAAAATTTAATAATATACAGAGTGTTGTATTCGAAATAACAGAGTTGGTATCAGCCCCTGGGCTCCCTGCTACATGACACACTCTGTATAAAATGTTTTTGCTGGATAAAGAGTACAACCACATATATCAGTCGACGTTTCCGAGCGTTTTTTCAAAAACGTTACCTTTCATCAGTTATTGAATTTATTCCATTTGGCTGTTCCACACTGTATAAGTTGATGTTTGATTCAGCCGTATTTATGCTATTTCAGTTTTAAGTTCCAATTTCAAACAACTACTACTAAGCCATGCACATAAAGTTTTCCATAGCAACATTTATTGAGAAAGGTAGAAAATTGAAGTTCAAAGTGGAATAGCGCAGAAAAAGCTGAACTAAACATGAACGTATACAGCAGCTCAAAAAACTCCTCTCACCCTTCTAACTTTTAAAACGTTTAATATTGGGTTATTTTTGAAATGATCGAATTTACTATGTAGGTGAAAAAAATTTCAATGAAATGTATACAATTATGTTTGTAAAATGAATGACAACCTTTCTACTAAGAAAATACCTATTTAAACAAAAATTGCATTCAACCAGTCATTGTCATGGCGCTCCCCGTTATTGGCACTCCAATTGTTGGCATGATTAGGTCTAATTTCTGGCATTAGCATTGCATGGATATTTATTTTTGGTATACCTACAACCTATTCTTAATGATTATCAAAACTTACATTCTCAACAAGTTTGGCATACAAAGTTATTGAGATTTTCGTTTTGTTTTTCCAAACATACCAAATGAAAGTGTCTCCCAAAATACTTTTTACATCTAAAACCTGGCTTAGTTACTGTTATGTTGTATACACAATACAAACAAAGTGCTGTGGTCACAAAGTTTTTTTTAAAGGAATGATCATCATCAGTAGGATATTGTTGAAAAATATTCTTCTTGCTGCTTCCCATTATCTTGTGTGATTTTTGTTCTACAGGAAGCCTTTGTGGAGAAATTTAGATGTAGTCTGTCCTCATAAGAATACCACAGGGGATGGGATTTGGTTTCGTCAATGGATTCAGTTGCCGATATCATTTTCTCATGCCTGACCTTTTTTTCCAGTTTTCTTATCAAATGATTTTTTTTTATGGGTATTTCCTTTCTCTTTGATTTGTTTTCGTTTATTTGATAGTCTTTTTTTAGCAATCCTAGTGGTCCAGTAGCCATATACATCAGACCTTGCGTTAGATCCGGTAGTTCTGATTTTTTGCTGACTTGTTGTTGATGTTGGCCAAATGAATAATCATAGTTTTCGACTCGAGCGCCGAAGGCAACATTGTCAAATTTCAAAAAAATATCAAAATGTCTACCTTTTATCCAGTTTTTGGCAATTTTAACCCAGAAGGACTAAGTTTTCGATCATAACTATACAACACTTTTTGAAGAAGACTAAATTTGCTACAATTTGAGATCAGAATGGTCTCTGTAGACCTAATAGTTGACAAGATACAGATTTTCAAAATTTAGTGTTATTTTTCCACACTTGCAAATGTTAACATAATACAACAATATTATACTATTATTGTGCCTACCTGGTAGATGTCTCCAGGCTAGTTACCTTACACATTTATTATTCTGTGGGAATTTCGATCCTCTAGACTTATTTTCTTTAGTAAATTCACGCCTTGCCAACTCCGAAAGAAATGAAGAATTATGCATAATTGTTTTGATCTCATTGAAAAAAGTAAATCAAATACATGTTTGAAATCATCTGAAAGTAGATTTTGCCCTCTTTGAAGGACCCGGTTGAGTCTCGACGGTCTCCCCACTCAAAACATATCTGCAGTAGCAGAGCTCAACTTAACCCTTAGATGCTTAAAACGATAGAGTAAAAATGGCCGCAGACTCTTTCCAGGTAGATATAATGTTGTTTAATTACCGCAGGAAATAGGTTAAGATAGTCGTTTATTTGAATATTTTCAAGTTTCAAAACATAGCATAAACATAACATAAACATTCTGGAAAGCTGTAGCTCAAAAACTATTGGGTCTACAAGGACGGTTTTGATCTCAAATTGTAGGAAATTTAGTCTACTTTAAAAAGGGTGCTAGAATTAGTATCAAAAACTTAGTCGTTCAGGGTTTATATTGCCAAATACTGAATAAAAGTGAGAAATTTGGGATTTTTTTTTTAAATTTGACAATGTTGCGTTCGGCGCTCGAGGTCGAAAACTTCGATTATTCATTGGGCCAACAACATAAACAAGTCAGCAAAAAATCAGAACTACCGGATCTAACGCAAGGAACCCCCCTTTTCAGACGACATGGTTACTGGATTATAGCTAGTTTCCTGCTATTTTTTTCTTGTTGCAATTTTTGTTTTTTCCTCTAGCTTTTTTAGGTTTCTGTTTTTTTTCAACCAGATGATGTAATGACAAAGCCGTTTTTTTGGGCATTCCTTTTTTTTGTGCAATAATTCGATCATTTCTAACAATAATTATATCTATCCATCTTCTGACGATTGACATGTGAGTTAAATTATTAGATATATCAACAACATTGCTTACACAAACACCACTCATCCAGGTAGCACTGATGATGGCCTAATAGACGAAAGCGCTTTGCTACGAAATAGCTATTCACCTAACAAGTGCGGAAAATTAGTTTTTCCGCACGAGTCTGCCGTTCGCCGACCGACGCGTAGCGGAGTTCGGTGAAGCAGCCGAGGGCGGAAAAACATTTTCCGCAAGTGTTAGGTACAATAGTTTTTCTACAGACGTGCGGAAATAAGGATATAATTCGTAATTTAAAAGTTTCTGATGCAACTAATGACAAATAAATAAAAATGAATGTCGAAATGTGTAACTAAGCGACCATAGTTACCTAGAAACCTGGTTGCTGTTTGCTTATGATATTGTTAATTTTTCCGCACTGGTGCGGAAAATCTGATTTTCCACACGGATATCGGTGCGGAAAATTGAATTTCCCGCACGGCTGTAGGAAAAATAAATTTACCTACCCGAATACTCCATTTTTTCTTCTCTTTCTAGGAAAGATTTGGAGGATTCATTTATTCAACCGTTGTTTTCTTTCAAGTAGATATGCTCTGTAGTTTTGTGGCGCATCCATTTTTTTTGTAAAAGTGACATTTTGTGCCAAAAACACGAAAAAGTCAATTTCACTACAAAAAACGAACTATATTTATAGAATTTGAGTTAATTGTTCCATTTTTAGGTTTTCACTGACGACGGAAGCAGATTCGTTTCCGAAACGTTTGATATTGATAGGTTTTATTATTTACTAATAGACTTTTTTCAGGTAATATAGAAGATCGGGTGTATAAACACTAGTTTGATTGATATTTGATGGGGTGTGGCGAAATACCCAAAAAAATCTTGTAAAAAAAAAAGTTGTTTTCTTTGTTGCCGATGTCATTTGAATTTCTATTTGTGCCCTCACTTTGTCCTTGGTAAACAACACTTATGGCGTCTCCTCTGATACCATCATCACTGTAGTTAGTGGTCTAACAAGTCTCAAGTTGTTGGACACTTTGGTTCTCTATGTTATGCGATAAACTCCTTATAGGTAACGATTGGAAGATCTTTTATGTTGTGATCAAGAGTGTCCTTTACAGCCTCTTTTCTCCGTAGAAAGCTTTTTTTGTGATTCCAGGACTCATTTCACCAAGATTTCCTCTTCAGCTTGGGTCAAGACTGATAATGAACCATGTCTAGTTATTTTTTGATTTCTTGGAAAGCCAAAACTGGAGCATACTACGGGGAACTCCATAGATTTTGGCAGCTTGACTCTTTGGAAGCCCATTTTAGATTGCGTGCTGACGCGATTTTGTTTTCGATGTATCATTTATGGTACTCACAGCCTCCTTCACTTTTGGAATTTTGGTAAAAAGATCTTAGTGTCCTTTGTCGGAAAAGTAGAACAAAGACTCATCAGAAACACGATCCCATCAAGTGCCAATCACTAGATTGATGAATAAAATGGTATATGGCATACATGCCAATTATTAGATTTCAGTCGTTGTCACTACCCAGTTATTGACAAGCTGATAGTTACTTGTATTCTCAGGTAACAAAAATGTTTTCAATAATTCGGGCAATGAATTTCATTATTTCACACAACAGTAACATATGTTTATCCTAAGAAACACAAAAAAAAATCAAAATATAAATGAAAATTGAGGCAATCACATTACAGATTTCGTTAGGATTTGACACGATCCTGACGTTTTCTGGATTGATTTTGCTAGCACATCAACACCTGGCTAGTTACCAAAGAATTCGATATTGAAGTAAATGTTGCCAAATTTCAAGAGAAGTAACAAGATCCTAGAAGGCTTTACTTAAAATCGATAAATTCAGTTTCGGAAGGCATAGTGCCAATCTTTGGGAGGGTACCAATAATTGGGTAGTTCACCCTATGCAAATGAAATTTGGTCACAACATATGTGAGGACGTTCTGCATTTTTTGACATTGTTGTGATAGCTGAAAATGTCATAATGACAGTTGAGCGCCATTTTGAATAAAAAAATCCAATGGAAAGGGAGGTCAAGTGATACCTTATTTTCAAAGCCGTTTGACCCTGATTATAACTGCCAAGTTTCAAACCTCCGCTCACATTCGCTTTGATATGACAGCGTGGCTTTTTTTCTCATTTTTATCACTCAATAATTAATACTTTCCCGCAAGAGCTGACTTCACGGATATGATGAGGTACAAAAGATTTTTGAAATGAGGATGAATTCCACAGAAAAAAAAATGTGATGAAAAAAATCCTCGTCAAAATGATTGAGTGATTGCTCATTTTAAAGATCTTCTGTACCTTATCATATCACATTAGTTTGCAGAAGTCAACTCTTGCGGGTAAGTATTAATTGAGTGACGAAAATGAAAAAACATTTTTTTGACACGCTTTCATATCAACAGGAGAAAAATTCTTGAATGTTTGTGAAGGGAGCACTCCCGGCAATGTTTGTAAAAGCGAACTTCAACTCCCAAGAACAAAAATATGCCGTATTCTTGAGAGCCCTGAGTTGTAGTCAGTGTTGCCGCGTATTTTCTATGTACCCAAAAACTTTTCAGACTAAACAAAGAGTACAAAACCACCCTTTTTCAATTAAGAAGCTTACGAGACCTCTTATCGCTCCAAATCCCGTTGTTTTCTAATAATTTTTCAAATAACAAACTCTCTGCGCAGGTAAATTGATACGTATTTTTCAAAAGCAATGTATAGAGAGAACCGTTTCTATCTTTAAAATTTTCCGTGAAATCTGGAAAAAGTGAAAAGCCATTTTGTAATTGATTATTTTAAAACTTATAATCGATTTCCATATGAAAATATTGGAATTTCAGACAATAAAATCCATTGTACTTATGATATTATTTATTCTTGTGATATTACGGGTAGTCAAACAAACAAAACAATATACCTTGGTACTTTTATTGTTAAGACCGACGCTGTTGATTCAAATGGGTACTATTTTCTCGCATAGATTTTAGCTGATACGAAAAAGTCTAACAGATTCATATTTCAGAAAGGGTGAAAGGATTTCTTTGAGTCAAAACATCCCTCTTTATTTTCACCAGTCTTCGACAGTTCTACATCTTCTTGAATGATGTCATTGAAGATTATGATTTGATTGAAATCATCCACATCCATTATATAAACAGCACACAAAATCGACTTGAAATACAAAATTGAGTGAGCAGATTGTGAGGTTGGAAACTAGTGGAAGCTTATTTTCCCTTCCTAAGCTTCCCGGGAACCTCCAAATCACCCGTCAAACTTTCAAGAATATGACATTCGTCGTATTATGGTAAATCACGCACACTTCCCGCGAAAGTTCTTCTCCCAGATATTCAAGGAATGATAGCAAAGGCTTCAAACTAGGCAGTTGTAATCAGAGTCAAAGGGCATTCAAAATAAGGTATCACTCGTTTCCCCTTTTTATTGTTTTTTTTTTCATTCAAAATGGCGCCCAGCTGTCATTTGGACATTTTCAAAGTCAAAGTCAAAGTCAAAAATAGCTTTATTGTTTTAACTCTAGGTTATTAACAAAGCCTTTGCTGAATAAATATAAACAAAACAAATCCAGTATAAATTGTAAAAATAAAATAAAAAAACTGGACAAAGGTTAGAAATTTTGACAGACATCAATCAACACTAAACACTATAATAAAATAAGATCCGCAATTGTATGTACATAGAAAGACAAATAAGTTTTAATCTAAAACATTGTGCGAAACACTAACAGATAATATCAGTCAAATACAGTCTCATAATATTTTTCTAGGGTATAGTATGTCCCAGCTGCCAATAACCTTTTCACAGCTTTCTTAAACATATTCAGGGAATTCATTTTTCTAACCCGTGTTGGCAGATGATTAAAAAGTTTTCTGCCTTCAAAAATAAAAGACTTTTTCACGAGTTCGGAGTGTGGTATCGGAAGTCTGAATGAAAACGGATTGCGAGTTGGATATGATCCAATCTGATTAAGTTCATTTCTGTGTTTCTTGAAGATTAAGATCACTGTCTCCAGTATGAATAAGGAACAAAGTGTTAATATACGACACTGATTAAATAATTGACGACAGGATTCTCGAACTTTGGCTCCACATAGATAACGAATAGCCCTTTTCTGAAGTAAAAATACCGATGTAAACGAATACTGAGGACAAACTCCCCAAAAGGCAATGCCGTAGCGAAGATGACTTTCAATAACAGCATAGTATGCATTTCTGGCCATAGCGAAACCCAGACCACTTCTAATTATTTTAACAGCATAACACCCAGAAGAGACTTTATTACACACCCCAGATACGTGTTCCTCGAATTTCAATGAGGTATCAATCGTCAGGCCCAGAAAACGAATGAATTTAGGAATAGGAAGTGGTAAAGTGTCCATACAAATACCCCGAGTTACACACTTGAAGGAGAGAATGCTTGTTTTTGATGTGTTGAAACAAAGACAATTGGAATCACACCATTTTTTTACCCTCATTAGGTCATTAGAAATGTTGTTGGTTAACCTATCTAGATTCACATCACGCCACAAAATAGTTGTGTCGTCGGCGAACAAGGTGAAGACTCCTTTTATTAACATATCCGGCAGATCGTTTACGTATAGTAAAAAAAGTAAAGGACCAAGAACCGAGCCCTGTGGAACACCAGTACCAACCCTTTCCTGTTGAGAATAATTACCGTCAAATGCCACTGTCTGAACTCGACCACGCAAATAAGACTCAAACCAACGCAATGATACGTCCCTAAAACCATACCTCTCGAGCTTCCGCAGCAATATTCCGTGATTCATGCAGTCAAATGCCTTTGATAAATCACAGAACACCGCGGCAGCAATATCCCCCTGATTCAGTCCTCTGTAAAGGCGATCCAGAAAGTTAAAGATGGCATCCCCAGTGCAACTGTCGGGACGAAAACCGAATTGATGTTGATTCAAGATGTTATGTTTATTCAAAAATGACATCATTCGGATCTTTACCAGCTTCTCTACAACCTTAGCCAATGTGGGAAGCAGAGCTATAGGGCGATAGTTGGAAGGATCATCGGTATTCCCACCCTTGTGCAGAGGAACAATTACCGCCCTCTTAAGGCAAGGCGGAAAAATACCTGACGAAAATGAGCAATTTATAGCATACACTAGAATGTCCAGCACTCTAGTTGGAAGTGCTAGAAGAATCCTTAGTGAAATCTCATCCCACCCAGAAGAGGATTTACTTTTGATTGTCGAAAAAACATCCTTTATTTCTTCAACGCATGTCGGAGCAAGAAAAAATGTGTCAGGCACATGTATGTGAGACAAGTTACTCAATGGATCATCAGCCTTTGAATTACCAGAAGACAGTAGGCTGGCTGCCAAGGAACAATAAAAGGAATTTAGTTGATCTGCTTTCAGTGTATCAGAGGTCTGGGAAATGACCTTGTTGCCTCTTAAGTCATTAACTATCTTCCATGACTCCTTTGATTTGTTCGGTGCCTTCCTGATCCTCTCAGCAAAGTAAGATCTTTTTGCAGCTTCCAAAAGTCGTTTATAAATTTTACGGTAATTAAAATAATAAGCAAGAAAATTTTCATTATCCATTGAGTATTTTCGGATATAATGTAAGACCCGCATATTTCTTGCAGACACCCTGAGACCTTTGGTAAACCAACCTTTCTTCCTAGAACTCTTAATTGATACAACGGGAAATGCACTAGAGAACGATGCAGATAATATATGGTGAAATTGTTCCAAAGGAATATCCGACACAAATATATCATTCCAGTTCTCATGTTCACACACCGATTTAAATTTATTGAAATTTTTCCTACTGAAGATCCTCCCTCTTTTTTTTGATGATTCTCCCTTGGCATCAACATCCACATGACCCAGTATGGCCTCATGATCAGACAATCCTGCACCAGAAACCACACATTGAACCTTATTCTGGTCAAAATTAGTGCAGAAATAGTCAATTGTTGAGCTTGAGAAAGAAGTTAGCCTAGTTGGCTGATTTACATGCATGCTCAGGTTGACCGACCTTAAAAGATTACATAAGGATTCCGTGTATCTATCTGAATGTTTAAAAAAGTCTATATTTAAATCACCACACAACACCAACCGAGAGTTCATAGGAAAAGAACACACAAGTGTTTCGAGCCTATCCAAGAATTCCTCGACGTTCCCATGAGGAGACCGGTAGATTGCCAGTATATATAACGACAAGCTATAGCTAAAAACTATCGTGAACTCAAACGTTTTCTCTTCCAACAAGTAATCGTAAGTATTAACACTAATGAATTTAAATTCTGCCAGAAAACTTTCATGTAACATAATTAATGTCCCCCCATGCTTAAACTGTCGACGAGAAAATTTAGACATCAAATGGTAGTTTTCAATGTGCAAAGGTTCGCTCTCCTCAAGCCAGTGTTCCACCAACATCAAAATATCGGGAAAATTTACAGATTCGAGGAATATTTCTAGTTCATTTACCTTATTCCTGATTGACTGAATGTTCAGCAGAACCAGAGACATACTATATTTGGTCTTATTTATCCTAAAAAAGATGCAGTCGCATCAATAATAGGAGTGGGACAATCTTTTCGAGCTTCAGTATTAACTAAATCCAAAGGTTCATCTGTGCAAACATTGGTATTATCATTTGAACTATTATAAGCTGAGAAACTTCTTTTCATGTCAATCGGAACACATTTCAAAACTATTCTATGACTATAGAGCTCCGTGCCGGTCTCTACGTAGAGAGTCAGCAGTTTGGACAAAGAACGAATCGAGTGTCTATATCTGAAATTGGTGCACAAATTTGAAATCAATCTTACACTGCAACTATTACTTCTAGCAAACCTACTCACAACTTCATTCAATTGACAAAATTTACTACGAGAATAATATTCAAGGTTACATTTAAATACCAATATCAAGTTCGTTGTTTTGCCCATAGAAAGGATCCTCTTAATATCAGCAATGCCAGGTGAAGACAAATTTAAATCCAAGCAAACAACAATTGTATCTTTTTCAGTCAAATCAAAAGACACTAAAAACAACCTCTCTATGAGCATTTTGACATCGAGACCACTAAAAACATGTCCCTGTGATACATGTGACTTCAAAAACAAAGACAAACTCGAAGAAAGGGATCTAGCACTAGAATCTCCGCAAACAACACACTGCCTACTAATAGAATTAAAGTTATTCACCTGACTTGTAGCATTTTCTATCTCTTTATCCAGAGTGAGGCAGTCACTCAATACCCTATTTTCATTCAACAAAACAACCGACTCCTCCGCGTGAGCAGATTCGTAGTACATATTATTATCATTTTCCCCAGAAACAATCCCATCCAAAGCAAGTGCAGGGGTGTCGGAAATAAAAGGCCTGGCAGTCTCTTTACACTTCACCATCTCCAAACCATCAAACCTTTCAGACCTTGTCAAAGTCAGCTTTTCATTTGCATGCAGCAGGTTCACCCTGGCTTCCTTCAGCTCCATTATGTATGCATCCCTCTCTTGAGTTAACACTTGAATGCTAGTTAACATATTCTCATTGGTACCGCTCATCATCCCAAGAGTTTGCTGGAGTTTCTTCTCAGTCAATTTAAGATCCTCAAGCTCTGTGTTCAAATCTAAATTACTTTTGATGAGTTCGGAAACATTCACATTAAGTTGAAGAATCTCCGCCTTTTGATCATTTATTTTAGAGGACAGTTCCTGTTCTGCATTGAGCGCAATGGTCTCATAATCCTGAGTTCTTCTGTTAAGCCTCTTGATATGAATGGCTTTTCAGCAGTCACTACCACGTCAAAGAATGCAGAACGTCCTCACATAATAATATGGTGTTTCCAAATGTCGTTCGCATATCAACGGTTCAAAAGTTAGAAGGGGGGGGGAACTTTTTGAGCCGCACTGTATGGTATTTTTGAAATCACAAAAAAAATCTTTCGTTCTAGAAAGATTTAAAAAACTAAAGTATTTGTGAAAATCTTCTAGATCCAATGCGTTTCTATATATATCTTTATTCGAGTTGAGAATCTGGATCCCAATAAAATTTACTTTAACTTAAACTTAAAAATTAAAACTCATATTTTACCCTTTTCCATCAAAATGAAAATCGAAAATGATGATTTTATTCTGAAATCAACTTTTTTCAACTAAACCAAACCGGTTTGATATCAAATCAGTCAAATATCTTATGGAATAAAACATTCAAGGGATATTAACTGAAGAACACCGTCTGGTCGTGTCCAAATCTGTGTTTCGGCGTTTCTAGAACATTTTGTGGTTCTTATGAGCTAGCGTTATGATCGGAAATTTCGATAAATGATACTATTTCAGTTGCTTTGAACTCATCTGTTAAAATATGAAGTACAGCCCAGTTCAGCATTCCCCTGAACAAACATAAATCCGTCTACTAGACATGATTTAGAACTGTTTTTCGGTGTTTATGTTTCGGGCACGTAAATCTCCCCGCATCGACAGGCGTTCTATTCATACATGTATTTTAGAGATCAGTTGGTTTAGCCCGTAGATCAGACAGACTCGCTCAACTCGTTACTCAATTTGGTTAAGCAGCGGGAAGAATTGGTATTGGTATGGTTGGGGGGGCAAACCACTGCCCGGCGAGTAGGCCTTGAAGGCCCTTTTCGCCAACCCCAGGACCATTGCAGTTCTAACTAAGTTGATGATGGAGAACATCACCTAGTTATATATTGAACTAGCAGGACCAATTAATTTAGGCCAACTATTAAACTTTTCGACTGTCAGTTATTGATTATACTGCAGTCTACTCAGTAGCGTTAGCCAGTGAGAGTGCCACTAGATACAGAACAGAAAATAATTTCTGCCCACCGCGAGGCTCGAACCCACGTCAATCAGAACTAACGGTCTCTCAAGCCGGCGTGTTACACGCTCGGCCACCGCGTCCCCCAAGCAGCGGAAAGAAAGTATAGTTTACTGCATATACTTATAAATACAATATACCGCGTGCGTCCCATAAGGCAATGAGAGGGATTTCCCGCGAGGAAGTGAGAAGGAGAGTACAGATTGGTACTGAAGAATCCCATAAGTCAATCCTTGGTTAGGATTTCGATGTAATAGCCATGCGTGAAATACTATTTTCCAATTGGCTTGGTTTCAAATTGTCAAAACGGAGACGGACAAGGACGAGACGCCCGGCTGAACTGAACGGACTTGCGGCTAGATGTAGCTTCCATGCACCAACCACAGTGTTGCCGTATCTCTATCTGTGAAAGTTGGGTTGGGATTGTTAGGGAGAGTGGGGTGGGGACTGTGCGGAGGCTCTTTATATTTATGTTTATGGGGTCATTTTGATGTTTAAAATTTGTGTCTTGCACCCTGACTTTCATCTCATCAGAATCTTCATGAATATAATTAAATATTTAGCATTCTATGTGGATTTGAGATGTCATTTTCTCGAAAACGGTTGGATATCTGGTTTTCTCAATAAACGATATTATTTATGGGGCATGAAATATGCATGAGATATCCACAGAATTTCACGTAGAATTCAAAAATAAAATAAAAAATACATGTTTCCATTTGAAATAAAGAAGTTGATAGCCGTAAATTATTTTGAAATTTTGTATTAGTAAATTTTTCCTTCTGAATAACATTTTTTGTCGCATCTCCCAAAGATATACTTATTAGGTATTATGATATAGATAGTTTTTTGGTCGACTTCCAAGACTAGTAACCCACTTGACTTCTCGAAATTAAAATTCTGACACAAATGTGGTTCCATTAAAGCAGGACTAAACTCCCAAAGGTGAAATTTCAATTCAAATGAATTCAGTATTTTCCATCTACAGGGTGTCCCAGAAAGAATGGTACATACGGTAACAGCAGATTCCTCACACACGGTAACAGCAGATTCCTCACACAAAAATTTTGCGATCACCCCGAACTTGTCTATACCGAGAGTTGATATTAACCGAGATACAGGGTGTCAAATTTGAATTTAATTCTTGATTTCTTTGAATAACTTCCAAAATAATCAAATTATATTGATGAAATTTGGTATATAAGGGTTGTTTGACATGCAAAATTCAAATCTGAGCGCGGAATATCTCTTACTTTTAGGGGGCGCTACTTACACACCTTTTCTCTCGTTTAAATAGTCATAACTTTTTTTTACGCACCCGTACATTTTATTAAAATTGAAAAATTGATTTTTCCTTCATATTTACATGAAAAAGGTATACTTTGTAGAAGTGGCTAGGAGTGACCGTTTTCAAGATATTTGAACTTCAAATTTCTTGTGTAGGTATATCCAGTTATACATCAAAATTGTACCTAAAGATATTTCCCTAATATGAGTATATGGATATTTCACTAAATTTAAACTTGAAAACTGGAAAGGTCTGGAACAGTTTGTCGAAGTGTCTCTTAGAAGTAAGTATAAAGTTGAAAAGTTTAGTGAGACCTATAAACTGTGTGACTGCACTACCGCACAGAAAATTACTACTTTCTTTTGATTTCATAATAAAGTGAAAGCTCGCCCTTAACGGGCAGCTCTAATAAGCGATTATCTCCCTTAAAATGTCAAATTTCTTGGAATCAATTTTAAATCTATGTTTTAACACATTTGTTTATACATGTATTTATAAGTATATGCACATTTGATGAAATTATCTCTTAAGTGGGCACCTCCCATAAGCGAACAAAAAAGCTGGAACCGTGTCTTCCCGCTTAATTATGGGAGCTTTTGTTGCATTTATGTATATCATATGGCATATTCTAAAAGTTTGATCAATGGATTTTACTCTTATTTCATTAGTGAAAAAAATAAACTTATAAATACAAATATGGTCGAAACCAAGAAAGAATTATTGTTTGATTTTCCAAATCTCCGTGTATTGCTCCAATTATTTGTAATTCTGTTGACCAAACTAGAAGAACGCCGATATCGGCGGTCTAGTCTCTATCGTCTATTCACCTACCTCTGAATTAATCTCACTTGATTCAAGATATCTGAAGCAAATACCTTGAACTGTTATAAATATGAGAGATAATAATAACAAAAACATTATACCTAGGTACTCAAATTTTAAAGTGAAACCCAACCAATCTGTGGTGATATATTGCTTCAAAAACTACTGAGTTACTATAATATTTCAATGTATAATCGAGAACAAGTCACCAAACTAATTCAAACCGTTTTTGAATCAATAATAACACTCCAGAATAATAAATAACATTTTGTTGCACAAAAATTGTTAAATCTTATGCAATCTCACACCTTAACACAAAATCCTGGATCACATAAGATTAATTTATGAACATATTATTTTCCACTCATGCTCATATTTATCACCCACATGTGAATTCACGTAATTTTTTTTTGAATCCCGCGAAAAATTTAAAAATACGTCTATACAACAGCTGATATGAAGCATGCAACACTGTTTCCGCCATGTTTCAGCCAGCGACAATTCTCGCAAATCGTTTCTGCGCATAATTCGATCTCCTAACCAAGGACAGACTTATGTGAAAAAGTATATGTCTGTTTCAGCATCCTGTCAGTGAGCCTCACTCCCTGCTATGGCCAAGTGGGCTTAATCACAGGGCATCTTGTTTAGAACTAACTATTGGAATTAACCCATGTCCTTTTTGGCACCGTAGATACGATTTTATAGAATCATTTTTTTTTCAAGACTCAACAATAGGCGAACAATAGTGAATATTTGTTGATTAATTATTTTTCTGATTGCCAGAAAATGTGAGAAAATGGACATGGGTACAGTTAGGAACGCGATCAGACAGTAGTTTTTAATGTATATCCCTTGAATGTTTTTTTTTTATGAGAAATTTAGACAAATTTGACGTTAAAACAATGTAGTTGTGTTGAATAAAGATAATTTTAGAATTGAATCATCATTTAAAATTTTCATTTCAAGGAAAAAGCGTAAAATATGAGTTTTAATTTTTTTTATATGATTTGCTCCAAAGGCTTGAGAATTACTTCGTGGATTCTGAACAACTTTTTCCAATAAGATGTCTCGATATCTTGTCGAACGAACCCATTTTCCGACACCAAACAGAGCTTTTTTCAAAATTCTCGCTATACCGAAGAACTCATGACATGTACCAAAATTGATTTTTGGGTTATCGGACATGCACAAACTATCCCCAAAGAAAGTTTTGCAAAAATATAAATGATAAAAAAGTGGGAGTTTGAACTCGGACAAATCATTTGGTTCAATGTGGTCACTGGATCGACATTTCGACAGGATTTCGAAAGAGGGAGTCTGGGACTAAAGTCGATGTTCTCTGTTTCCTCATTTTGATATAGATTTCAATTGGTTGATTTTCAAATAAGTCCATAACCTGATCCATGATGAAATGTTGTATCCCAACTTAGAACTAAACTTTAACTTGAAAACGCAAGAAATCTTTATGTTGAAAAATTCCGAAATTTTGCACATCTATTTTCAAATAGACTCTGATGCAAAATTCAGTTATCTCTTTGGTTTTCTGTGGTGTTTACTGGAAATTTGTTCCATAAATTTATTATCTGGATTGAGAATCATCCTCCTAGGATAGACTAGCTGTAAATTTTTTATCTTGGCAAAAATCACCCATTTTTGAAGAAATCATGAAAAATGAGTAATTTTTTTCAAAATGTTATAGCTAGGCTTGTTCAATTACTATGAACTTTTCAGGAAGTACCTACACACATTCTTAACTCTTTTGAATGGTGCCAGACATTTTTATCAAAAGTTGCACAGGAAAAAGTTTTGAAAAGTTCCCCTTTTTTATATGTGGCACTAAACACTCATAAAAAGAGCCTGAAACTTGATCTGACATATGGGTAGACGTTTTTAAATGCACCATTACTTTCTTGAAAACTGATAAGGGATCAAGTTTAATCAAATTTAAGACCCTTAATTCCATACATGACTATACCCGTATGTAGTTTTGGTTTATTCGTTTTTCAGATATGATTTGATTTTCTAGGTTGATTTGATTTTCTAGGTTTTAGCTTACCTACCTTGGATATATGTCTTATCGGCCCTTTAGATGCATTTGATGATCTATTCTATTTGTCCAAAGTCAATTCTTTGCACATACGAAAGCTAATATATTTTCACCGTTTCGATGAACTAATCTGAATAATGTTCTCATCATCAGTAATATATTTTTTGTGTCTACTAAAAATAAAACTACTTTTTGAGTATCCTGTCGTGAATTTTATCGATGAAGATTGATGATCATCTAGAAAACGAAAATTTGTTGAGCATCCTCCTTTTTTGAGGTGTAATTTTTTGCAGTCATTCTGCAACGTGCTTTTCTTTGATATTATTTATTACCTATGTGATAAGTCCAAAGTTTGAGAAATTTACGCCTATTGACTCATTTTTTAATTAGCATTGTCTCAAAAGTGATGCTTTTCCAATAGAGTTCTTTCATTCTGATCAATTACATCGTCACCTTATAAAAAATTGTTCAATTTCGTCCTGGATGAGTGACATTTTTGTCTAAAATCTATGTTTTATTGGGACCAACCTTTTATATCTGAAACTATGCCCTTGGAATATTCCACCACAAAATCATTTTAGCTTGAATTTATGGTCTTTGGGACGAATGAAAGGTAATGACAGGCAGACAAACAGTTTATGGTTAATGTGGTTTCCGAAGTCTAGACACATCAAAACGTACAAAACTGATATTAGCATCAGTAGTACAAATTTTTTTTTAAGTTTCAGTGAAGGATCAAGACTTTGCTTTGATTGAAAAAAAAAACGATCAAGAGTAGACAGTGATAGATGGATAATAACAACAGAATTGCGGAACGGCGTGCAAAAAGTAAGTAATTGTGTTTTAGCTTCAACCCATTTTCATATAATTCTAATTGCCTCCTATGTGATAGTGATTGCTCGTCTCTACCAGTTGGTGCTACAGATTCACTCCATTCCTTCATGGGTTTGGACGATCCTGGGTAGCATATTTACAACGCCCCCTATGTGAAATAATGTGAGTATTATTTTTGTGTTTAGTGTTTAAATCAAACAAAATTAGTAGTTATTTATTTAGCTTTGTTTATGCAGGAACCAGTATAATTGGATGACTTCTTCCTCAATATTGTCAAGTGAATGATTTAAATGGTGAAAATTTGATACAACAGGATTGCCGAAACAATAAAGAAAAAATAGTAGAAGTAAAGCTGAAGAGAAAAATGGATTTTGCTATTTAAGATTTTATCAAGATTTTTTTGTAAAGATTTGAATGGAAATGGGGTATACAAGGAAAGTCCATGTCGATGATATCATACAATTTTGTATTGTGCCAAAAAATTTTGATTCCTATTTTTTTTTTTGAATTTGCTTGTATTTTTTAATTTTAAAATCAATTATTTATCATGATTGTGAATACGATTTAGAATTCTGAACAAGCTGTTTAGAATGATATGATGAATTGTAACGACACCCCCCATAGCCCCTTATGATTATCAAAATTCCTAATTTACTGCTGGTTCGGAAGAAAAATGTTATTACTCATAGAAATGTTGAAAAAATTCAGCGGTGTAATATTTGTTTTGACAAAACAAAAAAATATGACTTCATATTTCTACTAGGTTGTTACGTTTGGATATTTTTTTCAAATGGCTCCTCACATGACTACAGGAACTAAAGCGAAAATACTGAATTTTGATACACAATCGATCATGTGTATCAAAGTTTTCAAATCTACCTGATTTAAATCATTTATTTACATACATACATCATAACATAACAAAAATGTTCACTTGAATGTCACTGTCGTATAGTTGTGTCAAAACAAATATTACAGTGCTCAATTTTTTAAACATTTCAATGAGTGATACTGGTTTTTTTTCGAACCAGATGTACTGCTGGTTCGAAAAAAACGTGCCCCTCGAACATGCCCGTGGGGTGATGTGAGGCTTTTTTATGTGGTTGTAGTTGTGTTTGGAAGTGAAGCTGTTTTTTGATTTGTTGGATTTGTCTTGTGTGTGAGAGAATTTCAAAAGGTAGTAAACACGCTGTTCAAATATTTAGCCTAAATTATTTGGTCCCACTAGTTCAAATATATAACTAGATGATGTTCTCCATCAATAACTTGGTTAGAACTGCAATGGCCTGGGGTTGGCGAAAAGGGCCCTTGAGACTCACTCGCCGGGCAGTGGTTTGCCCCCCCACCCATACCAATACCAAACACGCTGTTATCGAGCGCTCGCAACGCAGCGGGAAAATAGCTAGTTTATTATATTATTTGTTTCTTTACCTCAGGGTACTTGGATTAGTTGAAGGTTTCCACCCATCGCTCATCACCTACAGCCTATAGTTTTCTCTTGCAAGCGGTCTCATTATTGCCCTCACAAATGTAGTAGAATGAAAAAGAATATCGAGTTTTTAGCTCGCAGGTAACAAGTCCATAGTGCTTCCTTTTCGAAAAAGACTTTTTTCCTGCAAGCGATAAGCTCGATAATATGTTTTTTTTTTTTAATAATGACTTATTTGTCATGAAAAATACTTATCTTTCATGACAACACTTTAGATCCGTCAGCATGAGACAGACATGCGATGTTGAATTCAGGGTGGACCAGAAGTAATGGGACATACGGTAACAGTAGATATTCCACACAAAAATATTGCGATAGCCCTCAACTTGACCATTTCAAAAGTTGATATCAACAGAGATACAGGGTGTCAAAGATGAATTTAGATAAAAATTTCATATTTTCAAATAACTTTTGAAATAATCAAATTTTATTTTGAAATTTGGTAGGTATATGAGGGTTGTTTGACACGCAAAATACATATCTGGCCTTGGTATGGCTCCCACATGTAGAGGGCGCCACTTAGACATCTTGCCACTCATTCAAATGGTTATAACATTTTTTCAAGCACCCGAATATGTTTTTTTTTAAATAAAATTTGTTTTTCGTAATTTTTACGAAAAAAAGGTACACTTTGAAGAAGTCGATAGGAGTGATCTTTTACAAGATATTTGCCCTTGAAGTAAGTAATCTTCGCAATGTTGTTTCGAATGGAAAATTTTGAGAATCAACGTCGGGGGCATCGAAAACGCCGTTGTCTCGGTAATTTTGTCAAGTAGTGTCTCGATGTTTATTGTTTCATATAAAGACAAATCCAAAGAAAAATTAGTTTTTGTTTGTCCCAACTACGTAGTGTGATATTTCGATGACACTCAAATCTTTTATGCACTTGTGAGACATCACTAGACTGGAAATTTTACGCTTTTTCCAAAAATTGATAAATCCAAAATGGCGGCCATAAGAAAAATTAAAGTTGAGGTGGGTTGCGGGAAAACATAAGATGATTGAGACATATCATTTACGCCATTTTAATCGCCTTGAAAAAGTTTCCAGATAATATCACATTTTCCTAGCTGTCAAAGTAGCCGTTTCTGATTTACTGGCAAAAAAACAAAAACCGCCATTTTCGGTTGTTCGCCGATATTTCCAAAACCAATTGACCGATCGCAAATCGGAAACCGGATATCGAATGCACTTTCCCTAAAACTTACTTCATTTAACTTTTGATGTAGGTATAATAGGAGCCAAGATCCCTGTATAGAGCAACGAATCTGGGAGTACTCTTTGCGATGAGGTTCACCGAAGAAGACAAATTCAGAATAGTTAAGATATTTTTCGGCTGCAATCAGTCCGTGCCAAATTTATAAGAGTATATCCCAACAGGGCTCCACCAAGGAATGGACAATTTGCACATTTTTTTGGAAATATGAAAAAAATAAGGATTAGTAAGTACTGATGCCATTGATGTTTGAAAAATCAACCTACGACCTCTATTAATGTAGTGATCACCGATTAAAGAGCGCCAATCAACATCCACTACGTCACAGAATACATTATGTCTCTCCGTCTGGATGACTCTTTCTCTCTCGGAAGGGTAATATGGCCCCTCCTCGTTTTCGATCATACAGTGAAATTTGCGATTTCTTTTTCATTTATTTAGTATATTTTTGAGTATTTTGGAAAAAAAATTCGCTGATGACTTTCTTATATTGTCTAGAATACGTATATGAAATTTCAAGTCATTTGAAAATGTATGCAAATTGTCCATTGCGGGACAGAAAGACACTTTGACGGAAGATTAGACCAGTTTTGGGTAACGAAAATGTGGAACTAGATACTCTTCTGTATTTCCAAGGTAACACGTTAAATTTTGTATTTTTTAGTCGAAATATTGTTTTGGTAACACATTTTTTAAATACCCCAAATCATCCAATCAGAGACTGCAGTTGCAACTTGGGCTAATCCCGTACTAAAATTCAAAACACTTTTGGATTTTTGCCAGATGATGCTGACGAGGTTGAAACAAGACCCAGAATTCTTTACCAAAGATCTTTGGACTGATGAGGCGTATTTCAACACTGACTCATCAACTGCTAAACATGATATATAGTTTTGGTCGAGTGCAAATCCTTAACATTTTAGAATCAAACGTTCCGGAAAAAGGTCGATTTGAATTTGATATGGCTTGATAAAAGATAGAATAATAGGCAATTTTTTTAACGGGTCGCTTACTTGAGTAGGATATGCACATTTTTTAGAGAATGACATTAAAAATTCAGTAAATTATCCACCGTTAGATATGTTTCTAAATATCATTTGGCAGCAAGATGGAGCTCCTACTCATGGTGTTGCGGCTGTAACAAACTTCTTGTCAAATAATGCCCAACTGTGGATTGGCAAAAATGGCCCAATTCAATGGTCACCAAACAGCCCTGATTTAACCATCCTCGATACATCTCTTTGGGAATACCTCAAAGGAAAAGTATACAGCAACAGGTCCCAATCAATCCAAAAAAAATCAAGAATAAATTTTAACGGAGATTGATTTTTTGAATACTGCCAAATATTTATCAAAAGATATTTAAAAAACTTGATAAAACGATATCGTATGTGGCTACAGATGAACGGAGGACATTTTGAGCAAATTTTGTAATGGTGTGATACAAAAAAAGGTTTATGGATGTAATAAAAGTAATGAAAGTAAATGAAAATGGCTATAAAATTTAAACCAATAAAAGTAGATCTCACAAACTATACATATATATTTGGTATCAGGAGACAATTCCAGGAGTGTCCCAAGGGCGTCATTTCCAGGGGGGAGGGGAAACATTTAAACGAAAAACCAAAAACTATAGAAAATGGGGATCAGCATTTTATGATTTTATTTATTTATTTTATTTATTTATTCATTTTTCTGGCAATAGATTCAGTGTACTTACTAGAATTCCCTTGCTCCGCCATGCGGTCTCCCTTGAGTGTCCCATTCAAAAAACTCAAGAATCTGTATGCTGGTGGAATTCACTTGATCTTTGATGTTTCGAATGTTTCTCGACTATCAATAATAAGAAAGTTATCCATTTTTAATGGAAAGTATCACCAGAGCAGAAAAAATATAAATATTTTCTCCAACCTCAAAAATCATTAGCAAAATCACATCAATCTATTATCACAAAGGATGGGACCACCTACCACACATATTGCTGAAGTCCATAATCTCACAATATAAATGCCACGTATAAACCTTAGCATTTCTGCAATTTACCGGAGGCAAAAATCGACGTGGAGATTGACTCAATACCTATTTTTTTGTCCACGATGTTACCAAACGAACCCCGACGTCCTTAACGGCTCTCGTACTTTACTCAAGATGTCTTATGCACTTGCACTAATTGCCAAATTTTTCGAGATTTATGTTGTTTTGTTAAAATTGACTTGTTTGTGTAAAACTACCCAGAAGTTGCAAAGTATCACCATCTTACAGTGAAAGTTGTTGCTTGTATGTCTTTAGAATCGTGTTGGGGGATAAACGTTGTCATCGGTTGAATGAAGGCAAATCTCAAAAAATGCCCTTTTGAAACTTGGAAAATTTCGGAGACATCCGGAGATATCTGGCAATAACCGGATTTTCCAAAATCTTTTCTTCTGTCCTGGATTCATTTGAAGAGATAATCGAAAACGAATGACACCACTTTTTCTGTTTTTCAAGTAAGCATGGTCGAAAATGATATCCGACGTTTCCAATTCTCGCAATCATCATCAACTTTATTTTCCAAATACGGAACTTACTTTTTCAATTGATTCTTAGAAGACTTTTTGATCATTTGAAAATAATTATGCATCATGATTCAATTTCTTTTTGTTTTTTTTTACTTTTTTTTTAATTTTAAATTTTTACTTTTTTCACCTTTTTTTTATTCTCAAGCTCAAAAAGTCACAGAATATTACCATGTCTACGACTTTTTGAAAGTGGCAAGTGTGACATATCATTTTCAGGATGCAAAGAGCTATTCAAAAATTGATTGGAAAATTTGGGTTCATATTTGAAAAAAAATGATGATGGTTGTGAGAATTGGAAACGTCGGATATCAATTTCGACCATGCTATCTCAAAGAGGAGAAAAAGCTGCTACTAAAATGTGTCAATCGTTTTTGATAATTTCTCAAAATAAATTCAGGACAAATCAAAAAAGGATTACGGAAAAATCGGATATTCTAAATTTCAAAGCGGCATTTTTTTTGAAATTTCAATCGCGCAACTTTGCCTTTAAAATTAGGCGATGTTGTATGTCTTATGGTAAATGAGTGACCAATAGTATAGGTACACGCAATTTGTTACACCCTGTAGGTTAAGGAGAGAAATCACTGTTCACTATTTTATCTTATATTATGTATCAGTATAGTACATGCTGAAGTAATAAATAATATCAAATTGGTTTATTATCGTGTCACTTTTCAGGCTCTTTTGTAGATCCTCTTACCGTCAGGGACACCTGGCTTGTCGGACTTCACGAGCTGAAATTTGTAAATATTATTTTTTAAATATTCTACGTGCTATTCTCATTATCAGTACAAAGTAAACATGTGAATTATGTAACATGTCAACGAAAGTCAGTCTTCTTTATGATTTGAATAGTCGATTCCTGCTTACAAAATATGATGCTACAATTACACGTACCACAATCATCTCTGATCCTACAATTGAATAAACTCTGCTCAATTTTCCATTTCCTCCTTCGGTAAGGACGGTCAATTCATCTCCCGCCAATGATGCAGTTATCTAAAATAATTATTATTGTTTGAATGGATGTCAACAATCTTATTGACAGAAACTCACCTTTACCTCTTTACCATCAGGCAAAGTTTCTGTAGTATTTTGACCAAGCTTGAGTTTCTGAACAGGTCCCTGTCCTCTGCTGATAGTGACATGTTCCCCAGTAATAGCAATTTCCATAGCTTTTCCCCCTTCAATAAAATTCTTTACGCGATCCTCAGGTGTTCCTGAAATTTTGAATGATTATGTCTCTTTGAATATCCAAAATAGTTTTACACAAATCGATCCATTTGATGGAGATTCAAGTTTTGTGAAGTAAGATAAGGTTTCCACGACAGTTTCAAATATCCAATTTAGAGAAAAGATGTTAAAGTATGAAACATCATGGTTGTTTGAAATTTTAGTTGAATTTCTATTTTGTTTTTTTTCTATACTTAATTGATGTTTAGAGTAATTCAAGTGAAGCATACTTAGTATCAATTTTGATCAATATACAGTATTGATTTGGTTCAAGAAAATAATTTCTAATGTTGATTATGGGCGTATCGGATGTTACACTGGGTTCTAATCAAAATGCCGAGAAAGATCAATCTTCAATCAATTGGATATTTTTTTGAAAAATTGAAAGAGAAATATAGTATTCAAACGCCGAGAAGTTATGGGCTCAAGATGCTTCTATCGACTGACGAGAGTTACAATAATCATGAAATGATTGAATGATTTTTTTTTCAATATATTTTGTCTTTTCGCTATCAAAACATCAACTTTCCTAAAACTATTTTCACTCCATTGTGCATGTTTTTTTTTAGCTATTTTGTGTAGAACCATGAAAAGAAGCGAAATAAAGAGTGGATTGCAATTGTTTCGAAAAACGTATGTCTTGGCTAACACCGCAATCATGACATGACATCCACTTTCTAACCGTCACAGATGCCATGATGCCAAACCATACAAACTAGCCACGACCTACGTTCATGATAGAAAAAGAAATCCAGAGGTGACTTGATCGTATTTTTTATTGAACACTCGTTAGTAAGTAAGTAAGTAATCCATTTATTTAGCATAAAAAGCTACACAAGTTTACAGTTTTAAATTATTGTATAACAAGTATAATAAAAATATATAACAGATATGTATAAATAAATAACAAGAAAAAAAAAATAAAAAAAATAATACAAGCATTGTACATACTAACTGTAAAATAGAGCAGTAAAAACTAAAAAAATTAAAAACCTGTTGGTGAAAAATTAAAATGGAGATGACAGGATGTGTGACTTCAATAGTTTTTTGAATTGACCAAGACTAGTACAGTTCTTCAATGTGTTTGGAATCCGATTGAATTCTTGTAAACCCCTGTGCAAGATGGAACTATGCAGCTGACTAGAATGACATTTTTCGAACCAAACAAAGCTTTCGAGTCTTATAACTATGTACATCTCTAAAAGTTTTCACTTTATCACAGAGATAATTTGAGAGCAGATTATTTTTTATGTTTAAAAGAAATACATTTACATCAAATACAATTTTTTGTTTGACTGTCAGCGTATCAACAACCTTTAACATCACATAGATAGGAGTGTACCGGTTACACTAGAGAATAATTCTCAAGGTCCTATTTTGAATTTTCTGTAGTTGGTCCATCTTATACATAGGTAGATTGTACAAGAGCGTGGAGCAATATTGCAAATGTGGCGCTGCGATCATGTTATATAACAACAAATAATAAATAATCATATTGAGAGAAATCTAGGTAGGTATGATACTTCAGAATGTTATCTTTTTTGTCATACAGTCAATTTTTTCTTTGTACTTGAAATCGCATCATAATACCCAGATCAATCAATGAAGGAGCATATTCTTTACAACACTGGTAGATATTCGGATTTCAAGGTTATGTCAAAAAAGAAAGTTGGAACTCGCCTAGACTTTTTGGAGCACCCTGTATATGTGAAAACAGGTTATTTAAAAAGTTCATTTTCAACCATAAAACTTTTATTTGGAATATCTTTTTCTAAACCCCCGTTAGAGGGGGTGGGGCATTCATTATCAATAACTCTGTACGTTCTATGGTTTTGCTAATCAATTTTAAAATCGGAAAATTTGTCCTATTTATGATAATCCGCTTCTTTCAGGCACTAATGAATAATGATACGATTCAATATGAATTGACTCACCGTTGGCGATTAGATGTTCTAAAAGCCCTTCGTTTCTTACAAGCTCCCATCTGCCATTGAGCGCCATTTTAATGTGTCGAATGGATATTCTCTAAAACAATATAAACATAAGGTGCTGAAACCCGCGTTTATATAATCATGCAATTGAGCACTTAAATCCCCCCCCCCTCAAGCGCAAGCTGATAAAATAACTTTCAAATTGCATGATAAACAAAAAGGTAACACTTGTTGATTAAAAAGTATTCCATATCTGATGGCACGTAAATATGAAATTTTTCATTTGAGCAAATAGTGCATTAATCCACAATATCCTTGTTCAAATTTTGCTTCCGAAGATAAACAGCTGTATATTTGAAACACAAGGTGATATTTTTAGATATTTGCTTCCTTAAATGAACAAAGTATTTTTTTCATGGTTATCTTAAACATTGACGGTTTTCTGAAATTTTAGCATTATGTAAATTCAAGTATCTTCAATTTCTGGTATTTTCTTACAACACCGTTTTTGTACAGCAAGCATTTTGTCTGAAATTTTCAAAATTGTCTAGAAAGGCTGCAATATAATATTATTCTTAACTGTAGTAGGCTTATGGGAGTCACAATGGATTTTCCTACTCACAATTTAATCTTATATTTTTTTTAATACAGTTTCAATATTTTCGGAAGACAGACTACTGACCTAGGAGCGTGTGTTAAGCTCTTGATTAAATGTATCTGTCAGTCATGATGATCCACTTTGCTTTGTTGAGCTGGACGGAATTACTAAAGTATAATAGACATGTATGTGTTCAAACCGGAAGTGTTTCCTATAAAAAGATAGACCTCAATTTTGAGGTCGCTTTTTTCTCAGGCCACTAATTGATTCCTAATCTTGATCCTGTTACCGGAGAGACGGCCACCATAAAAATAGAAATTGAAATAACCAATTTTGATATACAGAGTGATTCCTGTGAATGAGTCATGCTTTCGGCGAATGATGGGGGACGTCGAACTAAAAATTTTGATAGAGCACACTATGGATTTATACTCGAGGATAAGAAACATTTTTCGGAATCTTTTTCTGCTAGACTCGATATAATCTTCCCTCTTCGCTATTTTGGATGTCGTTTTGGTAAATTTGTTACGATTGCAGTGGACTTATTCGCATATTGAGGTACAACGCCGTACACATGAACAGCTTTGGGCATTGATATCTTGCATAAGAGTACCTTTTTCTTGAGGGTGAGAATGATCTCTTAGAAAGCTGCGTTCCCTTGTTGTACGCGACTCAAAATGAAAGATTGCTGTACTTTCTCCTTCTGGTGAAAAACAAAAGCCATTCGGTCATCTGATGTCACATCCAAGTAATTCGTTGTTGTTGACAGCATCAACCATTTTTAATTTTCGCTGAAGCACTGAAACAGATGGAAGGAGATGCTCTTGGTCATTGGAGCAAGATTAGGTAATATGTCAGTGGTCAGTGGGGTATAATATTGTGATATAGTCCGCAGGGGTGGAAGGTGGTGGTTCAGATGCATTTTAGTCAGGATCGCTTATGCCTTACGAGAGTGGAATTAGATCGGGCCAAAGTGAAAACGGAGAAGCACTTATCAACACGTCTGCCAAGTCGATCTGTCCCAAGGATTCTTTAGAGAAGTGAACTACTCCACAAAACCCTACATGGTAAAACCCACTCAAGAGATAGTTGGAGAAAGAACTCGGCTGGATCAAATGAAATGCAGTAGGCCTGAGTAAGGTAAGAAAAAAAGGAGAGCACGCAGTACTCCGTGAATCAGGGAACCTGTTCAAATACAAAAATGAGAAGACGAAATCCGTAATGATAGCGTAGGGATACTTATAAGCAAAAGTTCAATATCACGAAAACTCTTCACCAATCTCCTAGAAAATATATATAAAACCTTCAATAATTGGGATGGCATCTTGCTTAACATCAACGGTAGCCATATTAATATGACAAACCTTTAATTTGTCATCCTAATAACAGACAACATGGAAAACATACAGAGGATGGTTTCCGATCTCCATGACGCAGCACGAATGCTAGGAACATGTACGAAACCAAGACCATGTCAAAAAACCATGACGCAACACCACTCCCATTGGAAACGAGGTGGACTCGTAAACGAGTATGTGTATTTAGGCCAAGAGCTCACGCTAACTAGCTCAAACAGCAAAAGTTGAAAGAAGAATTTGCCTTGCTTGATCTGCGTACGGAAAACTAAGTGTGTTCAAATAAAAGTACCTGCAGCACCTGAAGACCAGGGTCTTCGACTAATATGTTCTGTCGTCAAGTGGAAGGCCAATGAACAGGTGAGGAGAAGACATATGCAAAATGGCCGGAGGACAGGACCAGAAAGAATGAGTGACAACAACCTATATACAGAGTACAGAAGGCTGCACAAAATGATGATGATGAAAGTCCGCAAACAGGGCTGGACTAGTCCCTGGGTGAGAAGATATGTGACGTGTGGAATTTTTAGAACAAAGGGCTAGACACTCCTGCAACTATTGGTTCAAGGTGTACAAACTTTGTCCAAATCTCTGCCATGGAGAAAACAGGGTTCACTATCGCATCCAACTTTTTCCAATTCCGAGCATAAAAGCCTCGTAAAACTTCATTGTCGAAGTCCTCCACATCCAGGTACCTAGATTAGAACTGAATCCTGTTTCCGCTGTTTTGCAGAGTTAATATCTCTAATTTGTCTGGTAAGCTGGAGTTCTGAGCCAAGGTTCTCTGATTACAGATTGATGATCAGATGAGTACAAGTCAATATCTCAGTTGTTTCTTGCACGATTTCGTTCATTTTGGGTATGGAGATGTATGGGCATAAGTATCACATTTTTCTCCGGGTATGAAGTATGATAACCCAAAGACGTACTTTATGAAACGAAATGGATATATTTTTTTCAAAGGTAGGTAGTTAACACCCTTAGGACACAATTTAGGTCATAAAAATCTCAACTTGACTTAATATTCGAAAATAAATAAAAATTGGCCTTTTCCACGCCACTCGATTCCAAAAAATGACTTTTTAGTAATCAAGACGATACGAACAAGGACACAAAGGATATCATAAAACATTTTTTTTTCATTTCGAAAAAAAAATAGTTGATAAGGAAACAAAGTGTACTTTTACATGACAATGAGGAGGTTGACATGTGAGACTTGAATTATTGCTAGATTTGTGCATAATAAATAAAATGGAATGTGTTCAAGTAAGGGCGGAAATAGCTATTTACCTAACAAGTGTGGAAGATGAATTTTTTGGCACGAGTCTGCCAAGTGCAGAAAAAAGATTTTCCGCAAGTGTTAGGTACAATAGTTTTCAAACAGACGTGCAGAAATAAATGCAAAGTCCCAAAAACGAATAATGATAATGATGTCGAAATATCATCAGATAGTTGATTAACACGTTGCCAAGCCAATAGAACACACTCGGCTCAGGGCTTCAAGCAGCTTTTTGTTTATGTGCTATGCTATTGAAGTATGCGTGCCGAAAACTGAAGTTTGCGTGCGGAAAAACTTATTTTCGGCACGGATAATGGATCAGAAAATTGATTTTTCCACACGGCTGTCGAAAATAGCTATTTACCTAACAAGTGTGGAAAATGAATTTTTCGGCACGAGTCTGGCTTCAGTCGAATGCAGAAAAAAGATTTTCCGCAAGTTTTTGGTACAATGGTTTTTCTACAGACGTGCGGAAATAAATGCAAATTCCAGAAAACAAATAAATAATAATAATAATGTCGGAATATCAGATAGTTGATTTAAACGTTGTCAAGCCAATAGAACACTCTCGGATCAAGGCTTCTAGCAGCTTTTTGTTTATGTGCTATGCTATTGAATTATGCGTGCCATAAACTGAAGTTTGCGTGCCGAAAAATTTTTCCACATTAGCGCGGAAAAACTTCTTTTCGGCACGGATATTGGTTCGGAAAATTGATTTTTCCGCACGGCTGTAAAAGTGTTTTTGATATTGTCATGTAAGGTGTCCGACTTGGCCTTCGTATGGATCCACACTTGTCGTGCTCTAAGGGAACATAGCTGGGTTGAACAGTAGGGAAACTCGGTAATGGGATCTCCAGTTTATTATCGTCTATGGTGCAGTCGATCTTCAACATCATAACAATAGGACAAGCATGTTCTTTGAGGCTGAGAGGGCTTACACTACTCAGGGTGAGAGGTGTTACGCTACTCACAATGGAGAGTGGTTGGCTATCATCTTGCTGAACGTGTCTATTTATAGTAACAGAATTGCTTGCGTAGCGATTCCACTAGTGGCGAATTGGGTGGATTTACACAAAGTATATTTGCCTCCAGTACTAATTCAAAGTCATCAAGAAGTGTATTTGGATTATTATAAGATCTATTTGTTGAATCCAGTGGCGTGGAAAAAAACCATCTCTATTTATTTTCTGATATCAAACCAAGTTACGATGATTTTGACCCACCATGTTTAAATCATTATCAAAATTTGATATAAATTGGGTACTGAAGGTAGTTTTCTCTTGGAAAAGATATATTGAAACCCATTTCAAAAGTACGGTTATCATACTTCATAACCCTAGAAAAATGGGTGCATGAGATGAGATATTGATTTGTATCCATCCCACCCTCTGTATAAAACACATCAGGTATTGTCTAGTCTTACAGGGTGCTCATTCCAAAAGATACTACCCACGTTATTGCAAAATTAGACAGATTTGTGAAATTCACCGCAATTTATTGAGGAAAAAGATTCTTCACGAAGAATTGGACTGTGCTACTTTTAATCTGAACACACCGTATATTGCAAAATTATTAGTGTGTTGGTTTTCGAAGATTTGAGTTTGTTGAATCTAGCTTCTGGATGGAGTTCCATAATAGAAGATGGAAAATAAAAAGGTCCAACACTCCAAAAAAGTTTCAGTTCACTTTATTGCCTCACGCGTTTTGGGCTTATACCCATTATCAAAGGCAAGGGGAATTTATGTGTCAACTTCTACAACAATAGTCATAAGGGTGGTCAATAACATTTTTAAAACTGTATAACATGATAGAAAAATTAAAAAATTAACAAATAGAAAACAGAAGCACTTTTTTAAAATTCATAAACAGAGTATTAAAATTCAAAACCTGATCTGAGCTTGTAGGTGGTTGCTGTAAGTACGTTTTTTTTCTTACATGGTATCTTGAGTGAGACACCCTATACAGGGTGTTTACGGTCTTGTGATTTTTTCTTAAGTATTTTTTTCTACACGTTAAAAGAATATGATTAACGCTAAAACGCCTTAGCAAAAGTTGAATAATAAGAGAGATAATGAATTTTTTGTACGATTTTATTTTCATAAATGATGACACTAAATTGAAAAATTACTGCTTTATTACAGCAGTTGTTCAAAGTTATCGCCCTGTTGTTGAACGCAAAGTCTCGCTCGACGTATCCATGAATTATTATTATTATTATTATAATTATTATTAATTATTATTATTATTATTATTATTCGACTTTTGCTAAGGCATTTTAGCGTTAATCATATTCTTTTAACGTGTAGAAGAGAACATTAAAAAAAAAATCACAAGACCGTAAACACCCTGTATAAAACACAGAAGGTAAAAAAATTGTATAGGCTTACAGAGTGTTCATTCCAAAAGTTACTAACCACGTTATTGCGGAAATAGACAAATTTGTTAAATTCGACGCAATTTATTGAAGGTGATGATTTTCTACGAAGAAATGATGCTTCTTTTAATCTGAACACAACGTATATTACACAAATGAGTGTGTTAGGTTTGAAAATCTAAGCTTGCAGTTGGTTGCTGTTAATACACTTTTTTGTATTAGAAGGCCAGTTATTATTGAATAAATTTCAGATTGAGGAAGGGGAAAAATCATCTTTTTTTTTGTAGAACCAGCTCTAATCTTCAAATTTCGTTGAGAATATTTTGACTTGAACCTTTGCTGAAGCAAAACCAACTACTCTCTTGATCAACGGGACCAAACATGCTGATACATATTTTGGTTGAATTTGATTTTGGAGAGGCGATTTGCTGATATTAGGTATCCTTCAAATCCATTCTAGATAATTCAGTCGATCTTTTCCCAACAGAGAAATTGACTGGATTGAGGATATCATAATCACTAGGATTAGGTGACATGGCAAATAAAGGATGAGAATTTTAATGGAAGAGAAAAGATAACCATGAAGTGGTGCAAGCGTACCTGTTATCTTTTATCCATAATGAAGATAAGCCAAGATTATGTATTGTACCATGTTCAAGAAAGTGTCAACTCTGTTTAAATTCCAGTCAAAATGTTTTCTTTAGCTGTTCTTAATATCTATTGGCACTGGGTTTTTTTTTACATGGATGTTACATTTTTTAATTTTCTTGCGACCACTATATTGGTCATTGGTAAAATAATAATAAATAAATGGCTATTTAAATGATCTCTAAATAAAATGACGAAATCTTATCTGGACCATCAAACTGATTTCTCAGATTGACTACAGAATTAACCTAAATTCAAAATGGAAAATCCAAATTAGAAAGTGAGTGAAACACTAACATATTTCCAACTGCGTCGATTCATTGATCTATTCTACTTCCAAACAAGACATTGGGAATCAAATTATATAGTTTAATGGTAATACACTGCCGGTTACAAAAAAACGAAAGTGACATTAGCGTCGTAGTTAAAATTATCAAACTATTTAGTTGAGGATTCTCCGTTCTATTCACACGATTAAACATCATGGTCTTGTATTCACATACATGATCTCATATCACTTCCAGTGCTTAGTGAGGTGTTATGGAAACCTGATTTTAAATCACAATATTGGAAAGACCCAACGACAAATGGGGCAGGAGTTGAATTTGCCTATGAAAGGCAATTTTCCTAAATACAGGGTCCACGAAAAGAAAACTCAAGGGAGTGATTGTATGTGATAAAATGATGATAGTAGGTCAAACAACAAAAATTCGAAATCTCAATATTTTTCAAGTTACAGGCAGTCAAAGATCATTTTTTTTCATGTCATTGACATATTCCGATTATTTTTTATCAAATCAAAATGAAATTTGGTACAAAGTTTCAACTTGTTCATCTGTAACGTTCTTTGGATAAAATGTTTTTTTACCCCGCCCCTAGAAGGCACTTCACCTGAAATCCAAATTTCATATTTCGCTTATATTTTTGTCTTCATAGGATTCTTAGAAACAAATACGCCGTTTTGAAGATTAGGAAAGATTGAATTTTCTGTCTTGTCTTCCCTTATCGACAAAACAGCGTATTAGTTTCTGAGAAATCACCAAGGCAAAAAAGATAGGCAAAATATGAAATTTGGATTTCAGATAAAGCGCCTTCTAGGGGCAGAGTAGAGAATTAATTTTTCTATAGAATGTTACAAATGCACAAGCCTAAACTCTGTGCCAAATTTTATTTTGATTCGAAATTCTATTTTTCAATAATCATGATCAATGAATGACAAAAGAGTTTCAGCAAAACTATGCTTCCGCACAAGTATATCAGCAGGCAAGATTTTCAAAACAATAATCTATACGAAAGACTTCTAAATGGTGGTTATCATTGCATAATTATTCATAACAATGATTCTGATTGACTCCATCGCTTATTTTATTGCTCAATTAATTGTATACCTACAAGGTTCTGATCACCGACTGGATGATTTGAATCTTGCCGTTCAAATTCCAATCGCTTTTTCCCACTAAAAAATTAAACATTGTGAATCTATAAGTTCACTTACCGTTGACAAAGAGATGTTCCAATTGCCCCTCATCACGTATAAGTTTCCATTTGCCATTGACAGCCATTTTGATGTTTCGAATAAATATTATTCACAATAGTAGTGTAGGCAAAGGGGATTCTAGATCATTTCCCAAAATTGCCACCAGATGGCGCCACAGGTTTTGCTTAGGATGGACACATGCCATCTGCAGTGGTAGTGGTGAAGAATTACAAGAAGTGTTTAAGTGATCGACAATCCAGAAGAGGCGGTTGAATATTTCTTGTGTATATACCAGAAGGGGTTGTTGACTAAACTAGAGAGTATTTGTATTTACTAGAAGAGGCTGTTGAAGAGTGCAAGACTTCTTGTATTGACAAGAAGAGGTTGTTGTGAAAAAAGGCAGCTAGAGAGCTGCTGTTGTAGATGTCATAAGAGGGTGTTAAAATGTGTAAAAATGAAATAATTCTTCTTAAGCCTTCCCTCGTACACCATCAGAGGAGTATTGGGGGTAGGCTGAAGAAAAGTTCTTTGGCCACGTGGAAATTCGTTAAAAATAAATACCTACTGTGCGGGATTCGATCCGCCAGCCACCGGCTCAGAAAGGCGATACCTTAACCAATGCGTTATCCAGGTTATCAATAAAGTTAGACGTGAACGCGTTCATATGTTACAATTTTGGCAACAAGCCAAGTAGTCATCTAGCTTGTATTTACTTCATTTTGGCTTTGTGACAAATTAAAATAAAAACTAGTTGAGTATTATTGAATTGTGCGTCAGATTTGAAAAATTGGATGATGTTATTCTAGCTTGGCGCTTGGTGTGTTCAGAACTAACGTGTAAAAACTAGTTGAGTATTATTGAATTGTGCATTAGATTAAAAATTAGATGATGTTATTCTAGCTTGGCGCTTGGTGTGTTCAGAACTAACGTTCCAGCTAATTAGATTGCGTATTGTTTTTGACACTGTCCATAGTTAGATTGATGGAAATATAGATTAGATAGCATTCTAAATGACCGTACCGGAAATGATGCAATTTATCTTCTTCGATTTCACCATATTATGTGTTGACTTGTATGAACTTGTTGAACACGCAAATTCTCAAAGAAAATATGTGTTGGACATATTGTCTTCTAATCTTTCCCCTCTCCTTGAGAGTTTGCTATTTATTCTCAACCATTCAGTATTTATTCATCACTCAACACAAGTTGCATCAATGAATAACCATCATACAAGTTGGATCTAATCAAGATGATACCATCTAAGTATTAACATAGGAGATTCTGGTCTAAAGGTTTAGTTTTAATCGAGACTTTAGACAGTAGGTTTATTCAACCTATCATTACAACTAACCGACATTAATTTATAAGCCTGTTTGAAATTAGTTCTCTTTCATTGTTATCAGCTGCTTCATCGGTAAGTCAGCCCCCGCTCCATTTAACTGGTGTTATGAAATATCAATTTTACATAGTTCAAATCATGAGTTCTTTTGAAGAAATTGCGTCTTTGAGTGGTGACATTGTCACAAAGTTCAAAGAGGCATACCCCATGTGCCATCAAAAAAGAGGAGCAAAAGCGGTGACTGTTGAAAATAAATCGAAGCATCCAGCAGTTCCAGAGGGCGATGGCTCCAGAAAAGACTAATTCGGGCCATTTGAAGAGGTTTCGGATGCTTCTCAAGTCACGAATCTCCAAGACGCATGTGGGTGAAGGAATGGAACCAAATCTTAGCAGGCGGGTCAAATGAAAGGACTTGAAAACATCCTTTGAGTCCCGCATAAGAACAGGAGTGATTATCAATCAAGCACACGTGAATCTAGGTGATTTTTTTGATGATTCCTTTGCCTTGTTCAATGTGAAAATCAACGAAATTCTGAAAGTGTTCAGTGCTATAAAGGTGAATGCAACTTTTTGTGGTGAGTTATTTGTAAACAAAGATAACGTTGAAAACCTTGATTTTAAATATTTTCATACAAAAAATGAAGTATTGGATATGGGTACAGATATGATTGAGTGGTTTCAAAGTTGTGTCAGTAAACCAATTTTACAAAAAATGGAGGATTTTCAAAAACGTGACAGTGGGTGGGCATTAAAAAAAATTGTCAGTCTATTCGTGTAAATAAGCATAGCTTTGGGGTGGGTGCTTCATCCTACATTCCTCTGCCCAGTCAAGTTTCAAAGAAAAAAGCATGTATCAACATTAATAATGACGATGATGCATGTTTTTATTGGAGTATAGTCGCTGCTTTGTATCCAACTAGAATCAATTCAGATAGATACAGCTCATATCCTCATAACACTCGTGTCCTTAATACGGAAGGCCTACATTTTCCAATAACAGTTGACAAAATTTATAAATTTGAAGAAATGAATGATATGAGTGTAAATGTTTATATGTTGGAAATGGTTCAAAATGAAAAGAACGAATTCTTCAATGTTGTACGATGTCGATTGACGAACAAAAATTTAGAAAATCATGTCAACTTACTTATTATTCGAAACAAATATTTTCCAAAAATTAATTATTTTGAACCATTGCCGAATATTGAAAATGAGATTGCATATCATTTTTTTCTGATAGAGGATCTGTCCAGGTTAGTGAGATCACAAATTACTAAGCATAAGAATCGAGTGTTTTCCAGTTCCTATTTCTAGTCTCAGGAACGGTTGTGTTAACATTCAAGTGTGTGAAACAAAAAATGCTGCAAAGATTTCATTCTCCACATATGATCACGTTTTCTTCAGAAATCATATTTATAAACTAAAAGCGCCATTCATCATATATGGGAATTTTGAATCAATTTTACAGAAAACTCCTGACGAGTCAACACATTTGAAAACTTTAAATTTTCAAGAGCATATTCCATTCAGTATTGGATATTCATTTAAGTGTTCCTATGACGACTCGCTAACCTTTTACAAGAGCTACAGCGGTGAAGATTGTTTAGATTGGTTTGGGGATCAACTTAAAAATATTGCGAAATCAGTTGAAGATAAGTTGTCTAAAATTGTACCCATGTCAGTATAGCAAAAGAGTGTCACATTTGCGAGAAACGTTTTATTGACACAGATCAGACTGTTGTTGATCATGATCATTCCACAGGTGATGTCAGAGGTTTTGCCCACTCAAATTGTAATTTAAATTTCAAAAAAACTATTCATTGTTCCCATTGTATTTCACAATCTCTCAGGTTACGATTCCCATTTCATCTAAAAAGGCATAGGAAGGGTGGAAAAATTCAGTATTCTTCCACTCAATAAAAAAAAATAATTTTTTTTTGACAGTTTCATGATGAAACTCGTATAAAATTTATATATATCGATTCACTACGCTTTCTAAATTCATCTTTGAGTTCATTGGCGTCTACATTAAAATTGGGTGAATTGATAAATCTAAAGAGGGAATTTGCTTTATGTAGTTCGAACCAATTCGAATCATTAACACGTATGGGGGTTTTTTGCTATGATTATGTTGATAACATGACTAAATTGGGGGAAACAAGTTCACCAGCCAGAAAGAAATGTTCTATTCAAAATTATATGATGAAAATATTAGTGATGAGGAGTATTTACATGCCCAAAAAGTATGGGATAAATCTTATATTCAGAATTTTGGTCAATACAGCGATCTGTATTTAAAAACAGAGATGTTGTTGTTGAGTGATGTCTTTGAAAACTTCAGAATCAATTCACATTACATTAATGGTTTGGATCCAGCGTGGTATTTCACTTTACCAGCTTATACTTGGGATTCCATGCTGAAATGCACGAAATGTGAGTTGAGACTGTTAAAAGACATCGACCAAATTATGTTTATTGAAAAGGGGTTGAGAGGAGGAATTTCAATGTGCTCAAATCGGTATGCTGAAGCAAATAATCAATACATGGCAGAATATGATGAATCCAAGCAATCACAATTCCTGCTTCACCTCGATGTGCATAATCTTCATGGGTGGGGCATGATTCAACATCTACCATATGATGGATTCGAGTGGGTTGATCCCATTGATTTAACAAATTTTGCTGTTGCTTCAATCGAGGATGATGCTCCAGAGGGCTATATTTTGGAGGTGGATTTGGAGTACCACAAATCGCTTCACGACCTGCACAGTGATTTTCCATTTTGTCCTGAACATATGGCACCTCCAAAGTCCAAATTTCCAAAATTATCAACAACTCTTCACAACAAAACAAAATACGTTATCCATTATCGCAATTTGAAGCAAGCTGTGAGTAATGGTATCAAAATTACGCAAATACATAGAATTTTAAAATTCAAGCAAAGTCCTTGGTTGAAGTTAAACATTGAACTAAACACTCAACTTCGATCAACAGCCACTAACGATTTCAGCAAGAATCTCTTCAAGTTAATGAATAATGCTGTATTCTGTAAAACAATGGAAAACATTCGAAAACATCGTATTGTGAGATTGGTTAATGAATGGGAGGGTCGATATGGTGCAAGCAATCTGATTTCCAGTGCAGCATTTCATAACCTAACAATGTTTGCCGAAGATCTGGTGGCTATAGAAATAAAACAAAACAAATCTCATTTTCAATAAACCCCTTTACATCGATATATGTATTTCAGGCATTTCAAAAATTGCAATGTATAATTTTCATTATAAGTTCATGCTTAAAATTTTTTTTTCTGAAAAACCCAAGCTTCTGTATACAGACACAGATAGTTTTATTTATTAAATTGGATGTGATGATGTGTATGATGAGCTCATAAAAGAGAACTTTCAATATTTGACACTAGCGATTATCCTTCAGATAACGTTTATCAGATTCCATTGGTGAATAAAAAAGTGTTAGGGTTGATGAAGGATGAAGCTAATGGTTAAATCATGACACATTTTGTGGGATTGAGGTCAAAAATGTATTCATATAAAATTCAAGGTATTCAAAAATGTGTGAAAAAAGTGAAAGGGGTAAAGGCTTGTATTGTAAAAAACAAAATAACTTTTGATGATTATGTGGAATGTTTAAAGAAAAATGTGGAAAAAATTGTTAAACAATGTAAAATCCGATCAGTCAAACATTTCGTTCACACTGAACAAACCAAACAGCCCTTAATGCCCTAGATGATAAACGCTTTTTGATTGATAACAGTCACGACACTTTCCCATGGGGCCACTACAGTCTAGGCTAGAAATTTGTGTCTTAGATTTGAGGAAGTAGGCTCAATAACTGATGGTTTGGGGCGAAGTAGATAAATGTTGCCACAGTAGTATATTCCATTTAGTACAAAAAAATGTTTGACAACAAGACTTCCAGCAGAAGTATTGTTTCTGGGCGCTTTTTTAACAATACGTTATATATACAAGTAGATTTAAATATACAAAAAACGTTCATTTGCGTATCAGCCAATCATAATGACTCTTGGCCATCAAACTGGGAAAAATTGATTGTTAATAATGGATTGACGTCATATCTAGCTTACAAGTTAAGACTTTATTTTGTAGATGAAAATTTTGAACCAACAAACTGGAATGTACTTATTGATTCGTTTGAATGTACAAATCATATTATAGAATTAGCTATTATATCAATCCTTGTATTGGTTATAGAATTTACATTGTTTATTTTATGTATTTATGTTTATAGAAAAAAAAAATATTTACTAGCAAGTGTTTTTATTGAATAACAAGATATCACAATACATCACTTCTTAGTATCCAGGAGTTATGAGTATCATCCATTTCCAGCCATTCAACATAAACTTCATTCCCTTTCCGTCTTAGAATTTTCTCAACCAAGTAAACGTCAGGATGTTTAACTTTCTGTAATTCTTCCTGATAGAATGCACCTTGTATCTCCTCACCTCTATGATCTCGCAAAATGCATGTTCTGGGATTGGAAATTTTAATCTTTTTAATCACAAATATTTCATTTGACCAATTTGGTTTATAGCCCTTTGAAAACATTTCCCGGAACTTGCTTATCCGTACATAAACCCCCTTTCTGAATTTTGAAGGATTCACTGTTTTTATACGACCATAAACTTCTGATAATGACTGCTTTTCATGTTTTTAGACACTTGTTTAGGTTTCATTCCAATACTTGTATGTTTGGTATTATTGTATTCTGATACTAGAGACTTTTTGCACCTTTTAAAATAACATCAGATATTTCATCCGTCATGGTTATTTTGATTAAAGATCACATTTACTTCATCCGCTAATAAAAGAGGTTTTGCTCCACTACGATTTTACTTTATCCGTTATCTTGCGTCTGACCAACAGGCAAAACTAATGACAGTTTTCGTAATTATTCCTTGTTAATCATTCAGGTATTTCGCTAGTATTTATTTCTATATCTATAATCATTTTTTTAAACATCGGACATACCTGAACGATACCATAATTATAATAAAATTGGGGATGAATAAAGTTATCTTCAACTAGTTTTAAATCATCTATGAAGTACAGCCACATACAAATTAGTTAGTAGTACAGAGCATAAACATTAAACAGCAATATTATAAGATGTCAGAAGCAGAGAAGTGGGGTTAGGTCCGAGTTAGATCGTGTTCTGTGATTCAGTTCGTGACAAGATGTGTCAGATTGTTGAGTAGATCAAATCAACTGGGGCGAGTTCAGAAACGTCACACCCGGTGAGAGTGTGATCCAAGTGTCACACACTAACCGTTCAGAATAATCAAGAGCGGACCCTGGACGCACACTGCTTTTCGTTCAAGAATTGACATAGATGCATCCCAGGGTGATCTTTGATTACACCGTATTTTTGTGGTGTGATGTGTCATTTGTCAAAATGGGTTTGTGTAGGTTTATATTATCATTCACTAAGACAAAATGCACACAAGACAATAATTAATTCAGTTGTTCAAAATGATGCATTGTAATGTAGAGGATTTCTCTGATGATTGAGTCTTTTGAACACAAGTGAGTACAAAGAAAAATGACTATTATTGTTTGCTGCTTTGCTCCATAGTTGATTAGTCCATAAAGATTTACCCGAACATAAACAAAACAAACTAAAATAAACAGCATACTGTCAAACAGCTGACTGAACATACCCCAACGTTCAGAAATACGGGTGTGAAGATGTCACACAATGGATCACTCCTTGAATTATCCACAAAAGTCACACTCACACCAACTACGACGTTTCTGAACTCGCCCCTGTATATATGTAATTGATCAACGTTCCCCTACTTTCTGTCGTTACTCTTGTTTGTTGATGAACTAGGGTGGTGATTCGAATTCTTCCTTGAATTCTTCAAAATTAAGTGTTTTTTTTTTAAAGTGGTCTCCTTTTTTTAAAACATCAATAAGTCGACAACAGTTCAATTTAGATAGGCATATTATGTACAAATCATATCCAGTTATTGTCTGTAGACTCCATGAAATAATATACAGAATGAAACATTATGGTAACAGCAGATTCCTTACAAAAAAATATCGGGATAGACCCCAACTTGTATGTTTCCAAAGTTGATATCAAGATACAGATTGTAAAAATAAGTTTTGAAATAATGAAGTTATCTTGACGAAATTTGGTACATAGGGGTTTTTTGACATGCAAAATTCAAATCTACCATTGACCCATTGATAATATAGCTCTTATTTGACGGGCGAACTTACACACATTTTCACTCATTCAAATATTCACTTTTTTGTACGCACTCGTACATTTTTGTAATGAAAAGTAGATCGTTTCGTCATATTAACATGAAAAACCACATTGCATTGTTTTATCGGCAAGCAGACTTTTTTTTATCAAGAATGACTTTTTGTCGTATCTTTCAATTTTTGAAACATTTGTCCTCTTGTCAACCGCATCCCCGAACATACTATAGGTATAGTGAATTACCCTTTTCCAACCCAAGGTTAATTGATAGTAATAAGGTTGCGTCGTTATACGTTCGAGTTTCGGAAGAATCAGAATTCAGACAAAAATGACGTCAGTCGGCTCCGATTTGGTTCTGGAATTCAAATACACATCTAAAAAAAAGATAGATTATGGTTCACACTTGATAATAAGACGATATTTCACTGTATACCAAAAGCTGTGTAATAACTTACCCTTAAACACGTTTAAAAAGTTTCAAGACCCTGAAATACAGATATGTTATGATATTAAGACACACCGATGACAGGAATGTCAATAATGGAGCTCGGTGACGTGATCGATTCGGTTTATCGTTCGTGGATTTCCGATTTCCTAGTTACTGCGCAACCTCTACCTATCAATTAACCTTGATTCCAACCAAGGTTAATCGATAGTAATAAGGTTACGTCGTTATACGTTCGGGTTTCGGACGAATCAGAATTCAGACAAAAATGACGTCAGTCGGCTCCGATTCGGTTCTGAATGTAGTCTACAAGTCTACGGGATGCAGTGAAACACCACCAACTCACAATGATCACGTTTATTATTTGGAAACGGGAAAACAACATTGACTATTACCGATACCAATAACCTATATTATACTCTGACAGTTGTCAGTCTTGCTGGTGCCCACGTCTAGTGGTCTTGTTACCCTTAGTCTATGTGCAATGGCTGTTCTCGACTGCACTCGGTCATCCTGCTACTCGCTCGTCCTCCATCGTCGAAAAGGGCACCAAACATCTGACTGAAATGAAACCACGTCGAATACGTAGTCAAGAAACTAAAGTTGAATATAAACATCAAATATGGTACCTGACGTCACCACATTATTTCGATTTTAGTATACTCACGTCAGATACGCGACAAAATCTATTAAATGAATCAGATATTCAAATCTTACCCTTTTAAATGTGAACGACAGATACGCGAAAAAATCTAATAAATGAATCAGATCTTCAAATCTCACCTTTTCAAATGTGTACGTCAGATACGCGACAGAATCTAATGAATGAATCAGATATTCAAATCTTACCCTTTTTAATGTGTACGTCAGATACGCGACAGAATCTGATGAATGAATCAGATATTCAAATACCCTTATATGTGTACGTCAGATACGCCACAGACGATAGTAAGTGAATCAGATATTCAAATACCCTTATGTGTACGTCAGATACGCCACAGATGCTAGTAAATTGATCAGATATTCAAATACTTCTATATGTGTACGTCAGATACGCCACAGACGCTAGTAAGTGAATCAGATATTCAAATACCCTTAAATGTGTACGTCGGATACGCCACAGACGCTAGTAAGTGAATCAGATATTCAAATACCCTTATATGTGTACGTCAGATACGTCACGGACGCCAGCAAATGAATCAGATATTCAGATACTCTTGAAATTACCTTCATATTCTTTGAAATTTAAAGAGTTTCATGTGTTCAACACCAACCACCGCCTCGTAGGGTCGCCTGGTTCTGGTGGAATGCAGATCTTTCTTCACTCGATAACGATCATTTGGAAGCACCTCTACAACTTTGAATGGTCCTCTATATTTGTCCAATAATTTTTTGCTTTCATTATTATTAGCGGGAAAACTGGTGATTTTAGTCAAAACCAAATCCCCCACAATTTAATTGTAATCTTTTCTTATTGGATTGTCTGTTCTGTTTTTTCTCGATTTAATTCTTACTTCTCAGCTACCTCTTTTCTCAATGTCGTGACGTCAATTATTGCAGTGTCTTCGTCATCACTCGGATATCGATCGCCATCCATTCTCATTCTATACCCAAAGAACAGTTCGCTTGGAGATGTTTCAGTGATACGATGTCTCGTACCACTAATACCCTGCTGGATCTTTTTCAAATTGCTGTCCCAAAGATCAGCATCTAGTCTTGCACCCATTGTAGCCAATGAATCCAAAATCATTTTATTAGCCCTTTCTACCTGCCCATTACCTCTGGCCATACCAACTGCTGCGGTAAAAACTCTTATGCCTTTTTCTTCTGCATATTTATTGAATTCATTAGATATAAATGCCTTTCCTGCGTCCGTCATAATTCTCTTTGGATTCCCAAATATTTTAAATATTTTATCAAATGACTTCAACACATGTTTGGTTGATGTATCCGGTATTGCGAATAAAAATATAAATTTAGTGAAAGCGTCAACTATCACCAAAAGATATTTATCTCCATCTCTTGTTTCCACAAATGGCCCTAAATGATTCGAATGCTTGGTATGATGTGGTCTTGCATATTTTGGAATGGAATGAGGGTTTTTCACCACCACGATGTTTATGATATAAACATTCAATACAAGCTGCTATATATTTCTTAATAAATCTACGCATTCTTGGAAACCAATATTTCTCTTTTATATGATCAAGCGTCTTGTCCACTGCAAAATGACCAATGTCATCGTGGTTACTCTTTACTATTTGCCATCTACAATTCTTAGGAACATACCATTTTCTGCCATAGTTTGTAATTTTATAAATTCAGTTACCCTTCAAGTCAAACTGTTTAAAAATATCCTTGTTATTATCAATATCTCCTGACAAAAAAATTTCTTTGATATTTTTGATGTCCTTATCTTGAGCTTCTCGTTAATAATCTTCTTCAGCAATCAAAAGTACTTCACGTTCAAAAATTATCTCTTTATCTTGGCTAAAATTTCTACTGAGAGCATCAACGTGTTGAAGCTGATTTCCGGACTTGTGTTTAATTTTAAATGTTTAGTCTTGTAACGAAGTTACAAGATTTCCGGATTTTTCCTACCGTAATTTCCAAAGTTTTCTAATTGATTTCCCGACTCTGATCATTTAATTCATATTTTCATGTAACTCAGTCATTCATCTAATTGTTTAATTCACAAGCCAACCAATAACAACATTTCGCGCAAAGTTTCAAGCAGCATACTCCACTTTTCGGCTGAATACAGAACGCCGCGTCGGAAGGAGCCGGGCTTCGACCTCACCAGTCAGTACCGAGACAGCCACGATAGCCTGCAGCTGTGGACTTTCCGGCCCGATTCGCGATCTTTCTCATCAACCCGTTTTTGCTAAAGTTCCAATCTTTTTTTACATTCTTCTTTAATTCAAACACGAGGTAAGAACTATTCGTCGATAACTATGACATTTTGACACAAGTGAAATATTCATTTCAATGGACGGAATGAACCCGTAACCTTGCTAGAACGGTTGGAGATCTACTCAGCCCAGGAATTATTACTGATCAACTCACTACTTCCATACATGCCGGAGTTATTACGTGATGAAGCAGCCCTCTGGTACCGAAATAACCGACACCTGTGGCAATCGTGGGATGAATTCCTCACCGATTTTCGAAGGTCCCGATAAACTACGCGGAAGACTTGGAAGCAGAAATCAGTCGACGTTTACAGCGAGTCAATGAGCCAACGAGTCGCTATATCACTGATCTGCAAACCTTAATTCGGAGGCACGGGGAAATTTCCACGTCGCAGGAAATGCACTGGATTTATCGGAATCTGCTACCCCAATACCGTCAACAAATCCGGAAGACGGATTTTTGCGATATCCAGTCGCTGTCCCGCGTGATTCGGGAAGCTGAACTCCTACTAGCTGAACTACAACAAACACGACTCTCCGAATGACCCTCGTACAACGAGCGACCCCGATTCTGCGATCGTGCGCAACCCACCTTTTATCTAAATATGGTTAATTCGACCTCATTACGCTCCACTCCCACAGGGCGTGAAAACTCCCGTCCACACTACTCCGAACGGATCAATCGTCAGAATATACCTGCTCCAAGGCGAATCCAGCGTACCTCGTCTTCCAATCCTGAACGGAACCACGAGATACCCCGGCCCCACATCTGTTTCAAATGTGGAGAAGCAGGACATCATCAAATTGATTGTCCAAATCCAAGGAGAGTATTCTGCTCAAGATGCAGGCAAGACGGAGTGTTGTCCCGTCCCGTGGCTGTCCATGCGATAATTCGGAAAACTAAGTCGCCGCTGTACTGCCCTGAGGTCCGTCCAGCGCCGCTTTCCGGAAACCTCAAGCATCTCGTCGGTGAGCTCAGTCCGCTCAGCCGATAATCGCCCACACGTTCAAGTCCGTGTGGATGGGAAAGTGTTTCTAGCTTTGATCAACACCGGATCCGCACATTCTTTTCTGGGGAATCAAGTGGCCACATACTGCCGCTAACACGAATATCCCGCACTACACCCATCCATCCGAGTAGCTAGAGTGGCAAACGGAAGCATCAACGAGATCACCGAAGCTTTCAGAATACCCCTGTGCTTTGAAAAGACCAGCTTCACTGAGGTACTATGCCATCTCCCGTTTCTATCGTCTGATGTTGTGCTTGGCTTGGACATTTTATCCCGTCATCAGTACCGGTTGGATTTGCGCAGCAGCAACGTGTATCTAGACAATAAACTGTTGTCAGGAACTCAGCTCTGCCGCACCCTAGGACGCCTTTCAGAAATCACCGCCACTAAGGATCTCTTTCAAACCGAGGAACAGCGACTACATAAATTTCTGGAGGAAGAGCTGGCTTCTTTTGAGTTGATCAGTGGTACCACACAGCTAGTGGAACACAGAATCCATCTGATCAACCCCGAACCCATCAAACAGAGGTATTGTCCACAGAACCCAAAAATGCAGGTGATTATCCACGCGGAGGTCAACCAAATGCTGGAAGATAGCATTATCAAAACCCTCAACAGCCCTTGGAGCTCCCCTGTCGTCATCGTAAGGAAAAAAGATGGGAAATTCCGATTCTGTATTAATTTCCAGAAAGTCAATGCTGTCTCCCGCAATGACGCCTATCCGCTCCCGTTTATCAACGCTATATTGGACAAACTGCGACGGGCTAAGTATATATGAACCATCGATCTAGAAGCTGGATATTGGCAGATACCGATGGCCGAAGCCAGTAAGCCCATCACCGCCTTCACCGTTCCGGGAATGGGACTATTCCAATTCCGGGTGATGCCGTTTGGTCTTCACACTGCTCCCGTCATCTTCCAACGTTTGATGGATCGCATTATTGGTCCAGAATTGGACCCATTTGCTGTCGCCTACTTGGATGATATCATCCTGGGCGAAACATTCGAGGAGCATCTGTCCAATCTGCGCCAAGTGTTCCATCACCTTCGAGCAGCTAACCTAAAGATCATCTAGGGCATCTCATCACCCCGGAAGGCATCCGAACCGAACCAGAGAAGGTGTCAGCCATCCGAGACCTAGTACCTCCTACCAGCGTGAAGGGTCTACGACGATTCTTGGGCATAGTGTCATGGTACCGTCGCTTTTCACCCAATTTCTCTCAAACAGCCGGCCCCCTAAATCAGCTGCTTAGAAAAGGAATTCGATGGCATTGGGACGAAGCCCAGCAGACCGCCTTCGACAACCTCAAAGACGCTCTCACCGAATCTCCCGTTTTGGCCTGTCCCGATTTCTCTCGACCATTCATTTTTCAGACAGACGCCTCCAAGAGCGCTCCAGGGGCCGCTCTCATCCAACATTCCTCAGACGGAGATCACGTGGTGGCCTATGCCAGCCGCACGCTGAGTCCAGCGGAGACCAAATACTCCGTCACGGAAAAGGAATGTTTGGCCATTGTGTGGGGTGTGGAGAAAATGAGACCTTATCTGGAGGGGTACCACTTCACTGTACAAACAGACCACATGAGCCTCAGGTGGCTCCACTTCCTGAAGTCTCCCAGTGGCAGATTGGCACGTTGGAGCGTGTATCGTTAGCAATTCGATTTCGAAATCAAATACCGGAAGGGTATTCTGAACCGAATTGCTGATGCCCTGTCTCGAGACCCCGTTGGTCAGTTTCCAGAGGAGGAGGAGACAGACCATCTCACCAGCTTCGAGGAGTTTGCCCCGTGTCCATGGTACTCGTCCAAAAAGACCGCAGTGGAAAGTGATCCCGCCTCGTACCCCGACTTCTGCATTAAGGATGGAAGACTCTACCGGCATTTTTGAGACGTTTCTGATATGACGGAACCGGATATGGACGATCCCTGGAAACTGTGCGTGCTCAAGTCCGCCAGACTAGCCATTCTTCAAGAGACTCACGACCGTGCAACAGCAGGACATCAGGGAATCGAGATATTTTTGGCCTGGAATGTTCAGCGACATAGCCAAGTACGTGAGAAGCTGTTCCTCGTGTCGACGCTATGAACCATCCCAACAGAAGACACCCGGGCATATGAGGCCGTACCGCAACCAAAGTCCCTGGGAAACGGTTACCTCAGATCTGATTGGTCCCCTGCCACGTCCCACAAAGATAAACAACTGGTTGTTGGTATTCCAGGATCGATTCACCAAGTGGGTCCAGTGCCGTCCATTGCAAAACGCAACCTCGAAAGCCGTCACCCAGGCCCTCTACGAGGAAGTTATCACCCGTTTTGGCTGTCCGAAAACCGTTCTGACCGACAATGGCACCCAGTATACCGGCCGCCATTTTAAGGAGTTGCTCGAGGGATTAGGCATCCAACACGGACTGAGTCCAGTTTACACGCCCCAAGACAACCCCACCGAACGAGCAAACAGAACAATCAAGACATATATCAGTTCTGCGAGGGCAATCACCGAAAGTGGGATCACTGTCTGGCCGACATCATATTTGCCATCAACACATCACATCATGAATCCATTGGATACTCACCTGCATTCCTGAATTTTGGGCGAGAGTTGGAACCACCGAATCCACTGCACCGAAGCAGTAACGGAGGAGTTGCCATTGAAGAAAGCTCAGCCGATGACCGAACGACTCACAGTAGCCGCATTCAACGTCTCCAGGAAGTTTATGAACTGGTTCGTATAAATTTAGGACGAGCTTGGAACATCGAACCACTAGAACAAGCATAGCACCCCGAACATACACGATTTGTTTGAGTCGATAACATTCTGTTTTTGTTTATGTTTATGTAATGTTATTTTGACAAATTTGTGATAAGATCTCTACAATCCAACCGTCCATCAAGAAGCTCCACAAAAGCAGCACTTTTATGGTATAACTGCCACACTAAATCCTCTTCTCGAGCACAAATGAATCATTTTCAACTGTAAAATGACAACAACCGTCACTTTGAAGCATCTATTACGGTCATGGCAACGCATTTCAAATAACTCGATTGTGCCCAACGTTGTCGTTTGTGATAAAAATTCCTCTCATCAACTTTTTAGTGTAAAAGATCAAGGAAAATCGTTCGATTATTCAACAAGAAGTAGTAGTAGCGATGAAAAAAAGGCTACACACTCCTTGAATATTTAAGAGAAATAAATTTATTTGATGATAGTGAACTTCAAGTCATTGTTATTGGATTGGTGACAGAAAATCTGGTGAAAGGTATTTCAAGGAAGTGAATATGGCAAACAAGGAGCTTGCTTTTCCCTTTTCCCCCCATGTTTACATTGACATGTTCAACACACACAATATTGTTTGTTTATGCTTCTAGAGGTTCAATATTCAAAGCTGGACGAGCATTCACAACTCAGAGACACCATTACAACTCGCGACGCCGTGACTGGAGGTGTCACGTAGGGGACAAAGTGATGCGCCGCGAAAATCTTTTGTCATCTGCCACCAAAGGTTCCGCAGCGAAATTGGCTCCAAAATATTCAGTTCCGTATGTGATTACTAAAGTTATTTCTCCCGTAGTATACAATCTCAAGGGCAACGACAACAAGACGTTACGTCGGATCCACATCAAGGACCTCAAGCCTGCTCATGAGATCGATCAGCCACGGCCAGAAGATCAAACACCACAACTCCAAATGATCCCGGACGACCCAGCATCCTAATCCCGAACGAGTAAATCCACTCGACAGAAGCAGCACTAATTTTAAACTTATTCTTTTTTTTTCAGTCTTATCTTTTTTTTTTATTTCATTTAAGTTTTCCAGGTTAAGCATAGCTTGGGAAAAATGATCGTATACTCACATTTTTTTTTGTAAGTGGAGAGAGTGTGTAACGAAGTTACAAAATTTTCGGATTTTTCCAACCGTAATTTCCAAAGTTTTCTAATTGATTACCCGTCTCTAATCATTTAATTAATATTTTCATGTAACTTAGTCATTCATCTATCAATGGATCCCGTATTTTTTCCAAAATAATGTTGACAGTGAGCTCATTAATCCATTAAATTAATTCCGACCGAAAAACTCCTTCTTGGTTCTTCGCGCTTCAAAACAATTAATTGTTTAATTCACAAGCCAACCGATAACAACATTTCGCGCAAAGTTTCAAGCAGCATTTCTCCACTTTTGGGCAGAAAACAGATCGCCACGTCGGAAGGAGCCAGGCTTCGACAGTGAGTACCAGTCAGTACCGAGACAGCCACGATAGCAGTGGACTTCCCGGATCCGATTCGCGATCTTTCTCAACAACCCGTTTTTGATAAGGTTCCAATCTTTTTTTTCATTCCTCTTTAATTCAAACACGAGCTAGGAAATATTCATCGATAACTATGACATTTTACCGAAATTCTCTCAAACTAGTGCCGCGTGGTAGGTAAGTTGAGAAAAAGGGCCGGGAAAATAATTACGATATCTGGAAATTTTCGGTGAGTTCGTATTTTCTTCAGACTCACGGAAATCCTTTCGGATTTCTGGAAATATTCGGTGAATCTGTATTTTCTACAGAATCTCAAATCCTTTCAGATTCGTATCTGTTTAGGGGATGTATTATTTTATTATGACTGACAGGGGAACGAACTTTGCCGAGTGGGAAATTTTAAACTAATGTTCAACACCGCGTCTTTTTTTCTACCGTTATTTTATTTTATATAATTTACTTGAGATAGTTCCAGGAAAATCGTCAGAGAGAGGCCTCTGGAGTTACAACCCGTGTGTGCAAAATTTCCAACGTCTGTCAATAAATTTCTCGCTACTTTTCTATGCCTCTAACCCGTTTTTCTCCTCGTGGAAAATAACCCGATCGCGTCAATTTACCCGACACATTTTCTCTACGTCGTCGTGAAAATCTTATTCTTTAAATCACTGAGTTTTTTTTGTTTAACTATTTCGCCGCGAAAACCCGACCCGTCGTTACAATACTTTCGTTACACACCGTCTTTTCACGTTCTGTTTCGCCAATAAGAGGCTGCCAATAGATTGCAATTTTGATTCTCCGGCTGGAGAGATTGGACTTATTTTCTCTGTACAATGTTTCTTGTGTGATATTTTTGATTTTTCTCGTTGCCGATCAAAGATCAGATTATTGTTGATTTCATTTTATTTATTTAATTTTTTTACCGACTGGTTGGAAACCAGTCACAATTGTGATATTGTTTTGGGACAAATAGACTGATTGATTTATTTTTATTAACACCGTGTTTTTATTTCAAGAAAGTTCAGTAATCCATTTCAGAGCGGAAATTTGCGGAGGTTAGGGAATAACGAACGCCTGGACTTTCTTCACTGTATAAAAGCTACCAGATAGGCACTGTGGACCCTCTTCTACATAAATACAGGGGGTGGCGCTCGAGCATTTTTTTTCCATCAACGAATTCCCTCATCCTCAGTCTTGTAGATATAAAATCCATCGTGCTATTCTTGGTACTATACTTTGATTATTGATGGCATTTTTGATTGAATAACAATCTGTTATCACTGTAAATTCTCTATCAATATCTTTGTAAAGTTTTTACTATGGCCAATAATTCTAATTCAAATGAATGATATTTCTTCTCATCATTTGTGGTTTGTTTGCTGAAATATGCAACAGGTTTTTCTTTGTCTCCATTCAATTAAGTCAAGATGCCAGCAAATTCATCTCTACCCGCATCAGTATACACTATTGTCTGCAAATTTGGATTAAACACTTGCAGAACAGGTTTAGAACTCATCAAGTTTTTCATTTTCTCCACAATTTTAGTTTCTTCAGGAGTCCAATTCCATTTAAAGTCTTTTTTCAAAAGTGTAGTGAGTATTAACGTTTTTCTTGCAAAATTTGGTATAAATTTCGGAAAAAATCCAATCAATCCCAGAAATTGACGTAGTTGGTGTTGAGTTTTTGGAATGAAAAACTTCTTCACTGACTCAATTTTATCCTTATTAGGACTGATTTGATTGAATGGTTTATCCCGAATAAGTGACATAAGTCATAAAAAATTTGGATCTGCTCAACTTTACAGTTAGACCATGTCTTTGTAGAAGTTTTAAACCTTAATCCAATAATTTTAAACCTTCTGTATCATCTTAATATGGAATGATGTTATATTCTCTCAAAAATTGAAATATTTCAGACGTCATCTCTTGAAATACTGCTGGTGCCTTACAAAGTCCAAACGGACACCGGAGATATTCAAAATGTCCGTCTGTTGTTGCAAACGCCGTATATTGAACTGATTCCTCAGACATAGGAATCTGATGATACCCTGCAGCTAGATCCAACAATGTGAAATAGCTACAGTCCGATAAATTATCGATTATTTCTTTAATCACTGGCAATATTGAAGTCTTTTTTCTGTAATTTTGTTTATTTGTCGAAAATCCACCACTAATCTTTTTGAACCATCTTTTTTATCAATCAGAAATGAAGGACTAGCGAAAGCAAAATTGTCTTGTTAGCTTCAGGAACTCGGTACGGATTATATCTTACAATGTTTTTACTAGTAACTTCAATCTTCATTTCAATAGTATGGGATGATTTCAAATTTCTCATAGATTGGAAAAAACCATCTTCGTATTCATTCAAAATATTTTTGAAAGCTTTTTGATCTTCTTTGGTTAAATCACCCGATGTTATCATTTTTGAAAAATATATTTTATATCGTAATGTCAAAGTATCATCAATTCTATAGTAAACAATATCTTTATTTTCTGTGAAATTCCTTCCGATTAACACGTCATTACTCCATTCATCATTCAAAATGTACAACTGAATCTTCATTTGAACTGAATCCATTCCAACATTGGTTCAACATATTCATTCACGTAGAATTTCCCAAAAATCCAGAAAGTTTAATTTTAGAGTCTAATTTTTCAACTTTTAATCTCAATCGAATTGCAAGTTTTCTTGAAATTAGAGAACAGTCACTTCCAAAATCTATAAATGCTTTACAATGGTGATTTTTCTCAAGACAAATGATTTTATTTAATTTATTTCCATCATCAGAATTTATGATACGTTTAACTGACTTAGTTCTTTTGTTTCTCCCACTCGGCTCACTACTTCCATTACTTTTTTTTAAACAACTCTTCTCAATGTGTCCAACAATATCACAAAAACGGCAAATTTTACTACGATGCCTGCAATCCTTTTTTGTGTGACCTTGACAAGTACATTTTTTAAAAATTTGTGCTTCGACAATTGGTAGATGATTACTGTTTATAGTAGAACTTGAATTCCTTTCCATTAGAGTTGCTTGATTTGCAGTATTTATTCTTCGAATAAGTGGCCAATACATTTGGATCCTTTATACCTGCTGCTTCAACAGCTGATGTAATATTTTCATCATCAATTGCACCGATGATAAGAGACACTTTGTCAGCGTCAGAAAAATTCACTCGCAATTTATTGATCTTGGATAAATGATCAAAATGAAATTCATATAGAGAGACTCCGCTTTTTGGTTTGTTATTTGCAAATTTCATGAAAATTTGGTACGTATTACGAGAACCTTGAAATGTATTGCATAAAATGTCTTTCATCATTCCATTTCAACAATTTCTAGCCACTGATCAATTTGACATTTCAAAGGATCAAATTCAGGTATGAAATTGACAATTTGAAAATTCTTGAACAAGGTAATATTTGGCTGGATTGGCAAGGGCAAGGCTTTAACCGGAGACGTAAAACTTCTAGAGCTCTTAAAATATGTAGAATGTTTTCTCTTACTCAATGTATTCTGCGGCTATGCCTCCGATTCGTCGTGGTAGAACTGCCTGAAGAAGTAGAACTTGATGATCCACTGCTACTACTGCTACGGCTACAGCTACCTGCGATCGCAATCTCTTCTTCTTTTAGGCATCTCACACCCTTCAACAGTCTCAAAGTCACCAAAAACACACTGTACAAAAATCTCTGGTTCACAACCACTTCTGATGTAGTCCACAAGTCTACGGGATGCAGTGAAACACCACCAACTCACAATGATTATGTTTATAATTCAGAAACGGAAAAACAACATTGATTATAACCGATACCAATAACCGATATTATATTCTGACAGTTGTCAGTCTTGCTGGTGCCCACGTCTAGTGGTCTTGTTACCCTTAGACTATGTGCAATGGCTGTTCTCGACTGCACGAAATTCAAATACACATCTAAAAAAAAAAGATAGAATATGGTTCACACTTGTTAATAAGAATATATTTCACTGTATACCAAAAGCTGTGTAATAACTTACCCTCAAACACGTTTAAAAACGACCGGAACTCGGTAAAAAAAGTTTTAAGACCCTGAAAAACGGATATGTTATGACATTTACATGACACACCGATGACAGGAATGTCAATAATGGAGCTCGGTGACGGGATCGATTCGGTATATCGTTCGTGGATTTCCGATTCCCTTGTTACGGCGCAACCTCTACATATCAATTAACCTTGGGTTCCAACCCATTTTTTTCGATTGCGCCAAGTTTTTAACGAATCTATTTTAATTATTTATTGATCTCTGTTGACAAGTTTTTTGTGTTGTTCGTAGTATGTACCAACTATGTTAGCTCTAGTGTTAGTTTGATTTGTTATAGCAAAACTACAGGATAAATAGAAGACGCGTCACTACTCACTCACTCACTCACGGCCAATTCTGGCTTCGGCATGCTTTTGAATGCTTTTCTATTTATTCTGTTGTCTTTGATTATACAAACGCAATACTTAACAAGACTATTTTGTTATGTTAGGATTTTTTTATGTGAGTTAGTTTTAGATCATGCTTTTTTTTAAGTAGATGCTCTGTAGTTTTGTGGCGCATCCATGATATACCAGATTTTTTTGGGTATTTCGCCTCACCCTATCAAAAAACAATCGAACTGTTGATATACTACTCCAGGCGAAGCGTCGTGAAATAGGGGGTCACTTTGCGTTGAGATGCCACGTTTGATTTTTTTTTTTTGATCGAAGTGTCATCATTTGAAAAGCTCAAATCCAAATTTGCAAAATCGTGCGACCTTTTTTCGCGCAGATATTCGCGAAAATGCGTTTTGATGCTTATCTCAGCTTCTAAATCTCGTAAACTCAAAAAAGACATATCTTTGTATTCGTTTTCAAAATAATGTACAACAATTTCCCATAACTTTTCTTGTTTAAATGAATAGAAAAAAAGTTATTACACGTCTACTTGCACTCAAGGGCAAATGTTGCCAAGTACATTATTGGAGATGATGTAGTTTCCAATAATTTAAAAAAAATTAGCCCGATACGACTTATAGGTGCCGAGCAATTCACTCGAGAAGTTGGGCATGTTAATCATAATAACGCGCGTCAATGAATCTGCTTCATTTACAGCCGCATTTAAGTAGCTGTTTATTCGACGACTGAAGAGAAATGTCAAGATAATTATTTGATTGCTCACAACTTATTCAGTAACTATTTATGTTTCAAAAAGTGATGACAAAATCATGGCGCGTGATAAGTGGAAAACCTCGGGAAATGATATTTTGCGAATTTTGTTATAACTCATTCATTTTGTTTTCCCCACATCATCCAGGTGGTCGAGTTTCTGGCGCGGTTTTTTTTATTGTGGTCTCCCCATTAGGCCTATTCCATATCAAATCATATGTTCTCCTTTCTCTCAGTCTTATCTTTTTCTGTTTTGATGATACATTTTCTAAGCTTTCCGTAACGCTCGATTCGTAGGGGAAGACATTAGACGATTGATTTCTGCTCAGTTGTGAAAGTGGTACTACCGGGGTAAGGGGTGAGTCGTACATGTCGACGTCGACATTTTTTCCATCCTGTATCTTTTCACAATATTTTTGCTGGTTTGGCCAGAACAAGTTTTGCAAATTGCCGAATATTTCAAACCCGCCTTTCAGCATCCGCCGGCTGCACCGCAATTTTTTGTACATGAACCGGTTTCAAGATGTTCCAAGCCACGCCTGTACTTGAGGAAAGGTTCGATATGAATGCTGTTTGGCATCAGATTCGCTTAGAGGCAGAGAAGAGAGATCAGACTTGACTTCCACTCCTCCGCGTGAAAATTGTTGGAAACGGAAATCATTCAGAGTTATTGTCAAGGTCTCTCCTTGGTACAAAGCAATGAAAATGAAAATGAAAATAAAAAAACGGAGGATTTGGGCTTTGAAAAAAGCGGGTGGAAGGATTGGAACCCGTGATGTTTTTGGAGACCGCAATTCCAACGTCATTCCTGAAGATAATCTCATGATAATGTACGAAAAATTGCGGTGCAGCATGCGGATGCAGAAAGGTGGGTTTGAAATGTTCGGCAATTTGCGAAACTTGTTCTGGTCACCTGCAAAAATATCATGGAAGAGATACTGGATGGAAAAGATGACGAAGTCGACGACGATGACGAAGACATGTACGACTTACCCACGGTAGTACCACTTCCACAACTGAGCAGAGATCTTTCGTCTAATGCTTTCCCCGCGGAAACGAGCCTCACGGGCGTAGAAAATGTACCATCAAAACCAAAAAAGATAAGAAAACGATGAAAGAAAGCAGAACATAGAGTTTGATATTGAGTAGGCCTACTGGGAAAACCACAATGAAAAAAAATGCCCCAGAAACTCGACCTCCTGGATGATGTGAAGAAGACAAAATGAATGAATAATAACAAAATTCGCAAAATATCATTTCCGGTGGTTTTCCACCTTTCACGCGCCATAATTTTTTAATCACTTTTTGAAACATTGATAGTTACTGTATAAGTTGTAAACACTCAAATAAACAATAAGACATTTTCCTCCAGCTCAGCGGCTGTAAAATAAACGCCGATTTATTGACGCGCGCTAGTATGATTGACATGCCCAACTTATCGCGTGAAATGCTCGGATCCTTTAAGTCGTATCGGGCTTTTTTTTCAAATTGTTGGAAATTACTTCACCTACTAAAAAGTGTCAAAATAATGTTTCCAACTTTTTTGACTTTGACGCGTAATAACCTTTTTCTATTCATTTAAATGAAAAAAGTTATCGGGAAAAGTTGAACATTATTTTAAAACGAGTACTTAGATAATGATATGTCTATTTTGACCTTACGACAACTCGAAGCCAAGATACGCATCAAAACGCATTTTCGCGAATATCTGCGCAAAAAAAATTCTCACGAGGTTGCAAATTTGGATCTAAGCTTATCAAATGATCGCACTTTGATTGACGAAAAAAAATCAAACATGGCATCTTAACACAAAGTCAATATACGCTTCGCCTGGACTATACCGGATCTTCTATATAACCTGAAAAAAGTCTATTAGTAAACAATAAAACCTATCAATATCAAATGTTTCGGAAGCGAATTTGCTGCCGTCGTCAGTGAAACCTGAAAAAGGAACAATTAATTCAAATTCATTTCGATGTAAAATTGGCTTTTTAGTGATTATGGCGCAAATGTCACTTTTTCTCCAGGTAATATTCAAGATCCGGTATATAAACACTGGATTGATTGTTTCATGAAAGGGTGTGGCGAAATACCCAAAAAAATATGGTGAATCATTTTTTTTTTTTACCAAAGAATACATTTTTTGTTGGCGTTGACACTTTGTTATTTTTAATTTGACATGGATTAGTGTTGAATTATAACTCTTCTTGCAAACAGGAAGATGATAAGAGTACCTTATCATTGGGTAGTACCGAGGGTAAATACTATTTCTTTCAGTCCAGTCAATTGGAAAATATCACTTGTGACGTCACCACAAACCATGCAGACCAAATGGAAATTATCAGGGAAGTTCGAAGGAATTTCGGAAAATTCCGGGGTATTTCGGAGAATCTTGAGGAATTTCGAGGAATTCCACAGCAAGAGGAATTTTAGTGTACAGATTTTCCCAGTGATTTCCCCCTCGGATCAGCAATCTAGATTTCATAATATCGGGAGTTTGAAGCATGACATACATAATATGTTCTATGATATTATTGTCCATCACGACGTTGATTATGGGATGAAAACATGAACATATCCAGTTTTATTCTATATTTTGTGTTATTATCATATAAACAAAATCAATTAATATTAAGACCATCTCTTTTTTTCTTCAAGCTCTCTTGTAGATTCTCTTACCATCTGGGACACCGGGTTTCTCTGACTTGGAAATCTGAAATGTATTAACGGAATTGTTAATGTACTCCACCAACGCCATCCGTGACAAAGTCCATTATAAGTTATTCAATGACAACTGAGCATGTGAATGTTTATGGAGATTGAATGAGCAAAAGTTGATTTTGGTATTCGATTGAATATTGAATCAACAGAGTTTTCGGCTAGGATCATACGTACCACGATCAGCTCTGATCCTACTACTGAATATGAGTTGTTCACTTTTCCAATGCCTCCTTCGGAAACAATGTTTAGTTGGTCTCCGCTGAGTGATGCAGTGGTCTTAAATATCAGTCGTTTAAACACTTCAACAAACAATCTGAGTAACAACTCTCACCTTCATCACTTTCCCATCACCACTAGTCTCTGTAGTAACTTGATTGAGCTTCAATTTCTGAGCAGATTCCTGTCCTCTGCTGATAGACACTTCATCACCACTGATAGAAATTTTTACAACTTTTCCGCCTTCAATAAAAGTTTTGGCGCGATCCTCGGGCACTCCTAAAATATTATAATATATTTATGTTTTCGGAATATTCATAATGATTGTCATGAAATTATCTTGTTGGCGGCGCGTATCTTTGTGTTTGAATTTAACATGCGGGTGGTTTTGATTAAGAAATCAAATATTTACTTGAAAGTAGCTGTGTGTCTATCGATAGATTATGACTTACCGTTACCAATAAGATGTTCCAATTGCCCCTCATCTCTTACAAGTTGCCATTTACCATTGAGAGCCATTTTGATTCTTTGAATTAAATATTGAATTATAGACAGTATAATAAGTTTATTATGATGTCGTTTATATAATCATGCATTTAATTGTTATCAGGTACTTAAATCCTATAACAAGCACAATCTGATAAAATGATATTGAAATTACCAGATGATGTAGCACTTAATAATGAATCATGCCAGATGTGATGTAACGTACTCATAAAGTTCACCTTGTCAGCAGATCCGCAAGAACTAATCCATATCAACTATTTGTGAAATTTTGCGTGTAAAACCATCATACAAGAAAAACGGACTGAACTACGTAGGAATTTTTACTATACCAGCCTCCGCGTTTTTTTGTGATAATTTGCCATTGTTTTGGTGGATGGATGTATGAAGCACTGTATGTCGACGAGAGATGGGATTCATTACTTCTGATCGATATCTTGTCAAATATTTCAAACATTCTTTTATGCCAGTATTAGCAACTATGTTTTTGAAAAGCCACATTTTCGGAAATGTCGACAGACTTTTCATTTTACTTTTATTGTGTACAACCCTATACCTTATTGTTCTTATAGAAGAGGCCAAATTCAGTTTAAATCAGTCTGTATTGCTTTCGGTAATACCGGACCTCTCATGGGCATAATAATACAGTGTGTCTGCTTAAGTTGGCCACATATGGGAAACTTTTTTATTATTAATTTTAGAAAAAAAAGTTATTCTTTATAAAAAGTTCTGCATGTTCCAAAACCTAAAATGCAACCATCAGATATTACATTTTTTCATTTGAATTAATGCATTGATTTAAATGTCCAATAATTAAAATAGGAGATTACTGTTTAATATTAATCTATTTATAAAATTTAATAAATTTAAAAAAGAAAAAAACAATCATTTTAATGGTAGTGTTTATTTTTCTTTATAACAATTTTCGATATTGTCAAATTTCACTCTTGAGTGAAATTCATATTTTTTGACAAACCTCGTATACGACTGAAAAAATGTAATATCTGATGGTTGCATTTTAGGTTTTGGAACATGCTGAACTTTTTATAAAGAATAACTTTTTTTCCTAAAATTAATAATAAAAAAGTTTCCCATATGTGGCCAACTTAAGCAGACACACTGTATATAGACTTCTCTTTTTATCTAGCATCTAACAATTCGACAAGTAGACTTTTCTTGTTTTTTGAGGTAGGTATAGCTTGAACAATGATTCTTCAACTTGACATGGAAATTTTAGACCACATTTATCAATTTTGGTCCTGAATTCCAGTACCATCGCTCCAGGAGCACTGAGCAGACAATACACATGTTTTGTAGAGTGACGTTATTCCAGATAAAAAAAAAGCCGTAGCGGTTAATGAGTTCTATTATCTCCTTTTTCTCTGATCTATCGAATCGTGTTGCATCTGGACATTAACTACGTTTTCATGTAGAATCCAGTTCGAATTAAATAGCGTTTTGATATTGAGAACCATGAAAATAGTTGTTCTATTAAAAAAAGGTCTTCTTTGAGAAATGGTCGACTTTATTTAATGCTTTTTTTCAACTTGCATTTTTGTTTCCAACTCAATACTTTGGAATCGGAAGTTGATGATTTAAATCATCAGAAGGGATCGTTACGTCGAGACGCTCTGCAACTTTTACTGTTAAATATATTCTTGTCCTTAGTTTTGTTTCAAATGTTATATTTTTTCTTATCTGAGTTTTCTGATCAACACATTTATCCTCTACAACAGCAAAATTTAACATGTATCCACTTTATGACATGGTGTTACAAAACATTTACTTCATTTTCATGTAGAATTCAGTTCGGATTCAAAATTCAATCGAATGGCGATTCAAATAACCAAGATAGCATGAAAACGGAGTTCGTTTAGTAATATGCGCAGAGCGATCCTTTCACATGACAACTGTTAAATCATAACCTCAAAGTTATTGTTGTTTAAGGAGTAGGACGTAAACAAACTAAGCTGAAGGCCCCCTTATGTATCCCACACGTTAACTGAACGTGTACGTTTCGCAATGATGGTTAGGCTGTTATCAAATACTAATGTTATCATTGGTAAACAATCGTAACGTATACGTTATCTTAACGTCAATAAAACAGCATAGGACACAGTGACAGTTGACAAAAGATTCAGATGAAAGCGCAGGTTACAAAAACGATCTTGAAACGATTTGAGTCGTGTTCATGGAAAAGGAAGATCGTATTTGGTCTGTGGTCGTTTTAAATATTTTATGAAAACGTGATTGTGAGAAAAAATTGAGAGCAGATTCTATACAACTTAAGATATAAAAAAAGTTCTTTTAAACATGAGACCGCAAATGAACCGGTTTCACTCCACTAGTTCATTGTACATTTTTATCGAAAACCCGTCAAAATAATAAAGGATGTTTTGTTACACGCAAATGTATTAGTAGAGGTCACGTTCGTTTGTGCAAAGTTGTCTCCTAAGGCGGCTTTTACACCAAAGTTTCACTAAAGCTGATTTCACCGTTTCGGAGCAATCACTAAATAATCTTCTTCAGGATGTTACTTTAAAGTACGAATAATTCCTAGACGAAGGGTCGTACGGAGATATTGTATATAACATTTCAGTCATATTTCCGTTCCAACTAACCGATATTCAGATATATTCCAATACTTCTGTGACACCCTGATATAAAAATGGAAATCGCCCTGTTTGTGTTCAATAACTCAAGAACTGCCAAAAGAAGTTGCGTAAAAGTTTGCAGAGTTAAGAGTTTAATCGGGGAATAGTCCAAGGGCATGGTTTTATTCGTTTACTTATAGCTGATTTCGAGAAATTAAGATTTATATTTAAATTTGTAGGTTAAATGTCATCATTTGTCAGCATTTGCCATTTTTTTCACTCAATGACAATGACAGTGAGTTGAGGTATGCTCTATTGGTATGTAGAAAACATCAAGCCGCGATCACATTAAACAAAAAATATGAGCATAATGTGGTGAATGTAAATGAGAAACGGCGCGTAGAATAGTGATATCGTATCAGATAAATATGTCAATACAATATAATTATAGATGGATCAACATTACATCACAAAAGATTTGTTCACCAAAAGACTGGAACAAAATCAGTGAAAGACAGTTTCTGAAACGACTCCCAATTAAGCTTAGCATCAGACCCTCAAGCTTCAAAAAATGTCCCGTTTTTTATGTTGTCCTAATTGATGCTCTTGATTCATTTTCATGAATTTCTAGTCATTAATTTTAGAATAACTTTGCAGTTTGAGAAGTGTGATGAATTGAGAGTTCGTAGGTATCACGTAATGAAATAATTAATTATGTCGCTTCCTTGGTTTCTCTTAATCAGTGAATATGAAATTTTCACCAGATATGATTATGTATATCCATACGGTGAGACTGTCGTGAATGTTTCTGTGTGGATTTTGTATGATAATATATTATGATGTATAATGGGAAACTTGCCCATTTTTTATTGTATTGAAGTGTGCGTTTATGTTCAAAAACACCGTATACCAAATATCAGCCTTTGAATCGCACTAGTTATTTTACAATAAATTATCAAAGTTGACATCGACGCTGAGAATATTCAAACGAAACAAAAAGTGCGGGAAAATTTTGACGTCATAACGCGTATCCTTGGCAACCATTTGAATGTTTGAAATCTGAAGTGATATTGAGTTAGTTTATTTCGTAGTTTTTGAAAAAAAAGAAGATAGTATTATAAATATAGCACTCTGCCGCAGGCCGCAGTGTAGTTACTAATTCAACTTTGAAATTTTCCAACAACTTTTTATTCGCGTGCCTGATGACGAAAAACGGCAAACAAAATTGCGAAGAATATGCAGAAGAAGAAGAAATGTGGAGAATATCTCATTGAAAAACAGTGCTATTTATGTATGTGGAGATCAATTTAATGTGAGTATCATGAAATAAATACCAATAATAATTGTGTTTTTACATTTTTAGAAATTTTGTTCTTAGGTACGTATTACTCCGCATATTACATAATATTACAAATTAAAAAAATGGAACCAGTTATTCAATTTTACCTGTATCCTACAGTATTTCCGGCGATGAGGTATACAAAAGGACAAATGGACCAAAACTTCAATTTCTAGAGCAAAAGTCATTCTTTATAAGAATTTTTGCTTACTAAAGAAAAACGATTGTCGATGGAAAATAACCAAATTTTGTACAGGGTCTTTAAGAAGTCGGAAAACCAATTTATTTCAAGAGAGAACTACCTACATTCATAATATATTCAGAAGTTTTTAGCAAAGATGTGACTTCAGACATTCTATTAGTTTACAGTGGATGGAATGGATCAAAGAAGAAACATTTTTTTTTGATTTTCAATAATTATGTATTTTGAAGAAGGCGCAAAAATTAATACTTTAAACGTGATACGATAAATATAATAAAATAAACCAATGATTATTAGTGATCAATAGTTAAGGCATAATTCATACAAATATGTAAACCAATCGATACCACACCTAACAATGAAAATGATCACCCTAACACCATAAACCAATTTTCAGTAAAATACAGATTTGAATTGAAAAAATTAAAGGCTTCCCAATTCAATTTTTTTCTTTTTGCCAGAATTTTTCAAATATGGCGAGGTAATTCACACTTTCCGCTTGAAAAAGAGATTATATTCCAACTTATCTTTTGAAGGGTATTCTTGTATAAAATATATTTTTTTTCATCGACAATCATATTATTATTTTTTTAACAAGCAACATTTTTTATAAAAATTACTTTCTCGAGGAATAAAAATTTTGGTCCATAATTTGTCCTTTGGATACCTCATCGCCGAACATACTGTATACTGGTGAGATAAAATAAAAAGGTTCATTTTTGTAATCTGTCTGTGGTAATATGTACCCAAGAATAAAATCTCTCAAAATCTAAAAACACAATAATTAGGTAATGGTATTTTTGTCAAAATACATACACACATAAAAATGATCTCCACATACACATCAATAGCAATGCTTTTCAACGAAATAATTAACCTTATTGCTTCTGCATGCTTTAAGTCATTTTATCCGCCGGGAATGAAAATTTGATTGGAAATTTCAAAGTTGAATTCGAACACAGCGGCATAATGCAATATTGATATAAATTATCCTTGATTTTTTTTCAAAAACTATGAAATAAACTGACTTAATGTCACATCAGACTTCAAAGATTCAAATGGTTGCCGAAGATATGCGTTATGACTAGTGATTCACGACTTGACTTGATTTTCAAGCTACTTGACTTGACTTGACTTGAAATCAAGTCAATCTCAAGTCAAGTATCTTTTTTTGGAATTCAAGTCAAGTCAAGTAGTTAGACATCAAGTAGCTTGACGATCAAGCCCAAAAATTCAAGCTACTTGAGTTTGATTTCAAAAAATTTAAATTTTATAACAATTATCTGAACTGCCCAAACGTAAAAAGAATAAAAATCTGAGTACAAAAAAAAGCATTTTTTACCAAAAAAATATAAAAAAAACAAACGGACATACTTTGTTAAATACTAAATGATAAAACAACAAAATGAAATCTGTAATAATACAAAAAAACAAAAATGGAAACAGTAAATTATTATTGCTATTGTTTTCGCGGCAGGCCGGCAGGTAAGCTTAGTAAGCTACGTTCCTGACAGTTTACCAGTAGTGACATCGGCAGGACTGGCGCATATCACCGCATCGATCGAGATCAACATTGCCAAGCTGCATAATTGTCTCAGGTTTTCATTTCAATGCCCTACCAGCTAAACAGCTAGGATTTAAAATGTTTACAGTGTGTCCCAGATTCGCTTCACTATACAGGGATCTTGGCTCCCTCTTGGATTATACATACAGCAAAGGTTAAATGGAGAACGTTTTAGAGGAATCTCAGTGCATTCGATATCCGCCTTTAGATTTATTATCGGTCAATTGGTTTTGGAATTATCGTCGAAAACCCGAAAATGGCGGATTTCATTTTTTGTCAGTAAATCCGAAACGGCTAATTTGACAGCTGTCAAAATAGGTCATTATAGGGACACTTTTTGAAGACGAATAAAATGGCGTGTATGACATGTTTCAATCTTCTTTTGTTTTCTCGTAACCCGCCTCAACTCTCATTTTTCTCATGGTCACCATATTGGATTTTTCGATTTTTGAAAAGAGTGCAAAATTTCCATTCTAGTGATCTCTCACAAGTGCATAAAAGATTTGAGTGTCATTGAAAGATCACATCTCGTAATTATGTCATGGCCTTCTTTTCTAAGAAGGCCATGATTCATTTGTCTGAAGATTGGTTTATAAGCAGGTTTACAGCTTTTTTTTTTATCTAGGGAGGCTCTGATCTGTCGTTCACTTATTCAGTATGACGGTTGTGTTTTGATAATGAGTACCCACGCTTTTCAAATTGAAATAATAAATATGAAAAACAGATTGTCGAAACCTGTTAAAAATGCCCGGTATTCTTAATATCTCTGATCAAATGAAGAAAAGCTGGTCATGTTAGCGCTGTACTTGCGGTGACATAGAAATGCCGGCTTTACCTCAGCAAGGTCAAGGTATTTGGAGATGTATCCCGAACGACGGCAGCCTCATAAAACACAATTTAGAAAAAGCGATTGATAATGATTAATTTGGTCAACTATAAACAGAAATAAACTTGTAAGGATTGTTCAAAAAACAGTCGCTAATTGTCAAAAATGTCACGATGCATGTCCATGTTCTTTTGAAAATTCAATGCGTTCAACACATTTGCCGCACACTTGATGCGTTGACCTTATGCAGTTACAGTACTTATTCATATTTTGCGACAAATAAATCAGGGCCTCCTTATATAAGACTGAGTCCCAACTACGTAATGTGAGTTTTCGATGATATTCAAATCTTTTATGCACTTGTGAGACATCACTAGACTGGAAGTTTCACGCTCCTTCCAAAAATCGAAAAATCCAATATGGCGGCCATTAGAAAAATGAAAGTTGAGACGGGTTGCGGAAAAACAAAAGACGATTGAGACATATCATGTACGCCATTTTATACGTCCCAAAAAAGTGTCCCGATAATGTCACATTTCCATAGCTGTCAAATTAGCCGTTTTGGATTTACTGGCAAAAAACAGAATCCGCCATTTTCGGTTTTTCGCCGATATTTCCAAAACCAATTGACCGATCTCAAATCTGAAACCAGATATCGAATGCACCAAGTTTCCTTTAAAACTTTCTTCATTTAACCTATGATGTAGGTATAATAGGAGCCAAGATCCCTGTATAGAGAAACGAATCTGGGACACACTGTATAGCAGAGCTTAGAGCTTGTCATCCTTCTACCGGACGTGGACTTTGACCATGGAAAGCTATCAAATTGAAACTAAGCAGAATCAAATTGTTTCCTATATCTTGGTAGGTATATACATAAGAAAATCGAAATCAATATTATCTGGCAGAAATAATTAGATGCTTTGGCCAGTCAGTCATAATGATAATTATTGCTCAATTATTAGAATTATTATTATGTACATTTTAAATAAAAAGTGGAAAATACATATCTAACATAATATTATAATAAATAATTACCTTTCAATGTGTGCCACATATCTTGCGCAGTTGTTGATGTTAATTTATTGCAAATTAATAAATGAATTGAATTACTAATTTATCTTAATCTTGATAAAAAAATCCCCAAAATAGCTATATTTTGTCTACATAATATTAATTTGTGTTTATTGTGTGAATATGTAAGTATGTACCTATGTATATGATGTAATTTGATTCTGATTAGTTTCAATTTGAAAATAATTGTTCTCAATTTGAATTTATGAAATCTCAATTTGAAAATGAAGAGGTCGGTATAGATGTTTCCACATACATGCCGGCTAGACGCAAGTACCTACTTGCTGTAAGCTCAGTGAATCCCCTGTGTACATTTCACGGATTCAAGTATCAAGTAGCTTGATTTTAAGTCAAGTCAAGTCAAGTAGTTCTGACCGTAAATCAAGTCAAGTCAAGTGAAAAATTTTGAAAGTTTGAGTTTTCAAGTCGAGTCAAGTATCTGAGAAAATAGTCAAGCTACTTGGCTTGATGAATCCCTAGTTATGACCTGAAAACTTTCTTGCGCTTTTTGCTTTGTTTGAATTTTCACAGCGTCGATGTCAAATTTGATTAATGATTGTAAAATAACTAGTGCGATTTAAGGGCTTATATTTGGTATACGGTGTTTTTAGACATGAACGCACATTTCAAAATAAATAAATAAGATAAAGAAAAAACGGGCAAGTTCCCTATTATGGATAGTATATCATCTCCACGTTCATGTGTTACCGGAATGTTAAACTCACGTAACTCCTACAAATCTTGGAATCGAGTTACTTTTTTTGGAATTTCAGAAAATTTTGATTATCAATTGCATACTGTATGATACAGAAACGTCGTGCTACAAAGCTCTATCGTAACAGATGTAAACTAGGAACTATTCGTGGTTATGACATTGCACTTACAGGTAAGTAGTGTTACGTCCAAACGCAATATGGGGTACTAATACAGTCGATTTATCCCATTATCAATATATCAAAAGTAAAATCAGTGCAGAAATATATCGACATTGAAATATACAAACTAAAGGTTATTTCGTTGGTTTCGCCTGAGAAAAAGTGTTTTATTTCTTTGATCGTCAAAATTTCGACATCTATTTTGTAACTTGAAGTTCGTTGTTTTGGTTCATTCCAAGAACGCTTCTTGGACTGTTCTAGAACGGTTTTGCCAGTTCTCACCTAGGAGTCCGAACCATTCAGAACCGTTCGGAAACTTAAGTATGCGCAAGCCGATTGATGTTTGTCGGTGACTTCGTCAGATGATACAATTCGAGAATGAATTTCAGCACTCATCGAATAATTAATGAGCACTTTGTTGTTGATTTTCTTCCATTTCTTAAAATGGATCAAGCACAATAATCAGGCTATGTCAAATTTTCCTGGATAGAAACAAAGACATAACAACTGACAGCAATGACAAAAAGCGGGGTTATTGTTCTCATTCTGTTATACATAATAAAAACGCTGCAATGAATGCAAGGGCTGCAACCAAAACAAAGCTAAGAAGGTATCATTGCTGAACACGTTGCTAAAAGCATGACCAAGAAAGCGACATCTCTCCAATCGACAATTTTGCATATATTTTCAAAGCGGTAGAAGCGCCAAAAACCGGTCCTACCCATGTGTCGCAACTAAAAAAAGGCTACTCAACGAAGCTTCTCACCAGCCATGGCTTTATATAGGTTTTATGTTCTTAGTGGCCTGGCAAACACGTTCGTGTATTTAGCCCAAGTTATAGGGATTCTGGGTGCTGACAAAATGTATTTTGAGAAAAAAACTATAATATTTTTATAGAGGATCAACTTTCTTCCGTGATAATGCATACATCGTGAGCAAGTAATTGAAGGATATTTCTAAATATAAAAAAATTGTTTCTTTGGAAAATACGAACAAAAAAAGAGACAAAAAAAAGAGTAAGTATGTAATATCAAAAGGTACATATCAGTACTTTATTATGTTGTACATAATATGGTACAATCCCAAGTGTACTCATGGTGTAATATAAACAAGAACAAACGAAATGTTCAAGCCTAATTACAATAGAAATATAATAATAGAATGCATCTCAGTGGCCACCCAATAAAAATATGAGGCCGCGAGATGCATATATGCTTCTCAATTTAGAATGCAAACAAAATATTTGAAAAAACAATAGTAAACACCAAATATCAAGAAAAGCCATCCAAAATAAATTAGCAAGTGTTTTTAAAAAAATATCAACTTGGCCCCAGGATTCACTTTTTGAGCTTACATTGCGGCAGTAAACGTGTTAAACATCACCGGCATCAGTTCTCACTAATCCTTATATTTTTAATATTTCCGAAAAATGTGCAAATTGTCCATTCTTTTTTTCTACATTTTGTTATTGTCTTGACGAATTTACTTCCAAGGGCTAGGATATTATCGAAAGAAGAATCGTCAATAGTAACGGATAACAAGGCATTATGGTGAACTCGTTGCTAAAAGCATGACTAAGAAAGCGTCATTTCGCCAGTTCCCTTCTTTTACATTTTCTTTCTCATATCTGATTATCCGTGGTAATACCACGAGTGCTTAAAAATTACCGATAAATTTTCACGAATGCGTGTTTGTAGAGAAAACATGCATGATCGAAAATTTTACCGGTTCATTTTAAAGCACGAATGGTATTTAGAAGAATATTCCACTCATGTACAAAAAATCCCATAAGAGCAGTTGAATTTTCGGAGGCTTACAGCGATAACACCAAATCGAAAATACCACTCTGTCATGGCAACACAAATAAACACGTTGTCAGAGCAATCGATATGGCAACGACAATTTTTCGACACATATAACCACGTTGTCAGGGCAATCGCCATGGCAACGCAAATTTAGTGAAGTTATATTCTAGAATTCGTGAAATATTCTTCTAAATACCATTCGTGCTCTCAAATTAACCGGTAAAATTTTCGCTCATGCGTGTTTTCTCTACAAATTTCACTCGACCACGCATGAGCGAAAATTTATCCGGTTAATTTTAAAGCACGAATGGTATTTAGAAGAATATTTCACGAATTCTAGAATATAACTTCACTAAATTTGCGTTGCCATGGCGATTGCCCTGACAACATGGTTATATGTGTCGAAAAATTGTCGTTGCCATATCGATTGCTCTGACAACGTGTTTATTTGTGTTGCCATGACAGAGTGGTATTTTCGATTTGGTGTTATCGCTGTAAGCCTCCGAAAATTCAACTGCTCTTATGGGATTTTTTGTACATGAGTGGAATATTCGCTGTAAGCCCCCGAAAAGTCAGCTACTCTTATGAAATTTTTTGTACATGAGTGGAATATTCGCTGTAAGCCTCCAAAAATTCAACTGCTCTTATGGGATTTTTGTACATGGGTAGAATATTCGAAGGTAATACCACGAGTGCTTAAAAAATACCGGTTAATTTTAAAGCACGAATGGTATTTAGAAGAATATTTCAAGAATTCTAGAATATAACTTTACTAACTAAAAGAATACATAATATACTGTTTGAATACTCATTTATTTGTTGATTAATAGTTGAAAGTGCAATTATGGTAATTATTTATAATATTTTGTCTTCCTGAATTGATGGATCGGCTGAATTCGAAGCTGGAGTCGTTGGGGTTCACAGGAGGGTTTATGTTGTTGATAGGTTGCGGAATATCAGCTAACTGGCTGTGGTTACCGCAATTATTAGTGTTTCTCATTTTTTCAATAATTTGTTCGTGGTGTTCGTTATCCATGCTTAGGTAGCTTGATATTGAAGTTGCACTTGTATGGCCGGTGATTTTTATCAAGTTTTGTTCGGAGACTCCGCTTTTCGCTAGTTTTGACACAGCCGTGGCTCTTAAAGAGTGGTTAGTGATTTTGTTGTTGCTAGTGTCGAGACCTATTTTAATTGCTTGTTTGTTGGTCCATTTGGATATTTCATTTGGGCCTACAGGGCTGTTTTTATACCATGAATTTCCAAATTTCCAGGATGGATTCACAGTTAGAAATAGCCGCTGGACTGTGGCTTTGCCCCGTTTTTTAATCAGCTTCAAAAACAATCTCACTGGACAAAATGATACATTGTTACTATTTCTGACGAGCCATTTTGGGTCAGCACATCTTTTATTTCCTCCTTGTGTGGTTTTCGTAAATATCGGATTATATTCGATACGTCTCGATTTAGCTCCATTTAATAGGACTTCTTCTTTGAAAAATCCGATCTTCGCCCGTGATCCTTCGCCTCCCCCCCAAGCAAGTTCATACGATAATATAAAAAAAAGTTTTTTATTTAACCCTTCTGGAGTTTCCTCATCACATATTTCTTGCACAAGTCTTTCTAGATTACCAAAAGTAAGAGATGATGAACGCGCTGGCCTGAAGTTGTCTCCTCTTGGCGTTTTTGGCATCGCGAGCTGACTTGAATTCAATATCTTCAAATGGGTTGATTTTAATACCATATTCATTGAAATATTTTTCCATTAAAAGATTTGCTGTACTGTTCCATATAGTTTTTACCGTATAATCCCTGTAATCCTCTCCATCTTTTTTCCGCATATTGAATGCCCAGCTTTTTAAAATAGAAGCTAGCTGAACTACGGGCGTATACCGATCCAAAATATATTTTTTATGTTCACAAAACGACATAAACTGCCTCCAAATATATGCATTACTTTTTGCGGTGTTTTTTGGTTCACTTTGTAAAATTCCATTTTCAATTTCTTCATTGAAAATTTCTCCAAAACGTTTCATTTCGAGGATAATTTTGAAATCAATTAAACCTTGTCAATAAATCAGAAATATTTGCCATGACGACGACGTCGTTATTTGCGTTCAAATTTGCGTTGCCATAGTGATTGCTCTGACAACGTGTTTATTTGTGTTGCCATGACAGAGTGGTATTTTCGATTTGGTGTTATTTGTGTTGCCATGACAGAGTGGTATTTTCGATTTGGTGTTATCGCTGTAAGCCTCCGAAAATTCAATTGCTCTTATGGGATTTTTTGTACATGAGTGGAATATTCGCTGTAATCCTCCGAAAAGTCAGCTGCTCTTATGGGATTTTTTGTACATGAGTGGTCTATTCGCTGTAAGCCTCCGAAAAGTCAGCTGCTCTTATGTGATTTTTTGTACATGAGTGGAATATTCACCTCAAGATCCACTTTCAATTGCCTTCAATACGCTACTCTATAACTCAAAAAAAAACTTCATTATATAAAGCCAGGTGTAGATGTAGTGAAAGCTGCTTTAGCAACTGGAAAAAAATTCAAAGTAAACTTGTTTTATTAAAAATACCTGAGATCTTTTTTTTATTATTATGATTGCCAAGATAACCTTAACCTTTTCTAAATAGTTGCCTTCTTGATTTCGCATGAAATCTTGTTTATGTACTTTTATTGTTGATCTTATTTTTTTTTGGTTCATTCCTTATTTTGATTTTCAACCCTAGCATACTTCTGATGTAAGTATTGTGACGAATGATATATTTTGGAAGGAACATATTTCCATCCCTTTTGCATTTTGTGGCCGTACGTCTTCATGATGTTCATACTATATGAATCAAAATCTTTCTATCACCTTATCAGCCTTTTTCTTATACCAGTAATGATTTATTCACAATAATCATTGTTATCCAATACAACTGATGCAGGTTTAGTGGGGAAAAGGACGTCCTTCTCCACAGTAACCTGCATCAGTTGTATTCATCTTAAGGACGCAAACCTACACAAAAAAATTGTTATCCAATGTTCCGTTAGATTTTGGTTTAGCAGTTCAGATGTCAACGATGCATGTTTCAATGTGATTACACTCTATTTTGAGTCCCTTTCAATACCCTCGCCTTTGTAATTTCTCGCCAAACGATAACTACTGTCACTTTAGTTCCTCAAAGAAAAAGGGATAATTTGCATGGTCACACTATTTCTCTTCTAGGGAAAAAAATAGAAAAGATAACAGACGCGAAATCATGCTTTCTTCAATGATTCCAAACAGATGTGAATCCTTCTGAGAGATTTTTATAATGCTCTAAATACGTCTCTATTATAGTGTTTCGGAGGCATTTTCGTATTGATCGATGGTTGAGGTACGCATAAAACAAAAGGTGTATTGAAAAGTTCATTGCAGTACTTTGTTTTGTTATTGATACCATTGCATTTCTGATTTTATTAAACCATCCGAATATTTCAAACAAGAACATTCCAATGGCGGTTCAAGGGCAACATCACAGATTCACAGAGACAGATCAAGAGTTTTTAAAATTTCGTAGTCTTTCAAAATTATGGGTTGAAACTGATCAAATCTGCCAGTAAGGTCACTTCTTGGAGATTCCACAGCAGGTATATACCAAGATACTATGAAGAATTTACGTAGTAGATTACAGAGCTCGCAGACATCAATTCTGAAAAAACTGGTTGTTGATTCAAATATGATTTCAATAGCATAGAGTTCAGTTCATCATTACTATACTTTGGGATTGTCCTCCAATCATTGAGTTTTATAAGGCTTTAGAGAAGGAAACCTTCAAAAATAATGGCACCATCATCCAATTTTGGACGTATGTCTTGAGAAATTCACTGTATCGCTATCCTTGTCGAGTTATATCTATCTGCGTCGACGAAAACTGATCTGCTTTGGACGCGGTTGCCGAATGGGGAAATCTTCATCAATGAAAATTCCTCTGTGTACGAAATTGATTGATAAGACATGATACAATGAAAATTAAGGAGGATTGAGTATTGATCATTTTTCAAGAAGGTGCATCAAGGTTCACTATTCTAGATTATCGCATAATGAGACACATTTACAACCATGATTTCGTGTGAATCAACTCAATGTTGAACAACGGTGATATTGTCTAATGATGATATTATTTGATATCATAAATAATGTAAAACATTTTTGTGCTACTCAAAGCTTAATAATTACTAACATTTATTAAAAAATGATTTTTGTGCATTGGATACAGGCGATACATAGTAAATATTAGTCCTAGTACACGGCAACGCTGCCTTTAAACAGCTGGTTTCGATTTTGAAGGTAGTGCCATGGGGTTTCAACTTGAACACTTCTACTTTCGTGCTTGTGAAGTGTTGTATTGTGAGTTTATTTGTGAAAAATGGTGAGATTGTGCTTGCTGTGTCAAAAACTCGACCATTCGGATCCAGAAATCACCTTTCACAGGTAAGTTTCAAATTTGCAATGAGCATTGACTGGAGAGGGATCCAGTGGTGTAGAGTGTAGGCATCATCATATTCCATTCATTAAAATGAGGATTTTTCAATCTTTGGGAAGTTTGAATTTTTGTTTTTATTCGTGAATAGGTAACAACGAAAAAATGAAACTGATTTGGAAAAAAAGCCTGAATGGTAGTGTTTTATGCAATAGGAACCGATTGTTCTCAAACAAGAAAGGATATTCATATTACTTGAATACCTATTCCATTATTTCCTCGATTATTTCATACACAGTCAAGATGAATTATTTATTGGATACTTCCTCAACTGTCTTATTTTCGTTTTTTTTATTACAATAAGGTTCAAGTCTTAAGTAAGAATGCTTACTTTCACAATTATTATTATTATAATCACTTTTTAGAGCTCTTAAAACCTCGCGTTTATCTGGAAATTAACTTTTTGACATATCGCCCTCTTTGCCTGTTTGTACCTTTCAATTGGAATTAAAAAATTTGACGACGCCCAGTCTTTCTTCCTGAAAAAGCGAAATATAGTTTTTCCAACAATTTGCTCGAAACCAATGAATAGACTTTTATGAAGGGACATTTTTGTCAGAAACGTCAAATAAAAAAGATAAAGGGGGTCTCAATTGATATATAAAAAAACCTTGTACATGGCATAGCTAAATGGACCCCGCAATTTACTTTTTGATTTGACGTTTGGAAAAAAGTTTTAAATAAAAGTTCAATGGTTGAAAATAGATATTTACCCTGTTCCCAAGGCTTCCGAATAAACCTTTACATTTTAGAACGTGCCAGAAAAAATGGCAATTTTGTTTCTAAGGTAGGTATAGGATATATAAAAAATGTTTAATTTTCTGGAGAATGCGAAAAGTGGATGGAGACTGCAAATATTGGTACTTGCAAATTGAAGCAGGGTACCTACGCATTATGTATTGTTTATTTGCCCATACTTCTTTGAATGTATATCTAGACATAAATGTTTTTGGGCCAAACTTATGTCTAAACATACAAAATTAAATTTATGTCTAGACATTAATTTAAAGAAGAATAGACCAATAAACAATATTGCTTACCTGCTTCAATTTGCAGGTATATCAATATTTGCGGTCTTTGTTTAGTATGACTCCGGCACCATATAGCCACCTTTTTGTCAAAGGCCACTAATACTTACGGCAGTCAATTAATGGAGAACTGGGTTCATGGGTTCTTTCGTGCATTCCAAACAAATCAGGGCGCCACTTCATTAACTGTGACTCAATGAAGAAAATACAAAATGTTATGGAGACTCTCAAACTGTGCTTGGGGAAATCAACCAATAAAAATACTTATCTTAAACAAAAACGTTTATTTGGGAAACCAAGTTTTGGAGGAGGGCTTGAATGTTTACAAAAAAAATTGAGTGTGTCGTTGGATTATCTTATGAACTAATAATATTTATAGACCAGATATTGATCTAATTAAGTCGAGAATAAGGTATTTAGTTACATTTCAAAATAAAAATTAGAAAAGTTGAAAGGTATGAAAGAAGAAATTAGCTTAATGAGTTGACGAAAGAATTATCGAGCTGAAACAGTACCTTTAGGAATACAAAATACTCAATTTAAAACGTTACAAAAAAAAACTGTAGTGTAAGGCAATAAACGCATACCTCGAAATATTAATAATAATTAAAAGCGCCGGGGAAAATTCATGAATCTTCAGCCGCAAACACCCAAGTTGGGTAAACGAGAATTAATCGTTAGGCCTTTGCCCTACAGTTGTACATAACGATAAATCAGTAGTTTAAAATAAATCGAGAATATAATTAATTTTGAGAATATTAAATCAATCAAATATGTATGAAAATTAAAGTTGGATAAACTCACTGCATCGTTACACCTCTTGTACTGGTACTCATCAAGCAATGAAACAACAGGTAGGGGTGTCAGTCATACTCAGCTATCAAGTGGGCAAAATTCCAGCTGTGCTTGATGAAGCTTATTTCCAAGGGTGCCACAGATGAATGATGGTGACAGATCCAACGAAACGTGAGAATAATATCTCCCGGAAAAACTCTGTTAAGTGAAATGGCACTTTCAGACTCAATCAAATTAATTTTTAAATACCTTACCTCTATGAGCCATAGAGAGTTCCTTAAAATTAGATAGTTGAAAATAGAGACCACATAGCGTCGGTCTTATTTTAATCCAACAACGTGACTTTAAGTAAAAAAAAACCACACAAAAAAAAGGTATCTGAAATGGAGAACAATGGTTCAGCACAAGTCCCAAGGTTACAAAGAAATCCAACTCACCAAGACTCCCCCAACAAGGTCTCCATAGCCCTTAAGGCCTAATCATAATAAATGAAACAATAAATTTGATAATGCATCGCCGCTTATTATGGCGGCCTGATCGACAACAGGTGCAAATAGTCCCCAGCAGGTTACCAGTCAGAGGTCGGATTCGGAAAAGAAAGAATCGGAAGGATCGTACCAGATCGTACTAATATCCCCTCTTAGAAATGGGAATCAAAATGTCAACCAAGAGACCAAGTACCAACTTGAGAACAGGAAATATTCATGCTGAACAAACAGAAGAATATGCCTTTCGCTCTGCAACCTTGTTACTCCGAACAACTCCAGGGAAATATGGCAACATGTAGACGTAGAGATCAGCCAAGTTGAATCACTAACCTCACTTTAGAAACCAAAACAACATAGCACTGAATGAGCACAAAAGTTCTGCTAATTAGTCAATTAGACCTTCAAATTCACAGAAGACATCAAGAGACATTCGTTCCATGCTCGGCCGTAACTATGAGGTAGGTTCTAGATTGGATAATTATTTATGTGATGTGATTCAGTTTCGACTTAGCCAAAAAGATCAAATGTATGGTTTCTTTGCAGCCAGTGCCGGAAAACAGGAAGAAAGAAGTTAATTAAGATGCCTATGATCAATATGAAAAGTGATTAGTGACCAGTGACTACATGGCAATTGTCTTTAAAGTTAATATGATTAAAGAAGGTTTTATGATAAATGAGCTGTATTTAATTTCACTGGATTGAACTAAGGTAAGCAGAGCAAAAAGTGGCAAAAGACAAAACAAAACAGTAGCATTATTTCCAAAATGCTACACTACCCCCGTCCAGATAAAAAAATAGACTATCTCGATAGTATATTTTTCAAAGAAACAAAAAAATTCTATAAGACCAACTATTAAACTATTCATGAAGTTTGTAATGATTTGACGATAAGAATTCTAATTCAAAAAACTTGGATTTGATATCTACGTGTATCATACGCCTTTTAAAAGGGACAAATTAGGGAAGTCAAAATCGGGTATCAGTCACAATTGGGTAAGTTACTTAAAAGTGTGGGTCTTGACCAAGAAAATTAGAAATCCGTCAAATCACAAAAAAAAAGGAATCATGAAGCCTGTATCCTACAGGTAAATTATTTACATAATTCAGGGAAATTTAGAAATTTTATTCAATTCAGGGAAAATTAGAAATTTTATTCCATTCAGGGAAAATTAGAAATTTTATTCAATTTAGGGAAAATTAGAAATTTTATTCAATTCAGGGACCGGTATGAAATTGAAGCAGGGTTACAGGGAAATTTAGATCATATTATGAAGGGACTAATCTATCAAAAAGATTACCAAAATTCCTTATTGTACCAACTATAAACTAGAAATAAAATAGTTCAAAAAAAGAACCAAAATCACTCAGAATCTTCCACATCACAGGAAGCATCCTCATCGACACCAGAATAAGCCTTAAGGTCCTTTATATGCCATTTTCCAGCTTTTGAACCATTAACATTTTTTAAATCATAAACTAGATTCGACAATTTCCTATGAACAACTGACAGCGTATACTTAGGGGCTAATTTCGCAGAAAATTGATTGGCAGCATTTGACAAAACGTAGTTTCTTCTCCAAACATAGTCACCCACCTTGAACGAAAATTCTCTCTTCCTAAGATTGTAAGACTTAGAGTTTCTTTCATAAGCGGCATGAAGTCTCTTCCTTACACCTACGAAAATATCTTTGAGATGACTCAAATGTGAAGCATACGAATCCCTATCACCTGGGGTAATTTCCAAATCTTTATTATCCCTCAAATCAGGATCTGAATAGAAACTACCAGAAAGGGGAACATGCCTACCATAAACAAGATAGGAAGGGGTAAAATGAGTGACTTCATTCTTAGATGAATTAATCGCAAATTGAATTGATGATAACTCTTTGTCCCAATCAGAATGATCAGTAGTATAACTCCTGATAGCAGTACCTATAGTTCGATTATTTCGTTCCACAAAGTTACATTGAGCAGAATAAACCGCATTATGCCAGACTTTAATATGATATTTCTTACAGAGATTGTTAAAACTTTTTGAAATAAACTGAGGGCCATTGTCGCAGATCAGAATTTGTGGGCAGCCAAAACACAGAAAAACATTATTCTCCAATATCTTCTCAACCTGAGGTGTCTTAGAATCTCTTAGTGGATACAAAAGGGTATATTTCGAAAACCAATCCTCTATGACAAAAAGCCACTTATAACCTCGCTTTGAACGGGGAAATGGACCTACAAAATCGATGGCAATACATTGAAAAGGGGAATCTATGATTTTTTCTTTACCCATAAGACCCATTCTTGCAGTATTGGGAGACTTTTGAGCACCACACACTAAACAGGCTTTGATGAATTTAAGAACGTATTTTCTCATTTTGGGCCAATAGTAATATTCTTGTATCCGGCTGAGTGTCTTGTAAAAGCCAAAATGTCCGGATGTGGGTGGAGTGTGACAATGATTGATAACTTCATCATATTGTGGGGAAGGAACTACTAATTTCCATTCTGGGAGATTCTGATTTTGGGGAAGAGTGTGTGGAACAAATTTATAGATAAATTCTGACTCTACTTTCCACTGAGGATAACTGTCTGGGGAGGCAACAATTTTTTCTCTTAAATCACCATACCACTTATCAATGCGATCGATATCAATATTAAAAGGATTAAGAAGAGAGATATTAGGTAGACCAGAATTTCCAGGGGTACTTTCGTCACCGTGAATTTGAGATAAGGCATCAGGAATAACATTATCGACACCCTTACGGTGCTCAAAATCAAAATGGTGTTGTCTTAAACGAACAACCCAACGAGCTAACTTTCCAGTAGGATTTTTCAAATTATTGAGCCAAAGAAGTGAGTAACAATCAGTAATAACTTTGAATTTCGGAGCTCCCTCAATCCACATTCTGAATCTTTCTAAACAAAATAAAACCGCCAGGCATTCCCGTTCTATGACAGAGTAGTTTCTTTCCGTTTTTGAAAGTGATCTGCTTGCATAAGCGATGACCATTTCCTCACCATCAAATTCCTGAGTGAGGCAACCACCAAGACCAGTGTTGCTAGCATCAGACTGTATAACAAAAGGTTTAGAAAAATCAGGCTGCGATAAAATAGGGGCACTAACTAATAACTTTTTAATTTCAAGAAAAGAAGATTCGGCAGACTCTGTCCAAGTTATAGATTGAGATTTCTTACGGCCTTTCAGTAAATCATTTATTGGTGACACTAGAGTGGAAAAGTCTTTTATAAAACGTCTGTATCAGGAGCATAGACCAATGAATCTTTTCACTTCAGTAGCGGTTTTAGGACGAGGATAATTGATCATTGCAGCAACCTTATCAGGGTCTGTACGGAGGCTGTTTGAACCAACAATATAGCCTAAAAATTTTAAAGTGGTTTTGAAGAATTCACACTTTTTTAAATTGATTGTCAAGTTAGCCTCCTTCAATTTATTCCTTACTTCATCAAGAAGTTTTACATGATGATCAAAATCAGGGCTGCAAATCAAAATATCGTCAAGATATGTGAACACAAAAGGTTCATATTTGGGACCAAAGATAGCATCGACTAGCCTTTGCTGGGTCTGAGCAGCATTACATAGTCCAAATGGAACGACGTGAAATCTGAAAGAACCTCGACCTGGTATATTAAAGGAAGTTTTATCTTTCGAAGATTCATCCAAGGGAATTTGCCAAAAAGCCTTTCGTAAATCAATGGAAGATATAAATTTAGCATTTCTTAAGGAAGTTAAAATTCTGTCAATATTAGGAAGGCAATAAGAATCATACTTGGTCACCTCATTTAGGGCTCGACCATCAAAACACAATCTAAACTCTCCATTCGATTTTTTGACAAGAAGTACTGGTGAAGACCATGGGCTTTGACACGGTTCTATGACTCCTAAGCTCAACATCTCATCGATCTCTTTATTGAGAATTTGTAACATGTAGGGTGACATTGGAAAAGAACGCTTATGGAAAGGCCTAGCATCACCGGTATCTATTGTAAGGGTTAATTTATCAGTCCTGCCAATACGGTCTTTACTATCAATCTGATCAAAAGAAGAAATGAGTTTTTTAGCCTGACTTTTACGAAATTCTGGAAGGTCATCTAAAGAGCATAAACTTGAAAAATTAGAAAAGGAAAAACCATTGAGTACCTCTATAGAAGAATTCATTGGTCCACTGGAAACTTGCCAAGAATTATTCAAAAAATTCACTGATAGTTTAAACTGACGAGCAAAGTCACACCCAAATATAAAATGGTGAGGTATTGAAGGCACTACTAACGCGGTAACAACCTGACAAGTATTGTCAATAATGATTGGGAGATCTACCAATCCATCCACTGATTTAGGGGTACCATCCGCTGTACTTATACTTTTCAGAGAAGCAGGGTAGATTTTCAAATTAAAACGCTGCAGAATATCAAGACCCTTTTGACCTACTACAGAAGCTGTCGCCCCAGAATCCAACAAAACTGAAATGTCAGTATCAAATAATTTTACGGAAATATAAGGACGATTGTCACAGGGTTTTTGGATGAAAAGAGGAGATAGTTCATCAGTGAAAGACTTTTTATAAAAATTGGACACAACTTGCAACCATTGCTTCCACTCAGAGGGACTGAAATATATTGCTGAGGGCTTTTGTAGAGACTTGGTGCAATTGCCTCGAAATTGCACAGAGTTCAGTTTTTTCGACACTTGGGACAGGAAGTGGACTTGACTCCTTTGTGACCACACTTGAAACAAAATAAAGTTCTCTTTAGCCGGCAATCATGAAAAGAATGATTTGGCATATCGCAATTCCAACACTTGATTTCTTTAGGGGTAGGTCTGGAATTACCACTTCTTTGAGAGGAATGAGGATTAAAAGAAGAACCATTATTAGGAAACCTACTCGGATTGGAATACCTGGAATTTCTCTTCACCTGAAAGTTTGGACGGGATTGAATGGCTCACGGGAGTTTGTATTTTCTGCAGATCGTATCTCTAAGTCACAAAGTTCAGTGATGTTGGTAACATTACCTTTATTACGTAAATATGACGCCTCCTCAAGCTTTCGACAAAGTTTTGATAACTCCTCTACAGAGTTGATATCGGCTAAAGCAAGCTGGGTAATATACTCAGGAAGAAGATTTCTCTTAATATTCTTGACTTTGGTGAATTCTGCAGGCCTACTAGATAAACGTGAAAAAAGATTTTGCATGTGAGCAATGAAGACAGCTACAGATTCCGAGCGCTTTTGCTTACGGTGCTTAATTTGCTCCCACAAATCATCCTCTATATCTGAGTGGAGAAAATCTTTCTTTAAATGAGAAACAAGAGATTGCCAGTCTTCTAAAGACCCCTTAACACTTTTGTACCAAATGAATGCGTCCCCTACAAAAAGTTCAGCTGCAGACAAAAATAAATCCTCCTCTTTCACTTTTCTGGATTGTGCCAGTTCAGAGATTCTTTCTAGAAAGTTATATAAGTTCCTACCATCCCCATTAAATTTCACCTGCCAATCACCTATAGCGGGAATATTCCCAGAACAATTCACAACTGGTGCTGCGACATGAATAATAGGTTGCTGGAATGAAGTGGAACATGACATATTAGCTGCATCAGCTTCTTTAGATGAGGCTTTTTCAAATAAATCACCCTCTAACGCTAAACAACTAGCCATAGCTTCCTGTTGATATAACAGTGCTTCGTCCTCAAGTCCTGACAACCTACGAATTCTATTGGAAACGTGACATAGTCGGGATTTCATTCTCATAAATGTTGAGTCTTGAGGAGTACCCTCAAATTCCGAAATAATGTCAGAAATAGATTTAACAGTTTTATCAATTTCAACCTTTTCCGAATCAAAACTCAATTGATCAACTATCGACCTATTAATATGAGAGACTTGGGAGCTGGACTCTTTAGACAATAAAGTGCTGAGCATTTTTCTCTTATCCGCAACGGACCTAGTAGTGACATAGGACCTGATTTTCAACTCATATTCTAATTCATAATCCAAAAGGTGATTTGGTCTGAAAGTTTCTGCCATTTTTAATTATTTGAAAGTAGAAAATATAAAAAGTGAAAAAGATTGATAAAATTGCAAGTTTTTAAAATTTAAAAGACTTAGACTGAGTGATAATTTTTCCTTTGAAAACCTAGTATCATTGATTGAGCCACCCAAGCAATTTTATTTATTTAGAAGCAATTTATTTAGATGCACAGAAGATTTCTCTTGCCCCACGTTGGGCGCCAAATTTGTATAGCCACCTTTTTGTCAAAGGCCACTAATACTTACGGCAGTCAATTAATGGAGAACTGGGTTCATGGGTTCTTTCGTGCATTCCAAACAAATCAGGGCGCCACTTCATTAACTGTGACTCAATGAAGAAAATACAAAATGTTATGGAGACTCTCAAACTGTGCTTGGGGAAATCAACCAATAAAAATACTTATCTTAAACAAAAACGTTTATTTGGGAAACCAAGTTTTGGAGGAGGGCTTGAATGTTTACAAAAAAAATTGAGTGTGTCGTTGGATTATCTTATGGACTAATAATATTTATAGACCAGATATTGATCTAATTAAGTCGAGAATAAGGTATTTAGTTACATTTCAAAATAAAAATTAGAAAAGTTGAAAGGTATGAAAGAAGAAATTAGCTTAATGAGTTGACGAAAGAATTATCGAGCTGAAACAGTACCTTTAGGAATACAAAATACTCAATTTAAAACGTTACAAAAAAAAACTGTAGTGTAAGGCAATAAACGCATACCTCGAAATATTAATAATAATTAAAAGCGCCGGGGAAAATTCATGAATCTTCAGCCGCAAACACCCAAGTTGGGTAAACGAGAATTAATCGTTAGGCCTTTGCCCTACAGTTGTACATAACGATAAATCAGTAGTTTAAAATAAATCGAGAATATAATTAATTTTGAGAATATTAAATCAATCAAATATGTATGAAAATTAAAGTTGGATAAACTCACTGCATCGTTACACCTCTTGTACTGGTACTCATCAAGCAATGAAACAACAGGTAGGGGTGTCAGTCATACTCAGCTATCAAGTGGGCAAAATTCCAGCTGTGCTTGATGAAGCTTATTTCCAAGGGTGCCACAGATGAATGATGGTGACAGATCCAACGAAACGTGAGAATAATATCTCCCGGAAAAACTCTGTTAAGTGAAATGGCACTTTCAGACTCAATCAAATTAATTTTTAAATACCTTACCTCTATGAGCCATAGAGAGTTCCTTAAAATTAGATAGTTGAAAATAGAGACCACATAGCGTCGGTCTTATTTTAATCCAACAACGTGACTTTAAGTAAAAAAAAACCACACAAAAAAAAGGTATCTGAAATGGAGAACAATGGTTCAGCACAAGTCCCAAGGTTACAAAGAAATCCAACTCACCAAGACTCCCCCAACAAGGTCTCCATAGCCCTTAAGGCCTAATCATAATAAATGAAACAATAAATTTGATAATGCATCGCCGCTTATTATGGCGGCCTGATCGACAACAGGTGCAAATAGTCCCCAGCAGGTTACCAGTCAGAGGTCGGATTCGGAAAAGAAAGAATCGGAAGGATCGTACCAGATCGTACTAATATCCCCTCCTAGAAATGGGAATCAAAATGTCAACCAAGAGACCAAGTACCAACTTGAGAACAGGAAATATTTATGCTGAACAAACAGAAGAATATGCCTTTCGCTCTGCAACCTTGTTACTCCGAACAACTCCAGGGAAATATGGCAACATGTAGACGTAGAGATCAGCCAAGTTGAATCACTAACCTCACTTTAGAAACCAAAACAACATAGCACTGAATGAGCACAAAAGTTCTGCTAATTAGTCAATTAGACCTTCAAATTCACAGAAGACATCAAGAGACATTCGTTCCATGCTCGGCCGTAACTATGAGGTAGGTTCTAGATTGGATAATTATTTATGTGATGTGATTCAGTTTCGACTTAGCCAAAAAGATCAAATGTATGGTTTCTTTGCAGCCAGTGCCGGAAAACAGGAAGAAAGAAGTTAATTAAGATGCCTATGATCAATATGAAAAGTGATTAGTGACCAGTGACTACATGGCAATTGTCTTTAAAGTTAATATGATTAAAGAAGGTTTTATGATAAATGAGCTGTATTTAATTTCACTGGATTGAACTAAGGTAAGCAGAGCAAAAAGTGGCAAAAGACAAAACAAAACAGTAGCATTATTTCCAAAATGCTACACTGTAATGTAGTCGGAATAAAACACCGATAATTACTTTAACTCTATTAATATTGAAAAATATACCCGCTAATACAAACACGTGCGAAGCAAACAGCATTTCGAACAGAACCCCCCGATTTGACAGAGCTCTTCTTATTTGTCATCTTTGACAACTGCACATCTCCTAACTTCATTAATATTAAAGGTGTGTTTACATGTTCACGACACTACAATACCTCCCCTCATAAATTCAAACGCTGGGGCGGTTTGACATTACGTCTAGGTCTTTCATTTACATTTAACTTATCAGAACATCCTTGAAAGTTGGGTGTACATGCAGAAACAAACTTAGAACTAGGTTGGCAATCAAAATTTTCATTCTTCTCCGAATTTTTCTGAACCACACTTTCATTTAGTTTAACCAAAGGTTCAACCCTTGAGTCAGTAACATGCTCATTAACTGTCAAATTTGGTTCAGCAACATCCAAAATTACAGGTGAGTAAGGTAATAAATTAACATTTTGTTTTAAACTCAAAAACTCATCATTGGGTTTGTCAATCATACATTCTTCAAACCCATCCCCTAACGTATCTGACTTATTACGTCTAATCTGGTTCAAATGTCTTTTCCAAATCAAATTTTCATGAACCAGTTTACAAAAATAAATTCTGTCATTCAAAACTTCATCTATAACACTCTCAACCCACGTTTTCTTATTAGGATTTCTATAGTCTCGACACCAAACTCTATCCCCCTCTACAAATGTTTCTTCACGTTTTCCCTTATAATTTAAAATCTGTCTTTCAGTTGACTGAACACTTTTTGTTGATAACAAATCTAAACGTGTGCGTATTTTAGTTTTAAACATCATACTACTAGGTGTCATTCCTGTTGTAGCGTGCACAGAATTTCGGTACGAAAATAAATACCTATAAGCCAAAGTTTCTATGGAAACATTTCTATTTTTCTCATCTAATAAAGCCTTTTTTAATCCTAATTTTACAGATTTAACACAGTTTTCCGCAAATCCGTTTGTTGAAGGATGAACTGGTGGAGATGTGACAAATTTGACTCCGTTTTGACTTAAGACTGTATAAAATTTTCAGAAGTGAATTGACCCCCATTATCAGTTTCAACTATACGTGGTATTCCAAAACGCGAAAAACACTCTCTAAACCTGTTAATTGTGTTGTCTGCATCGGCATTGCTCATTATAAAAACTTCAGGCCATTTTGTATATGTATCCACAACAATGAGTATCATTTTGGCTCTGATTGGTCCTAAAAAATCAGCATGTATTTTCTCGTAGATATGATTAGATTCCTGTGACTTGATTAGTTTAGCCTTGGGTGGATCTGGACGCATTTGACAACAAATCCTGCAACTATTCACTTGCTGCTCAATGTCATTATCGAGTGAAGGCCACCAGAAATAGGATCTTGCACTTGATTTCATCTTAGCCATACCTTCATGATTGCTATGTAATTCTTCCAATAAATGTTTTCTGAGGCTGACTGGAACTACAGCTCGGTAACCCCACATGACAATTCCTTGCTCGATTGATAGTTCGTTTCTTCTCGTTAAAAATGGTTTGAAAAGCTCATTTTCACTATGCTTGGGAAACCCATATCTAATAAAATTAAATACTTTACCCAAGATAGAATCTTTTCTGGTTTCTGACCTTAATTTCAAAGAATCTATTGGTATTAGACCCTCAACCATATTTAAATAGTCAAAATCTGGTTCAGTACAGTCGTTAACATCATAGTCCGGTAATGGTAATCGTGACAAAGCATCTGCTTTTGAATTGTCAACTCCACGAATAAATTTGAAAGTGTAATCAAAACTAGCCAAAAATAGAGACCATCTTTGAATTCGACCAGCAGCCATTTTAGGCAAACTTTTATATTCACCAAAAATAGACTTTAAAGGTTTATGGTCACTTAAAATTTCAAACTTTCGTCCAACTAGATATTGATACAGCTTAGAAACGGACCAGTAGACAGCCAAAGCCTCCTTCATAATCTGCGAATAACCCTGTTCAGCCTTGTTCAATACTCGAGAAATATAGCAAATTGGTCTCTCGTCTCCATCTGGTAAAACATGCGAAAGAACTCCTCCAACGCCATAGTTGCTAGCGTCACAAGCTAAACGAATAGGCTTATCCGGATCATAATGGACTAAAATTTTATCTGAAGCTGATTCCTTCTTTGCATACTGAAACGCATTTTCACATTCCTTCGTCCATTTGAACTCCTTACCTTTCCCTATTAAATCGTACATTGGTTTTAACTTCCCTTGCAAATTTTCACAAAAACGGGAATAATAATTTACCATTCCAGCAAAAGCTCTAATTTCTGTAATATTTTTAGGTCTAGGCGAATTTACTATTGCCCTTACCTTTCCTTCATCTTTTTCTAAACCCTTTGCTGAAATTTTGTGTCCCAGATAAAAAATGTTCTCTTTGAAAAATTGACACTTTTTCGAATTTAATCTGAATCCTGCACTGTCCAGTCTCGACAAGACGTCCTCCAAATTTTTCAAATGTTCCTTTTCATCTCGCCCAGTTACAACCACATCATCTAAAAAGTTTACCGTTCCCTTACACCCCTGAAGAACTTTCTCAATTACATTTTGAAAAATTGAGCATGCTGGTTTTGTACCATACGGTAACCTCTTTATTTTGTATATACCTAGAGGTGTGCTCCATGACAACAACTCACTGGTTTTATCGTCCAAAACTAATTGATTATAGGCGTTAAGAAAATCAAGTTTTGTAAATTTTTGTCCTCCCTGTAAAGCAACAAAAATATCCTCGATTCGGGGCAATGGATGGTTAAAATCCTTTAGAAATTTGTTAACTGTTATTTTATAATTTGCGCAGACGCGAACATCTTTACCATTGGGTTTTAAAACAGGTACTAATGGTGTCCCCCAACTAGAGTTATCAGATTTTTCTATTGCACCTTCTGATTCTAGCCGTTTTAGTTCATTCTCCACCTTTTCACGAAAAGCAAATGGAATTGGGTGAGGTTTGTGGAAAACTGGTTTTACATTTTCCTCTAACTCTAAACCAATTTTTTCACCATTAAAAGTTCCCAACTCATTTTTAAAAAGATTAGAAAATTTTAACAACATTATGTCGAGTTTATCAGAATAATTTTGGACCGCTACATCATTAACTATAATTTCCGAATTTCTCAAAGACAAATTAAATTCGTTAATAATATCACGACCTAGCAAAATTTTTGTCGCTTTCTTAACAACAGTGAAATTACACATTTTTGAAACATTTTGAATAGATATTTTAACTGAAATTTTTCCTTCTGGATTAACAATTTCCCCTGAATATGTTTTTAGCTTAGTGCTAGTGCTCTCTAGTGGAATATGGCTCAGTTTCTCTGCATAAAATTTATAAGGCAAACAAGAAACACCAGCGCCTGTATCGAGCTCCATTTGAGTCGAAATTTCATCATCGAACAAAACAGGAATACATAAAGGCTTTACAAAATTAATATTCTGACAGTCTGTCAAATTGTACAAGGAAAATGTTTCTTCACTTTCCTCCTCAACCAAATGACTTCCTTCAATTTTACAAGCTGCCATAATATGCCCTTTTTTGCCACACTTTTTGCAAATAAATTTCTTGTACTTACATTTGCTAAAGTTGTGCCTACTTTTATTACAAAAATTACACTTCAACTCTTCCTGCTTGTCTTTTTCCCCTTTCTTCTCAGAATAGCTCACACTCTCCCTTGAAAAACCTTTGCTGGAACCACTACCTGCCTTTTGTCCCACTTTTTGCACTTTATTCACTTCCACATTGCTCCTGGACTGCTCCCTCAAAGCTGCCTCTTTGTTTAGAGCTATTTCCAACAAATCTTGGAAACTCTTGGACGGATTTTCTTCACATAAACGATCCAATATTGGGCCTGGCCTCATGCCTGTCACAAACTTATCTTGAACCCTATACATCAGCTTGTCCGTAAAGTTGCACTGTGAAGCTGTATTTTTAATTTTCAAATACCAGTCATTCACTGACTCCTGTTGACCTTGTCTCAGTGAGTCGAAAATAATTCTTCTACGGTAGACTGACAATCTTGGTTTAAAATGTGTTCTCAATAACCACATTAAAGTTTCAAACTCCTTTCCACTGGGTTTCTCTGGGCTACACAAGTCTCGTAATATTTTGTAGACCTCTTCTCCTAGCAATGTGAGTAAAACAGCCACTTTTCTTGAGTTTTCAACAATATTTGCAGTAAAAAAATGCTCCAGGCGTTCTTCAAAAACTTCAAAATCGTCGCCCTGCTTGAACACTGCCAATGATGACACGCTTCCAGTATTGACCACTGTAATGGTCGGTTGCACCGAAACGACATTTTCCGCCTCCATGACTTGCAAATCTTGATCTCAGTTTTCCGTAAAAATTTTAAGATGCTGCGCTTCAAAAACAACGTTCACTATTTGCTCGTCGCCAAATAATTGTAATGTAGTCGGAATAAAACACCGATAATTACTTTAACTCTATTAATATTGAACACCATATTTATTTGAATTTATCTCCACTCACTTTCCAGCACTGATAATCATTTTGGTATAGTTAAAAATAGTTTTTCGGCCATTTATTTATAATACTTTTCGCCTGTACATATACTTATGTATTAGAAACAAGAAAAGTAAAACGTTGTTGTTTCCTATTTTTTATATTTTTTTCTTGTTATCCAATTTTAGATTTCCAAAAAATGAAGAGCTACGAAATATTTGGTGTTCTTTGGTGGGGATTGACGAGGACCGACTCCGAATCAAACCTCCCTTTTTGTGTTCGGCCCATTTTAACCCACAAGACTATTTAGGTACGTAACATTGATGGAGTCAAATATTTAAAACCGGAAAGCTTGTCAATCATGACTTACCGGATTTTTTAAAGTGAGAGGTAATACCTGACTTATTTAATTTTTGATGATATTTTATAAAATTCACTTAGAAACTGCATACTTTCTGCACCCTTATTTAAATCATAAATCTAAATAATTAATTAAATCACATTGAATCATCCGTTTTTCAGTTCTGATACGGGGTCTGATTCTTTGCATTCCGAAATCCCCCAATGTCCACCCCTAGAGGCTCCGATTAGCAAAAGGTAGAGAATATTATTCAATAATGAACAGCCAGTTGACATTTCATGTGCTTTTCAGTCCCGATTTTTTGAAAGATGAATCGTCTGAGTGTCAACCGCTAGAAGCTGCAGAACATTGTTCTCCAGGCAAAAGGTAGATATCTAATCAGTAGTAATAAAAATCTCATTCAATCAACCGTTTTCAGTTCTGATTCGTTGATCCATGAAGGGTCTAAATGTCCACCCTTAGAAAGTATGGAACAAGATCTTCCTGGTATAAGGTAGAGACAAATAATCGGAAAAAAATGATCTTAACTTTTGATTATCCCTTTTACAGCTCCGATACAGGTTCTGATAATTATGGAACCACTGAATGTCCAAATTCAGAGCCTCTGGAGCGCAAGTATCCTGTCAAGAGGCATGGAGAAAAAAATATTTCATTTATATGATATAGGTACAAGATGATTAAAATAAAATAGCTCTGCGAAAATCTCTAAATCTTCAAACTATTTTCTTTCTATTATAATGGTGAATAATATGTGTTGACCATTGAGTTTTATAAGTTGAAGTCAATGGTGTTGACCTATACTTATTAATATTTATCATTGTTCAGTTATATTACGTACGTAATTCAAAAATTGTTGAAGCAAATTGTAATGTCTCGAGATATCACAAAAAGTTTCATTTATAAAAAAGCCTCGAAAAAACTTGAGAATCATACCTACAATTTGGTTTCTGAATTGAAATTCTCAATTAGCTAATATGCTATATCATGAGCTATGCAGATTGCTTATATTCACGGTTATAATCTTTCATACAAATTATATTTATTTAATTGATCATAATATGTATCAATAGTTGATTGTATTATGAGGATCTACATAAATAATATTTTCTTCATTCTTCCTAGTCTTGCTCTAACCATAGTAGGTCAAACAATTATATTTTTACATAGGAAGAGACTGACTTACCCTGTAGATTTGGGAAGTAGCGATTTTTCGTCACCCACGAAAAGGCGCAGAAATCTGAAACTCATGAAAACCAAACTGAAAACCAAAAGCAAAAAAATAAAAACTTTGCAGAGGTCAGTGAAAAGGTTGAAATTCAGAGTTACAAATCTGAAAAGTTTACTCCAATGTTTGAGGGACAAACAACTGATTACTGAGCAAGCAGAACCAGCCATTGCAGTAAGTTTGAAGTGCAGTAGTTGATGCGTAAGAGAAAACAAGTTCAGTAAAATCTTTCGATAACAACCAGCTTTAGGGAGATATACATCTTGATATACATACTATCATGGTCAAATGATGTAGTGTTGATAATAATATTGCAGGCAATTTTTAAATGAATCATTGAAATATCTATTTTTGAACGACTATTACTTATTTCAATCACTTCCCAGATTTCGCAAATAAAAAAAATCATTTAAACAAGAACTATTTATTTGTCATCAGGGTCAAATCTTCACAGTTTGACCCTTTGGTTCATCGATAAAAGAGGTTTTACTGTCCACTGTACTTTATCAATATTTAACTATTTCTAGAGTGACTTATTCATGGAAAGCTGATATTATACGTATACAGTGTGGCTATTTAAGTGTGCAAAATATGGGATTTTTTTTTTAATTGCAGAACCAAAATTCAAATACCATCACGCTCAAAAAACCTATTAGGCACGATTAGAGTGATTCCAGGTCAAACATCATACACGGTGAGTCAAAAAAAAATAAAAAGTTGTACAAGAGTAAAGTACCCTTATATTAAGAATAGATGTCCAGAATCAGAAGTTTTGCCTAAATACCAAAAACATAGGGTCGTAAAAAAAATATATTTTTTTCCTGTTGAATTATTAACTCAGGCAAATTTGTATAAAATACAAAAATTGCACTATGAATAAAGGTTTTTTTGATCTGTATATTACGATTACTGATGTTTACTATGTTTGATCAATTTATGAATATGTTCAAGGTGAATATTGAACAAAAAATGGGGCAATGATAAATGATTTTCAAAAAAAAGGACGCCATAATTTTGATATTTAGGCATTACTTCTAATTCTGAACAACTTTTCTTTATTAAATTTTACATTTTTTAAAAAAATAAGAGTTTTTTACTCTTCACAATTTCTATACTTTTTCTATGCTCACCGTGTATGATATTTGGCTTGCAATGATTCTAATTGCACCTGATAAGTTTATCGAACATGCACCAACTTTTGAATTTTGGTTCTGCAATCAATAAAAATATGCTACTAAAATTTAAGTTAGTGTATTATTATCCATATAGAATTCGAAAATGAAATATAAGACGGGGGTTTCCATTGGAAAAAATGAAGTTGAGGGTCGTAACATGCTTCAAAAAAGTTGAATTCGAACAGTTCTCATTTGCATATCTACGTTTCTATATTCGTAGTGCACTCTGCCCAAAGAAGTCGTATATTTTGAATATGTCAGAGATTTTCAAGAATTGCTTTCTTTCCGAACAATAAAAAATATGAAATTTTTCTAGAATAGTCAACTCCTTCCTTGCGCACACTGTATATACGATTTCAAATCACAATATACGTAATTTCAAGTGCTCAAGATCCAATTCTATTTTCTTTTGAACTGAAAAAAGTGGGTCAGGAATTGATTTTTACTTTTGTTGGCAGGCTTCATTATCAGGCGTTCCAAAAGATCTCTTCAAGAGACTTCTTCGAGCACCCGCTAGGCAGAAGTATAATGAGAATCTCCGATCATTTGCTCTGACCCTTTCAATTTATTCGCCAAAGGCATATGAATTTGTCAGGGACACATTCAACAATTCTCTGCCAGATCTGTCAACCATTTCCAAGTGGTTTAGGACAATCGACGGTGGTCCAGGGTAAACTCAAGATTACTCAAGAATCATTGCTTGCCCTAACACTGAGAAGCCAACAGTCTTCTGGGCCACTCTTGGCCAGCTTGGTCTATGACGAGATGTCCATCAGAAAATTGGTAGAGTGGACGGGCAGAAAGTTCACGGGATATGTCGATGTGGGGACCAACCTGAATTCAGATACACTAGAAGAAGCAAGAGAAGCTCTCGTCTTTTTGGTTACCTGTGTTAATGGTGCCTGGAAAGTGCCTGTCGGGTACTTTCTAATAAATCGTCTATCTGCCACAGAGAAATCAAGTTTGATTAAAAAATGCTTGGAGTTTCTGCATGATGAAGTAAATAGTGGCGTTACCATCACGTCAATAACCTTTGATGGACCGCCTGTGAACTTCAAAGCAGCAGAAGTTTAAGGGGCCAATTTAACCTATCCAGAAAACCTCAAAACTGATTTTCCACATCCAGTAACAGGTGAACCTGTTTTTTTAATTCTGGACCCATGCCATATGATGAAGTTAGTGAGGAATTGCAACATGGGATAAGGAATAGAGAGGATGAGCTAATTGAATGGAGATATATTGAGCAACTGGTGGAGCTGCAAAATAAGGAAGGACTACATGCTGCTGTGAGAGTGAGTCATAGACACTTGAATTATAAAAGGAAGATAATGAAAGTGAAGCTAGCTGCGCAGACATTGAGCAGAAGTGTCAGCGACGCTCTTTCATTTTTGCGGAAGGACTTGCAACTTCCAAAATTCCGGGATTCATCAGCTACAGCAGATTTTATTCGGAAATTCAATGATATTTTTGACATTTTTAATTCTAGGAATTATTTTGCGAAGTATTCATACAAAAGGCCATTTTCTCCTAAAACTGAAGTTCTTTTTTATGACTGCTTCACTGAAATGAATTATTACATCAGAGTTTTGACTTTGAATGGCAAACCGATCCTAATCTCTGGAAGGAAAACTGGATTCTTGGGAATACTGATTTGCATCGAGAGCGTCAGCAAAATATATGAATTTTATGTTAAAGAGAAAAAATGTTTAAAGTACCTTCTGACATATAAATTATCGCAAGACCACTTGGAACTGCTATTCAGTGTTATAAGAAGTAAAGGTGGATTTAATAATAACCCGTCCGCCAGGCAGTTTGAAGCGACTTATAAGCGACTACTCGTGCAAAGTCAGCTAAGGGCATCAAAAGCAGCAAACGTTGTCGATTTAGATACAATTTCAATCCTGACTTGTGGGTCAGGTAATAATCTGGAAATTGCTGGTGGAGAAGACCTACAGAGGAGTGAAGATTCAGACGATATGGAAAGAGAAATCAAAGAACAAGTTCATGACTGCTTAACTTTGGATAAGTCACTTGGGAGCATGCTCACTTCATATGCCGATGATATTGTGGCATATATTGCAGGCTACGTAGTACGCGCTGTTAAAAAAAAATTAACATGTTAGAAATGTATAAACTTATTGGAAGCAGACCATACAGTTTCCCGTCTACAAAAACAAAAATCATATGGCAAATTGATAAATGCTAGTAAAATGGCCTTGGAGATATGTAAGAAAGGCGAAATATATTTTCGTTGTTTTGACAAAACCGTTGGCATATTTAACAAGAACATTAAAAACCTCTTGGATATTCTAATAACTAATTCAATTGACTCGGAACTCCTTGATAAAGTGTATACTTGTTTTGGTGACCATCTTTACGACCACGACTTCACATTGAGGATTCACCACGAGACCAGTGAAAAAAGAGACATCTCTTTTATAGGCCGGACAAGGAGCATTAACACAAAAACAATTTTATTCAGAAACGAGTAGATTAGACCGTTGTGAGCTTTTTTATTTCTGTGTAACTATCGACATAGCCATGTGGTATTACTTTTTGTCTCAAGACTACTTTGAAAATTCATTTTTTTTTGCTGTGCTTGCGGAAAAATAAAATTTCCATTTCCAAAAGAAATGAGTACATTCTCATATCTATCAAGTTTTTAATTGTGTGATAAAAAAAATGCAAACATGTGTGTATTATGTAGTGAATTTTTTCATTTGAAAACAATTATTGTGTTTACTGTATTGTCGTGTGAATGTTTGCCACCATAATCCTGCTTGGCTGTGTTTTTATTTTTTGTAGTTCGTTGTTTGTATATTTCTTGTGTCGTTTTGATTTGAATAACTTAACAAGAATTTAACAATTTGCCACCAAAGATCAAAGACTGTGATAACTTGAATGTATTTAAAAGACTGCTCAGGAAACATGTCATTGTATGTTAACATTTTAAACTGTGGTGTTGCTATACTGTTTATATTTTCAACTGTATATGTTATTTTGAACATTTCTACTTTTTACATCATACTACTTTAGATTATTTGATTATTTTATGCATCTTGAGTATACTTGAAACATTATTTTATACATGCTCATAAATTATTGTATTATAATATATATTTTATACACTGTCATTTTTATAACTCATGCCAAATAAAGATATAAGATTATTACAATCATTTGTTTGTGTTCTTTGTTTTTTATCTTTGACCATTAGTATTTTCATAGTACTTATATTCATTTTTATTTTATTTTGCTTTACCGATAATAGTACATTTTTTCATCTAGGGCGAAAAGTAGACGATTCTGACGAGGGTATAAGGGCCCGAGCGAAGCGAGGGCAGATATTAGCTGAGTTAAAATCATCTTTCGTCCGTAAAATGCATTGAAAAGTGGAGTTTACGTGTAGGTTTACCAAAAATTGTTTCTATTTCTCATGTTGATATAGCATATTTGATTTGAATTGATTTGAAAACTTTCTTCAGCTCCATGAATTTCGCACGAAAAGAATCTGAGTCTATCAGCATCAACAAAAACCTGAGTATAAAAATTGTAACCTTTTGAAATCCTATGACCTAATTTTTGATTTTTTAGGGAATCACTCGGAATCACAAACTCAATAATATGTTTGTTTCAAACACATATAACACAACTTCAAAATTTCGCAAAAAATCTTTTCAACATCATAAAACATCAGTATAGGTAATGATAATATGTAGGTATATGAAAAACTCTCATTTTAAGGGTTCATTTTCTATTTTATAGTTCAATATTAGAAATTCAGAACAACAAGACGCTAGATTTTTGTTATTGCATAACTTTTAATTCTGAACAACTTTTCTTAATGACATTTTGCTGCATTCTTTTTAAATTGTGGTACTTTGGTCTTGTACAATTTTTATATTTTTTGATCTACCTTGTATTCATGTATGTATAACTTGCAGCCGTTTTAAGAGCACCTAATAATAAGATTATTGAACGTGCACCAACTTTTGGCAATATTTTGTATTTTGGTTGTCATTTTATTCGGAACCGTAATTCATTATTGTCGGAAGAACAGCAGGAGATTTAATTTTTAATGTAATGAAAATTTCAATTTTTATTGATTCAGAAAGTCAAAAATGTGATATACTGTCATATACCAATAACGACATAGGTAACTACCCAAATTAATATTCATTTATATTTTTCATACAAAACAGTAGAAACTCGAAATGTGCCGCCGCTGTTCCAGATGAAAATCGAGTTCGGACGTACGAATTATAAGAATCACATGTTCTCATGCGGTGTTGCCCGATGGGTTCGGATTCCTCGTTTTATCTCTTTCCACTCATAGTGTTGTCTCTTTCGCACTTATTGTGATGTTGGCGTCAAGACTAATACCATTTAATGAATGGGATGCCCAGTCTATAGTAGTTAAAGTCAATGCCTCCAATGCAATCCTACATGCGCATGATATTTTCCAAACAATAGCAATCTCTCGAAGAGAAAGAACATAAAAATTACAACGAATTTATGGTCAACATTGAGTATTAAGTTTAACATAATCATTTCTATCGAGTTTCTGGAATTTTATACAAACAGATCGTCTACCTGCAAACTATAATAGGCGATTTCGGCATCTTTGGTGGAAAGATTTGGTCCTGGAAATAGTGAAGAAACGACATTTCTGCTTGTACCTCCATTATTCAAGATCTATTTTGCCGAATCAATGTTTCTTTTTGAGTCCAGCTATTCTACTTTTGTCAGCCAATTTTATGAGCACAACGATGGCTCCGCTCTGGGTCCGGTTCTCCTAACTTATCGATGAACGAAGTGTTGAAGAAAGTTCTCAGGACCTTACCATACAAGATGGAGATCCTGAAGTTGTCTGGTGGCATGTCCAGAAGTGAAAGTGTTCTTGAACCCCCAACCATGTTTTAAAAACCATCATCAAAAAGTACAAATCATGCACGTTGGAGGAAAAGATTGAAGAAAGCATTGCTTTTCTGGTCACAATGTATTTATAGAGAGAAACGTATCTGGAAAAATTATTATAAACTATCTCTCATCACATGAACACAGAAATTTCAGAACGATAGTGAAAACATGGTAAGTGAAGAGTTCTGATTGAATGATTATCCTTCATCTTTGTCCGACACAGCTATAGGTTAGTTCAAGAACCAATCAATGAGGGAAAAGAACCGTCGCACTAAGACTGATAAGTATTACCAATTTCCACAAAAATCAAAGCACTTGCTTTTAAATTCAATTCACAAAATCCTCTGTGACAAAACAATATCTGAGGAACCGCGTCCACCAGTCGGAAAAGGAACAGGATCAGAAAGGAACATACATTGCCCAACATCATTTAAACACCGCTCATGTCTTTTGTTTTTAGCAGGATAAAGTTTTGAATCAGGAAAAAAATCAAAATGGACGCATCAGTGAAATGATTTATAAAAACATCTAACTCTTGCGATGGAAAATACTTATGTTTGAAAGGTTTCTTTGAACGCTATAACTCTTCTTTGTAAAAATAATAGTGCGTCCAAATTGGATAGACACAGTTCAGGAAAACCGGGATGATTTTTTTCATCCATTCAAACTGTGTGTACCTACGAAATGAAGACACGATATATCAAAATTCCATAACTTTGTCATATGTTGAGTTTTCCTTAGGCGAATACGAACTTCAAAGTCATTAACATAAAGAAACCCCTATAGAGCGCCGTCTGACAACAGTGACGTTGGATTATTGTTAGCGCCACCAGTGGAGTGGATGGACTGGCAACTAATGGCGCCAGATTTAAATGAGGGATATTTTAAATATGGATTTAATAGGTAGTGAAACCATTTTGTGCTTGTGAAGATCGTTATTATGGTTATGAGGAAATAATAATTTTTATCTTACGTATGAAAGAAAAACATTTTTTTTCAAATAAACATCAAAAAGATATTTGTAGGCACAAAATAATTCACAAAATTATTCAAGAGTATACGAACACCCCAGAAATAATTTGCCTACATACATAGGCATATTTATTCATTTTTACAATCATCCATTCAAATTCTACAAAAAAAAACAATACAAAAGTAAATCATCCAATTATTACCTATTATAATCAAAACAAGTACTAAAAAAATCCCTCGAAAAATCCCTATCTAACCTCAATAACTCTGGAGAACTCATTCAAAAATATGCTACCTACATGGCACTCTCCAAGTAAAACTAGTATTTTTGTTCCAATACATATTCATTTAATCAACAAAAGTTATTTTTTATTAAGCACAAAGTTCCATCTAGTCATGTCGAAAAAATTCGCGCGGCATGACAAATCTCATTCATGATAATTCATTCATCAACATACGTGCTTGAGATAAAAAGTAGTTCTTGAATGAAATACATAATTGAATTCAAAGAGCTTTGTTTGATCAGGTTTTATTCAAGGCTGTTTATCAAATAAGACAGTAAGATCAAAACAAACAGGTATTGCGACAGTTAAGCCCCGTTTACATTGGTATGATTAGTACTGGAGTCCACTAGCAAAATTTTGGTCTAGATACTTTGTTCTGCCCCTTTTGTTACAGTAGCGTTAAGTATGGAAATGGGGATAAAATAGTTCTCTACTGTCACTACCACAAACTGTTCACATTATGCCAGTAGCGCGATAGTATGCACTCTACCACTATTGATATCAATGTAGGCCTAGCTCCTAAGATACATTCTCATCATAAAAGAGAACTCTCACTTCCTTGATGCATCCCCAAGAATAAACAATTTTCATTCAAATTGCAACACCTTGCTCCGCCCTTGCCAAATTCAAGTTGATTAGTTTATGTTCAATAGTTCGGTGAAATTGTCTTCGTTATAGTGTGCCGAGCACAAAGCAATACAGGGAGCGTCATATAAATTGGAAAAAAAAAGTCGCCCAGAAAATAGGCCACGGCTTCAGGCCTAAATAATAGTGAACCAATAATTTGATGTCATGCAATTAAACTCTAAACTGGAGCATAAAAATTTAGATTGCCTGTATTGAAGTGCCGAAAGGTTTATGAAAGTTATTTCCTTATCTCAAAAACGAATGACTTTCTAGAATGAGCGTGACAAAGATAACGGAATAAAGAGACATTGTTTTACGGTTATCCGATGTTAAACGGAAAGGTTGGTACAGAACCGTAATAAATGTCTAGAGTTACATCCATGTGAGTAGTGCCCTCCTTATACCGGTTTCGTCCCGAAATTGGACTCATCAGTAAGGATAAAAAAGATAAAGATAAAGATAACGGAAGCTGCTGATCACGTCATTTCCGATGATAATTATTATGAAAGTTTGCGGTATTTTGTCTTTAACATATATTTACACATGATTTTTGATGATAATAATAATGATTGTTGTTCAGGTAAATATTTTTAAAGTTGGTTTGCTCAAAATAAATAAAGTAATACAAGATGTATTCATAACATTGGTTAACAATTATGGAGGTGTTACCTGATGTATTTGCATGAAAAAGAGTTTTTATGAACATTTGTCGAGAAATAATTCTCGTAGGTGCTACGCCCTTTTGAATAGGGCACCCTGAAGACGGCTTTTCCTCGACATGTACAAAACCGTTTCTACATGAAATTCAATACCTCGCATACACTTTTGAATCTTAATCACATTTTGAGCTCAAATTTCCAAAATCAATCAAGAGCGTACCATAGTGTAGAGGTTAAGGGAAAAACATTTTTTTCAGATGGTACTTTTTTTCACATTCAGATTCTAGAATACTATTTCTGAAGGTTTTCCACGCCAAAATGGTTCTCTCGGTTTATATCGATAAAGCTATAGTAGTCCAAGAGATAAGGGACAAAATGTGTAGCCGTTGTTTATTGAAGCTCATATTTTGAGAAAAGGTTATGTTAAGGTCATATATCAATACCCTAGAGTCAGTCAGCCAGCTCTGCGAACAACTGGCATGGAGGGAGTTTCAAAGTTTGATGAAAAAAATATGAGATCTGGCAAAGTTGGCCTTGGATTTTGCATGAGCATCTCAAAATGTGTATTCAAAAAAAAAGAACAAGAAGTTTGAAATTCCAGTCACCCATTCTACTTTAATGGAGATTTAGCTGTTGGAGGAGTCGGATTTCTGCTCCCTCCTCAGACCACACAGACGAAGGAATTGACATTGTCTATGATGATATTCAGCAAGCAATGCAGGGCACCCCAACATACTACACCTTCATTGTTGGCAATCTTAACGCAAGACTCGGTTTTAAGATGGGAGACTCCAAAACTTTCATGGTGACTGTTCGATGGTGGTTTTCAGGTGTATTAGAAAACTGCACACATCCGATTAATGTTGAGTGGACTGTATATTGAATGACAAAGATAACAAACTGATGAATTCTTAACTTAAAATAAACAGAATTGCCAACAAAAATGGCGTACAACGTGTACGTTACAATGGCCATCTTGTATATTGGCACATCTACATTGGTACGTGTCTCGTTCTCGTCTGCCGCTATTCCTCTCGGAAGTTCGTGATGTTGATTTCGTCTTGCGCAGCAGATCTGTCAGGATGGAATACAATCCATATTGCCGACGTTAACAAAAATGTCTTAAATGATAGAAAATTTACAATATAGTAATGAAAAGCGAACATTGACCACGGATATGGAGAAAGAAACGCAAGAGAAGATTTTTTTACATAGAATTGCATGCCATAAACCCTTTCTTTCGAAGGAACGCTCAACGAAAGTGGACATGGACGGAAATTCTAAGAACAAAATAGATTTCATGATTACCCAGCACAAAGAAAACGTAAATGATGTAACAGTCCTCAACGAATGTGTTATAGGTAGTGATCATAGACTTGTTTGGGAAAAAAGTCGCGATAAACTTGAAAAGGCAAAGGAAACAAAACAAAACAAAAACGCAAAACTGGAAAACAGGATAACCGTATTAGAGATATTCAATTTTAAAAGGAGCACATGAACAAAGATTTCAATATAACCACCATAGAGGCAAAAGATAAAATCGAGAATCTTAACAATATAATCTCACAAGCGATAAAAAGTACGTCACAGTAGCAACATCAGCAAGAATAAGTGAATGGCAAGAAGATAATTAAACATACAAAAAGGCTGATGACGAAACGAAAAGAGATGATAAATAGACCTGAATTCGTCAGACCTGAAACAACTTGATAAAGACCAAGGCTGTAAGATAAGATGTAAGACAATATAACACTAATATGATTACGGAAGAGACGAAAATGAGGGCATGAAAGTTTTGAGGAGAAATCTTGCAACGGGCAGGAACAACGTTCGTACACTTGCCAGTCGAGAAATGAAATCAAACAGAGAAGAAATCCTCAATATTGTAAAGTGCTTCTCGGCAGAGTTGTATATTGGAACAAGATGCTTGAATGACGCAAGACTACCAACTATTCAAAACCCTGGCTCGAAAGATTTGCCTGATTTTACCTTTCATGAGGTTGAAGCTGCGTTGATGTGGGTGAAAAATAATAAGGCATCAGGAGCGGATGAGTATTGATTGAACAGATGAAGGCAGGAGGACGAAGATTGATCCAAGCTTTATGTAAACTATTCAGCCTATGTTTGTGCGATGGACAAATTCCATCAATGTGGAAGTAAGCAATAATCTATATCATGCACAAGAGAGGAATTATTGCGGACTTAAAAAATTGCCGTCCCATCAGTATGTTATCTTATCTATATAAAATGTTTATGAAAATCATAACAAAGAGATTGAACAGGCAGGATTCCGAGAGGGCTCTGGTACTATCGACTATCTTCAAGCAATGGAAACCCTTATTGAGAAATTTGTGGAATATAACCAGCCTCTAGTTCTAATTTCTGTAGACTTTGAGAAAACATTCGATACTATCGATCAGTCAAAAATGCTTGAGGCGTCAGCGGAATGCAGAATCGATCACAGATATATCACTCTTATGAAGAACATATTCGCTGGAGCAACGTCATGTGTGAAACTGGACAAGTACACGAGCAAGTTCACAATCAGAAGGGGTGTGAGGCAAGGAGATACAATCTCTCCAAAGTTATTTACCACCGTCTTAGAATATATGTTCAAGAAGATCGACCTCAACGATATGGGTATTGACATAGATGGTCGAAATTTAGACCATCTTTGACTCGCAGATGACATCGTTTTGATAAGCAATAGTTTAGACAAAGCAGCTAAAATGCTTGATAGGCTGCACAAAGCTTCAATGTATGTTGGCCTTAAAATAAATGTTGCTAAAAATAGAATGATGACAAATCTTTTTACAACCAAAATATAGTTCAAGGTAATTTTCAAATTACGCAAGTTACATCTTACGTGTATCTTGGCCATGAACTACGAATAGATAGAGAAAATCAAACTTGTAAAATCAAAAAAAAAAATATCACCAACTTGGTCTGCCATTGGGTGACTTGGTTATACAGGGTGTCCGGGAAAATGTGGAAGATCTCTCGGATTCAGATACAACATTAAAAAATAAGATGACAAGTTCCTATGAATTTTTTTCCTAACGGCCCTCCCTACGGAGATACGGCCCCCTAAAGGACCCCACTGGAAATCGGTTTTTCTTGAATAACTTTTAAACGACTCAATATAATTCAATGAAAATTCAATATGATAAACAGTAGTAAGGAACTCTCAAAATACTTCCCTTAAAACATAATTAGCTTGTTTAGTTTACCAGGGACGGACTAGATTGTACATTTTAACGCTCAAATTTTTAACACCCTGTATGATAAGGAGTTAAAAAAAATAAATTTGGATACCTTGAACATTAAGCTAAAGAAAAGGTACTCTTGTTCATTGTCGATAAAATGAACCATTTTCGAGAAAAAACAATTTTTATTAAATAAAACCTCGAAAAAAGCCATGACGAAGTGGTACTCTTGACGAAATTGTGAAAGTAACGCTAGGAAAAAAATTTATGGGAACTTGTCATCTTATTTTTTAATGTTCTATCTGAATCCGAGAGATCTCCCACATTTTCCCGGACACCCTGTATATTCAAAGAAAACATTCTCCTTTGCCTCAAACGTAAGGTGTTTGAAAGCTTCGCCCTGCCAGTTATGACCTATTTAGCCGAAACCCTGACTAACTTACAACTCCATGAGGAAAATCAGAGTGGCTCAGAGAGCCATGGAACGTTCTTTGATGGGAATATCGTTGAGATAGGATGACCAAAGAGTATATCAGGAGGCAATGGCAAGACGATCTGAAATGCTTCAAAAGCGATTGGGTGCAGGAGGCACAGGATAGAAAAGGATGGACAAAGTTACGGGAGGCCTATGTTCAGCAGTGGACAACTATGGCTGTGTGATGTGATGATAATGTGATATTAGCAAACTTCTTCCCTCTGGTAGTACCTATCTATGAAGGTATAAAATAGTTCGATATTTGGATATATTTGGATATTTGGAAAAGGCCGACCAGATCTGCCATACCATATCCACCGACTTGATATGTGAGCGATCTGATTTGTCGTATCTATACTAGTGATGGGCAGAATCGTTCATATTGAGGATCGAGTACTCGGTATTCGAGTACTTTGAATAATCGAATACTTTTCCGAGTACCGAGTACTCTGGTGGAAAAATAGTAGAAATAAGAAACTTGATCTTCATAAGTATAGAATTTGATTTCAATGTCATTTGATAATTTGATCGTTTCATTATTATTTATTAATTATTATAATCATTTTATTTTGCTTCATTGTAGTTGACAAAAATAAGAATCATCAAGCAAATATTCTATATTTTTGTGACAATTTGACGTTCGGGTGAAGTTCTTTCAAAAAACCACATTGAGAATTACGAAAACTAACACACATGCTGTCGTTTGACTATTTTTCTGTACAGAAGCCTTATATCAAGGAAATTCCTTAAGCGAAAGAAAGAACTAGCTAATTTCAATTTTTACAATTTTCAATAAACCAAGGACTCAAGTATCGATCCGGCAACGTCGTCTAAATAGAATTATTAATTAGTGAAAGTAGATGTGGATAGATACCATTTTTGAGTACTCGACTACGACCACCACACCACGACCAAGCCACACCCCAACCTCTCAGATTCCTATTCCAAGATCGTTGCAGCAGTACTAGTATTCGAGTATCACGAGTACTTTCAGGAATCGGGTATCTACTCGATTTTTGTACTCGAATTGCCCATCACTAATCGATACACGAACATATTAAGTCCGCGATTGATCAAACGATCTGTCCTTGCACGGACACAACCCCTCGATGGGGCCCCACATGAACAAAATTTCACGATCGAACGACGAGCGTAACGACTGGTTCTTTACGTGAGTTGTTGATGACAATTTGACTGTACAGTGTAACCACAGGATTTCTCAACCAAGACGTAATTCACCGACTAGGTCCGTCATTCAGCACTTACGGGCGTTCAAAGTATGCAAAATTAGACAGACACTGCAACATACCAAGTCGCTCAAAATGTCGCTCCGTGTGTGAGGCCCAATTGATCTTACTAAGTCTGTCAAGCTAGAACGATAGAATAATGGCAAACTTTGATAAAGGACCTTGAAGGTTTGAATCACTACGTAGTATTCATGTTTTAGATTCTTATGACTTGTCAAGACGTGACCCATACTCCTTAGGATGAGTTAGTCTTATTGAGTACTAGCGTAACATTTCTTATTCATTTGTATGAACTTTTTCTATTGTGGTGAATGTAGATAAATGAATATGAATAGACTTAACCATATTATTCTGGATCCTTATACAATATTAAGTATATCTTAAATCTCAATCAATAACCAAAGTTTGAATACCTTTCTACGTAGTTCCAAATGTCGACAGACAACTTTGATGAATTGACACTAGATAGCTCGACTTTGTTCTGAAATAGGTTTAAACTAAGTCGATCGGTTGCAAATAGGTTACTGGAAGCCGACTACAATAAGAAGCAGTCAAATTGACATTACAAAGAATAGGAAAGTTTTGTGGATCAAAGCGCCACATTTCGGTAGAATCCTCAACCACTAGTTACAATTTTCGAAACCAGAGTAGACGATTGCCACCATTGTCTCGCCAAACGATGTCACAACTTCTAGTGGATAAACCTTCCGGGGTAAGCACTAATCATTGGCGGAAGCACGGATACAATTTATTTTCAACGTTGCCGTTTTTGTATCGACAGTCTTTCAGAAAAACGACAAAACAAGTTGAGGTTATACAAGATCTTAGCACAAGATAAGTTGGGCAGGAGCGTCACTATTTAAACGATATTTAGGTTAACATCCACCGGCTACGCTGGGCAGGAGCGTACCTTATTACTTGGGCAGGAGCAGCCATATGGGCAGGAGCGGTACCTATCAATCTGTAATAAAACTTAAAAATTGAACCTCTACTCGATGACTTGGCAACACAGCATGCCGTGCCTTGTGATTTTAGAATTGTATCCGTGCTCTCGCCAAGGACTTCTGGGGTTCTCAAGGAAAATCGTTTCGAACTAGTTCCTCAGTCAGACCAATCTATGAACGTTTCTGCCCAATAGGCTTCATCAGCATAGCGACAGTCTGACAGAGGGAAAAGTGCGAAACGGGGTAGCGTCGATCAGACGTTAAGGAACAGGAAAGTGTTGTAGATCAAAGCGCCACTTTTCGGTAGAATCCTCAACCACTAGTTACAATGTTCGCAACCAGAGTAGTCGATTCTCCACCATTGTGTCGCTCAACGATCTCACAACGTCTAGTGGAAAACCCTCCCGAGGTAAGCAAGGAAAATCGTTTCGAACTATTTTCGTCTGATCAACGCTACCCCGTTTCGAATTGTTCCCTCTGTCAGACCCTAGCTATGCTGATGAAGCCTAGTGGGCAGAAACGTTAATAGAGTGGTCTGACTGAGGAAAAAGATCGAAACTATTTTCCTTGAAGAGTTGAGAAATTCGAAATAGAATTTTTTACGACCTTATTCAATGACGATTTTGAATCGTATGCATCTGATTGCTTTAACACGACGTAAAGCGTGACCCAGGGGGCTTATGAAAAAGTGTGATTCAACAATAACTTCTTATCGCTTTCATTCACATTTTCCACTGATTTTCAAAATAAGCGTTCAGCTCTAAGACAAAGCTGAAGTCCACATCGTTTATCAAAATACCGTAATGATTTCAAAATTAGCAAATTGTGATTATCTAGACACATCAGAGTCCTCCATTGAAAACGAAGTATCAAATGAATTCACGCATTTAATCAGTCAAACTCAAACACTATTAAAATAATAGTTGCAAAACTGTAGATCCAAAATATTTCATATCTTTTATTTCCTGACAAAATATCAAAATGAACGATTTACTAGACTTTGTATGTATGAATTCATTAGATTCATGTATGAATTCAATACGGAGGTTCTATTGCGAGGGATAAATTCAGATGAATCTATTTGATAAAGAGAATATTTATTTTTATTGCTAGCACTTAAAAAGCGTAGAATCCAAGGGAGTTAATAATTATTATTCCAACTGTATACTAGATATGTCACACAACATGTATGTATTGGGAATAATAAGGTTGCTAAAACCCTCGCTAAAACCAAAACATATTTATGTTTTCATTTTGTAAGTAATATGAAATATTTCTCGAATCCAAGTAATTCTTATATTATTATGTTTCATCTATTTTTATTATAAAGGGAACAGTATAGGTTGAGAGATGACTGTTTTTCAAATATTGACAAGTGGCATTCACTGAACTGTACAAAAATGATGCAACATGATTAGAAAACAAAGAATAGTAAAAGCTAAACAACAAAGATATTTTGCCAAGAGCCTAACAGGCCAGGAAGAGCGAAAGAAATGTATTTTGTTCAGTTAGTCAACTGTAGTTTTGCTATTGTGTGCGAATAAAAATTGTATTTTTTAAATTGTGGCGGATTGCCTTTTCAAGTTCTCGACTTCAAGGTATACTACGTAGATAGTTCTTCAAAGTCGGTTCCTTATTCATACGACCAATATATGAAGGAACTGTCTCCACACCTTCTTAAAAGATATTTTGATCAAAGTTACTTTCCGGAGTCTATGCTTATGGATTAAGAATGATTCTGGACCAATATTAACCCAATAAAAAGAAGATGGGAAGTTTGCTTTTACGCGCACCTTTTTGGTGACCCATAGGATGCTACCCATTCAGAAAACATAAGTTACCTAGGTGACTTGGCTATTGGGTTACGTTTTTGAAGCTCTTACATACATCATCCATATACATCTGGGTCACCATGCGCGAGTCGATTCTAATTTTGTCCAATGTGTGGTCTTATCTTCTGTGTTCGAGTTTCATGCTATTATTTATCATCAAACACAGGATTTTATCAATTGAGTGCCGATGCTTGAGGGTGATAATCCTTGGATGATTGTGAGACAAAAAGTTCATAATGGACATACGTAGGTCCGCAAATACAAATTTTTTAGATATTATGAAATCTCAGGTTATTAAAAAATAAAATGAATGAATTGGTGACTGGTACGGTTACAATGAAAAGAAAATTGGTGGGAAAGCAGTCAGTAATGGAGTTGGGCAGTTAGATGCTCATTTATTGCAAAGTCAAGCTTTCGGGAAACAATCTCCCACCTTAATCAGGACCACTAGTGAGAAATGGACAATGATGAATACATCGCATAAACAATGATTGAATGGGACTTACCAATTATGACTTAACAAAAAACACTGAGTAAACAAGTAAACAAAGTAAACAAGTAAATAAAAAACACTTTCTTTTATAAGTGATAAGTGTTTTTTGTTTACTCATGATTGATAAGTCTCATTTAATTATTGTTTATGCGATTTATCCATTATTGTCCATTTCTCACTAGTTGTCCTGATGAAGTGAGGAAATTGTCTCCCGAAAGCTTGACTTAGCAATAAATGAGCATCTAACTGCCCAACTCCATTACTGACTACTTTCCCACCAATTTTCTTTTCAATAAAAAATAACACAAGATAGATTAGGAATATGATTTTTTAATTTGATAAAAAGCATTCGCGTATCATTTATGAATATTGAAGGAAATGTTAGAGAAGGCGCCACTGAAATGAAAATATTGAAAGACTCAGCATTGTGTCAATGCAATTGAGTAGATTTTATTTCTTAAGCAAAAACCATGCGCCGGACGAAACAAGAAAATAGATTGGCTTTTTCAAAAAATATTGAATGCAAAACCCGTACGGACGCCACATTAAAATAACAAAACTGTTTGTATATCACAAACAGCGTATTGATGCATAGAAGACCTGTAACAAGATATTATCAAACTATTTATAGAAGAACACATTCATTTTTGAAACTTTAACACCCTGTATCTTAAAAATTGGGCTCTTGCGGACCCATGTCATTAACTTTTTGTCTCAAAATCATTCAAGGATTCACTTTTGAGTATCGGCACTCAAATGATGAAAATCCTGTAGTAGGCATGCATAATGGCAAATCTTGGTACCTTTTGTTGTATATTACTTTCACTGATCATGTTTACCTGTTTCATTTTGTATGTCACGTTACATCAATCATTATCTTAGATACTTTGTACTGAATTCTTTTAGTTTATTAAAGCCTTGATTTAGAAGGTTATTCTCATTACAATTTAATAAACTAAAAAAAAAACCAACGGATAAACTACTCAAGCCAGATCGATTAGAAATCGAAACTCATTCAAGCAACGCTGATCACCTATGGATCCACTGGAAACGAACATTTGAAAATTTCTTAGAAGCTGCGAATATTTCAGAAGACAAAGAAAAATTGAGCCTTCTAGTGAACTATGTGAGTGCTTCAATTTACCAGCCTATAAGTGAATGTAAGACTTATATTGATGCAGTTGACATTCTCGAAAAGTTGTATGTCAAACCACGAAGTGAAATTTTTGCCCGTCATAACTTATCCACTAGAAAACAACAAGTAAGTGAGTCTATTGATCAGTATTTACATATTTTGAAACAACTAAGTAAAGATTGTAATTTCAAAACAGTCACTGCTGAACAAAACAAAAATGACTACATCAGAGATTCTTTCATTCGTGGTCTTGCCACTCCACACATAAGACAAAGACTTCTAGAACATACCACTCTATCTCTCGAGCAAGCACATGAATCAGCTCGATCTTTAGAAATGGCTCAACAACAGTCAGAATTTTATACTACAGAATTATATATGAATTCGACAATCTCAAATCATTCATCAAGTCCTGCTCAACAATCAAATGAACAAAACGATGTAACACTTGCCACAACTCAATCAAAATGTTATTTTTGTGGTAGAAACAGACACCCTAGAGATAAATGCCCTGCAAGAGATGCCATTTGTCATTCCTGTAGTAAAATCGGTCATTTCACACAAGTATGTAGAACAAAACACCAAAAACTAACTAGTAATACAAATAATATCTCGGCTGCTATGATTGGGATGATGTCAGCAGCCTCCCCATCTTGCTTATCGAAAGCTATCATTAAAATCGAAGTCAATCATGTCTCAACAGATGCATTAGTAGATACCGGAAGCTCAGACAGTTATATATCAAAAACTATCACGACACAACGACGAATGAAAATTTTTCCTGCCAACTGTATTGTGAATATAAGAATATCAGATTATGTATACGAAAATGTCAAAATGTATGTCTTGGAAAATCTATGTTCTGATGTTATAATTGGTCATGATATTCTTCAAAACCATTCAGGGGTTGAATTCAGATTCGGTGGAAATCAGACAAAGCTTTCCATATGCAATCTAGCAACAGCAAACGTTCAACCATATCCACTGTTTGCTAATTTAACAGAAAATTGTCGGCCTATTGCTATCAAGTCCAGACGGTTTTCCACTGACGATTATGAATTTATAGATACAGAAATACGAAAACTTCTTGAAGAAAACATCATTGAGCTCAGTAATTCGCCATGGAGAGCACAAGTTCTGGTGACAAGTAACTCAAATCATAAGAAACGTATGGTTGTTGATTATTCACTAACAATTAACAAGTTCACTTTGTTAGATGCGTATCCACTTCCTAATATTGATAACATTATCAGTCAAGTTTCCCAATATGAATATTTTAGCTCTGTAGATTTGCACAGTGCATATCATCAAATACCCATATTGGAAAGTGAACGAATTTATACTGGATTCGAGGCATGTGGTAACTTATACCAATTCACAAGAATTCCTTTCGGTGTCACAAATGGAGTAGCATGTTTTCAACGTACAATGAACAATATTATACAAAATGAGAAACTAGCTGACACATATGCATTTTTGGACGACGTCACAATTTGTGGAAAAACTAAAGAAGAACACGATAAAAACTTACAGAAATTTATGGATGTTACAAGAAAATATAATTTAACACTGAATGAAGAGAAATGTAAATTTTCAATGACAAGTATCAATATTCTTGGGTATAAAATAGAAGGAAAAACAATCAAACCAGATGCTGATAGACTACGACCGCTGATCAATTTAGCAATTCCCACAGATGCTGCTTCTCTAAGAAGAATACAAGGTATGTTTTCACACTACTCAAAATGTATACACAAATTTTCTGAAAAGATACATCCCATTATTGATGTGAAACAATTTCCCATGAATGAAGAACAAATTCAATCATTTAAAAGGCTGAAACAAGATATCATTGATGCAGTTGTAACATTTGTGGATGAAAAAGCTCCATTTACAGTTGAGACTGATGCCTCCGAATTTGCTATTGGTGCTCAACTGACTCAACTTGGAAAACCAGTCGCATTTTTTTCAAGAACCTTATCAAAAACAGAACAAAAACATTCTAGTATAGAGAAAGAAGCATACGCAATAATAGAAGCTGTAAGAAAATGGAGACATTATCTGTTGGGACGTCACTTCAGTTTAATCACCGACCAAAGATCTGTTGCTTTTATGTTTGACAACAAAAGTTCATCAAAAATCAAGAATGAGAAAATACAACGTTGGAAAATAGAATTATCATGCTACAAATTTGATATAATATACAGGCCAGGAAATCAAAACATTGTGGCAGATACACTATCGAGAATATCAGCTGCCATTCGGCCTTCAACATCAGATAAAAATTTATATAACTTACACAACACAATGTGTCATCCTGGGATTACAAGATTCTACCATTGGATTAGATGCAAAAATTTATCATATTCATTACAAGACATTAAGAGAATTGTATCCACATGTCCAGTCTGTGCTGAGATAAAACCAAGATTTTATAAAAACAAAGGGACCCTCATCAAAGCTACAGCTCCATTCGAAAGATTGAATATTGATTTCAAGGGACCCCTTCCATCTAATAATCAAAATAAATACTTATTAAATGTCGTGGATGAATTCTCGAGATTTCCATTTGCATTTCCATGTTCGGATATGTCATCTGCAACCGTAATCAACTGTTTGACTCAATTATTTTCAATGTTTGGAACGCCAGGCTATATTCATAGTGATAGAGGAACATCTTTCATATCTGTTGAAGTGAAATCATTTTTAACAAGTCATGGTATTGCTGCAAGTCGTACGACCAGTTATAATCCAGAGGGAAATGGACAATGTGAGAGATATAATGGGATTATCTGGAAGACTGTTCAACTAGCAATCAAGTCAAGAAACCTCGACTTGAAGAAATGGCAAGATGTATTGGTTGATTCTTTACATTCAATTAGATCTCTTTTATGTACTGCAACAAATTCAACTCCTCATGAACGTATGTTCAATCATCCTAGAAGATCAACCAATGGTAGCTCAATGCCTACATGGTTGAGCACTCCTGGACCAGTTTTTCTCAAAAAGCATGTTAGACAGAGCAAGTATGACCCTCTAGTAGAAGAAGTTGATCTTCTGGAAGCCAATTCAGATTATGCTCATGTACGATTATCGAATGGGAGGGAAATCACGGTATCAACTCGTCATCTAGCACCAAGAGGAGATGTCACAGTGGCAAAACAAGATGATGAGTCAAATATACCTGAAGAGATCTGTCCATCGACCGATTCAGAAGAGCAATCTCCAAAAGAAACTCCCCCATCAACTGCAACTAAGAATAATGATGAAACCAATGGATCCTCCCGTGTTTTGGAAAAGAGAAATCGGAAACCACCTCCATATCTACAAGATTTTATCAGAAGCTGAGGGAGGAAGAATGTTGTATATTACTTTTACTGATCATGTTTACCTGTTTCATTTTGTATGTCACGTTACATCAATCATTATCTTAGATACTTTGTACTGAATTCTTTTAGTTTATTAAAGCCTTGATTTAGAAGGTTATTCTCATTACACCTTTATACATTGAAATTATATTGAGTGTATCATTTCCTTTTTAGCAAGGAAGTTCTTCGAGTTAGCTGGTTAGTTAGAAGCTCTTTCACTCTTTTGCATGCGTCTTTGTTTTTTTTGGGTTTATTGGCTTTGCTTACAGCGAGTTGAGCGAAAAGACTAGAATCTCGCTTCACTAACGCAGTCTGATCCAATTCAGCAACCACTACAATTAGTATATTATTCGAAAACAATAATGATATCAACCATAACCTAGGAGGACTAGCCCTTGATAAAAAAAAAACACGAAACACCTGATCACAAGGGACCAAGCATTGTCTGACCCTGTTATATAGGAACAACAGAAGCGGAATGCTACTCAACTTATAAGCGAATGAGAACTTGTATCGCCTGAACACCTTCTTTCAGAAACCCAAACACAAACGATTGACTTAGAAAAGTCCAAACGACGCCGGAGTCACAAAAAACAAAATAGACTTTATACTAACAAGTGCAAGAACAATATGCAGAGACGTAAGAGTAATGAACAAAATACACATTGTTAGCGACCACCATCTTGCTCCTGCCAATTTTACCTTTAACTTGCAGACAGAAAAAAATAAGTTAGTCAACGTGTCACGTTTCCGAAAAACACAAGAAATAGTGTTTCACAAATAGTCAATACTCTGAATCTTATATAACAAATAAAAATGACGACATCGCAGGAACTATAGAAGAATTCTACACTATCCTTTACTCGTCCACACCAATGGATAGAATGGGAAAAGTATTGAATGTTGGATCGGAAGACATACCGGATATCACGGGTGAAGAAATACGAAATGCACTAAGTGAAATGAAAAATGACAAATGTCATGGGAAGGACAAAATAACAATTGAAATAATAACGCTCAGTGGTAGCTTGTTGGAAAAATATATCCGGATTCTTTTCAACAAATGTCTTCACGAGGGCGCATACAAGTAAGCTGGCACGAGGCCGAAGTCATACTACTGTTCAAGAAAGAAGACTCAAAAAATATAGAAAACTATGATAGACCCATCAGCGTGTGATCTTTATAAACGGTATCCAAAGATTTTAACAAACAGACTAGGACTGTGGAACAGGCCGCATTTCGGAAAGGAATTTCCACAATCTACAATCGATCAAAACACTTATCGAAAAGGCAACTGAATATAACATATCAATCCTTATGATTTTCATCGACTTTCACAAAGCTTTCGATTCAATTGAGATATGTTTTATTCTAAAATCTATGTATAACGCGCGTATTGATCGTATAAGTTTACCTCCATAATCAAAAATATATAGAAAAACGCATCTCTCCATGCTGAAATCGGCGAAGATACTGAAACGAATAGCATTAAAGTTCAACGTGATGTCTGACAAGGAGATACCATATCACCAAAATTGTTCACATTGACACTCGAGGATGTCTTGAGAAGACTACACTGGGAAAATGAGATCGATCACACCCAGTGGCGGTTCATGCAGTGTAGGTATGGGTGTGCGCTACCAAAAGGAAACCACACCAATAGGAGTTATTCAACTGGGGTTCGTGACTTAATCAAAATGAGATACAAATAAAATCGGAATGAACCAAATTAGCAAACCGATGTATTTATTCCTTTGGAAAAAACATTAGTCAAATATTGTTTCAAGAAATTTTAACTAGGCTACCGTTAAAAAAAGTCCACCTCGGTAGAAGTAGAGATATCATTCACAAAACATTGAATGTTTTATAAATACACGTGGTATCACCACGGCGTGGAACTTTCTAAAATACCGTGTGTTAATTTTCCCTACGTTTTATTGTAATGAAAAATTCTCAACCACGTCCATACATGACATGATTATCCCCACTCGTGAGGAGAAATCCTCACTCCCGTCCTTAGTGTGTATTCAAATAGCGCACGGTAGTGCCCTTACATCAGGCGATTTCCCGATTACTTGCGACGGATTTTTATAGCGAAAATGCATTTGACTAGAGCGCCGAATGCATACACACATGGGCTGGGACAGACAGAGAGAACTGTGACTATGTAACGGAGTATAAGATTCCACAGGCGACGAAGGTTTGTGTTGATAGATAAAGATATTTTTTCACTTCTGTGGGACTCTGGGCTATATGAGAATGGTTAGATCGCACCGTTTTCCAAAATAGAATTATTTTAGGGATTCCTTTTTCAAAATCTCGTTTTTATTTCTTCTTCTTGTTTACGCTGGCAGTTTGCGCGCACTGGCGCTCTTATTGACGAGCCGCTCATAATCACACCGAAACAACCTACGATATGCGGACGATATTGTCTTGATATCAGATGACGTTCAATAAATGCTCCAATAGCTAGCATGTTGGACTGCAAATGAACTTTACCAAAAATGAGCTCAAAAAATACAAATACAGGGTGTCCACTTCGAAGTGTCCCACCCCTGTAACATTTTTGTTTATTGACCGATTTTCATTTTTTTTTGTTTGTTGGTCTCGTCAAACATTTTTTGAACATTATACAAAATCAGTTCCAGAGACGTACTTTTGGGTGATTGTGGGGGTTCAAAGTGGGTCAAATTTCAGAAAATCGTATTAGTGGATTTTTTTGGAAAAAACTGACAACGGTATCTCAATCAGAAGGACCAAAAACCTCCCTGTTCACATTTTCAAAAAAAAAAAATTTCTGTTTTGGTTATTTTTTGTTTGTTCATCTGTTAATTTAATACTTATACTGCTCATTGAGTCTTCCTGTACGTTCTTATTAATAAGATGTTAATAAAACCCCAGAATGTGTGTTTCAAACAAAAAATCATCGATAACAAATACAGGGTAGGCGACTTCAGAGTGGACACACCGTATATCTACTGATGGCATAAATATCGAAAATGTAAATAAGTACAACATACAATATCATTAAAAAAGAAAACAGACCGAAAAAAATATCAACACGAATAAAACTCCCATGGGCTGCATATGGCATATATTGAAGAATAGTGCTATCCCAATAAGCTCAGAGCGCAAGGTCTTCGACAGCTGTGTTTTACCTGTTACCACATGCGGCATGGAAACTTTTAGCTTAACTCAAAGAAACGCCAGTAAATTGAGGGTGATGGAGATGACAATGGAAAGGTCAATGCTGGGTGTGAGTCTCAGAGATAGAATTAGAAACGAGGGAATCCGAAGAAGAAGTATAGTCAAGGACATAATAGAAAAGGCCTATGTCCAGGAGTGGATGACCATTGGCTGAGGAAGACATGTCTTGTTAAATGTTGAATATCGTTTGATTCACTTTTTTTTGTGTTCAGATGTTCCGCAACTAGTTAATCCAATTAATAGGGAAAAAGAGTAAGACAAAAAATCGGGTAGTTCTGAATTTTGAATATGTTGTTTTGAATGGTTGTTTATTGATGAATCCGAAGAGGCCACACAAATTTTGGCTCCGCGGGCGCCGCCATTATGAAGAAACTACCATTTTTTGGCACTTTTCTCAGTTTATGGCCCATATCTCATTCCCTGTGCGTTTTTTGTCATTTGATGTGGTATAAAAAGTTGTAGAAGATAAGATTTACTACAAAATCTATCTTTAAAGTTTTTCTGTATGTTCAATAATAACGTAGCTGATGCTAAGGGTAAGAGCATAGTGCAGGGGTTCATCATGCCGCACCTTACGTCGATTAAAAAACAGTACCACAGAAAAGAAACATTCTATCGCGACTCAATACAAGATTCGATAAACGAAATCTTTTGTTTTCAACAGGCAGCTGCCTGAAATTATCTTTGCGATCGAAGGTCACACATAACGAGGAGAGGAAAGACTGACATCCATCTCGAAGGCGCGGGAATAAGAAAACAAGCGTCGATGCACGGCGTAAGCATATCAATTTGAACATTGAGCAGCACAGCAATGTTCTCAACCTGATGCGGTCAACTTCATCAGACCTTTTTTTCCATTTTTATATCTTTCCTCAGAAGACTCCATCAAATTCCCAGTATATCCAAATTCTGTTCAATTGAAGAGAGCTACTTCACTCATGAGCAATAATAATCGGGGTGAGTTTGTTAAAGTGTTTTAATGCGATATGTCATGAACGGCTTCATTTTTTTCAAATTTTGGCGACGTTATCATGGGGAGAATGATGTATTATTCATTTTGAAATACGAATCTTAATAAAATATGAAGTCTATCAACATCTGTTAAATTGCTCTAGATATTGGTTACGGGACTATGATCAAATTTTTACCATGGATACCCCAATGTAATCGTAGAATGTGTCCCTCCGTGGAAATATCACGTCACCAAAATGTGAAAAAAAGTTGAAGCCGTTTTTTCGTATCGCATTGTAACACTTCAAAAACCTCACCCTGTATAGGATTTTGGATAATGTTCATGGGCGTTCATCACTCAATTAAAATTAAAAAAACAGCATAATTGGTAAGATTCAGTTGAAACTATCGCAAAATCATCCAAGGAATTATTCTTGGTTTATACTACTCATCATTAGAATAAGAATAAAGAATACTTATATCGATTTTGAATGGCAGCACGGGAGAACTCCATCAGGGTGCCGACTCTAGGACCGATAGAACGGTCATATTATCGATAGAAGTAAACGAAGACGTATTACATCACTCAATAAGTCCGTAGGATGACACATAGATGGCGTTGCTATGTGATAATTCATATGATTTGTAGGAAGTACCAACCTTAAAAAGATATCTGTCAAAATTTCATGACAATCCGACGATTAGTTTACAAGTTACAGAGGTTCAAGTGAAGCTACTTTTGAGTTTTTCAAGATACCCAGACAATGCACCGTGTCACAAGTCGATCGCAACGATGGCCAAATTGCACGAATTGGGCTTCGAATTGCTTTCGCACCCACCGTATTCTCCAGATTTGGCCCCCAGCGACTACTACCGGTTCGCAGACCTGAAAAAAATGCTCGCCGGAAAAAAATTTGGCTCGAATGAAGAGGTGATCGCTGAAACACGAATGGTTGTACAAAAAAGGTGTCGAAATGCTAGAGCGGCGTTGGACTGATTATATCACTCTTGAAGGAATGTATGTTGATGAATAAGATCGAATTTTGCCAAAAAAATGTGTTTTTCTTGGTTATCCTACGGACTTATTGAGTGATGGAGGTGATCACCTACTTCTCTCGATATCAACGTTCTATCGGTCTCAAAATTGACGCCTGGAGCTTGATCGAATGAGAATAGTTTTCAGCCAGGTGCCACTCGGTCAGTGTGCGGGACTTAATATTCGACTGAACAACTGTTTTTTTTTTTATATAGGAAAGGTCTCCGGATTAATGATCATGAAATCAAGTTCCTTCGCATTTACTATTTGACAGTTAGTAAGTCAGGGTTTGGCAAATTCTGAACATACTGAACATTTTATTTTTGTGGTTACTTCATAGCCGTGATTCCATACATCCGATTTCCGACGGTACGTTGAATTGACGAGACTGCTTTTGATCTTGATGGATGACAGATTTTGACTATTTATGAGCAATAGCAGTCTCGTCGGATCATCGTACCATCAAAAATCGTATGCATGGGACCCCGGCTATCGATCAGAAATAGTCAAAATCTGTCATTCATCAAGAATTATGTCTGACGCTCCTAATACTGGATCGGTCAAAATCGAATGAACACTGGTCATTGGTACTCATTGGATCACAAAATCCAACCTCACATTCGACGGACGACCCTTTGACGTTTAACCGAAACATGTTCATGGTAATCATCATCTCGAAATATCATGATTCAATATTTTGCCGGAAGAAGGCAATTTTATTCTGATGCATGAAAACAAATCATCATCTGAGCAGTTAAAAGAAGATGGACATCTTCTTAGTTTTTTCTGATGTATGGAATTCTGCAATATTATATTGTCACGAATATCATGTAGAAATCGAGGACAATTTCAAGGGCTATTTTACCTGTTTTCATGTTTTCGTTTTGCCATGTCTTCATGACCAACATAATTTTTGTGTATGTGATGTGATAGTCTCTATCAAAATTTGACCAAACTTAAATAGCGGATGGATCATGGACAAAAGGTTATTATTGTTGCCCTGGGCTTCAAGACATGTTTTATATTCTCATACAAAATCGCCAGATCTACCTATAACTTCATTCTTGTGTGATAACATTCTCAATTTCAGTCATAATACTGGATAGTTTCTCCCAGTTCAAAATTATCCAGTGCTCATTCAAGTATTATGACTTGAACAAAAATCTTTATGTTTATTTGCGTTCCTGCCATGTCCAAATTCGTTTATGAAATTAAATATTTTTCAAAAGCATTTTTTTGTAAGACATCTTGAGTATCTAGTCTTAGATGATGATTCTTCTAAAGGATTTTCCGATGATTTTTTTCAAAGCAGCAACGAGCAATTTCTTATGTATGTCCCCTGATAGGTGTTACAAGAGGACAAACGAACCAAACATTTAAAGATACGACAAAAACTCATTTATCGGAAAAGGTTTTGCTTGGTCTAAAAATAACGTCTGTCGGAAAAAACTGCTTTCAATACATATTATACGCGGAGACAAAAAAAAAACTGTTCTTTGAGGTGTGAGGAGTATTTGATAAGGCAAAAACGGATATCGTTTGTGAGGCTCTCAAGACCAAAGGAACCACCGCCTCTCTGGTGAGTTGGGTTTGTTCTGCTCTTCGGGATCACCATGTGAAAGCGTCCTCACGAGACTGCTATATAGAGGCAGACGTGCAAGGAGGTTGCCTTAATGCAGCTGTCACTAATCCGGGCTTTCATGTCTGATAATGAACACTCTTCAGACACTATAGGAGTTGGAGAGCTCTTATGCGCAGGCCTACGCCGATGACGACCTGATCCTCGTAATTGGAAAACACCTAGGAGTCGTCGGTGAGACCATGAGGCTGTATTGGCTCCTGAGCATCTGCCCCTCACCCTTACCAATACCGATTATAATTATAAAGTGCAAGAAATATCATTTTGATATCTTTTGACATTGATAAATGAGATTGAACACATTTTTTCCCAAAATTCTGTATCTCGAAACCAATATTAGAGGACATTATGTGCAGAACGCCAACATCAAACTTTGAATCCTGAAATTTCCCAATAACTCTCCATAGAAGCATCCCGGATGTTTCATGAAACACACCAAAGTAATAAGAATACAACGTGATCCGTCAGCATGTTACCAAAGGCAATATGTTATTTTACTGGGATGAAGCCTGAATAGGAGACTAGTAATAAGTTTGTGTGAAAGGATCGATCACATTTATTATATGAGCAGTGCTCCGCAAATCAAATTTTTGGTAACAGCAGAACCATTTGGGATTTTTAAATTTTGATATATCCACTAAAAATGCGCCTTTCAAAAACAGTTCTAATATGTATATTCAAAGGTTAAAAATGTGTTTCGGTTATTATTCATGAACATTACAATGGCATGTCAAATTGATATATTTTGGACGTGACCGAATTTTACATTTTCACAATTGAAGTTTTTGAGAATCAAGAATGTCAACTTGACTTAATATTTGTGACATACCATAGATGAATATGATTAGAGTTCTACTCATATTTTTCTCAAGACAAAAAGGCGATGTAGCAAAACAAATGTCAGTGTTCTTCCTATACTGTGTCCAACATCTTTTATTGCTCCATTTTCATCAGGAGCTCCATTTATTTTGGGATTGAATATCACTAGGACATTAAACTTGTAGTAGTGATTCCAGTCCTAATTTATTTTTCCTTCCCAGGACCCTTTTTACGACTGCTAGATAGCTTAACCGCTTTATATTGACAGGTCTTTGAGACGGAAATCCGAAGCTATTGCGGACACATATGTATGAGGTTTATTTAGGCGATTTTGGGTCCATGGATATTCTGATAGATTGCCGACAATATGGGCTTTATCAAACACAGAGCTTACAGAGGATACATTGAGGATAAATGTTTAGTTTTGGGTTGGTGACAATACAATAATACTCTGATAACCTCCTGTAGATAGAACGAACGACGAAACTAGGGAGTTATTTTTTACAGATATTCCATATCGTGATGTTTTTCTTCTACATAAAGGCATGTTCAATAGTGTGGAGGGCTTATTTTGCGTTGAACCAACTAACCAGTATTTATCTTCTTTTATCGACGAAACTAGAGAGAAAGGAACTTCCTAGTTTTGACAATTATCTTTACGTATTAAACAGACTCTTAAGCAATTTTTCAAGTGTTGGTTTCAGTAAAAAATTAATAAGCATGCGAATGTCGCAAAATTTATTTTATCCATAAAAACTAAGTGGAATTTCTAAAAGCTTTCATCTCTGCGAATGTTCACAATCAGCAGGCTGTATCAAATTCGCTCTTTCAAAGCTTTACATCACCACATGGGGAATAAATTATGAGTCTCTTTCACGTATAACTTCAACACCTTTGATGTGAAGTTGTATTCCGGTCAAGACTCAAGTTTCCAATATGAAGAATGTGTTACCTATTCACATTTGCATTCATGATAGAAAATCGATAGTTGAGTCCTACTCCAGATTCTGTGATATATATTTTGAGATGTAAGAAAGTGTATGAACATTGTTATATTCACATTTCAGTCGTGATATCTCACTCAAATGGTTTGCGAACCTTTGACTTCGATACAGTCAACCACGAAATTCTGATATCAAAAATAAAATACTACGGATTAAGCCAGGACGCATTATCTTTTGTAATATCATATATTCAGAACAGAACACAGCGAGTGAAACTGGGAGAATTCGAAGGAGTGTAGCACCCTACACTCCAATGGAGTTCCTCTAGGGTCAATCCTGGGACCTCTTTTTTAATTGTATCCACCGCAGATTCCGAGATCTCCTAAATGTTGCAAAGTTCAAGCATTCGCCGACGATACTCAGCTATATTGTCATTTCAATATTGATAATCTCAATGTTACTATAGAAAACATAAGCAGGGAAGAAATGAAACACTTTTTAAAAAAGTGCAATTCTTCACTTTTCAAAAAGATGTCATTTCTTGTGTACGAAGCGATAATAAATACGTGCATGGTCATAAAAGATGCATAATAACTAACGGAATGAGATCAAAAATATGTCTGTGACTTTGATCACTCTTTCTTTTTTTTTCAATTGCTTATATTCTATTCTATTGTAGCCAAAACTTTTCAAAAATTCGAGAAATTAATTTTTTCAGGATAGTCCAAACACTCAAAATATGGATATATAAGTTTTTAAGATCAGATATTGGGAATCTGGCGTAGCACCAAAATTTGCTAAAAAAAAACAGGTGTCAGGCCCTTATCCACCAGCCAGCCAGCCAATGCTTGTCAGTCTGAAAGGATAAAGAGGTATTATTCAACAAAAACCTAATGTGTGCTTCTGAGGAGACCAATAAGTTAAAATATCCAGATTTTTGGTTTGACAGCCTGCACAGCTGTCACGTTTAAACTAAAAATATCCATGAATATAGACAATTCTACAATAATAGATCTTCAATTCTCTCTTGTAAAAATAATATTGATGAGTTGTTTTGGTGTGAGCTATATTTCCAATTGTTGGTGTTGGTATTGGTATATAGTCCAAAACTATGAGTCTCAGGAAAAGATCTGCAATTTCATCTTATTGGAGTAAATGGAGTACATAAAAGCCTTATTTGAAAAATATATTTATATTATCGGGAATACAAAAACTAAATAAGCAGATCTTAAAACGATTGTTTGGAACGGAACGACAAGAGCCGTTTATTATTCTCTGGTGGAGTCGCACCTGCGTTATGGCATTGCGTTTTGAAGAAATGTTAATCAGGGTTTATTGAGTTCTTTGTTCGTTCTTAAAAAGAGGTTTATGAGGACATTGTATGAAATGGGTCCTCGTAAATCTTGTAGATCTGTGTTTAGAGAAAAGAACATTTTGGCATTGATTTTTTTCTTTTTTTTGGAGGTAGCTACATTAAGTTTAAAGATCCAGGATAGATTGCCTTTTCCTGGACATAAACATTCAACCCATCAAGCTAACAATATCACTCTTCCTAGACCCACATCGTTTCTGATACAGAAATCTATTTTGTTTGATGGTAGGAGAATATATAATGATCTTCAATCCAGGATTCGGCAAAGTCAGAATATTCGAACATTCAGGGCTACCCAACAAACACTAAGCCGGCGGTTGAGTGGCGGCCGCTAGACAAAACTAGCGGCTGGGCGACGGTTCGGAAGGGCTTCAGCGGCCAATCCGCTAAAATAATGCTATACAAAGATATCCATTCTTGAGCTTTCTAATCGGAGTCGGCACGAAGTCGGTTGCTCACCATCGTTAGGGCGCCTTCTTAAAGAGCGACATCCGTCGGCTACAAAACGCCGCAATCGCCAACTCAATGACTCTTTTGGGCGCTTGCAGATCACCAGCTATCCGCGAGATAGTTTTGTTGATTTCGATTTTCCCGCTTTTTGTAAGTGTAAACCACACAAAACAGCTGTAGTTGCACCAAGCCAAGCCATGCTTTAATGTTTTGGCGTTGGCCATTGCATCAGTCTAATTCTATTATTTCGATCAGTTATCGTTCGAGACAGTACAATAATTATTAGTTGTGTTGTGTGTGTTTAGTGTGTTCAAAATTTGATTCAGGGATTACTCCTGTAAGTTGTATTTTGTTGAAAGAATCCGTTGTTTAGAGGTTATGATGGATAATTATAATCACGAGGCGTTAGTAATTATTATTGGTTTGCATGATCAGCATGATAACTTGAATACTAGTATAAATACCTATCATTCCATAATTTCTAGATTCCAAGATTTGGGTATATGGTCGCATTATAATGTATAATCATTTCACTCTATAATCATTGAAGATTTTATGTATTTCCATTCATGTTTAAAACTTGAAATCTATTAGAATAAATAGAAAAAAATTAGAAAAATGGGTAGCCTTTTTTGAACGTGAAAATGGAACACTAAACAATTTTATGAAAAAAATGTCAGGACAGGTAAACTGACAAGTGACAAATGGATTGATCACTTCTTGATACTTATGTCCGCCACTGTATATACTTGTGCTTATATCATTCCAGTAGAACAAAATTGATAAAATATTGTGACAATCATCAAATTGTTATTTTGTTATCAATTGATTCACAGCTTGATATGAAATCTTCCATAAATACTGTTTTGTGTTGAGGGGTACTTTATCCGATAATGTTATGTTTTTTCGATATAATTATTCAAACTTCCGTTCTTTTGTAGCGCGTTAAATAATCGCGTTAAATAATCAATTATTATCACGTACTATTTTTGCATTCGGCAGCTCTGTGTCGGTAGGCTTGGAGTTCGTGGATAATGGCCAGCTGATCAATTTACTGTTAGATAGTTAATACTTACTTATAAAATCCCGATTAGGCGCCACTCAGTTCTCTTTATTAGGAAAAACTAAGAAACCTGTTTGATTATAGGAATTTGTTTCCGTTAACCAGACTCATCAAAAAAGAACACCTTTATAGTCCACAAATAACATTACTTTATTCACCCAAATAAATGATGCTTTAACATGAAATTTGATATATGATATTTTACTAATTCTCCAAAATCAAGGAGTTAAAATGGTAGAATTTGAATGAAATCTCAATTTATAAATAGAGTTGGTTGGCAGAAAATTACTGGTTGGTACGAAGCGAAATATCAATGATAAAGTTACGGATAAAATGGATCAAGTCGCAGGGGCAAATACGTTCGAACGATTTGAGGATTGCGCTATGTTTCACAAATAGTGGCAGAGTGATTGAACAAAAATAGTTAAATCGTACCGCGCAGTGTACAGATGATTTAGAATAATTAACCAATGAAAATATGTAAATCTGAAATCTTTCTACGCAAAGATAATGTTTTTATGGGTGACGATGTTGATATAAAAAATTAGGCAACATCCGATGTAGTTGACATTTTAATGTTTAATTAATTAAAAAGAAAAATTATTGAAATGGTAATCTGATTGAAGTTGACGAAATGGATTGGATAGAGATAATTAAAACGACTGGCCTGTTAATTGTTTCAGACTTCTGGCTCCTGGTTTCCGATCTTTTTTCTTGGAATGCGGCTGGGATACGTCACGAGCTAACCCCAGACTCGTCACTCAACAGTACTTCCAGATCTCGAGCTATAACCAAGAAGGGGACCGGGGATTGATAACATTGCGGATCATCCACGTGATTCACGTCGCCAAACATCAATAGTGGACAGGATAGGTTGTAGAATTTTGATACTCAAATCAACACATTCATTCGGTTTAAATTACGTGCTAAGAAAAAACCCTGAAACAATGGGTGAGATTGGAAAATTGCCAGAAGAGAAGTGGGAAATAAAAGAATGGCAAAAAAAAAACGGGAATGCATGCTCACCATGCTAGGTTTCACAAGTCCGTTTGCATCTGAGACATTCTCAGAAATAATACATTCTGTGAAGTATGGGGAGTGAGATACACTCAGTTAAACTCCTTTCTCCAGCACAATTTCACAATGCCGCCAAGAGAATTAAAACATTTTTGGTTTCAAAGAAAAATACGTGTGTGTCTGCCTTCACACACGGGAGAAGACTCACTTCTTTGTGACAATTGACAATCCACCTCCAAGAGTGAAACAATGTACCCAACCGTACCAAAATTGATAACACCAACACCCAAACATTGACGGAATCTTACGTCTATTGGCAGCAATTATGCCGCGACAGAAACATTGAGTACTATCCTAGTTGATACGTAGATGGACCAAGCTATTGAAAGGTCGCACCCGCCTAAACAAGAAGAAATCATACCTTGGACAACTTTAGGATGAAACGAACGCTACAATAGGCACCTTGAGGAGAAATGCACATTGCTCTACCAATGTGAAAATCGACCAACCTGTTCAAACTTGCTGGGGATAGAGAGAAAAGAAGGCCTCGCATCGTAAGGATAAAAAATGAATAATTTTATTAGGAGAAAAAATTGGTCGACTCATCTGTGTTCATTTGTTGTTCCTGTGTGCCGTATTATAGTGAAGTTGAATCTAGAATTTTTTTTAAGTAGAATTGTTGTTTCCAATGTTTGTTTGATATACTACAAAATTCTTAATTTTTATATTAAAATTATCGTGTTTCTCAAAAGTTTTATTATTATTTAGAGGTATATATACAGTCTGTTCACGGCTTTCTTGCGGTTACGTCACAGTAATTGACGTTAGCCAGTATGTCGTTGATTGATCGCTCTAAAAGCGCTTTTATACTGACGGTTTTATATACTGCGTTCAGCAGTGGAGCTTGTGCTGAAATACACTGCGTTCAGAAGCTGAGTTGTTGTGAAAATATTGACTTATTGTAATGCAACTTTTTTCTAGTTATTGTTCCTTCCAAAAAACCATATATATTTGTAAACGCAAAAACCAAAGTCTAGGGATGAGGATTGCGTGGGTGGTGAAAAGAAAGATTAATTCCTTTTGTCGAATATTGCTAGCTTCTTGTATTTTATTTTTAAATACACCTGATGTTCTTGTCTTGGAAAGTTGATTTACTTATTGATTAAAATATATTTGGTCTTTCAACATAGTTGACGATTGAACCAATAAGTTTATGATATATTTGATGTTGGGTGATGTGAAATAGATATTCCATAAAAAGTTGGTGTTGATTGAAAGTACACTATTATAATATAACGATAATAGTTAATAGATATTATTGACTTTTTGAACAGAATTATCGTTGTTTTTGTGAAATGCAGATTCTTATTGGTAAAGCCGTTTCTTGTTACGACTTGTCGATTTAGTGTGTCCCTGGATTGACGCCACGCATGAATAGGTGAAAAAGACAACACAACTCTGGATTTAGATTTCATCTTTTGAGGTTCTGACCTGCTTGGAGAAACTAATTTGTGTCATAGAGTCTCGAAAAATCCAGTACGTCTTGCAAATCAACCTAGAATCTATTCTTACCACAAGTAAAAATAGTAAAATGCTTTTTCTATAGGACATAAGACAAAATTTAAAAATAGATCACAAAAGACGATCAAATAATGAAGATTAAATATATTTCCATGCTATTCTGAAAACGTGGATTGTTAAAAAACAAATGAGAAAAAAATAAAGCAAACAATAACTTTATTAATGAAAACTCTAACAATAACGAAGACTGGAAATCTTCGTTCTTTGTTTTTTCGTTCTTTGGTTCTTTGGTTATCTGGTTCTTTCATTCTTTAGTTCTCTGGTTCTTTGATTCTTTGATTCTTTTAGAGCGTTGGTTCTTCTCTCACTGTTAAAGGTTAGGAGTTTTCACTTCAGATATGCGCACATAGATGTAGATGTAGATAAGGAAGGTGTAGACTGTAGATATAAGGAACATTGTTCATTTCCATGACGAATCACCAAGAGGAGAAAGGTCGGTTGCTCTCCTGGTCCATCGTCGTCAAGCCTTAAAACTAAGCGACAACGTAGCCCAAGGGCGGTTCATCTGACCTCCCCGTATGCCACAGTTTTAGCTAATGATCGAGAACATCATCTAGTTTTAGTATTGGACTTGCAGGATCCAATAGTTTAGGCTAATTATTAACTGTTTGACTGTAAGAAATCAATAATACTACAGCCTACTCAATTTTATTAGGCAATGAGAACCTACGACCATCAAAGCTCCGTATCTCCAGCTCCGTCTCGAAGCTCGAAGCCCCTCATATGCGCACATACTGCACACAAGTTTTTTTTGCAACTTCATCGGCAAAAACTCAAAAATATCATTCTTCATCACTTAAGAGATCGAATAAGTCATCCGATCCGTTTGATTGTATAATTACAGGGAGAATATGGGAGGCATCAATGCATTTTGCTTTTTCCCATGCTTCATTTATCAGGTTTTTTGTATGTCTGACATAGTGATTCCATTTCTCTGTAGTTACCTGGAACGAAATTTTATTTTTAAACTTTGCAGCGTTAAAAGTTGTCCCTCTCAAAAACGAGCTTGATGTGTTTTTAGATTTTGTCGTTAAGTTCTTTCCCACCCTGTTGTCATGCGGTAGTTTTTCGATGGGTCACCCTATTTTTATTATTGAATAGTACATTTTATACAGGGTGTTCCCTCTGAACCGGTCAAAACCTTTAAAGTATATTGAGGAACCATAGAGAAGTAATCTGAAACACCGATCGGCCATCGGAAAATACAGGGTGTTGCATGAAGTTTAATAAAGAAATCGAGGTTTTTCCTCTATCCTGAAAACACTTTCACCTATTTTGACAACATTTCAGAATAAATTAGGTATTCTTGAAACTTTTTGAGCTATTAGGGCAGATTTAGTTTTTTTGAGTCCAGACTTGGAGATCACGTGTGCTGTATTCTTGAGAAAAAAGGGTACGCCACTGTTTTTTCGGAAGAAATAAGTGATGTCAATCGAATTATTCGTTCCATTTTACAAAAAATGGGATTTACAAAAAATGAGAATTGGGATCTTTGGAGATGCTAACCATGAAATATTCCAATGTAGGCCACACGTACTAGCTTGAATTCTTTTTGAGTTATGAGAAATTTTTATGCCAATTTAGAAAATTTTGAACAATGATATAACTTGATTTTTCTTAATGCAAGCAACTACTTTTTTTATGCAGGATTTCAGTAGCTTTCTGACGATATAACGTTGTTTGTAGCAGAACGTTTTATGGAGAATAACTTATTTTCCTAAAATCAATAATAAGAGGGTTTTCTATATGATTCAAAGTTCCGTAGACATACTGTATAACTCAGAAATGAGTTAGATAATTGAGTTCAAGTAAATAACAAAAACGTTTATAGATAATAGTTTCGCATGTGCGTACTTAATTTCAAAATCCCTGCAATCGATTTATATTTTCAACGCGTCGTGACAACCATCTCTTGGTAGGCGTCGAATTTTTCAAACCTTGAAACATATCTACTTGACCACATACATTGACCACTTTTTACAGAAATAGAATATTTCTATTCCTTTTCGAAATATTGTCATGCGGAGTTTAAGGTAAAAAACTCTGTATACCCTGTATTTTGGAAATGACGAATTTGCGGCCATTGGTGTCACATCTCAAACCACTTCTCTGTACTCTAGAAGTTTTGATCAGTTGAGAGGGGACGCCCTGTATAAGTAATTCAGTTAACTTTGTAAACTCGAACGGAACAAACTCCAATCATTCGATTTTCAAATTCTTGAGCTACTAATTAGAGCTTATAGAACCACCTTTCACCTGCGCAAGTGCTTCATTCCAAACATTCATAACTCTATCCTCGGTAACAGGATGAATTGAAGTTATTTTGGAGTCATAATATCTTTTGCACTCTGACCATACCATCTCTATAGCATTATACTGGCAGTGGTGGTGGTAGGGTGGAAGTCGCAAAACACGATGACCATATTGCAATGCTAATTCGTCTATTCTGAAAAAACTTAAGAATTGTAAAAATGTTTGAGAATTATATTATTGGGAAATATTTTTATTACCTATATGTGTGATGTGATGCTCGCCTGTTGGAAGTGAAAAAGTTAAAGCTCCAAATAACCTGCATGAAAGCTTTCTAATTACATAGGTATACAGTGGTGGTCATATTGATAAGAGTTAAAAATTTGATGTAATCATCCTGCATCAGTTATCGAACGAATGATGGTGCTTTTCAAAACTTCAATCCATTTGTCACTTTGCGTGTCCTGGTGATTTTTTCCAAAAACTTGTTCAGTGCCTCTTTGCCACGTTCAAAAAAACGGTTAAAAATCAAACTTTTTTCTGTGTAATTTTTGATAAAAATGACTAGCACCTTTTGAAAGAGGAGCAAAAGTTATGTACTTCCTGAAAATTTCATAATAATTGAACAAAGGATAGTCTCGCTATAACATTTTAAACTTTGCAAAAATTATCCATTTTTCATGATTTTTTCAAAAATGAGCAAAAATGGGTCATTTTTGCAAGTTCAGAATTGTATAGCGAGACTATCCTTTGATCAATTATTATCACATTTTCAGGAATTACATAACTTTTGCTCCTCTTTCAAAAGGTGCTAGTCATTTTTATCAAAAATTACACAGAAAAAAGTTTCATTTTTAACCTTTTTTTTGAACGTGGCGAGAGGCACTGAACAAGTTTTTGAAAAAAATCGCCAGGGCACGCAAACTGACAAATGGATTGAAGTTGTAAAAAGCACCATAATTCGTTTGATAGCTGATGCAGGATGAAACTTACATCAAATTTTAAGGTAACTCTTATTAATATTACCACCACCGTATATACTCACTCTTTGAATACATTGCGTATACCCGGTCTCTTATCGCATGTTGATATATTTTATAATGGGGACTACCTTTAGCAGAAACTTGACTAGCATGAACTTTGATCCTGTAGTTCTTATCCTTTTCTATTCCAGTACTACCTATCTTCTGAACTGTTCTGAGAGATATATCTAGAGCATCGGCAACGCGATATTCAATGGAAAAAAATGGATATAGTTAAAAAGATTGAGTTATAGTTTGTTTAGTGCCTGTTTGGCAAGGTGAAATATCCTACCACACGCAATAATCTTTAGAAGCGTATTTCCTATTTATTTGAGAAAATTTGCGCGCAAAAATGATCGAGCATAGGACTGAGCTGATGAGTACTCATCGAACCCGACCGAACGCCCTAAAGTGGTTATGTTTCTTATGCTCAGCGCGGATTAACCAGACTTGAAACATTCAAGAGAATTTGTGAAAGTATATGACATTATTTTACTTACTTCGTAGACAGCAGTTAAGGGCAAAAGTGGCCCACCAGCATCCATTTCTTTTTTAAAATAACCAATCAACTTTGAAATGATAGCTTGGTCGTTTTCGTTGTACCGAAAAGGCATTATGTGAATTAGATTCGTCCAAATTCAAAAATTTGAAATTTATATAATTATTGTCAGTCGTCGGCAGACTTTTGACAATGTCACGTCATTTTCATGTCATCTATCCGAACGACTTTGTCAAGAGCTTTGAAGTTTAGTTAATTGAAGACTGACGTGATTTTTTTTTCAATGTGTAAGAGAGAGACGGAAAAGTATGACGTAACCGCAAGAAAGCCGTGAACAGACTGTACATTAGTATTCCAGAAATTGATTTTCACATGATACTTTGCATAATAATCGAGAAATCGTGCTCTAATCAGTATATATATTTCATATCCACGATTGCTAGGATTCTTGATTACAATTTATAGATGGCAGTTCGGCAGCTTCAAATTCTGGATATCGTTAGTACGTTTTCATCAAAGCAACAGTCTGATATCAAAATCAACTGTATGCTACACCCTAAACCACACCTCTCTTCTTACTGATAGCCCTCTAGCGAGACGATGATTTCATAAAGCTTCATTACCGCCTCGAAAGATGTAGTCTGGACACCAACTTTCCGCTAGTGAGCCGCCAGCGTATTACATAGGTGTTTCTTCCACTAAACGCTTTTCAAAAAAAAGAAAACACATCGGATATAAGCTAGCGGCCAGAAGACAGAATTCCGCGGGTAGGCGGAATAGTGACGGCATGCCGCCGGTCAACTGGCACCCAAGCGGTCATGGGCGGAATGTATGCCGCGGCGCCCCTAGCATTCTAGCCGCCAGTGAACTTTCTAAACGTAGCATACGTTTCGGTGGCGGCCCGCCAAGGTTGTGTTTGTTGGGAGGTGTGAAGGAAAGTTCAGATACTTCGTCCTGTAGTGGTATTACTTATCTGTCTTTTATCATACAGGGTGATCATTTGAAAAAAATCCCATCCCGGTATTATCAGAAACTACTGATTTAAAAAAAAACGCCGAGACACGTCGAAAGATTTGTCAAGGGGGACATTTCAAAAAAACAATAATAATTAGAATAAATATGAAAGACACAATAAATACCCAACAGCAACACACTAAAATATCACTTTTTTAGTAGGTGTTCAAAATGTTGTCCGTTATTGGCCAAACAATATTATAGGCGATGTTCAAATTCCTGACGCACATTTTCGAAAACATCTTGTGGAATATCATGGACTTTTTCGATGATGCGTTGACGAAGTTTTTCTGAAGTTTGAGGTTGGGGAGTGAACACTATATATTTTAAATGACCCCATATAAAAAAGTCCAATGACGTCAAATCAGAAGACCTTGCAGGCCATTCCATAGGTCCTCCTCGTCCTATCCATTTGTTTGAAAACTCGTCATCTAGCCATTGTCAAACCGGAAGAACATAGTGGGGAGAAGCACCGTCTTGCTGAAGTATTTCAGCCTCATCATGCACAGGGTTTCCATCCTCATCGATTTGGTTTTCGATTGCTTCAATACTAAGGGCATTGATGGTAGTTTGCAACATATCCAAATAAATGTCTCCATTCAAATTTCCATCAATAAACAACGGCCCAATTACTTTTTTTCCTAAAATGCCTGTCCATACATTGATTTTTTGTGGATAATGGGTATGCCCTTCTACAAAAGAATGAGGATTTTCACTGCTCCAATATCTGCAGTCTTGTTTATTCACAAATCCGACTAAACGTGCATTTATCACTGCAGCAAATAATATTCTTCACCTGAATGGCGTTATCATTGATCGCTGCAGTCATTAGTTTGCAAAACTCAACTCGACTATCGAGGTCTTCTTCACCTAACTCTTGATGTATTTGCATTTTATAAGGATGGTATTTATGGATTAGTAACTTTGTGTACAGAGCCTAATGATATACCGGTTGCATCAACAACTTTGCGTCAGGAAGTATTCGGATATATACCAAAATGGCCTAAAACTTCAACCTGAGCGACTTCATCCAAAACTCTTCGCTGATCACGTTTTTTGTGTGCAATAGATCAAGTTTCAGTAAATTTAGCAACAAGGTCCAGAACATACCTATGCGAAGTTGTTCTCCCTGGATGTCTTGCGTTAAACGTGACGGCAGTTCACCGAGCACATTGATTTTCGGCACCATAAATAAGAATCAGTTCCACTCTTTTACCTAGCGTGCAAACCCTTTTGGCAGTAAAATCAAAATTGTTGAATATTTCGAGATTGTCACAAATACAACTGATAGCAAATAGAATCAAGTACCTACACTACCTAGATAACGGAATATTTCGTTACCTTGATAACAAAAAAAATACTTATAGGTACAACGATAAAGAGATACTTTGCCAACTTTTTTGGTTTGGTTTGATAAATGGTTGGAATTATGCGTTGACGATAGATACAATGGATGTAAATTTGATTTTTGAAAAATTATTCCGTCCGGTTTTTGTCGAATATTATCTTTTTGAAAATGTTAAAATAGTTTTTCAAATTTCTCGAAAACGAATTGACCGATTTTAAAAATTCAAACGTCATAATTTAGCACTTGATCAGGCCTTTCAAACAAGCTATAACTCGATACCCTTTCCCATTTAAGATTCTTAAGAGGGTGCCCCTGGGGGGTAGGGGGTGAAGTGAGGCGAAATGATTTTTTCTTAAAAAGTCGTCCCCCTTGACAAATGTTTTGATGTGTCTCGGCGTTTTTTTTTCAAATCAACAGTTTTTGATAAAACCGGAGTGGAAAATTTTCAAATGAACACCCGGTATGTGTTGTTTCAGAATGATTGTTGCTTCAAGTTTGTTTCATGTAAGTTATTATATAACTTTTATGATTGTTATTTATATTTTAATTCACGTAAAATTCTATATCTCAATGTATCCACACATGCTTTGTCAACTCGTTTGTCAATGAATGTATTTTTGGTTGATTGATTTTCAAAATTCAATAAAATTCAACAGTGACATAATATAACTTTAGTATAAAAATTATTCGCACGATATCAACATTCAACTTTGCATAACATTGAATAATCATCAAGCAGTTTATGGATTTGATAATACATTTTATTCTGGTGATCCTGAGTTACGATGTTCAAATTAAAACAGAAAAAATAAGAAGAAAGAAAAGAGAAGGAAGGGAGGTTGTTATCACCCTTTGTAGTACGAAGAGGGGATTTTTAAGATTAGTGAACCGCTTACTCGAGCGGAAAGTGGCTGTGGGTAGAAACACTTTCAAATAAACAGTTGCTGCGCCACTCGCTTTTAAATCCAAGTCCACCAATCTGAAAAAAAACGGGAAAACTGCTGCGTACACCAAAATCTAGAATTGCTCAAAAATATACAATTCATTTACAACTACTGAACATAATAGAAAATATAAACTTTGTCGATATCGATATCTCTTAGCTGTATCGATATATAAGACCAGATTTATCAAAATAATATAACCTCACACGTCAGGTACACTGCCAAAAATGACAAATAGATCGATAAGCGAAAGAGGCGAGTTTCTATAAATATGAAAAACCATCACAGTACAACCTTTCCAATCGGGACAGATTGCGTATTTACTGAGTTGAAAATACACCTGACTGATATTTGATACCGCTGAGTGATCACCACGCGTTTACAGAAATGAGTGCAATAATAATGTGTTGGTTATGTGTTGAGTGTGACAGTGCGTTAGACAGTGAAAATATCAGTGCATGAAAATCAAAATCACTCTATAATTATAGCTTGAAACGTTAAAGAAATATGTAGAATATCAAACCAACGAGGGTAACGGACAATGGCCACAATTGTTGATAGTCGTAATGTAGCTGGATTTCTCCCAAACGATAAAATGGAAATGACTTACCAAGTAAGTAAGGATTGTTTTGATATCCTTTTCACTTATTGTCTCATAATTATTTGTTGGGGTTAGCCTGGGTGATAGTAGTGTGGGCCACAGACGATGCAATCTGTTGTACAACTTGGTTACTCGAATACATGTCAAGTTTGCGTAGTTCGTTACGTGAATTCGTTAGGAAAAAAATATGTCTTTTCAAGGAACAATTTTTACATCACAACCCTTCTTTCCTTTCCACTCAATCACTTGATCATCCAAAAACAACTCGACTACTTCGATAGCTAATGTTTTTTCTTTTTGACAAAGTTGGTGCGAGTATAGATACTGACTGAACATACTGAACTATAGTTGACAATTTTGTCATGGATCTTGACACGTTGTATGATGCAGTTTGTACAACAAATTACATCGTCTATGGGCCGTTCTACATACAGATTATTATGAAATAATAGTCCACACACTTGAAAATACTTCAACCTCAAATATAACTTAACAACTATACATCTACTAATAATCTAAAACCCAATCATACCACCATATCTCAACAAAAATTTATAATCTAAAGCTACGCATTCACGGATCGTAGCAAGTTCTAGAATAGTACATTTAGTATCAAGGGCGGAAAGAAGATGATTTTGAAGAGGGTATAAGTAGCAGCACGAGCGAAGCGAGGGCAGATATTAGCCGAGTCAAAATCATCTTTCGTCCGTGATGCAAACAGTGCTTTTTGTACAACCAGTTTGTAATCATTTGAATAATTATGAAAATCAAAAATAAAAAGTCGATCCGATACACTGAGCTACACTGCTGACAAGTCAGAAAACTGACAAGTGACACCTGTTAATCATGGTATTCATGGTTACAATAGGTGTGTTCCTGTATTCTTTTGTGGTGCGGATTCATTATCACCGAGATTGTCACGTGATAAGTTCCTTTTAGTCTAGCATACTGTCACGTGGTTATTGATTCTGAGGCGTTGGGATCCAAAGAACCGTTGCTAAGCGACCTACTTTTGCGCCCGCCGGCGCGAAAGTACTTTTAGGCCCGTCTGCCAAAATTAGCGACTCTCCGCCTGCTTTGCATGCATTGAAAAGTGGACTTTACGTGTAGGTTGTACAGAAAATACTTTGAATCTCAAGGATTTATGGATGGAAGTCAACACAATAGTAAAGAATATAACGATCGTCGTATGCCGTTGACACACACAACATGTTCTTGTTCGCCATATAATATATTTTCATCTTTCCTAATAGCATTCCATCATCCAAGCCGGCGAATGTTTATACACTCATTGAGTTCGTGTCATTTCTTCCACAAGATTTCTGTAGAGCGCAGGAAAAGGGCAATCATCACATCAGGTGATCATTCAAACAGACAATACAAACGAGCGTTCCGTTGAAAAATTGCAATCTCGACAATCATGATAAGTGGTTGTTACTTCCGCATTTCGAGGATGTTATATTACGAAGTAGATAAATCAATCTTGTCTTGTTTTCTCGTACATTTTGAAATCTCAGAATGGCATCTGCAAAAACTAGGATAGATTACTGGAAAACAGTCGAGTAGAGATGATAGGGGCTCCATCATTTCAGAGCCTGTGATGGTAAGATTGATGTTTTCTAGGTTGACCAGATTAACTTTGCAAACTCATTTCATCAACATGTTTAGAGTGAATGCAGTGGGTGTCCAACATGAAAGCGGATTTTTTCTTCTCGATGAGACAGGTCGCGTCTATTGTTGTATAATTCCATTTTCTGATATGATTTGAAATAACTGTGTGAGAATGAAAATATTTTTTGACCTTATCTGGATGCGTACAAAAAACAAACCAATGTTTGGTTGGGATATAATCCGTCATGTTAATAAGAAGTTATTGAGCAACGTTTAGGTAAATTGTTCTATTGAATTTTGTTTTTCAATAATATATTGTGAGCTTTAACAATAATAAAATACTGCAGTCTTCCTCAATCACGTCTACTCACTGAAATCGTCCTTTGTTATTTCATTCAACTGTCAGCTTTGAAAGTTGAAATTCTTATTCAAGTCTATAGTCAGGAATGGTGATAATTCCTCGTAATATTGCTAACCCCCATGATTTGGTTTTTGTTGACTAGGAAAGAAATCTGAATGAAGTGATGGATCCTTCATCTTCGTAAAAATGATCACGAATAGTTTCCTGATCTGACTACTGTGTTTTGAATTAACATCACATTACAAAATTTTGGTTTCTTCCAGATATCCACGGAAGTATTCGGAGTGTTTTTGATTCCCAAACTCCATTTTATGGAGTCATGATTCGAGCATAATATATATGTTGCAGTAAATGTTAGAATATCAGTGAAAGCTAGCTTTTACTAGTTGATGCTAGCAATTACTTGATCCGTTAGGAAATGTTGAATTTTGAAGAATATTGTACACTTTTACTAGTGAATGTTGGAGAAACTTTATCAAATCAACTTTTACTGAAAGCAGTTAGGAAAAGTACTTTTTACAACTTATTTCCGCCTTTTAACTAACCCAAGGTGCACGGGGCACTAAATGATGTCGCTCACGTGACATCAAAATTTTTGCCAAACGCATACTTACCCAAACTAACTCAAACTAACCCAGACTAACCCCTACTGAGGATACTTAAGTGTTTTCTATAATACGGAATCTGAACAATGTTCATATTGTACACCTGCGATTCATAACTCTCGTATTTTTCCCAGCATCTAATCTGTCGGCGAATTCCAACTCGGACCAAAAAGGATATTTATAATCACGTCCAGTGAATTCCATAATAATTTTCAGTGTAGCAGCTTTCACTAGAATAGTTACGTGAATGCTAACAGTTACTAGTAAAAGTATGGTGAAGTCGATCGAATTCAACTTTCACTAGCTAAATGTTTCCAAATCAGGAGAAGCTCACTTTTCCTAGTAACAGTCAGCTTTTACTGATTACCAGGTTTTACTGTGACATATACACTTACCAGTAATATATCTATTATTTTCTGCATTCATAAATCGCCCGAGCAACCGGTAACCTTGAACAGGCCCACTTAGCAAATTTGTAGTTTTTTCCTCATTATCCATATTAACCGGAGTCTCATACTACGCAGGTAAATATAGGTACATGCTTGTCATGGAAAAAAATAGTCAGGAGATACCATCCTTCTTCGCTGCATCACCCGCCTTGTGTAAATAAGTTGAGGTATCGATATAGAGTTCTGCTAAATCAAACATCAGTGACGAGAGCATATTCTTACGTGTCGCTATGGAACATATCTGTTGCGTCTCTGCACCTAACCAGTCCAGACAACGTCTCTTTTACTTCAGGGAAAACACCATTTAGGAAAAAACTATGACTTTTATCTATTTTTCCAATGATTTGAACTGACAATTCATTTACATGAATATCTTGTATCTCTATTGACAACTTCACCTATCCACGTTCTACTTTTGGGGTGAAGTGGTCACCAAATTAACATCCAACATCACTCCCACTCAAAGTCATGTCGAACATTGTGTCAAAATGACTTCACAAATCCAATTTTCTTGGTGGTTTTACTTTTCTCCCACCTCTTGTACACATTAGATTCTCTTGTGGTTCTGTTACTCCACTACTTCTACTTTTAGTGTCCTCATCCTTGCTACTTTTAGAGAATCTTTCAAATTCTTTTTCCATATATTCCTTTTCTTCAGTTTCACGGATTTCAAGAGAAAGAACTCGTTGGATTGGTCAAAGTAATGAACCATTTCTGTCTTGTGTCGAACCAGTCTAGTAACATTGTCTTTTTCTGGTAGTATATCTTCAACTTTATTTAGTGGCCAATCCAACCTTTTCTGATTGTCACTTCCGATAAGTACAATTTCATTCTTCTTGATTTCGTGTTTATCCATTTTCTTCTCGGTTAGTGCTAATCTTCCAAGATATTCAATTCTGAATCGATTTCTTTTGTTTTCCCTCAGTTTCATCCTATATCTGTATCTTCTTTGACTCTTGTAAAAACATGGATGGTGTTAAACTTACACTATCTGAGTCGTTGTCCGGTATATACGTGATCGTTCTAGAGTTTATTATGGCTTCACATCCACATATCATTGTAAATAGCTCTTCATGGGTCACAGCAGCTCTGCCCAAAAATTTTTTCAAACGATTCTTCAATATCCGGATTAGTCTTTCCCACCACCCGCTCCACCAAAGTGCTGTGGGAACATTCAATCCCCTTTTAATCCTCTCAACTGCTAAAAATGTATTTATTTCATTTCAATCAAGTATGGCAAGATGATTTTCAGCTCCTGTAACTGTAGTTGATTGTCGGCCTCTCCTTGCTTTAAAGCGTCTTAAAGCTTGCAAAGAACAATCTGTGGACAGAGACGTGAAGATCTCAAGATGAACAGCACGGTCCTTCGATTTGTCCCATACAAAAAGGGGTCCAGCCATGTGTATTCCAATAACTTCAAATCTGCTGCATCTCTTACTCTATCTTTTGGTAGGGCCACTGGAGGAGTTTCCAATCGTTTGCTTTGATATCTCCTGCAACGAACACATTTTGAAATTACATTTCTAATACTCTTCCTGCCTCTTATTATCCAAAATCTCTCTCGTAGTATACAGAGTAGATTTTGAGTTCCAGTATGATAATATCTAAGGTGTTTATCTTGTATTCAAATCAAATCAATCAAATCAAATATGCTTTATTGCCACAGAAAAATTTAAATAAATTTTATGGACAAAGCAAATACATATGCAAAATTCTAGAGTAAAAACAATACAAAACATGTTAATAGTATACATTACGTGAACAATTACGTGAATAATAGAACAAAACTAGTACAAATATATTTTCCCAATATTTTGTCAGATTTGAATTTAATTGGAAATTGCTCATGGACAACAATAAACATTGGAATTATTCTGTGTACCACTGGATGCTTGGAAGGTAAAATAATCGGATATCTGAAAGCTCGTGAGTCTTCTCTTTTTGATATTTTCGTTTTCAACCTCAAAACATCATGGTCATCTTAAAAAGGTATCAGATAACCGAATTGTTTATCCTTAATACCATTAAACGTTTCCTGTTGCACCACTTTCATAATCAAGCTTTCAGAACACTCTAATTCGTCTGCATCAAGTGGGCCTCGTCTTCAATTCGTTGGGTCTGTGCAACTGAAAATGAATCTCTTCATCCAAGCTATCATATTATTCAAAATTTTCTAAAATTCAGAGAAATATCTATAGATCCAAGAATAATTCACCTTTTCTTGCGATAACAATAATATCATCATGCTTCTTTTGACTTCATCTTGTACATTAGCTTCATTCACATCATAATGTTGTGTGGCTCATTTAACCATTCAGGTCCCTTCCACCATCTATCAATGTTCTGGCAGAGCATCCTCTGGAAGGAAGGTCGGCTGGGTTGAGAGGTCCTGGTACATACCTTCAAGCATCTGAATTTGTGAGAGTCCCTATCTCTTGAACTCTAATTCTGACAAACGGTTTCCAATTTTTTCCACGTTTTATCTACGATAAAACGGTTGTTGAAACAGTCCAGCAACATACTGAAACCACTCTCTCACAATTTCCCAACCCTCTTCTTAGTAGACTAAGTAGTCTGGCCCCTATGGTAGCTGCTAACAATTTCAATCGACAAACAGACATCTTTTTTATGGGAGCCACTCGAGATTTTGCTTGAAGAAGTTGCTCTTTGACACCCGATAAACTTTCTGTTCATACGAAATCTGAAGTTGCATAGGCTTGCTGGCTAGCATCACAAAATACATGTAGACTAGTTTCACAAATATTTAGAGCTACATCCTGAACCAACCATCTGGGTATCTTCATCTCTGCTAGAACTTCAACTTCATTCTATTCATTTTTTGAATTGTTGGTCAATTTCATCAGGTACTATACTATTCCAGTCAAGATTCATCAAACATGTTTTCTGCAGTAAAACTTTTGAAATAAATGTAAAGGGACAAGAAATTCCGATTGGGCAAAATATTTTGCTAGCTTCGGACAAAATAATTTTCTTGGTGACTGGTCCATTCCCTTCGATTCCTTTTTTGTTTACATTCAATTGAAGTGAATCTTCTCTTTTGTCCCATTCCAAACCCAGTACTGCTAACGATTGTACTACTTCTGTTTTGGATGGTTCAGATGAATACTCCCATAATCTCAGATCGAATTTTGCTTCAGCCATAACTTCTTTGAATACATTCATAAAATTATGTGAACTGATTCCATCGTCCAAGCTTGTAATACAGTTTTCTAAATAAAAACTGTTCATAAATCGAAGTAAAACTTGTTGAGGAAATCTAGAGTTTTCCATGGACCTCTGAAGATGGTACTGTATCAACAGACTCATACTCAACTATACTCAACAGAAAAGGTCTGCATGCATAACTCTCGCATGTCGATATATTACCAATTCATTATTCTTACTGTATCACAAAACACGCTGAACATTTTTTCAGCCACATTCAAACTTATCTGGAGAAAAGTTTTGCGGATATCTGCGATAACACCAAATTTTCTTAACCGGAAACGGATCAAAATTGAGGGAATGAGTTCTATGAAGTTGACACCTTTATCCAAACATTGATTGAGAGAAGGTGAAATGCTTGATTCTTTGGCAGAAGCTTCAAATACGGGTCTTATTTTGGTAGTGTTGCTATCAAGTTTATTCACATGATGATGTGGTAAGTAGTGACCTTCTATGGTTAATTTTTCTTCGGGAATTTTCTCGATAATTTCCTCATCCAACCATTCCTGAAGAACCTTCTCATAATCATCATAATAATCATCTCTACACAGCTTCTTTTTTGAGGATTTCAAACGTTTCTGAGCCAAGCTAAAATGACTGGGAAGTGGTGGATGATCGACTACCCATGGAAGACATACTCCATAACGTCCTTCCGCTGATCTCTTCACAGTGTCTAAAAATTGTTGCCGCACAGCTTCTTCATGTTCTTTCTTGTTTTTTTTTGATGAGTGGATCGGAAATTCCTAGGACATCTAGTTTCCATAAATTTGCTACAGTACTTGGTTGACAAAGTAAAGATGTTACTAGTGATAATAAAGTATTTATTTTTATCGGACTTTTTCCCATAATTGTCCCTCCTATTTTGGTTTCTAAAGCTGTTAGACCACACGACAGTGAATGTCTCTTACCCGTGATCAGCTTACCTGCAACATCAGCTCCCAAGAGTATTTCTATGGGACCAGGAGAAACATCGGTGATAGAAATTCCATAATTCTGGAGCTCATTTGTCCAACTTCCCTCGCAAATAGGAGTAACATCTACACAAATCAAATGTTGATCTAGAGCTTCAAAAGAACACATGTATGCTGCTTGCGAATTTTTCAGAGTCACTTTGTACACTTCATGAGAAACCGGATCAGACTGGATACCTCCAAAAAGACCATAGACCATCTCCTCCACTCGTAAAGGTATGTTACCAGCTCTGGTGACTGTTTCTTTCAGGATATAGGATCTTTGTGAACTGAAGTGCTGTGAAGTGCTCTTGCTTTTGTTGTGTTGTGGACTCCCTTAATCTCCACTACCAGTGTTTGCAGAAATACTAAATAGGATGAGTGACTGGACAAAGTTTCGACTGTGGATTGTTGCTCTCTCATGTTAGCTCCAGGTTTGTCAGAAAATGAACACATCAAATTCACGTGCTCACCATTACAAGAACAACACTCCAGTTTCGCTGCAGCTCTGCACTTTCTTGCGATGTGGCCAAACTTGGCACAAACATGGCAGCAACCTTTTGATGACAATTCCTTTTTTCTCTCAGAAAATGGCATCTTCAACGCTGCTTCACAATTGTCATTAAAATGTGCATCTTTGCAAAAAATGCAGCATATTTTATTCTGACCATATAATATTGAGCCTGTGTGTACTGGAAATTCTCAAGATCTGTTATCTTTGCTTCTCTCTTTATTAAAATCGAAGCTTGAGGTGGCCAAAGAGATCCTTTCTTCATTTTCAACTTCTCGTTTCAAGAATCTCATCAAATTTTCTAGCTGCACTTGTAGACTGTTTTTGACAGAGAAGACCTCATTACGTTGCCAAACTCGTAGGGTGTTCTCAGGAAGGCAGGATTCCATCGGTGGATACAAAATTACAGCACAGTTCTTCGTGGTAACTCCAAGGGATTCCGATGCTCGTAATTGTGTTTCCATTTTGCATTGGAGGATATTCAATTTGGTCCTGTTGTTGAGATTATTCAGAACCAAATTCAGAAGCTCTCTGACATACATCTCGATCAACAAATCGTATGTTCCAAATCTTGACTTTCTATGACCTTCACATAGTTCTCGGCAGTCGGAGGGTAACTGTCTACAATTTGACGAGCTATGGATTTTGATTGCGTTGCCTGAATCAGATATTGAAATTTATCTTTCTGTTCCAACTCATCATCTTCGTGGATTCTTCGAAATTGGCTCCAAAACGATGACCAATCTTCAATATTCCCTTTCGATGGTTGGTAATTTCAGACATCGTTTATTGGTATTGAAGAATTTCTGTCTAACACTTCTTTTTGATGATAATATTCCACTTTATATTGAAGTTTGTGAAACTTATTTGTAATATTATCCATATCAGCTATTTCTTTATCAAGATTGCCAGTTAAAGTATCATCATCGAGTATTAAATTAATCAATTTCTTATGTATATCGGAAAAAGATTCAAATTTGCCACCTAGACTTCTGAAACTACCCTGTATTTCAATCATATTTAGTAATGAGGGAAAGAAACTCAATGTCTTGGTCTCAGTCGATAAAACTATATTGGGTGACCCGGGTTTCACCTGTTAGGGCATCATCAGAACCTATCAAAATTAGGTTTGTTAAGAATAGTCATCACTCAATTTCACGAGAACTTACTGCTGAAAACACACGGATGACCAATTATATAAAAATGTAAAACACATGTCAAATGACTAAAATTAACATAAAACAAATAGAAGTCAAAACGGATTAATGAGGGAAAGAATCTCAATGTCTTGGTCACAGTCGATAAGACTATATTGGGTGACCCGGGTTTTGCCTGTTAGGGCATCATCAGGTCTATCAAAATTAGGTTTGTTAAGAATAATAATTATCACTCGATTTCACCAGAACTCTGGTTCTGGAAGTTCTGGTGAAATTGAGTGATAATTATTCTTAACAAACCTGATTTTGATAGGTCTGATGATGCCCTAACAGGCGAAACCCGGGTCACCCAATATAGTTTTATCGACTGAGATCGAGACATTGAGTTTCTTTCCCTCATTATCATAATCAGGTCTCTTAGAGCATGGATGAGTTTTTCCGGTCCAATCATATTGAGGCCTGGCTCTAGAAAATCCCTCTCTATCTCATCAAATTCTAATGAATGAAGTGATATACATATCTTTTTCGTTCAACAGCCTCTCCATCTTGATTCACTCGTGATCTCCAGAAAAAAGAACCTCGTCTGACAGTTGTGTCAATTTATATTGGCCTGAAAGAATCACGTCGGCGATTCACCAGATGTTGCGTCTCTGCACCTAACCAGTCCAGAAAACGTCTCTTTTACTGCAGGGAAAACACCGTTTAGGAAAAAACTATAACTTTTATCTATTTTTCAAATGCTTTTAACTGACAATTCATATACAGCTTGTTCAATGCTTTTCTGCGGTTACGTCACAGTATTTGACGTTTGGCAGTATGTCGTAGATTGATCGCTCCACATGTGACATTTGTCAAATTGATTCGAAAGACCCTCGTCCAGACGTACGTGATTTTTTATTTCAATGTGTAAGAGAGAGACGGAAAAGTATGACGTAACCGCAGAAAAGCCATGAACAGACAGTACATCAAAATCTTATACCTCTATAATTAACAACTTCACCTGCCCTCGTTCTACTTTTGGGGTGAAGTAGTCATCAAATCAACAATATCGCTTTTTGGGGCTTGCGTGTAGTTTAGTTCAGACTTAGTACGTGAGAGTCCCATTGCAGAGTTTGGCATTGAACCTACAAGTCTTGAAGTTCTCATGACCACCATTGACCCTTATCAAAGAACCGTTTCCAAAATAACAATGGTAAGCATCAAATCTGCGATACCCTGTACAGTGACAGCATAAGTTTTTGAAAAACAATATTTTTCTAAATTGTCAAATGTAATGACGAAAAGATGATCAAAAAAAAGCTCGCGACGGCAACTTTTTATGCAAAAAAAAATGGCGATTATGACTAAATTTGTCCAGAATCATCTGATCTTCAATCTAAGATCACCCAATTTCGATTTTTTTTCAATTCAGAGCCATGATTTCGTGACCTTGATTCACGCACAGTACTATGTCACCTTTCTCCTAACCACTCCTAATGGACGAAGTTTATCTGATAAGTGAGCTATTCATCATCAAACCTAACTAATGGAAGAAGTATCATCAAGTGAAGCTCACATCACAATAACAATTTATTTTTGACACTTTTTTGAAAAAATCAATACTCTGGTGCTACTTTGATATTATCCGTCTCAAAGTCGAGGCCTGCCTGATATTGGTGAATCAAACGTGAGAGCGTTGCATATTTTATAATACGAGACCAGTAGATTTTCCTCTGATCAAATCAGCTCATAGTTAACTTGAATAGTAAGCTTCACTATCGATTGTGAAATAGTTCATTACTCTCAACTCAAGGTTAACCCATAACCTCATGTTGACCAGACATTGTGAAACCCTAGGTTAGACAAGAAATTTCAAGTTAGCTAAATAGCTCTTCCACAAGATGGAACTTCCTTACAAATATATTGTCCCTTGGTGCTGGCAAAACTCTTAGCTCAAAATAATGATGATAATAGTGAATCGTCTTTATTTTGAGTTGAAAAAATTAAATAAATTACAAAATTTGACAATAACCACTCCTAATGGACGAAGTTTAGCTGATAAGTCAGCTATTCATCATTAAACCTTACTAATGGAAGAAGTATCACCAAGTGAAGCTCACATCACATTAACAATTTATTTTTGACACTTTCTCGAAAAAATCAATACTCTGGTGCTACTTTGATATTATCCGACTCAAATTCGAAGCCTGCCTGATATTAGTGAATCAAACGTTAGAACGTTGCATATTTTATAAAACGAGACATTCAGATCACTCATGCATTGGGAATTAGAAACAAGAAGTTTGTCCTCCAAGCATCAGGTTATTTTTAGTGTGTGTATTTTTTTTCTCAGTGCCATTTTTGTAGTACGGTTGGAACTACTTTTTTGACAAAGGCGCTCCACAACATTAGGCGAATTTTGGAGTTGACCAGTTTTAAAAGTGACTGGTTACTATATCTCGATACCAGCCCGGGATCAAACGACAAATCGTTCTGTTTACTATATGAAAGTAGCATTCAAGCCTTAACGTGAATATTCAACTAGATACCTCCCAAGAGATCTGCCACTACTGTGATGGAAAGTTGGGGTATGAATTTCGATACCACATCGTAACCTGGTTATCGCCAATGTCCGTCTATTGATACAATTTTATGCCAACTACATGAGTGTCCGCGGCACGCGATAATCAACTTCACGCAACGTTGATATAAAAACAGTTTGTAATACATATTAAAGACCTTTTGCACTTCTTAAAATAACATCAGATATTTCATCTGTTATGGTAAACTTTATCAAAAATGACATTTACTTTATTCGTTATCAAGAGATGTTTTGCTCCACCACGATTTCACATTATTCATTATTTTGCGTCTGACCATGCAACAGGCGAGACTAATGACAGTTTTCGTAATTATTTCTTGTTAATTAATTGTTTTGCTAGTATTTATTTCTATACAGGGTGTCCACTCTAAAGTGTCCCACCCTTGTAACAATTTTGTTTGTTAACCGATTTTATTTTTTTTTTGTGTGTTAGGTCTCGTCAAACACTTTTTGAACATTATACTAAATCAGTTCCAGGGACGTACTCTTGGGTGATTATGGGGGTTCAAAATGGGTCAAGTTTCAGAAAATGGTATTAGGGGATTTTTTGGAAAAAAACTGACAACGGAATCTCAATCAGAATGACCAAAAACCTCCTGGTTCACATTTTCAAAAGAAAAAAATGTTACTGTTTTGTTTTTTTTTTTTGTTGTTAATTTGTTAATTTAATACTTATACCGCTCATTGAGTCTTTCTGTACGTTCTAATTGATAAGATGTTGATATCAATCAATGTGTGTTTTAAACAAAAAATCATCGATATCTAATACAGGGTGGGCGACTTCAGGACACCATATCTGCTTCAATCATTCTTTTTCAAACATACCTGAACGATACCATACCAATGATAATTGAATTGGGGATTGATAAAATTATCTTTAAAATGGACAGACTTTGAACTACACACAGCACCGGTGCTAAAAAACGAGTTCCACCTCCGACTTTCAACTATTTTAAAATCATCTATGAAGTACAGACACACACAAATTAGTTATTTGTACAGATTTAACAACAATAATATTTATAAGATGTCAGAAGCAGAGAAGTAGGGTTAGGTTCGAGTAAGATCGTGTTCCGTGATTGAGTTCGTGACAAGATGTGTCAGATTGTTGAGTCGATCAATCCGGAGAAGTATGAAATGAAGGAGAATATTGTAGTAGGTTTATTTTTTGTATGTAAAACATTTCATTCTGGTTTCCGATATCGTTTATTGTTATGTTAAGTAGTTATTTGCATTTTATTTTGATCAATTGCTTGAGAAATCAGCAGTAGTATCCATTTAATTTTATACATTCTGGCAACATCGCTGTTGAAAAATAAGCATTACCATAACGATAAGCTCTGCCTCATTTTCCCGTAATGAAAGGAATCCGTTATGGTTAATAACGATAAAGGATTGTGATGATTCCACTGCGCATGCTTAACATAACGATAACCACAACGGAATGAGAATTCAAGAGGTCCAAAAAGTCTCTATTATATCTACAGACCAATTATTATTATTTATCAAGTTACAAAAAATATCAGTGACAACCCACAAATCCATCAGACATTCACCAATAAATAAGAGAGATAGGGCACACCACAATTTCAATAAATCCATGAGTTTTTAAAGATATTTAGAAAATCATTGGCTCATATCTCGATATGATTTATCAAGGATGCACATGAGTGAGCATTTAGATCACTGAAATACCTGTTGGTGGCATGGCGGCATACTTTAAATTACGATAAGAGTATTTAATTTATTCAAAATATATATAAATATGTTGGTTGTTTGGGGACGGTTGGCATTGCTGCTAGGCAATCTACGAGCTCAGTTTATAATATAAATACAGGGTCCTTCAAAAGTTCTGGAACGGTCTCGTATTTCACAAATGGCTCGAATTTGGTACTTGGTGGTTTTGGGACATGCCTGATCCGATGGTAACACCGGCAATGTTGCCAGATCCACATTTTTTTAGATAAAGTGAATTTTTTTTTTTAATGCAGAGCTCATTCAATTTTTATTGCAATAAATTGAGCGCCCCTCGGTTAATAAATCCTCCAAATAACAAATTTTTATTTGAAATACAGCAACTTTGCACTTTCGTTCAAAAGTCCCGGAACGGTCTTGTATTTCACAAACGACTCGAAATAAAAAAAAAAAATTAGTACTTGGTGATCTTAGGACATGCCTGATCCGATGTTACTTTCGGCAATGTTGCCACGTATACTTTTTGAGACCGTTCCGGGACTTTTGAAAGACCCTGTATGTAAAGGCACTTCAGAGATCTCAGACGGGATCGTATGGTAGGGAGGAAAGACCGGTTTTTACAAATGGACCTTGCAATGGACCCTACAGTTTAACGTGGATTTCGAACCACGGACATCGATTTCATAGGACCACAGACATGATCTACCAGTCTGTACTGGAGAACCGCTGTGTTCGCGGTGGAACCTACCGACTGGCGAGTGTGTATCTATGTCCTTCGTTCCCTACAAGAATTTCCGATTCTCCCTGGCCTGGTTACCGGCGTGAATAGGAAGGACAAATATACTTTTTGCACTCTGCCGTGTGGGTGCCTCTAAATTACCAGGCAGTCAACTCTTCACGGTCTATTGCCATTGCTGGGGTTTGAACTCAACACTGGACCGCTTCCCACTTACTGACCCAACTCTCTACACGCTGCGCCAGCCCGGCCTCCAAGATATGTTTTGTACTCTAACATCGTAAAGGTAGGTATAGGATGAACAAGAATAGTCGAACTCAAGTTCCATAAACAGAGAAAGAGTTTAACTTGATACACACACCTGCAAAAGTCTTGGACCCCCGTGATTTTTCCCCATTTGAAATGTATCAATTTAAGCAGCTTCAAAACCGCATATTCAGGCTATAAAATTGTCAATGGTAGTGTAATTTCCAAGATCGGTATAATTTTTGCCCCTCTTTTGAATGGAGCTATACATTTTTTCCAAAACTACTTTGAAGAACCGTCAATATTGGCTTTTTTTTGTGTCAGATGTATAAAAGACACAGTGTTTTTTTCAACAAAAAAATAATCTGAGCACCTTTACTGGGAAAAAGGATAGAGAACTGATTTATGTGACCAGATTCTCAAAATCTTTAGAAATGGGGAGAAAACATAGCCAAGACTGTTGGAGGTGTGTGTATTTGCGCCAGTCCTATCATCGCTGACCTTAAACCCGATTTTTTTCTATGTGATCTTTGTGAGGAGTGATGGCAAGCTTACAAATATGCCATGACGGCAATGTAACTTTATAGTAACGCCATTGCCTGCAATTCTCATTGGCAATGTCCAGGCAGTTATTACCTAAGGAGTATCAATTTGGCACACCAGCCGTCTCTTGACCGCAATGGGTCATGTGCCAGTACCTTTTCTTTATTTGACAAACAATGCATGTTTGCAGTTGTGAATAATTTGCAAATAATGCACAACAATAACTTGCCATCATGATGCCAACGATGCCATCATTAAATATGTACCTTGCTGACCAAAGGTATCTGCTGGGCTCAGTACTATACACTGCGGCTCTAAAAGGTCTAATGTGTGTTGATGTGTGCACCAAAAATTTTGAAACTTGGCATACTTCAATTGCTGTCGAAATACTACTTTTTGAAGTTACTGACGTACTTTAAGTATTCAAGATGGCGGCTGGGCGCCATTTTGATTTTATTTTAAATGGGATCCCCCTGATCGTGTGACACTTCATTTTGAAGATCCTGACGAGTACTATATAGCCCTAGAATATTGAGTCGATATCTTCAAGTACTAGATAGCAGTAAATTTAATCACTACATTGATACATACACTTTTTGAAAAAAAATCGTCAAGTTCAATTCAAAAGATGCTTTTTTGACATTTTTGTCATTTATTTCTAACCCAAACTTTATGTCAATAATATTTCCAGCATCTTTTGAATTGAATTTGAGGATTTTTTTTTTAAAGTGTATGTATCAATGTAGTAATTAAATGTACCGCCATTTTGTAGTACTTGAAGATATCGACCCAATATTCAAGGGTTATAAAGTACTCATCAGGATCTTCAAAATGAGGGGTCACACGACCCCTCTTTTCATTTAATTTTTTTTTTCAAAATTGCGCCCAGCCGCCATATTGAATACTTAAAGTACGTCAGTAACATCAAAAAGTAGTATTTCGACAGCAATTAAAGTATGTCAAGTTTCAAAATTTTTGGTGCACACATTATAAAAAAAAGGAGGGGGGACCTTTTAGAGCTGCACTGTATGCATTATCATACAGAAATATCAGACTTAATTCTTCAATTCCAGCTTTTATCTCTAAAACCCAGATAATTATTCTGAAAGATCTATTACAGGCCCTTGTCACTTCGGGATAGGGAATGTCAGTTCTCTTCGCATCTTTTCAAAATAATCCATTTCATCGTCTTGATAGTTCGGAGAATCAAGCATACGAGGGAACAAACGGAAGTCGGAAGTGATGCAGTGAATATCCAAACTCACCACATCAAACCTGATGATTCATAGGGCCTTTGCAATGGGTTTATTTCAAGTTATGGATGATTCAAAAAATCGAGAGTTACGTTTTGAGCAAATTTATTGAAGCTGAATGCATCTGGTTTTTCAGGTATTTAAAAACCATTGTTGGATGAAGAATAAGCAAAAAGAATCGTGCATAATGCAAACAATAATTATTCTTCCTCCGAGTGATAATAGAACTTGTAGGTCTATGATCATGTTGTTGAGTCCAAAGTGCTCAGAATAGAAACAGATCAATCAGAATATCTAAGTGGAACATCTCATCCAAGTGGGACATCTCAAAATAAAATGATTCAAACTCATCTTGATCTTTTCTTGGTGCGCTAAATCTTCCAGATTGAAATTTTTTTAAATGTACTTTCTATAGATGGACCTGCCCCTCCTCATACTATATACTTTTCAAGGCAGAAACATCGTCTTATTGAAAAAGTTTCTAACGTAGTAAAGCTCTCGAATATATAGAGAGAATTGAATACTTTCGACGTGAGTTGATTCATGAAAGTAGTCAGTAATAATAATAATTACATGAAAATACAGAGTCACATTTTTAAGTGAATCAACTAATTTTGATTAATAGTTCCGATTGTGAAGAACAAATACTAGCATGTTATCAACGAATACTAATTATTCACGTATAGTCCCTTCATAAATTCTGCGACGCTTGTTTATTTGTAATTTACTGCCAACAACAGTAACTCAAATTGTATGCGACATTTGCTAGAAACAGGACGAATAGAATGAATATAGCGGCGCTGGTTTACATAGCAAACAAAGATGAATAATAACATTTATTAATGAACAGGATTGCTTTCGATATGAACTCAACTCACATTCATGTTTATGTTTTCTAGACTGAGGTGAAGTTGTGAATGCCGTATTTATAAGCTGTTGTATACACAAAGCCAACGGGTATAGGTACATATGTATATATTTGAATAAGCTTCCAGACTTTCTTTGCGGATATACAGATAATGGTTTGGAGAATATCGCTGAAAATATACCAGCTCAATAAAGTCTCATTATTAACCGTTGTCTTGAATTCATCATTAATTAGCTAATTCACAAAATGTTAAATGCTAATTTTTGGTATTGTGCAGCGATAAGGTACTGGTGACGTTGGGTTTATATGGCTCGGTCACTTCATTATTTGAAATAAACATGGCAAGAGAAAACTCCAAAATAGACAAATTGGATAAACGTTTGAAAACAAATTGAAGAGGGAACATCCATTGCCTACAATCCAATAAGGATTTTCCTAGATGTTCGAGTTAGATTAGTCTATTAATATTGTTTGTTATTATAATTATTATTGTGAAAAAAATCCAGCGAAGCTACAGCCTAAACGACAAAAAAAATCTTTTTTATTCTTTATTCCTGCGTTTGATTGAAAAGACATTTTCAAGTGAATTACACTTTTTTATTGCAACTTTTTCTCCTCCACAAGATGATGGTATCAAATTGAAAATCTGACGTTTAGTCTTCGAGCTGCCATCATCAACTTAATTTTTTTAAATTAGGACCTTTTTTTTATTTTTTTGATTATCTTTTGACGTCTGTGAGGCATTGAGATGATCAGATTCGAGTGTAGAGTCATGGGTTGCCTCAGCAACCTTGATATTTTCAATCATTATTCACCAATTATTGTTATTTTCAATATTTTGTTACAATCGCAATATTTGTGAACACTTTTGCGAAAATCGAATCAGTTTTCTAAATTTTTAGATTTTCGTTCAGTCGATTAGTTCTGTTTGACAACAAATTAAATGGTCAGTATTTCAAATTTATGGATAGTACTCTTTGCCATTATTTTATTTTCTTTGGTCAGTATGATAATAAATGGTCGGTTGAAATAATGAAGGCTCAGTAACATAAAGAAGTGGCCAGTAAAAATAATAAATGGTCAGTATAATAATAAATGGTCGGTTGAAATAATTAACGGTTAGTATTATAAAGAAATGGTCAGTAAAAATAATGAAGGGTCAGTAACATAAAGAAGTGGTCAGTAAAAATAATAAATGGTAGATATAAATAATCAAGAGTCAGTATCATAAAAACACGATCAGATAAATTGATAAATGCTTGGTGAAAATATTGGACAGTCCATAAAATTAATAAAGCGACAGTAAAATAATGAATGGTTGGTCATATATTTTATTTCGTATAAATACAAAAAATTTCACAACGGAACGGAACACAACTTAGTAAAGAGAAAACACTCTGCCTTTATGTCATGATGAAGTAGTCAGAAAGGTTCTTTTGAGAGGCGGATTTGGTTTGGGTAAGTTAGAGTTAGTTTGTGTTGGTAATAGAAATTGATGCAAAATATGCGGCGGCTCGTTGGTGAGCACTAGGTTAAAATTACAATTATTATTGTATATTATAATTGACGTGTTGTGTATTGGTTTTATGTGGATCAAGTTTGGGTTAGTTTGTGTTGGTGATCGAAATTGATAAAAAATATGCAGCGGCTCGTTGGTTAGCACCAGGTTAACATTGCAATCATTATTATTCTTCGCATCTCCGTTTTTCCATGATAGATTTGGTAGGTTTCATATTCTAAGTGATTCACGCACTGTGTTCAAAGTATACAATTTTTTGTCGCCTCGCTTATCATCTGACTCTGACCCCTGCCCAACCTGTTCATTTTTCAAGTGCCTCCACGTACGCATGCAGTGTGGAAATTACGAGAAAAAAAACAAGAGAAAAGCTATAAAGGAATTACTACAGATGAAAAATAAATTTGCCAGACTCGAAAAGGAAATTACCGACATAAATTCGTCATCTTACGAATCGGATGAATCACAAGGTGAGTTAAGGTCTTTTTTTTTGAATAAACGGTTTTATTGCGTTTTAAAAAGGAGGAATTTGAGTACATATTGTAGATACTATGTAATCGAAATGGGACTTCGATAGAAAATTCTTATTAACTGTTTATCCAAAATCTGTTGGTGAAAATAGTTTTTTTTTGCGGGTTGTCATTATGATCCGTAATTTTATTGATATTGTGCTGTCACCCCAAACCTGAATCATAAGCGAAAATTTATTTGCAAATATTGGACCAGTTATCCAGTTTGAAATATTATGGATCAGAATATACAGGGTGTAGTTGTCTTGACTGCGATGCCCGCGAACAATTGTTTGCAATCAAACAACACAAATAATGTTTGTTTGATTCTACCTACAAAAAAAAGGTTTTATCGTATACTGATCATTTTAAAACAGGGTGCGGTTTGTTTTGACTGCGAAGCCCGCAAACACTTGTTTGCTCTTGAATAATGCCGAATTTCATTTGTTTGGCTCTTTGGGAAATGTATTGCCCACTATGATCAACCTATCAAATAAATGTGGTTTGGTTTGACTACATAGACTCCAAACTGAATGGTTAACTATATCAGGGTGTATCTATTTCAGGCTCGATCTCTCGCTCTAGTAGAGAATCTCATTCCAGAGAAAATGAACCAATAGGCAAAAACAATACATCATTAGAGCTGGAGGGTGAACCTAGTACATCAGATATACCTGCGACGATACAGCAAGTGGATATTAATAATAAAAATATCATTGAGCTTTTGGGCAAAAATCCCAATAATTAAAATAAAAAAGGGGCAGCATTGCATAAAAAATTACTGGTTCGCTGGTCGAACTACTTGACTCAAGGGATCCCAGTCGAAACCAGAAAGTACCACAATATGACAATAAACCTACCTCAGAACAAAATATCAACTATCATCAAATTAATTAATAGAACGAAAATCAAAAAAGTATAGATAATAAGAGCATTCGCATCTTTAGTTAGGAAATTGGTGGGTTTTGGAATAAAGATGATGCCAAAAAACATATCGATTATCTGGAACTGGAAGCTGCTTACTACGGAGTAAAATCATTCTCGAAGTCTGCATATAACTGTAATATTTTACTACGAGTTGATAATATAACAGCAATCGCAACTATTAACAGGATGGGTAGCATTAGAAATAAACAACTTAATAATATTGCCAGAACATTGTGGAACTATTGTGAAAATAATAATATATATATTTACGCCTCATATCAAGAATTACATCAATAGAGACTGAATATGAATCAAATAAAAAGGTATTCAGTGAGATAAGTCATCAATTCGGAAAACCACATATCGACCTATTTGCGTCAAAACTTAATAAAAAGTGTAATAAGTATACAGGGTGTCCCAGCAAGGGTGGCCACCGGCCATATCTCAGAAACTACTGGACCTAAAAGTTCAGGAAAAAAAAAATTATCACTAAAGTGGCCACGAGAAAATGCTGGAAAATATTTTTAACTTTGAAATTTTGCCGCTAGGGGGCGCAATCAAAGCTTAAATATTAAAATTCGAAATTTCTCCGGAAATTCTCAGATTGAGGTATATCTTTATCAACATGGTTAGAAAACCTAGACAATTTCACGTCTTTTTGGTACAGGGCTCATTGGCGTACCGATCTTCGTGTGAGTAGGGGAAGGTAGTGAAAGTGTAATTGTTCAAGTGGCTGTAACTTATAAACGACTTGTCCGATTTTGTTGCGTATAGGCTTGTTTGGAAGATAAATGTGAGTACTTTCTTATATCGTATCCAGTGATGCGTGATTGTCTCCAGAAAAGTTGCTAGAAGGGGTAACTTGAATTTAAAACAGTGTTTTTCATTTTACCGCAAAACTTTATATGGTATGGTATAATTCTGATAATAATAACTAGTCCAAATTATGTAAAATTTAATGTTTTAAGGTTTTTAAGGTTTTTGAGGGTTTTTTTTTTTTTTTTTTTTTTAAGGTTTTTTCTTGTAAATTTAATCTTCATTTCGATTCTGTTATCGGAATTATACCTGAGATATGGCCGGTGGCCACCCTTGCTGGGACACCCTGTATATCCTGGGGACTGGATCCCGATTCCTTTCTAGTTGATGCGTTTACAACTAGCTGGGAAAACTTAAAGTCTTACGCTTTTCCGCCCTTTCCTTTAATCCATAAAGTTATTGAGAAAATTCGAACAGAGAAGGCTACAGGCATTTTGGTTGTCCCAAATTGGCCGTCTCAGTCATGGTTCCCATCCTTTTATGAATTGTTGATAGAAGCACCAATCATTTTCACTCCACAGGATTATTTGACTTATTCCCCTTTCAGGGAAAGACACCCATCACACAAGACACTTTCCCTGGTGGCAGGAAAGTTATCTGGAGTTCGTTCCACAAACGAGGCCTAACCGACTTCGTCATCCCTATGATGATGAATTCAATCGGGGAAAAGACACTAAAACAATATACCAGTTGTTATAGGAAGTGGTGGGATTAGTGTCTGACACATAAAATTAACCTATATACTCAGGATACAAATTTAATATTGAAGGACAGTAACGGGGCTACTGGTAACAAGCAGGTTTTTTTTTTAACTATCGGGATCGCCCCCGATATTTTTTGTTAAATTGCTTCAATGAAGGACTATCCTATTCCTCTATAAATACAAATCGATCATCCTTAGCGTTAATACTCAACTTTAGCCAGGACGATGGAAATACCATTAAACGATTTTTGAAGGGTGTTTATAACAAACGGCCATCTATTCCAAAATATCCAACAACTTGGGACCCCAACCCGGTATTACTTCACTAAGCACAAATTTATCCATTGCACGGTTTTTCCTTGAAGGATATAACCTTGAAGCTTGTCACCTTATTAGCACTAGCTTCTGCTAGTAGGGTACAAACAATATCAAAAATTTCCTTGGAAAATATATCATATAAAGACGGCAAAATTGAAATAAAAATCTCGGAACAAATTAATCGGGCCCAAATGAATACCAACCCTTACTGGTATTTCCCAATTTCTCAGACAAACCTGAATTATGCGTGGCCAAAACTCTGGAGTATTACTTATCTATCACAAAACACTTTGGAGAAAATAATGCAATGGGATATCACTCCTCAAAGGACGGACAGAGAAACAGTAGAACGAGCTATAAACCTTATTCGGGCAATAGAGCTCTTCGACTGAGAGACAGGCACAGAGAAGATACAATAAGCCCAACTAGAGGCTACGGTGTCGGGGCCAACAGCCCGAAACTCGTAGCGCCTGTACTCCAGTAATCAGTAATCAGTAATCAGTGATGCGATGGGAATCTGATCCTAACACACATGAAACCTTATCATTCTGCTTCCACCCAGAGTATAAGTAGGTGGATAAAGCAAGTTCTTCAAAAAAGTGGAATAGACACAGGTATTTTCACCAGTCATAGTTTTAGACATGCTAGTACCTCTGCGGCCTATAGAAGAGGCTTAAATATAGATTTGATTAAAGAGACTGCTGGATGGACGCAAAGCTCATCCGTATTCGCGAACTTTTACAACCGGCCGTTAATCAACAGTAAACAAGATTTTGCTTATTCTGTTATTAGAGGATGTTCAGAAAATATTAATTAATTGATTAATATAAGTAAGTACATATCATATTTATGTATTACTTATACTCCATTTCAAATTTGGAATTATTATTAATTAATTATTCATTATTATTGAAGTTATACCCAAAACTACTTATTATACTATGGATAAGGTCATTTTTGATTAGTTCAGGCTATTTTGTAATTTATATGTTAGACTTCCAATTATTATCATTAGACACTGCATTTAATCGCCTTAGTATGTCTTTGAACATCTACCAAATCTATCATAGAAGAACGGAGATGCGAAGAATAATTGAAAGATTGGTCGACTTACCTGTAAGGAAGATCAATCTCAATTATACGAGCATCGTAGTTCTTCTATGATCGAGCCCACCCTCCACCAATTACCCCGTAGAGCGATTAGTTCAGGCACAAATGAACTGGTTGGGCAGGGGTCCGAGTCAGATGATAAGCGAGGCGACAAAAAATTGTATATCTCAAACACAGTGCGTGAATCACTTAGAATATGAAACCTACCAAATCTATCATAGAAGAACTACGATGCTCGAATAATTGAGACTGATCTTCCTTACAGGTAACTCACCGTTCTCTGAATTTAATTTTTGATTTCATTTTTGGTCCACCCTGTAACAATGGTTTTCATATTGCTGTTAAAAATCTATCAAAGTAGGTCCTTTTCAACAAGAAATCCAAGACTTAATTTGTATTGGATTTCTTGTTGAATGGAGGCATAGGTGAAATTCACATTTAAATAGGAGCCTTCAAACGTCATTTTTGACATAAAAAATAAAATATTTCAAAAACGCTCATACTTAGGTATAGGACATGATGCATACAATCTGCCTATAATTTTACGTAGAATCCAAAAATGTGATAATATATAGGGTGTTCCATTTAAGATAAGCGAGTTGACACCTACTTCCGGTATAACCGAAAGTCTTGCAACGTTGCTTTTATTTCATTTGAGAAGAACATCTATGAATATTCCACCATACAAATTTTCAGAATCCCCATTGCTTTATTTCCTGAGATATTCTGATGGACGGTCACCGTGAGATACCCTGTATATCTTTTTGACACTCTTAGTTTATAGGGGCTGTTTCGAAAATATTCCTCGTGGGATTTCTTTAGTCTCCATAACTCTTTTTTTTCAAAAGATTTGGAAAAATTATACATATGAAAGTGTTGCGAAATGTTCCAAATGACACGATAGAGGCATCTGCGGGATTGCATTTTCTTCTTTTGCATGAGCCAAAGAACAGTCAAATCGGTTAAGGGATTAAAGGCGATTTAGTAAAGTTTGACGGCCTGTCTTATTTGACAATATAGAAAAAAGTATCAGGGAAGCAATTTTGTGAGAATATCGTCTCAAATCTGCTTCATATGTATTTTTGGAATTTCAACAGGATTTTTTTTAAGATGTGTCAGTTTTCTGTTCTCATAAGACCGTTACGCCCCCTTGCGGCATGTAGCCAAAATGCATAGAGCAGAATAGTTCAATAATTTTTGTGAAGAGACTTTTGGTTTTTCCTTGACTCTCTTATCTGTATTGTTTACTGATTTTCCTCCAAAGTCAAGTGAAGATGGTATAAAGCCCTAACAAATAATATTGATGGTTCCTCTTAACATTGTTATTTGGTGTAACGCTATTCTTTTTCTGCCAAGCACCATTTTTTTCATTGGGAAACTTGCACTTAAGACGTAGGTAGGTCTAGTACGCAAAATGCAAACATTCAATTCAAGATATACCCAATTGTCGAATAATTACACTATGAATTCTGCAAAAAGACGAGATTAAAAAGTAGGAAAACGATGATAACTGATTTAAAAGCAGGGTCAGACATGGGGTAGGTGATTAGCAAACTGCCATCGGCGCCCAACTATCGAATAAAACTAATTCTGAATACTCCCAGTAAAAACGCACATTTGAATTGTGAAATAAAAGTCATAATTTATTTAAAACTACCTTTGTAACGCACCTAGATTAATGTAAGCGTGGCAACACCGTTTGCTCTTGAGATGACACTGATGACAGTGTGTGACTGCGCGTAGCATTTAGTTTCTATGTCAGACGTCAAGTGTGTGAAAAGCTTTTTACGTCAAAAATTGTTCTTGTCAGTTTATTGAGAGTTTAAATAGATAGTTCCAGAAAAACGAGTAATTCACTGAAACAATCCATCGCCGACTTTTGGAATCTATTTTGTTCAGAAACGAGGCGAGAGCCAGAACACCCCCTTACAATTGGCGCCTAACGTGCCACCTCAAACTGTGCAAAATAGTGACAATTGAAAGTGTCGTCTACGCTCCGAAAAAAATCAACACTGAGATACAAGTGAACATTGATCGGTATCAGTTTGATTCATATCCTTTTGAGTGTTTTTGACTTTTTTTTATTCATAAATCGTGATATAAACTCGATGCACCACAACCACAGCATAAATAAGAACCAGCAGGAACACTTCCTCGTTTTTTCGCATCTGAGCGTATCGCCGCGCAAGACGTTGTTCGGAATAGAACCTCTCTAAACCGACCAGTTAGATAAATCAGATTAATTTGCAGTCAAACGGTCTTGCCACAGAGCGAAGAATAGACGTAAATAACATGTACATGTCATTTATCAATGACAGTAGCGCAGCATGTTGTTATTTATGCTGTGACAGTAGATTAATTTGAGCTATTTTGTGCTAAGAGATTTATTTATCACTTTTTATACCTAATACAGTGTTGATTACTTTAAAACCAAGATGAGTATGTGTTCGAAGCCAAAAACAAATCACAAAATATTAAAAATCATAGACTGAACCTACTACGTTCCTGATATCCGAACAGAAAATTCATAAATATTCCCAATTCGACCCCGACTTCTATTCCGAAACTTGTCAAATTTCTATTTTTAGAAATAGGTGGGAGTGCTCCTGCTCGTTCTTATTTATCAATGGTTTTCCAACAACTAGATATAGCCCGACGTGTCTTTGTGTGTCACATGTTTATACATTGAGGGGAGAGAGGAATTCTTATGAGAATTCTTGCGAGTTTGCTAAACTGCAAATTTAATAAGCAGCTACCTTGTACTCAAGGTATTTGTATTCTTATTAAAAATACTCTCTACTTTATGAGTGCATCTCCGGTAGTTACCAATTATATTATATGTACCTTTTTAGATCACTAGTGATAATAAAACATTTTCAATGAGACCCATATTTTTCCATGAACCTTAGTTACTTATGTCGACAGGATGCAACGAAATACATCTGGCAACACGACATAAATGCCTATTCGAGATCAACCAATCACAGCTGATAGTCATTTTGACCAATCAGAGCCTGTAGCTCCCTTGGAACACTGTTGTCGGCTTGTTCAAAATTCAATATTTTGAAGGCTGAACAGCTGATTGATGTGAACAAAACTTATCAATAATCAGTAAACTATAACTCTCCTATAACACCAACGATATTGAAACAAATAAAAAATTGAAACATATCCTCGTTAATACACTGGTTAATCCCTTTCGATAAAAAGTGAAAATTCTGAGTGCTTTTTATTTGCAACAAGGCAACGTTGAACGAACGTTGGACCAATTCAACGGACGAGATGTAAATAATAACATGTTTATCATAGTGACGAACAATTTGCTCGGAATCTAGGGTGTACGCTAGTTCTAGTTGGTTCTATGTTCTAAGTTATTTATGCTGTGTCACAACTTCCAACAAAACGCGCATGCGCAAGATAGCATCATCCTGGATTAAGCGTTTCCCCAGTGAATGCCACTGTTGCCAAGTTGAGCCGATCCGATCCATTCTGAACTGCTCCAAATCTTCAGAAGTTGACCATACACGACACGATTTGCTAATTTTGTCAGTAACTGACCGTTTTAATCAGAAAAGATGACGAATAAGAAGGAAACACCCACTACAGCGACTCCAGCTGTTAATCAAGTAGTTATGGCGCCTGAAATGCTTCAGAATCTCATCGCAACTATGCAGAACATGAATGCCAAAACTCAAGGCAACGCACCCCAACCAAATGTGAGTACTGCATATTTTGTTTCATGTAAAACCAGATTTGATGGAAGTCCTAACTCAGATGTTGAGGTTTTTATAGATGCGATAATTGTCTATAACGATTGTCTTAACATCCCGGATGAACATGCTTTAAAAGGTTTTTCCATGCTTCTGACAGATCATCCAGCTACATGGTGGCAAGGAATAAAATCTCCAGTCAATAATTTTGATGAAGTTCTGAGATCACCAAGACATGCATTTGGCTTTATGAAACCACCTTATCAGATATACAGAGAACTATTTTCGCATGAGCAACGTTCTGAGAAGACCGACATATTCATCAGCAAGGCGAGGGCACTACTTTCACATCTACATGGTGAGTCGGCTATCTCTGAGCATGTCCAACTGGACATGGTTTATGGTCTATTGCATTTCAGGATAAGAGAGAAGAACCCAAGGGAAACCTAGTCAACTTTTCAAGATCTCATTGAAGCAGCTCGAGTTGTCGAACAAACACTTGCTGAGAGTCTTCCTCCTCATCAATCGGGACCTCCTCACAAGAATGCTACCAATGATGGACGTACTTCGAAAAAACCCCTATGCTCCTACTGTAAGAATTATGGTCACACGAAGGATATTTGCCGTGGATGGCACAGCAACAATCCGAAGCTGGTAAACCGCAACATGCAAATAACAGCTTGCCAAGGATCAGTTCGATCCCAGAAAATCCTACAAACGGTCCAGAACAGTTTTCCAATGTTATGGCTGCAATACTCCTGGATACATCAAAAGTAACTTTCCAAAATGCAAATCTACTCCTGAAGCTACTGCCGCTGCTTCCGCTGAATTCTCTGGTTCTTCCGTTTCTCCTGCAGGTGGACCATCTGCCAACCATAATTCCCGACCATTGTGCTTCGTGAACATAAGCAACCATCAAGAAATCTGTCACCATCACTTAGGAGCCCAAGTCAGCATAGCAGGTGCAAGGCTTTTGGAAATACTACTCAACGAAGGTACTCCGTATAGGTCAAAGATCTGAATATGACATTAGCTGATGGTAAGACAACACAAGTAAGTGCATACCAATTTCATGTCCCAATTCCACTACAAAACAAAAATTTCTATACGACACTTATATCCGTTCCTGATCATCTTCACAGCCGAACACTACTAGGCGCTGATTTTCTGAAACTTGCTAATATTGTTTTGGACATGTCCGATAATTCTTGGTCCTACAGTGATGATCACAATTCCAAATATGAATTCATATCTGACGTTAATGTTACTTCGCAAGATCCAGAACTCTGTCTCAACTCAGTTGACGTAATTCTCATCGCTTTAGGAAGTGACGAAGGAGAAGATATAAATGAACAACAAAGAGAAGATGTTGATCATCTATTGCAGTCCGATGAAGACCTTTTTCGCCCCAGTGAACTGCCAACTCCGTTTGCTGAACATTCCATATGACTAACAGATGATATTCCAGTTTCCGTTCCACCATACCGAATGTCACAGCTTAAGAAAGAGCAACTTTGAGTAGAATTGGATAGGCTACTTGCCGAAGGTGTTATTGAGAAATGCGAGTCCCCCTATGCTGCTCCAGTAGTCCTGGTCCCAAAGAAGGATGGAGGCATTCGAATTACCATTGATTTTAGAAAACTCAATGCGAAAACACGCACAGATAAGTATCCTCTTCCACGCAAAGATGTTACTCTGCATGCTGCAGGAAAGACAAGGTACATGACTACCTTGGACTTATGTTCCGGATACCATCAAGTCTCTGTTAAGCCCAGTGATCGAGAAAAAACCGCTTTTATATGTCTGTTTGGAACCTTTCGATACACCAAGATGCCTTTTGAGTTGAGGAACGCACCCTCAACATTTCAAAGATTAATCGACAAATTTCGTAGAGGACCACAAGATATCAACATATACAAATGGTATTTAACCGCTTGCGACTATTTAAATTACATCTGAAGCGCTCAAAATGTAAATTTTGTTGCTCATCTGTTGAATACCTTGTTCATGTGATCACGCCCAATGGTAATGAACCTTATCCTCACAAAGTGACTGCTATTTCCAAAATTCCACCTCCAAGAAATGTCAAAGAATTATTGTCATTTTGCAGACCTGTTCCTGGTACAGAAGATTCATTGGAAATTTCGCCAAAATATCTCAGCCGTTAACATCCCTAACAAAGAAGAAAGCTTAATGGAAATGGAGTAATGAACAAGTCGAAGCATTCGAGACCTTGAACAAGTGCCTGACTTCTAGTCCTATTCTTCAACAAGCAAACCCATCGCAGCCTCATATTCTCAAAACTGACGCTTCATCCTACGCCATTGGTGCATGTCTTCTTAAGGGGGAAGGCCCTGAAAAACGGCCAGTCACTTATGCTAGCAGACTCCTCACATCTGCTGAGCGTAATTATACGTCAACCGAGAGGAAAGCCCTGGCTGTTGTTTGGGCTGTAACAAATAAGTTCCGTGGCTATCTCAAATGTGCTCAAGTTCTTGTCACGAGTGATCACCAGCCTCTGAAATGGTTGATGACCTTAAAATCTCCCACTGGACGATTAGCAAGATGGGCCCTTGCTCTTCAACCATATGACCTATAAATTGACTAGACCCCAGGTCGAACCAACGTGGTAGCCGACATGTTATCACGTCCTACGCATGTTTGGACGCGAGCTGAGAACTCCTGGTGAAGTCCGCTCTGATCTTAAAGCCATATTGAAGAATAAAAATTTTGTAAGTCAAATAACCAACTATCTTCATACTCTTAGCGACGTTTTGCATTCTGCCCGTGATCATCATGAGCACCAGCAGGATACAATCAAGAGATATGCAGACCAGAGACGTAGAGATGTTCCAGTGTTCAAGCCAGGAGATAAAGTACTTGTGGATACGCACGCTCTTAGTAAGAACCCGGAAAATACCACGCATCGGCGCCTACTCCGTTCAAGTCTTTGTCAAGGGATGATCCTGAGCCACTTCGAAAACGAGGACTATCCAAAACCAAACTAGATCATGATACCAGTAACCCCATTGAAGATGCTGGTAGTCCCACTGGAGATCTCAGTGAGCCTATGATGACCACCAGTTCCAGAAGACTTATTGTGAAGCCCAAGGTGTTAACCTCTTACTCCTTTCACGGGACGTTTCGTGAAGTAAAGGGGGAGGTTGTAACGCACCTAGATTAATGTAAGCGTAGCAACACCGCTTGCTCTTGAGATGACACTGATGACAGTGTGTGACTGCGCGTAGCTTTTAGTTTTTATGTCAGACGTCAAGTGTGTGAAAAGCTATTCACGTTAAGAATTTTTCTCGTCAATTTTTTTTGAACTTGCATAAATAGTTATAGTGCCAGAAAAACGAGTAATTCACTGAAACAGTCCATCACCGAGTTTTGGAATTTATCTTGTTCAAAAACCAGGCGAGAGCCAGAACACCGCTTACACCTTTTATTTTAATTTTAATTTGAAGTTATCACACTGTTGTTGGTTTGCGTATATCTTTGTAATCAGTAATCGATAATCTTATTAGTAATCTTTGAACGGTTGTGTGATTTGGCGCATTGTGTCGACCAAAAATGTCATTCAATTTACGAACTTTCCGCAAAACATCCTCCATATTTGTAGTGTGTTTCAACAATGATAATTCGTTATTCGATCGTATATCGGTCTGCATCATTTTTATTATTTGTTTTTCGGTCTAGTGCGAATAATGACACCCCTTTTATTCCTTATCGCTATTGATCTAGGATAGAAAAAAATGTTTAGGACAAAAAGTGTAGGTGAAAAGTCAGTAAATATGAAAATAATCATTTTTGAAGTTTGTTTCCCAATTTACGGTATGTAGGCAAATAATCGTGGGGCGAGGGAAAAGACCAACTACACAATTATTTCTGTGTGTCGCTTTTTCGAACACTATAATGGAACAGTTTTTTATAAATAAATAAACTTGACAAACAAATAATTTCTTAATGTTAGCTGAAAATTTAGTGTAGGTGAGCCCATGTTACGACGACATTTCACAGTGTGAAAACTTATTAACAACATAGAACCGGAATCAGAAAGGCAACAAATACACATCACCATATGAAAAAAAAGGTTGTCACAGACCTTAAGATAATTTGCACAACGGTCTGTGACAACCTTTTTCTTTCTCTGCGATATGTATTCCAAATCGTTAAATTATCCAGTCATCACAAAATTATCTGACTTTTGCAAGATAGGTACTCTTAATGATGCTCACCACTGCTTACATCGACCAAACCCATGCAGTACTAAAATTAATGTCATATGGTGATGTGTATTTGTTGTTTTTCTGGTTCCGGTTCTATGTTGTTAATAAGTTTTCACACTGTGAAATGTCGTCGTATCATGGGCTCACCTACACTGAATTTTCAGGTAACATTGAGAAATTATTTGTTTGTCAAGTTTATCTGTTTATGAAAAACTGTTCCATTATAGTGCTTGAAAAAGCGACAATAGAGTCGCGAAACGTCGCACAGAAATAATTGTGTAGTTGGTCTTTTCCCTCACCCCACGATTATTTGCCTACATATGAAAATAATATCTTCCATATATTTTCTTTGAGCAAAATTCTATTAAAATTATATTTTTCTACTTGGTGTTGGTTGTTACGGCAAACTTAAAACTCTACTAGAAACTTTATTTAGTTACCAGTATTGTGGTATTTGGCATTTGCTTGATTTTTTGCAACGTTAGCTGCCAAATTACGCTTTCGTTTTTTTGAGCTTTGCCTTTCCTTTGGTGGCCTACCAAGTTGGAGTCGTTCACAGCCCCTCGTCAAACCTACTTTGCATGGGCTAATTGACGATGTCTGTACTTTTATACAGAGTGACCCCATTTAAAAGCGGCCGCAAGAGTTTCGAGAAAAAATACTTTTTGTTGCATAAAAAAATCATTAATTAATTTTTATTATTCATCATGAAACTTGGTACAGATCCATTTTAGGGTATGACGCATCCAGCAGCGTAGACAGATTTATTCTAAAAAAATTTCTTATATGTTTTTTGGATTTTTCAGCCTCTAAATAATATGCTCTAGTAGGCCTTGGTTTTTGGAAAAAACTAGGCTACGTATGGCCTCAAATTAAACCTTTCTACTCTCCACATTTAAAAAAAAAAACGACAAAATCGCTCCATAAATAAAAATGTTATTGGAGTGGACCGCTTTCAAATGGGTCACTCTGTAGATAAGTTGGTCCTATGACGCCAGGCCTTTAGAGTGGCAGAGAGAACAATGGAATGTTCTCACAGTGGACCGAATTTGTGCCAATAGGGACAAGATCCAATGTGTTTAAGTCAAGCATAGTGGTTGGAACGTCGTCTCCGCTGTCCGCTGCTTTGGATTCTTGAACCGCTGGGCACATTTCGTCACAGTGTACATTCAAAGACCATGTTTTATAGAGATGCAGAGCTCCCAATGCAATCTCATAGGCAGATTTCGTATGCTTTTCTCTAGAAGAATTCTACAGGGTATTAGTGAATAAGTGAGACAAACTTCAGGAGATAATTCTGCATAAAAAAATAATTACAGATTGCTATATAAACATATGTTCGCAAATGCTTCGTTTTTTGAGATACGGGGTGTTTGAGTTTTTCTTGAAAATTGAAGATTTATTGATTGCTCTGAAACCGGTGGAGATATGCAAATGAAATTTAGTGGGTTTTAAAAGGTAGCCATCGAGCCTTTTTCGACATGCTATCATGAATTTTGTGTTTATCGGTTTCGCGCATACGAGTAATGATCTTATTTTTTTTAAAGAAAAAATGAAGAATTTGCGGGAATAGCACTGTCATTATTTTTTCATGCAGAATCACCTCCTGAAATTTGTACCACTCATTTACCAACACCCTGTATAAGCAAAAAAATATTTCGTTTGCAGATGAAAGAGATATGAAACTTTAACACTATTTTAAAAATTTCTGTTATAGATTTGACCTACTAGAAATTAAGAAAACTGATTTGCTTTTCTTGGTGTCATCTTCACAACAAAATTAGTTAATGTATAAACTGACACCCTCCTTGGATTGTCAATTTGTTATTATTCAGCAAAACAAAAAATACTTATTTCAAGAGGATATTTTTTGCATTTCAAATATCACTTGTGATTTTCTCTAGTTTCAAAAAAATTAGTTAATGTATAAACTGACACCCTCCTTGGATTGTCAATTTGTTATTATTCAGCAAAACAAAAAATACTTATTTCAAGAGGATATTTTTTGCGTTTCAAATATCACTTGTGATTTTCTCTAGTTTCAAAGCTATACGGGGGAGTTTTTTTTTAATGAAAAATTCCAATTATTTCTAGCCACAGTAAGATATCTCATTTTTTTAATCTGAAATATATCATATTTGATGACATTCCGCTCAGCCTTTTTCGAGATATTCAATTTCGAATTTTTCCCAAATCAGTCATTCGTTCTAGGATGTCAACTTTGTTTCGCTTCCACAATAATCGCTCTATGGAAACCAATGACTTTTCGTGAAGTTGGCTATGACTATCATAGAAAAAAAAACAAGAAATAATATTTTTTCCCAAAATTTTTATGAAACAAAAATCGGAAAACTAGAGAACCGTAACAAAACACAAAACCAATCAGGGTAAATATTTTCTCCATTTTGCCTTACGCACTCTATAAACACTAATTTTGAAAGTTCTACTGCGTATTCTGATTTCTGTCACAGACAACACAATTTTCAAAGATTTTTCTGAAAAGATCGAATCAGCAAAATTACTATTTGAGTGGACATGATCATCAGCAACATTGTTTCTATGGTAACCATGGCTTCTTTTCGAAAAGTGATCAGTTTTCAAAAATGGCAGCAAAAATTTGAAGGAATTCCAAAACCAAATATCTCGAAGATGTTCTATGCACCTGTATTTTTATCAGGAACCAATAAAGAATTGTATTGTATTGTCTTGTAAGACGACAGATCAAAATGTCAATAAATATGGTGTATTAAAAATCTGAAAATTGAAATATTTCATTGTGGCTACAAATAATTACAGCTTTCCATTAAAAAAATACTTTTTGTCGTTCCCCTGGATAGCCTTGAATCTACAAAAAAATAACAAGTGATTTTTGAAGTGCAAAAAATTTCAGAGCTTTTTTACGTTACATTGCAGGTACAGGAGGAAAATTTTGTGAGCACCTTTGTGCAGTTTATAATTCAGGTGTAAATTTGGTCACCACGCTTCACTTATTATTTCAAGACCGTTTTGAACTTGCTACTCAAGCAATGTGAAACAAAATGTTGTCAGTTCGTTTTTCATGTCTATGGATTTGAATGTGGTTGTTTCGCCCCAAGGTCAAAATGATTTTGATAAGCACATGCAGACTGTGTCTGATAATGATACAGAAGGCGATGCTAATAATTCCAAAATTTCCAATGTGCAGTTATCTGAAGATCATAGAATTATTGGAAGAAAACATCAAAGATAATAATATTATCACCGCAGTATACTGAAGTACTAAACATATTCCAAGAAAACTTGGAAAACTGCACACAAAGCTCACCTATCCAATCACATGCTGAAAAACATAAATCAATTGAATGATAAAACAATTGAATCCTTAAATCAACCAGGTCTAAAATGAACAAGGATTTTATGAAATATGTTTCGCAATATCAGCCAGAAAACAAGAAAGTCGAATAAAAGTACAAACAACTTCGATTGCACGTCGTGCAGACAGAGGACTACATGCAGGCGCAAGAGCGATACAAGCAGTCATACAATCGAATAACGAAAAATTGCGTCATTCGATGATATGCCTTTTTATTACTTACAATAAATTCACGTGCGCTTTCCTAAAAGGAGACGGAACGTCGAATATAGCTGAACAATCATTTTCATACGATTAGCGCACCATGTAGCGATAACCACATATAGGCAACGGAAAAATGCGTACTTTCCAGCTTTGATGAGATGTATTCATCCGATGAATTTGAGGAAAAGATTTGAAAAATGTGCTGCGTTTGAAGGTGTTGTGCGAAAAATTTGGATTCACGTAACCAACGAATCAAGAGAAGAATTTGGGATAAAAATATATTATCAATCAATTAATTTTATTTATATTATGTACGAATTTGAGGTTGTACAACGATCAATATGAAAGTTTGCATGAGGGTATAAAAAAAAAATAACTTACTTTGTCAATCGGACCAATTTCGGTACTGGTTTGTGGCATGAAAAGTTATAACGGATTGTCGATTTTCTGGTCAACATGCATTTCATCACCACAGAAAACGTTTGAATGCATCTGAATGCATAGCGTCAGATGTGTATGCATGCACATCATATAAATACATAAGAAAAAAGCTGAATGATTTATGTACCATCACAACGTAACATAACTCATCAGAGCAATTAAAATTTATCAGTATAAATGCTTTTCGATAAACAGTCAAATCCAATGACCATGAATTGATTGATATTTTTTGTCAACGACTTTTATACAAACCTGCGAGTGACATATTACGGATGGGAAATAAATTATTCAGTGTATAAATAGATTGGAGAAAAATACGCGATATTGAATGTCGAGCTCGGATTGTTTTTGAAAGTTAATCAAAAATTCATACTGTATGGTTGGACTCAGAAACATGTCATTCGTATCGAATAACCATGTTCTTGTATTTTCTTTGTTTTTAACCAGAATTTAAATTGGATTATTCTGTATGACAAAGTGGAAGATATCAACCATGGACGGCTCATCAATAAGAGCGCCCGTGCGCGAGCCCCGCCAGCGAAAACAAGAAGAAGAAATAAAAACGAGATTTCAATAAGTAAATGCTTATAACAATTTTATTTTTAATAACGGTGCATTTACACTATTTCCATGTAGCTTAGTCAGAACTATTACATGTGTGGACAATTATGTTTGGGTTAGTCAATTGACCATTCCAGTATGACGTCACTACTGTCATTTGCTGGGTGGCACACACAATTTATAGGTTAAAGCTTGTTATGTCAGTTATGTGTACATAAATAGAATTGGTGTTTTTGATAACATATTTTCTAATAAATACTAACCAATTTCATCTAGTAGCTAGAATGATCCATGATTCTTACCTCAGACATCACAACAAATGCTTCTTCGCTGATCTGTTTAGCAGCAATTTTCTGAATACAGGATTCGTATTGCTTGAAGGCTTGCAAACTCTCATAAGCCTTCATCTGCTTCCCAGTGTAAAAACTGTGAGTTAATATCGATAATTTACTAAATCCATCATGGTGATATTCATTGATCGAAAGAGCATAGGGATCAATATAGTGTATAACGCCGATTTTGTGGTCGTATTGTATCTTCACATCACCACTTAACGTTGAATAATAATTGCTGTGAGCCATTTTAGAAAAGAACTGATTGAAAAAGCATTATTAACAGATTTGTTTTTTCACCCAGCAAAAATGACATCGTTGTCAAGGTCACGTGTTCTGGAATGGTCAATAGGCCATTTCAGAACATAACCTGAAAGTCAGCTGATCGTACCGTGAACAGACATTAACCTCTAAATGTCACTTTTTCCCTTCACTTTCTGAGACATTTTTCGAAATGCCAAGTTTGCAATATGATTTTGTTGAGATTTTGATCCTGAAAAGCTGTGACATGAGTGATTATCTCGCGAAGTTAGGAGCTAGAAGCCCAGGAATTTTGATTTAATACAAAATTTCGATTGTGAACAACATACGCCCATACACCCTTTTAGTTAAAGTGATTCAGACTTTTTGATGCAAGCCCTCAGGGCTTTCCAAAAATAACTAACATGGACATGATTAGTTATTTGATGCTCACCACAAGTTATTGTACAGCATAGGCAGTTAAGAGCATATTAATGATGCTTTCAAAAATTTAAAGGCCGGGTTTTGTAGTCACTGTGGAAGTTGCAAAGTTGCAGCCCATAATATTATCAGAGAGAGCTAAAGAAAGTTATAGGTATATACATTATTACCCTTTTTTTTCTTGATGTCTACATAACAATTAATTGTTTTTTTTTGTAATATACAGTGAGGACGTAAATAGTCCCCCCCTCCCTCTAACTTTTGAACGCATCAATATTTTTGGCTCAAATTTGGAAGTGTGTTTCAGGGTAGGCTTCACTAAGTTTTGACCTCCAAAAAAAAATTTCATCTGTCAAACTGACAGCTGGGCACCATTTTGAAACAAAAAATTAAATGGAAAAGGGGGTCATGTGATACTTTATTTGAAAGGTCCTTCCATTCTCTTTTCACCCCCAAAGTTTGAAGTCCTTATTATTTTTCATAAGGAAATGGCGCCATGTCGAAAATAAATTATTTGTGTCTAAGTAGATACTATCTTTTATTTTGTTTGAGAAACTATGGTAGCACAGATTGATACAGTAATAAATAAATAATAATAATAATAATAATAATAATAATAAAGTTCTTTTAAGAATTAGAAATAGTATTTTGACCCAAATAATTTATTTTCGATATGGCGCCATTTCCTTAAGAAAAGTGCTAAGGACTTCGAACTTTGGGGGTGAAAAGAGAATGGAAGGACTTTTCAAATAAGGTATCACATGACCCCCTTTTCCATTTAATGATTTGTTTCAAAATAGTGCCCAGCTGTCAGTTAACTGAAATTTTTTTTTGGAGGTCAAAACTTAGTAAAGCCTACCCTGAACAACACCTCCAAATTTGAGCCAAAAATATTAATGACTATTTACGTCCTCACTGTATGTATTATTTACTGTCAACTGTCAACTTTGACGTTATGTTGACAGGTTTTTGAAATGGTCTATTGTCTTCTGTCTAGTCAGTTGTCTATATTGTCATTGTCAGTCTGCGGAATGCAGTCCGCATGTATTCATCCAAGATAAACAGTGTTGCCAAAAGTGGGGATTTCTCCTTGCGAGTAGGGATAATCATGCCATGTATGGACGTGATTGAGCATTTTCCAAAACCAATAAAACGTAAGAAAAATAAACGCTCCGCGGTATTTTAGAAAATTCCACGCCGTGGTGATACCACTTGTATTTATAATGATATTTCTACTTTCACCGAGGTGGACTTTTTTGATGATAGCCTTGTTGAATGTTTTTATCACGAAACAATATCTGACTAGTGTTTTTCTGAAGGGATGAATACATCGGTTTTCTTATTCGACTTATTCCGATTTTATTAGTATCAAATCTTGATTGAGTCACGAACCTCAAGTGAATAACCATTATTGGTATGGTTTCTTTTTTGTAGCGCACACCTAAACCTACACTCACCGAGCCGCCACTGATATTAACACGGAAATATACAGAGATATCAACATTAGCTAGCTAACTGATCTTGATTGATTCAAGAAAAGAGAATCAGATCACCCATTCCAAATGATTGTGCTTCTATTGTAGAATCACTATGGTTATCACGTGAACACCTCTTCAACTCACTAATCAATATTTCAGAGAAGATTGCAGGAGGTCTATTGATTACTGATTTCTGAAGTAGAGGTGCTACAAGTTTCGGGCTGTCCGTCTTTTGAGGAGTGGTTGTGAATTCCCCATCATCTCTTCTCCAGTATGCCAGCGCTTCACATTCGAATACAATGTGGGGGCTGTTTCCTCCTCCTCGTTGCACAGCCTACATATGGGTTCCTCCTTAAAAAGGCCCATGATATGCATGTGTTTCCTTAGAGTGCAGTGTACAGTTAATATACCTATTGCTTTCCTAAGCTGATTCCTGCTGAGTTTTAGTAGGCTTCCAGAAATTGATGGTTCGATCTCATCTGCCATCATTAATTCACTGTGTTTCAGTCCTGGTGATTGGCACCATCTAGCTTTCTGTTGTTCTTTGGACCAACAGTTGAGCCAACCTCTTACAAAGGATTTTGAAATACCAATGGCAGGTTCTGAACCCAAAAGTGGTGTGTTTGCAGCTTTGCGTGCTAGTGAATCTACCCGCTCGTTCCCAGCTATCCCTGTGTGTCCTGGTATCCATCCAATAGTAACATCGTTAGATACTCCCAGTGTGACAAGGTTTTGCTCACAGTCCATGACTTGTTCAGATTTGGTTTCCCGACAGGAGATGGTTTTGATTGCAGCTTGGCTTTCACTAAGCATAAGGATTTTCCTTCCTCTGTAGCCTCTCCTGAGATTCCCTTGCACGCATATATTTATTGCTTGTACTTCTGCCAGGAAAACTGTAGCGTACATCCCAAGTGGTTCATATGTTTCTCACTTTGGATTTTCTTCCACGATTCCGGCACCAGTTTCCCGGCATGTTTTGGAGCCGTCTGTGTACCATATTGCCCCATTTGCGATCCGGAGTTGTTTCACCGTTTCCTCTTCCCATATGAGCTTGGTCTTGGGAGACGTACTAAAGTTAATATTTTTCAGCATGATATCACTTCTCATTGTTACTAGGTGATTCGTGATTGTGCTGGTTATCTTAGTGTGTCCTTGGAAGTTTGAGTAGCTCCAGTTCCCGGTGTTGCTAAGTCTATATGCTCCCATTCTTGCTTCCATTTTGATATAAATATCTAAAGAAGGTAGGTTGAGCATGGTCTTCATGGCAAGTGTTGGAGTAGTTTTCATGGCTCCCGTTACACAGAGACATGCTAGCCTCTGAACTTTTGCAAGTTCCGTGGCTGCTTTAAGGAGGTCTAACTTTGGATTGTTCCATTTAATGAAGGATCACAACCATGTTTCTGTTTATGTCTTTGAGTTTAGAGAGGCCCTTTGGACATAAGAACTACAATGTGTGCAAATTGTGCCCACTAGAGTCAACATAATCTTTTTAACTAACGTTAGTTATCAGAATAATGTATCGTTCTTATGCTTTAAAAAATATAAAATGAAACTTCTCGAGTGTTCAATTGCCCCCAATGTGCATAAACAAAATTCGAATACTAAGTCTTATTTCCTGACCTGTATCCTGGTCCCAGTTAATGAGACAAACATTTCATAGAGCTATTCAAAACTAAGCAAAAGCTAAGGAAATATGATGGAAATATTGATATGAATAACAAAATGTGAAAGTGAAGCCATTTTACAATGAGAATCTGAAAAGTTATAGCATGCATAACAACGGCAAAAATATTCGAGTATAACCAGTCTACAGTCATTTACAGATCTATACCAACCTCTGAGTTCAGATGATCATACCAAGAACAGGCCCTTTCTGGATTATAGTTTACAGGGTGAGTCTGAAAAAAGTGCGCATTTTGACATGGTTTATATAGGGTATGGTAGGATTATCCATTTTTGTGAATGAACATATATCTGCAAACGTCTCGTTAATAGATTACACAGTGTTGTGAGTTGAGGAAAATTTCGACTTTTTGACAGTGGATTTGGAACGCCACAAGGAGTAGGTACCTAGAGGGTGGTGCAGCCAAGATGTGGTGGACGATTGTGGAGAAATGGTGAGGAGTTTGAGTACTTTTTTTTGTATATTATAGTAAGTCAACAAGGCTTTATTTGAAAAATATAGTCATAGTACAGGGTGTCCCAAAAAATTTGTGGCGAACTGGACTCGTTTTTTTCAATGGAACACCCTGTATATAATAATTTTAATTATTTTTCCCATCCTGTACGATAATTTTTAAATGAGATTTGTTGGGTCCAAAGCTTATAATAAAGGAATAGGAGGCGATCAAAGTTGGAAAAGGACTCATAGTTGAACTAATTATTGAGCAAATTGGAAAAAAGTATCGAAAAACCAACTGACCCATAAAATGATACTTATCCTTGAAAACGATTATCACATACATTTTGAATAAAATTATTTGTTATTTGACAGGGTGGTCAAGTTTTGCAACACGAGCTGTACATATTTTTTTCAAATGGATCACCCTGTATATTATATCTCCATTTTAAAAATAACATCATCAGCTTTCGAAAAACACATACTTTGCTGATCAATAATGAGAAGCGCTGTTAACTCTTGATTTTCAATTATCGGGCACGTATATTCTGTGCTTCGAAAACGATGAGCTCCTGAATAGCTCGGCGGGCTGTCTCTTGATGCTGCTACACAATAGAGTGAAGAGTGAGCCATCTTATTGTTACTCGTTCGGTGGTACAATCAAGCATAATCCATTATTTTCATGTTAAGGGTTAGAGCCACAATACTTTTAATTAAAAAGAAAACTTTTGGATACCAACTTGCTAATTAATTAATTGCTAGTTGATTGATGAACTGATTGCATGGCTTCATGCATGTCAACCTATAGTTTTCCAAACTGGGTAAAAGTTTGTAGGACAATGAGGAAACTTTGTATACGCGGGTGATTTTTGAAAAAACTATTGATCAGAAAGGTATGATGGATGGGGTTTTTAGAAAGCTAATGATGTTATCTTCAAGATGTAAATATAATATATGAGGTGTTTCATTTGAAAAAATTGTGTACAGGACGTGATTCCTAAACTTGACACCCAACTATACAAGTCACGGAAACTTCGGATCATTCTTTTTTTTTTCAAATTTTATATCGTCAAAGAAAAATTTACTCGAGTTGCACTTGTATCGAATGAGCATCAAAAAGTTGAAAATCTTTGATCACTATAAATATTTCCAAAAAATGAGAGAATTCGTAAAAATTCGTGAAATTCAAGTCTTTCCGCCAGGCACTTACGCTATTTTGTCCGAAAATTGACATACACTTGGAATATTCACCACAATATTATACTAGAATATTCAGCCTTTCACTAAATCATTTTATGGAAAGTTCAATGGTCCCACGATATATTAAGGGTGATCCGCCACCCTTAAGGGTCTCGCCAATTGATCCGCCAATTTTTCTGGGCGATTGTAGGTTACCAAAGAACCACTGGAGGAAAATTTAACCTTAACTAAATCATATTATGAAAAGTTTATTATTCCCGCGACATGTTTGGGGTGATCCGCCACCCTTAAGGAACTGGCCACTTGATCCGCCAAATTTTCTGGATGATTGTAGGCTATCAAAGAACAACTGGTAGAAATGAGTCGTATTATGAAAAGTTCATTATTCCCGCGACATGTTTGGGATGATTCAATCAATTTGCCAGTTCCTTGAGGGTGGCTCCCAGTTTTTCTGGACGATTGCAGGTTACCAAACAACAACTGGTTAAAAATCCAGCCTCAAATGGATCATATTATCAAATATTCATTAGTCCCACGACATGTTGAAGGTGATCCGCCAACCTTAAGGAACCGGTCAATCGATCCGCCAATTTTTCTGGATGATCGTAGACTATCAAGGAACCGCTGGTCAAAATTTTAGCCTCAACTAAATCATAAAAAGTTCATCAATCCCACAATATGTTGAGGGTGATCCGCCACCCATGAGGAACCGGCCAATCGATTCGCCAATTTTTCTGGATGATCATGGACTACCATAGAACAAATGGTAAAAAATTTAGCCTTAACTTAATGATAAAATGACGCAAATCTTTTTACATGTTGGGGGCGTTCCGCCACCCCTTTGGAACCACTATCAGGGCGAACCCTCCCGGATGACACTCGATCAGGGTCCGTACAACATTCTCTCAAGAGATAGGCCCTAACTAAATCATCACTGGAGAATGCCACTGGCTCTTAGACTACTAGAGCGACTCATATTTATTTTTATGACGAAAAAAGTGGTAGGTACGCCATCAGGTTTCCACATAGTAGACAACTTGTATCGATTCTACGTTTAATTTTGAGCAAAAATTGTCACTAGAGTTTCTCTTCTCCGATGCGTCGTTCTCGAGATAAAAAATAAGAATCAATGTAATGCAGAAAAACTCAATTATTTCAAGCTCCAAAAAAAAAGGAAAACAAATAATTTTCACCGACTGCTTTGTTGCATGATTTTTTTTTAATCGTTTGAGACATTTCCATGTGAAAATGCGCAATTTTTTCAGACCCTGTTTGTACATATTACGTGTTCGCAAGTGGGATACGATATGCTCGTATTGATGTATGGAACAAAAAAGTCAAGGGCAGACAGCGGCTTTGGGAAGTCAATCAACTCATTGGACAATTTAGATGAAAAGCGACTTTGCAAAAAGTGTAGCTGACGTAGTGATATCATACTCAATCTTATGAGCTGGCAATGGCCTCTTTCACCATCTATTTTGAAACAGTGGTATTTCAAAAACTTCAGAGCATTATTTCTTCAAGAATCTTCATTGGACGGATTAAAGCCTGTCTTCTCACTTCCACTTCATTTTGATAGATAGAGAAAAAAGCTTTAGACAAAAAGTGTAGGTGAAAAGTCAGCTAATATGAAAATAATGTCATCGATATATTTTCATTGCGCAAGATTCTATGAAAATCCTATTTTTCTACTTGGTGTTGGTTGTTACGCCCCCTAGCGAGCATTTCAGAATCTTGAAAATATTTTCCATGTTTTTCTCATGGCCGTTTTAGTGACAAATTTTTTTACCGCAAGCTTCTATGATGACTGGTTTTCCAAATAGAGTATCTCGCATTCTTAGTTGCCCACCCTGTACACTGTGGGCCAAATCAAGTTAGATCATAATTTTATGCTTTATAACTTTTTCGTTTGTTCGAAGGTTTTGATTTTTGTATAAGATATTGGTCGATATATTCTGGATGTTTTTCCAGAACTGAGCTTTCGAATATCTGACAGGACGGGACGTTTTTATTAAATTGGTGAGAAAAACGAACTGCGCAACTTACAGACCAACACCTGATATATTTTTTGAGAAGCGTATTAGTGGGAAAGGGTATCCTGAAAATATTAATATTTCAGAACCATAACCTCAACAATGTTTTTTTTCTGTATGATGGTGCTTGCCGGCATTAAAATTAATTCCCTTCTTATTAAACAAAGTTTCCTGGAATTTCATAGCAACGTGGTTTGTTTGTTGGACATTTTTAAAATGTTTGAGATTTAAGAGTTTGCCTGTTGATTATTTAATAAGTAGACATCGTTCAATCTTCGAAAGATATAGATTCTGCATTTGACCTTGGTACGAGACACACGTGTCGACCTTGCTTAGCGAATATCTCCAAATCAAATCTTTTACCGATAATATTTTGCATCAACGCGACTTAAACCAACTCAGTGTGACTCGTGCACCGCCGCCATTGGTTAATCAAGACTGAAGAAAGAAACAAGCAAAAAGCTACCAACAACCAATACAAGCTCGAACAACAACAGCAAAGATACCTGTTCATCATCTGACGTTTTCTAAAACAAAGACCAAAAGCTACGCAGCCCAAGAAGATCAACAGGTGACTTCACTAATTTTCTCCTGAAACATAGACCGAAGTCATACTACTGCATATCAACCTCAACATATTAAATCATTTTATATAAATCAACGATACAACGCATGGAAACGGTGGAGGAACCGCTATACTTGTTAGGAACGGAATCCCCCATAATAATTTGCTGACAATTTTTTCTGACTGCCAATTTGAGCATACATACATATTATTGAAAGTCGACAATATTAGCCTGATCATCGCTCCAATCTATAACCTTCCAGGAACAAAGCTCATAACGGAAGACTTGGACAGACTACTCCAGACCAAAACCCCCATCATTGCGATGGGAGACTATAATGCAAAGCACAGGCAATTGGAATGTGATAAGGGAAACTCCCAAGGAAATCAACTTTCGAAATACTGCACATATAATCAAATTGAAGTCCTAGCCAATAAAAACCCAACGAGCTACTCTAAAACAGCTCACCATCCGGATATCCTGGAAATTTGTTCGACGTCTGGTATCCAGCAACATTCTTACAATGCCACACCGAATGAATTGTCATCAGATCACGAGCCAGACTTTTCACAACTTAAAATTGAAGTCAAATCAGCCGAACCAACCAAAAAAATCATCAATAATCCCAAATCAAAACCATTTCTGGACAAAATTCAACTCCAACCAAAACTAGATACCAGCGACAAAATCAACCAGTCTGTGATAAACTCAACTCAGCAAATTCAAACGGCAATACAAGAGGCAACTGGATACAGAGAAAGCTTTCCACAGATTATGACACCAGGGACTCACATAAAATGTCCAACATGGGATTCACTAAGAGAACCACTTTAATCATCAAAGTCTCCCAGGTAATCAGAACCCTTTGCCGCTGAAATTTGAAACATCATCAGCGGAAAAAAACCAACAAGGTTCAATGATATCGCCACTCCCCTACAACTTGTATTGTGCTGATACAACATTGAATCAAGAAGTATATTCGGTTGCCCACATCTGGATTATTGGAGGACTTTCGCCATCTATAGAGGGATCGAAGAGGAAATAACAGCCCACAATTCTGACAAGAGATCAGTTGTGTTTTAAAGATCGTTGCATTAATTGTGAACGGGCAGTGTTAAGGAAAACATAAATGATTGACTGTACAGGGTGATTGTTTATATTTAACTCGATAGATATCTCAACTAATTTTGGTTCTAGAAAGTAGTAAAAAAGAGGAAATTGGCAGTTTTGGCAATTTGCATTCAGAATCCGACACTAAGAAATGCCAAAATGCATCGAAAACCCAAAAATTTTTCACCACATGTTTTTTTCAAATGAGAAACCTTGTATATCTTTGGCTAGATTTATAGATCTTTTTCTTCTGATTCCAAATATACCATACTTACATGTTGGTATTTGGTTCAGTCGTTTTTGCGCTATTCAAGTTCAAAGTCTCCAAAAATATTACTGAGGGGACTCTCTCTTGATCTTTGTTGCTAAGATACGGTAGAGTCCAGATCAACGTAATGTAATTCTTATGAGACTTTGAACTTGAATCAAAAACGACTGAATCGAATACCAACATATATGGTATATTTGGAATCAGTAGAAAAAGATCTGATAATCTAGCTAAAAATATACAGGGTCTTTCATTTAGAAAATACCATGTTGTTCAAAACTTTCAGGTTCTCGATCCCTTTTGTCATTTTTGATATCGGATTCTGAATGTACATGAAAAATACTGCAAATCTACTCATTTGATCTTTTTTGTAAAGCCAAAAATAACTGAGATATCTACTGAGTAAAATATGAAAAATCACCCTGTACATAAATAATTGTCAGTAAATAAATTAGTTGAAGTTGGACAAGTGTTCTCTATAGCAAAAAATATTACAATACAATAAACCGAACATTTTCTCTCAGATCATCAGGCCAAAAGTTACATATGCGCTGGGCACCATCAATCTTGAGACGAATCAAATCAAAATACTTCAAATTAATCAAAACAAATTTATAAGAAGAATGAACGACACACCATGGTTTATCCACAACGTGGATCTCCACAACGACTTTAAAATCAGGCCAATACAGAACATCATACTTGACACCCCTTACGGATTTTGCAACAACATAAACAATATCAATAATGCTTTACTCAAAAAAATCAGAAAGTACAAAATATTCGAGTGTGACAAATCAGGATACAAGAACATCTTGACGAAAAAGGATAATCACCCAATCATCCCCTACATGCAATATATCCCATGCCCTCCACCCACCCCACTTCAGTGATACCAAGTACTTGAGTCAACTTCATTTATGTAAAACTTAAAAACGTTATTCCTTTTCACAAATTCCAGAGTAATCAATGGAATTTCACAGAACCTTAATAAAATTAAAGTGAAATAGTTTTAATGCCGACAAGCACCATCATACAAAAAAGACTTCGTTTCTTAGATTCTCTCTCTAAAATACTCATATTTTCAGAATATCTTTTCACACAAATGCACTTCTTAAAAACAGTTGGTCAGTAAGTGGCGCAGTTTTTTTTTAACGAGTTTGAATGCACCAATTTCATAAATAAGTTGAATGTCCGGTCCCAGCGAAAACTCAAAAGCTCAATTTTTGGTAACATTCAGAAAATATTGACGCTACGTGTTTTTTGGTCGCCTCAGGTTCTGTAACCGCACCTTGACCTCGATTGTGATGCTTTGTCCGTGCTGGATTACAGGGCAATGAATGTCACGTCTACTTGGTTCAAAGTGACCTGTATTTCCCGTGATGGAACCATACTCCTTGTGTGGGTTTCGGAGGACCGGAAGCAGTCGTTGTTCATAACATGAAAACCAAAAATAATAATAATCAACAGCGGCGTCTAATTGTATAAAAATATATGTAGATCCCATTTTTCTAACTCATTTCACTCACTTAATACCTGACTATTTCTATCAATAAGTTAAAAGAGCAGTGCCAGTCAAGCCTCTTATCACTGCGGATGCCCCTGGGAGTGTGGAGCTTCGTTGACCCGGACGAAGTTCCTCTGCCTCATCATCTCTATTCCTGGGTCACAGGTCATACTGCTCTTTTTCTGTAGGCTCTCTGCACTCTGGACTCCGCACTCACTTTGTAGGCCCTCTGTACTCCCTAAGCGTGCGAGAGTGATCGTGAGGCGCCTCCACCAAATGTCACGATAGGCGTAAGATTGGGCCTTCGTCTGGACCCTTACCTATCGTGCTCCAGGGACGTAGCCGTCAGACGGGAGTAAAACTAGTGCAGCACACAACAACATCTATTGTCTCTCCAAATACAGCCTACAGCACATACAGTGGGATGAGCATGTTGGACCCTTGCCAGTCCGGGTCCCAACAGTAGACTCGCTGTGGGGGCAGAAGTGTATTAGGGAATACAAGAGGACTTCTTGTCTTGCGACTGGCTCTGGTCGTGGGAAGAAAGGTCGGAGTGAATCACGTTTCTTACAACCCCCTGAATAGCGTATCGGGCTTCTATTTATACCAGAAAAGTGCCAAGTAAGCATGACCTGGTTGTGCGTCGTCCGTTTGAGTTGGTTGATTTACTCCATCTTCCTTTGATCCGTTCGTATTCACATGACAATATCATATACAAAAATCATCAAAATCCTTACATAACCAAAAAAGTTTTCAAGCGTCAGATTATCTTCTCACCTAATTTGGCCCAGATTCCATGTATATACATTACAAACAGAAGAAAAACCACCATGACATCGTGGTTGCTGGAAATTGATTCCAAAAGATACTTCAAAAATCATTTTTTTGTGCTGATGATGATTCTGAAGGTGACAACAGGCACAATGTCAGATTCTTCCTGAAGCTTATGACGTTTTGAGAACGACATTGCTCTTACCATCATCTCAACAAACATCACTTTGGCGTTCTGTCAGCAATCATCAATAACTCAATAGATCGAGAGAAGTCAACTGGTCAGTTTCAAAACACTGGGCTTTTCGAGGCTAGTTTAAGATAGACCTCAAATATCTATACTAACTAAAAATTTGCATTTCTTAATTGGAAGGTGAAGGACAAGAATTGCCTGAAGACAGACATCCGCAGTTGGTTTGAAATGAACAGCTTTTGAATACACAAACCTGAACCTCATTTGTTGCTCCATTTGGCAAAATCAAATCCAAATCATATACGGTAATGAAGTATTTGTTCAAGTGAGATACACTTACTGAAACGACTAATCACTCTGCACTAGTTTCCCAACAATAACTAATGTTATGTAAAGTGTAAGTAAGCTGTTAACTTTTTAAAAAAGTTGGACTCTATTGATAAGGAAAAAAAAGAGCTAATGATGCGAGTATGAAGACCTCGCGACTTGGCTTGAGTATGCATACTCACTATTCGAGAACAGATTTACTTCTCAAACATTGACCAAAATTTTTAACAGTCAAAGCTGTAGCACGTGATAGAAGAAGAAGTCTATCAGCTTATGACTGATACACATCCAGTGAAAAAGTATCATTGAATGTTATTGGATGAAGTGTGGTTGCACCATTCACAAGTAATTCCGGCAAAGTGTAGTCAACATTATTTCCGTTCTTACTATTGAAGAAATAATCAGACCGAAATTCGACAATCGCTAAAATAGAAGCCAAGCAAATTTGTGCAAATTCTTCTCAGTAATGTTGAACATAATATATTTGGGTACTAGATGATAAGTCAGTAGTATAGGAGTAGAATGTCGTATGTCCTCATTTAAGCAAATTTTACTTTATATCATTTTATATCTTAAAAACAGAATTTGCTGAGGTAAGAGATCGTATGTCCATGCAACTTCAATTAAGTGAGATCATTCTCCACAGCGAATGTTGGAGATACTGGATCTGTAGTTTGGTTGACTTCACTAAATCACAATCTTTGATCAGAACAATTACATTGAAGTTGAGTGATTTTCTGCGTCCACGACAGAATCGTTGACAACAGCTATTATAAGGTTTGAGATCACTTTCCAAAAAGGTTGCTGCTTGAGACGAATAATTCAGTGCTGCAGTAAAAGCGACACTCACAAGTATTTTCAATTTTGCTAAATAAGATCTTTTGGACCTTATTATTGGATGGAAATGAGAAACCGACAAATTATGAGATAACTCTCCGATTCCTTTCTAATATTACATGGCAAGGCATGTGACATCTAATTTTCTATATCATAACTGACCATATGACATGTCAATAAAGAGGGTTTTTCGAACGGCAAGGCTTTCCCCATCTAGATTACCTTTATCGACGGTCAGTTGACATCATCTTTCTTTGATATGATTGTTCGTTATCCATCTGTCACATCATTCCTGATATTTTCAGACGCCAGCACATGAAAACTTGTTATCGTTTGTCTTAGTTTTTGTTGCAACTATCTTGTTTTTTTACCTAGTGTGCAAACATTCTATTTTAATGGTCCTCTCATTATTCTTTTACAATATCATTTTTTTTTTGAGGAACGCACGTCATTTATTAAATAGAGTCGACCTTTATAAATATTTTGCTAAAATAGCATTTTCGGTCAGTCTATGGAATGTATTATACTTATTATACATTCATATATCCGTATTCGTGGAAGTATGCAAAGATTTTGAAATTTGTTGTGAAAAATCCCGGGCATCAGAGAATTCCTAGGTCGATTGCCCCACAGGATCGTGGAGCATCGTACTCATGCGAGTTCAAAAGTATTTCTTTAGAAAACGAGGAATTCATCCAATTTTAAAAACTTTGGTACTATAAAACCATGAACAATCACCAAATTCAAAGCTTTTTTCGACCTGACTCACCAGATTGGATTGCATGATGGTTCTTCCAATGCTATGTAGCATCACCTCTCAGAGCTCTGTTTTCGTAGAACTGCTTTCAGTTTTGTGATATCTACACACCCTATAGGTTATACCTAAGGCAACAAAAATTAAATTTTTCGACCAAAAGTCACTCTCTATAAAAAAATTCTACATGGATTGAGAAGTATCGCCATACTTCAAATTTGAAAATATTATACAAGGGAGTCTAAGAACAAGAGAACGTGAAATACAATCAAGATTCATGATACTATAACAAACAAGATATGCTCACGTGCAGGTTTCGCTGACGTCATTGCGTGTCCGAACTTCAAAATTTATAGGTGACCTAGGCAACTGGGCTACCATGATACCAAAACGAACAAGATAAACTCTCGTACATCCCCCTTCAGAAGTCATCACGTGACCTACCTCAAACCTATACAATCAATGTCACGTGGGGACGTCATGCGTGGGCCAGTTCAAATTTTGACCAGCAAATGGTAACTAGGTTACTGATGTTTTAAATCCAACCTCACTTTTGACTCGCGGTGACGACATGCGCAGCTTGGTTCTAACATAGTATAATAAACAACAAGTAGCAACAACTCACGTCAACCCGTCTGTGTCTCAATGACAGAAATTCACCTCATTTATACCCCACTAACATTTTGAGATGTAAAACTGTTTTCAAAATCAAGAATTTGAAACTTTGCATGAATCTTTTGAGATACTGCATAGTGGGAAATCGTATTGCACAATTTGATAGGTAATTCACCTATGTATCAGTATCATTGAAATCATGAAATTTGCAACAGTATAGTTTTATTTCACATTTCATAATGTTAGCAGTGTATAAATGAGGCGGATTTCTGTCATTGAGACAGAACAAGATTTGATCACATATAGGTATATGAAGCTATCGCTACTTGTTGTTTATCATACTATGGTTCTAATTTCGTTTACCAATTGATCATATTATTATTATCTTGTGTGTTTTAGTATCATGATCAAAAGTAATCTACTTTATTTTTTGTTTTGGAAATAAGTGACAAATGAAAATCAGATTTTAAATTCAATCCAGAAAAATAAAATTTGGAATAATGAGTTGAAATTCTAGAATTAGTGATTGGATAGGATTTCATATATTTTTTTCATTTGCCACTTTGGTCCAAAACGAAAAATAAAGGTAGTTCACTTTGAATTGTATTTCACGTTTTCTTGTTATTTGACTACCCTGTTTATTATTTTCAAATTAAAAGTCTGGAGATAGACTTTTCAAAACCAGCAGAACTTTTTATGTACCGGGTGTCCCATTTTGGATACTTTCGCGGGTTATCTCCGTTATTTTTATAAATAAAAAGTTGCGGTTCTCGCGACAATGTGCTACTTTTTCGTAAAACTGAAGACGCTGTCAACAAAATTGTTTGATTGCCGTCAGCTTCTTTGATTTAATGTCGCTGGACGGATATCAAACCTTTCGATTTAATTTTTGGTGGAACACCGCTGGGTTCTAAAAGGGGCTGTATTGCTCATACAAATTTACAAAATTATATTAATGTTATTTTTTTTTTCTCCTAGCAGCAATCTTTATTTCTCATCGCCTGCTTTCAAATGTGACAACTAGTCATCGAATCCCTGAAAGCTTTGTTTTTGACGATAACTTGGGCTTGGGGTAGATTTTGTATGTGAAGCCTCTAAGACCTGACATCTTTGCGTTAGAAATTTAGAAAAATCTATTTTGGGCTTAGCGATATCTCTACTGAACTGTTCCCACTCGCGTTTTGTGAGAAAATCCAGTTTCGAGTTCAAGAGATATATTAAAATAGTACTAGAACTATCAATCGGTTCGCCTAAGCTCTCCAAAGCTCGTGTATTTCTCAAAAATGTATGGAAAAAATTGCGTAATGTGAAGTGCGATTCTTTATGTACGTTTGGTAAATCGAATATTTCTTTGGGATGCGCGTTAATTATAGCCTTTTGATTATCGTATCTCTCTGTTAATAATTTAAAAGCGGAGATGTAATCTACGTCCGAGAGGAGTAACGATGCTATGACTTGAGCGGCCTCACCTTTCAAACAAGATTGAAGATGATAGAATTTTTCAATATTTTGCAATATATTGTTATTGTGAACTTAAGCTGTAAATGTGAGTAGGGAATATTATACCGGTTCTGACTCACAAAAATGCTCCCCCCACTCCTTTTGCTCCCCCCTCCACTTTTTTCATCTGTACGGTTTCTGACCCACAAAAATGCTCCCCCCACTCCTTTTGCTCCCCCCTCCACTTTTTTTCATCTGTACGGTTTCTGGCCCACATAAAATGCTCCCCCCACTCCTTTTTTTGATTTGATCTCTGATTTGATCCCCCATCACTTTTTTCATCCCACCCTGTTCACCATATTATCTATTTAAGAGCATTCACTTTTCATACGTTGTAGTGTGCATAGAAAAAAATGGTAAAAGGAGATAATGTAATTTTGTGCTAAAGTTGAATTGTGTGTATGTATTCATATCAACAATGTGTTTGGAAAGTTTTGAATACAATAACCACTGGTCCAGGATGAACTTTGATGAGCGTTTGATGACATTCAAAAATTGGCAAGGATTTGGCAATCCAAAAAAAATAGCTGAAGCTGGTTTCATGTACGATTATGAAGACGTGTGTAAATGTGTATTTTGTAAAGTGGAAATTTATTGTTGGGATGATAGTGATAACCCCATGGAGAAACATTATGAATATTCCCCTAATTGTATTTTAGCTAATACTTTGAAAAAATGTGAAAATTTTGAAACAAAAGTGTTATCTTCTTCTTCAACCGTTTATCAATCAATTACTACATTTTCAATAATTGGAAGTGTTGTTGCTGCAGCAGTTGTATATTTAATCAGCGGAAATATGATATCAACCATAATATGTTAAATTTTTGTAATATTCTGTTTGCTATTATTAATGTGAATTTTTTTAATGATGTTAATAAAAAGAAATACGCTGTGTGACTCGTTATTCTTTTGATGAGATCGAAGGTGAGTGCATTCATACCACATCTACAAAGTTGCAAAATGATATCGTGTAAAAATAACACTTTGTTAATTAAAACTGAATCTGCTCCGTTAATCCAAACCATGAAATATAACATATTATAGGGGTATTGATAAAATATTTTGGATCGAATTTCTCAAATGTTCGATTCAATCATTATATAAATATGATTGCAAACCAAAGTTTATTTTATACCTTTCCATTATGTTGATTGAAAAACAAGCTTTTTCTCTACCCATTGTGAATCATGATGAAAAAAATGTTACAAAACCAATTCAAAAACATGGCAATTTATTTGGTGGAGAATCGAAAAGGTGTTTAATAGTTGGAAGTTCAGGATCTGGAAAAACTAATACAATGTTAACTTTACTCGAACATCCAAATGGAATAGGATTTGAAAATGTATACCTATATTCCAAATCATTACATATACCAAAATATAAATATTTAAGACAATTGTTGTCACCTATAAAAGAGATTGGATATTTCGAGTATGAGAGTGATGAAAATATTATTCCTCCTTATGAAATAGCACCAAATTCAGTCATTATATTTGATGATATTCCATGTGGAAACCAAATTATATTAAGAGACTATTTTATTTCGGGAAGACATAGAAACGCAGACTGTTTTTTATATTTCAAGGGTATTCATCAATTCTGAAGACTTATAGGTGAAAACACCAATTTGCTTATTTTATTCAAACAGGATTCTATGAGTTTGAAACATATATATAACGATCATTGCATGTTGGATATGTCATTTGATTATTTCAAGGAACTCTGCTCACACTGTTGGAAAGATTCTTATGGATTTTTGCTAATTGATAAAGATTGTGAATTGAATTCTAGTCGATATAGAAAAAATTTTGATTCATTCATATATCTATAAAATGGATAAGCGGTTGGCTGAGGAATTGATAAAGTCAAGAAAAGATGTCAAGGATAAGCTTAATAGTCTAAAATTAGCCATGACCACTACACAATCACAACTAGAGCAAGCTTACAAACCAATAACTCAACCACTACAACAACTTATTTCTAAAATAAATGAACCTTTCAACATAAAGGAGGAATTCAAAGAAGAAAAAGAAGAACCTGAAACTTCTATGTTTTACACAACACCATTAAAACCTAAACCAAGTTTCTCAAGATTATTTTATGAGACATCAACACCTACAACACCTACAAGAACTGGTAAAACTCCTATTCTACCAACGGAATTACCATCATTTTTTGATACAAGCCTTGCATCTGTTAGTCAGTTACCATCTATACAAGAACCTAGTCAGTTACCTAATACTATGCAAGAACGTTGTCAGTTACCAACTATACTAGAAACTAGTGTTATAGCTCAAACCAACCCCTTCGAAAGCTCGGAAATTCAAAATATTTCAGATATACTGGAACAGTCAAAGCAATCGGTTCAAAATTCAATCGACACGAAACCATATGAAATATGGTTACAAAGTTTTGATCCACTACAAAGAGATTATATCGATGCTAGTGTAAAGGATACTGAACATAATTTTGATCATCATCATGGAATAGTACATGATATAGATACTGATAAATTCTATTTGGGGACCACACTTAAATTTGTAGAAATTATTGGAAAAAAATGTGAAAGTAGATGGAAAATTTATGATGGTACAAAAGGATTGTGGGAATTACTATTTGAAAAATATCCTAAAGACTATAAAGATGAGGATTTGGATAATTATATGGATATTTTAGCTAAAACCAACGCATATCGAAGAAATTATGATCCAAATGAACGAGTGCAGGGAAATGGATCTTCAACATATATAACTATAATAGGACCATACTGACAAAAACATGGTATAACAAAAACACGACTCATCAAGTCAATATATTCTCGTTTTAAAAAACCGAAACCTCTAATAACTAGAATGCGAACTGGTAAGGGGTTGTGGAAGATTAACAAAAACGATATAGATTATGTATATTGGGATAATATCAACGAATTGGTTGATAGGTTAAGACCTATAGTAGCATCCATGATGGCTGGCAATTCCAACCATAATAATGAAATAATATCCATAATTGAAGAGTTACGTGAAGCTAAAGTAATTGCATAAATACATCCTCAAATTTGTAAACGAATCAAACCGAAAATGACGGTCAACAAGTTTGGTTCTCATTTATTCAAGAGAAATGAAACAGAAAACAATATCAAATTATTTAATCTTTCCGAGGTTAATTGATCTTATGTAATGGTTTTACCATTTATTGGTCGATATGTAGAAGGCGAGACAAATTTTGTTTTAATGCCGGATGGAAAACAATCATATAGATTTCCTTTCGAACAAGGAAACATTTCGTATGGAGAATATTCAAAAAATAATGTCTCATTGTTAATTAATGGTAAAGGAGGAAAACTAGAAAACAGAAGTGTTAAAAAAATGACTTGATAGCGTTTAGACGTGAAACTGGTAGTAAAATAACAGAATTTTATGGTGAATTACAAATAAAATGTCCTGTATTGATTCAAAATAAAACAGTTCAATAATGAGTACTATCAAAGGAGATGTGGTGAATGAGTTCCACAAACCAGCAAGAAATTTTTTTTAAAGAAGAGTAGTGATTGTAAAGGGAATCAATGATCTTTTTCAAGCAGATTTAGTTGAAATGCAACCATATTCAAAAATAAACAAAGCATATAGATATATTTTGATAGTAATAAATGCGTTTTCCAAATTTGTTTGGGCAATTCCAGTCAAAACAAAGACTGCTAAAGATGTAACCAACGCAATGGAATCGATATTGAGCAATGTTGAAATCCCACCAAAAAATTTGCAAACAGATCGCGGAAAGGAATTTTTTAATACAAATTTTCAAAAATTGATGGGAAAATATATTATTAATCACTATAACACTTTTTCCAACATGAAAGCAAGCATTGTAGAAAGAGTAAATAGAACACTTAAAAATAAAATGTGGAAACAATTCAGTTTGCAAGGAAATTATAAATGGTTGAGAATATTACCTGATATAGTGACAGAATACAACAATACCCAACATTCTGTTACTGAGATGAAGCCGTCTCAAGTTACTAAAAAACATGAAAAGCAGTTACTATCAAAAGTTTATCGTCATATAAAAACAGTGAATCCTTCCAAATATGAGAAGGGTGACTATGTGAGAATAAGTAAGTTTCGTGAGATGTTTTCAAAAGGGTATACACCTAACTGGTGAAATGAAATCTTTGTGATTAAAAAAATAAAAATCACAAATCCAACAACCTACATATTGGAGGATCATAGAGGTGAAGAGATACAGGGTGCATTTTATAAGGAGGAGTTGCAAAAAGTTAAACATTCTGACGTGTATTTGGTAGAAAAGATTCTAAGACGGAAGGGAAATAAAGTTTATGTTAAATGGTTGGGTTTGAATAATTCACATAATTCCTGGATTCTAAAAAACAATGTCTTGTAATAATTGATAAAATAAAACACTTCTTGGTAGATAATTCTTTTATTTCTATACAAATATAGTCCTAAAATGGGTAACACATTACAAAAAATGAATGCAAAGATTGATATTTAATTCTACAAAATTGATGCAGCAATTATAAGTACATTCCAGTTGCTTGTTACGAAATTTCTATTCACAAAATAAAGTCTAAACTTATACTCTAAAATGAGTCATTATAATCACACAAATGAATATTTTCTACACATCTAAATCGATTTATATACAAAGTATTATTCAAAAAAGCACTCAAGAACAATACTCTTGCTGTAGACCTGCTGCTAACATTACCTTATCTATAATAGTAAACAGTTTTCCTGAAATCACAATTTATAACTAGACATATAATTTAGTTTTTACATTATATCAAATCTTTTGGTTTATACATATTTTCTAATTTCATGTTGAAAATTGAATTCTATTATGACTTTTTTTTCAACTGTATAAGTTAATCTTGTATGGACGAAGAATTATTTTTTCAACAAATTTACAATTTATATGAAGCAACAACTAATTCTCGCAGCATTGAACACACTGCATTAACACATTCATCTTCATCATCAATCTCTTCCTGCAATATGTTTATATCTTTATTCCCCCATGCCAAAGTTCGAAAATGTTTTTGAATTATGTAACGTTTATCATCCTTATAAGACAATGCAACTTTATTTTTCATTTGTGTGTACATATCATGTTTTTTGATTTGAAGATATTCATATTTCTATATTTAATTATGGAATTCTCTATCACATCACAATAATCTTCTTTGGTAATAGAATTTTGAATCACGCACTTTTTCACACCCTTTGCTTTTTTCTCAGATTTATCTTCAAAATCAACACAATAAGCTTTTGCACCCGTCCCATAAAAACTCATTATTGGTTTTCCAGCAAATTCATCCATCATCTTTCCTACCTCAGAAATATTTTTAGTAATATTATGCATGTTTTCTTCATCATAATTTGAAGTATCAAATCTCTCTAAATTTGATTGAATATCTTGATAAAAGTTATCTGTTTTCACAAACAAAATTAAACTGTCCGTATCCGTATACAATAAAATTGCATTGTCTCCATATTTACTTTTTACATAATCATAATAAAAGTCATAAATTACTGTTTTTAATAATTCCAGAACTAAAAATCCAACATATATCGGTTTATTATAACAAACTTTCACTCGCTCCATTTGAATAGCGACAAAGTTATTCGTAAAAACTAAGGCATTTTTAAAATTAGGTTTTGCAATTAACGTTTCCGCCCCTTGCCTTTTCCCAACATTTTTCCAATGTGTTATCAATCTTACTCGACTCGCTTTTCAACATTTTCCATACTTTTTCCATATATTGCATTATTATATAATTTGTAGCAATCTTTTTCGAGCTTGTTTTTTGATTGATTTCTCATTTTGGTATTTGAATCAATGTATGGTTTGAGAAAAGGTGACTGTTTGAATTTTATTACCCTGTGAATCTTTTTTAATTTCAACCCACTTTTTAAAGCTCTCTGAAGATTTTGATGATGAATGATGTATTTTTGTTTATCATGTAAATTGCAAATTAATTTTTCTTGCTTGGAACCAGGTGCACAAATATTTTCTGGTGAAAACGGAAGCTCATTATGACGAAAATGTAAACTCTCACGATAAATTATATCTACGTCCAAAACATATCCATACTCTGAACTTTGTGGAATAGATTGATAATCAAGTGAGTTAATTTCATCTTGCGTTAACCAAGAAAAATCACTCACAGGAAGGTATTGACACATACTATGTCCATACAAGTTTGTTGCATCTAAATACATAATATATGATTTTGATATTGATGAGTTGAGATTTGGAAGAAAGGGGTTATCAGCTTCAGCTTTTCTATCACTGCAATGACAAATTCCACCTCTAATATTATTTTAAAAAAAATTAACCATGTCAATATCAGTTGATAATTCCAATTTGACTTTTGTTGTACGTAACATTGCATCCCAACTCAAACCTGGAGCTGTGAAATATTGAGCTGGATCCAAATTGTAAATTTCAAAAGAAACATTTCTGAATGCTTCAAAGAAGTCAGTCAATATGAGAACATCTGATAATAAGTAGACTTTGGTATAATCCATTAAATTTTGACAATTGAATAATTCCCAAATATTTTTTGCTCTTTCATAATCTAATGGATCAATAGGTTGTTTTTTAAGAATATCATAAAATGCATCAATACTGGGAAGTTCAGTTTCATACAATTTCTCCATTGAGTTTACATAAGAATAAGGATAAACACCTTTTTTTCGAACTTCATTAAACTGTATTGAATCATCAAAGTATCTTTTAATTTCAATACATTGACTCGTCTCTAAACTCTCACCCAATTTTTCCAAAGAAGAGTTAACAAAACGGAAAGAATCTAAGAATCTCAGTTTTACATAAATATTTTTTTCCTTATTATTTTTAATTATTTTATCAACTAAGATTGATTTGGAATAAGAAATATATTTTTCTTTTGTTTGAGCAATGCATTCAATTTGACTATCTTGATTACAAAGCAACTTGATGTACATATGAAGATCATAATTTAGGTTATGAAAACATATTGGAATAAAGTGGGGAATTTGATAATTTAGATAACATACACTATGTGCAGATCCTCTAAACTTTCCAGTTAGATGATCATGATCTCTGACTTTCACTTCCCCAGGTTTGAATAATTCTTGACAAATATGACATGCTGTACTATTTTCAAATACAAGTTTCTCTTCATAAGTTAATTTAATTGGTATGGTAATTTTTTTTAAATAATCATTATAGATTCTATGAGTATGTTCTTCAATACGTTCACAAAATTCTGCACCTGCATCAATACCAAAATAATAATCTTTCACAGACAAAGAATCATCATATGAACATTTAATGAAATATGCGAAAGCGTAAGGTTCATGCTTAAAAGTAGCTATAGTGTAAGGTTTAGAATCAATTTCCGGTTGGTTATATTCTAAAGGTTTTAAAAAACATTCGAAATCTGCATGTATCACAAAAGGTATTTTCATCTGTTTTTGGAAATTTTCAAATTGGACAATATTCTTAGGAATAATTTGACCAAATTTATTTGTTTTTAAACTTGTATCAGGAATTTTTGTAACTATATGATTGCAACCATATTTTGTATGCATATCTAATTTCGTTTGTGAATTGAAAATTATCAAACAACCATCACAGAAGTACTTTGCAGATTCCGATTTGTTGATTTGAGATGATAATAATCGAGACATATTCTTTATCCAACAATAGTGATTATTTTTGTTGTCACTTATCAATAACAAATTAACATGAATTGGTTGTTTCTTATCAGTAAAATGAAGGGGGCCAACCACTTCATATTCAACTCTATTGTTTTCACAAACACTTTCAAGTCCGTACACATTTATTAAAATTTGATTTAAATTTTCAAATTTTTGTATGTCCTTCAACTTCACAGGAAATTTTATATCACCAAAATTGAAATTTTCGAAAAAGTTTGGATACGAGGAGGGTCTATCAACATTTTTATCTACTGGCACTATCACACTAATAATACTCCATCCAAAACAAAATTCATCACTATTTTGCACGTTGACAACTGCTTTTTTGTTTAATATTGACTTGGGTAATGGAATATATGAAGATGCGCGAGTAACATTCAACTTATTCACATTTACTTCCAAACACATAATTTTTATCAACGCCCAACCTGACCCATTTTCAGCAAATGTTGAAATTTTGTCTTTCAAAGTCTCACAAAACTCTTTAAAAACTTTATTTAAATTGTTTGATAAATGTATATTTTTGTTTTGTGTGTTGAATGATTTGGTTTCTTCATTTTCACTTGTTGGTAAAACAAATTTTCCAAACAATTCCAAATTTATTTTGAGTGAACGATGTTTTGTTATTTCATCATTAATCAAATTAACAAACTTTGGCTCGATTTCCTCAAAATAATTATCCAAAATTATAAAGTCTTTGGATGGAAGCAGCATGTATGTTATGATTCGGTTTTTGAATGCCGACTGGATAATTTTCACATTATCCATATTTTTCTTCACCACCTCACCTTTGTGAATATTTGATCGCAAATGTCCACTGATTTGATTTTTTGGAAACCAAACATCACAATCACTACATCTTTTCAAAGTTAACTTATGAATTTTGTTTAGATTTTGGTCACGTTTACACTTTTTTTCAGGAATCAAACTTTTCACTAGATTTTCACTTTTTCTTTTCCCTGAGATTTTCATCTGGATTCCTGAACTAGATGGTTGACAACTGATAGACTCTTTTTGATGTCTATTCAGATTTCTTTTATGTTGACAACTTTAATCACAACTACTACATTTAAACATGGTTAAATCTCTATAACTTCACTTCATCAATTGAAGAATAGAATCAGAATAATATGAAATGTTAATAAGCAGACGTTTTATTGTTTCTTGTCAACCACTTTCCTGAGTACCTCCCCCCCCCCACCATCATCACGTTTCAGCAAATTCAGTATTCATACGCTTACGGCCTTACGTCTCGTCAGTTACAATCAACCTTCGATATGAGTGATCAAATCTTAATCCAAGAAGATGATGTTAGTACGTTATTGGAAGATTTGTTAAAATCACCAATAATGTACGAAGACGTTTCACCCTACACATCACCTTTGAAAGGTAAGCAACATCTCAATGATCAAGGAGAAGAGTCTCTTCATGATCAACCTATTCAACAGAACCTCTCCAAGACAAATCAGAATGTTACAACCCCCAGCCCAAATCTCTCCAAGAAGATTCGGAATGTCTCAACCCTGAAGAACTCGACGAAGATTTTGAGCCGGGACAGGTGTTTGCTCTGGAAGAGCAAACACAGGAAGAGACAACAGTTTTATAAGAAATTTAAAAAAATAAATATAAAGTTAGAAGTCAAGTTAGTAGATTAGAATTTGATTTAAATAGATGTAAGGAGGTTTTAAATGTTTTAGAGTTAAGAGAAAAATATATAATCACAGAGAATAATTTAAAAAGAAAACAAGATACTTTACTAAATTCAATTTTTAAGAAAGATGAGTTTAGAAAGGTAAATAATTTTTTTTAAAAAATAGTTTTTTTCTTTAGATGAATTCGCCAGAGTATTTAAAGAAAACAGGTATCTTTAACAGGTATAAAATGATTGTAAATGCTTCACGAAAGCATATTTCATGTAAATACTTCAACAAGACAGGTCGAGGTTTGATAAACAGTTTTATCAATAGACTACCTGTTGAGCTTCATATCCCAGGTTATCAATTTTGCGGTCCTGGTACAAATTTAGAAGAAAGATTGAATAGGGGGGATTCTGGTACCAATCTATTAGATGCAGCGTGTAAAGAACATGATATAACATATGCGAAAACTGACAATCTACCTCAACGACACGAAGCAGATCAAGTTTAAGCAAATAAAGCTTGGAAGAGAGTTAAAGCTAAAGACTTATCGTTGGGAAAAAAATGTGCAGCTCTTGCAGTAACAGGAATCATGAAGGGTAAACGTAAACTTGGAATGGGTATCAAGAAAACTAAGAAAAAGATGAAAAGACGAGTAATAAAACCACCTGAAAAGATTGGTGGTTTTCTTCCATTACTTCTTCCAATCTTGGGTGCACTTGGGGCTTTCGGCGGTGGTGCAGCTGGAATAGCTAAGGCTGTTAATGATATAAAAGTATCAAAGGAGCAACTTGAGGAATTACATCGACACAATAAAGAAATGGAAAATCTTTCCAAGGAGGGTGGTCTTTACATTAAACCATATAAAGGAGGTGCTATCAAAAGAAAATCTTAAAAAAAAAAAAAGTCAAATAATATTTCCACAGAGAGCTCTTTCAAATATTGATATACTAAAATATGTAAATATTCTAAAAATTCCACATTTTAGAGGTGTTTTTATGCGTGATAATCTCCCTGAAAAATGTAAAGTGAGTTAATACACAGGTTGGCCGAAGTTTCTTTTTAAAAAACTTTATTTTTACTGGTATTAACAATTATTAGAATTATACAAATATTATTGAGGACTGGATTGGTTTTAAAGATACGTGTTGAATGACGGCTTGAATCTAAATCTGCTGTCTCCGGGCGTGATCTGGTATAAATAGGTCGGGAATGCTGGGCTTGCAGAATTAGTGTTTGGTCTGCAGGAACCCATCATATAACTCCTCCCTCCTTAAGAATCAACTTTAAGGGTAGCGTGGAAGTTGAATCTGGATGTCTTCTTCCGTAACTCTGGAGCTCTTCTTTCTTCTTCCTTGTACTATTGGAAGTACCTTTTTGAATATAAAATAGAGACAAATTGTAATTACACAAATATATAATATAAGTGTCCACACACTAGGGGTTGTCTCTAAATCAGGATAATATAATTTTGGTTGGTTTGACACTATTTCACTGGTTAGTTTGTGAAGTCCGTCAAGTTGAAGTTCACGAAGATGTACACTTAAGTCTAAAGTGGGTAGAAGAGTGTCTTTCACTTCAATGTCTGGGAATAGTATTGTTTTACTATTATCTTCCAAGGTCTTCTGATTGTTCAGGATTAGTTTGGATTTGGTGATGACGTGACAGTTTTTTGGAATGCTGCAAATATATGTTCCAACTAGGTTGATGATTTCTTGTTGGTTAGAACATCGGAGTTCAATGCTTTCCTTGGTCGGGATTATTAAAATCCATTGGTTGGTGTTTTCCAGCTGATTGATTATTGTTTGGGTGATGGTTACGTCAATTTGTTTGCATGTTGAAGTGTCGGAGTCAGTGTTGAGTAATTTCACTGAACATGGGGCATTTTCGTCAATATCTTTCAAATTGCTTTTATCGCATAGATGAAGATTTGAATGTATTTGTCGACATGACTCATAAAATGTGTAGTGCAACTGATTTTTCAAGACATATTTATTTTGGGGTATTACTGTCTTAAAATGGTGATTTTCCTTAAGAATCGGTACTGAATACAAATGAAAGCAATCGAAGTATTCTTCGTGAGTTATTGGAATGTGTAATAGATATGTAATTCTATTATTGATGATGTAACTCTCGATTTCAATTAGCTTTTCAAATGATAGAAGGTTTTGTTGGGTTACTTCTAAGGGCATTCGTTCTAGTCCTAGTTTGTTTTGTAGGGTTAATAGTTCTTTGAGAAGTTCTTCATTTTTAATTATACTAGGATGCATAACTTTGAGTTTCGAAAAAGTCAGAGAATTTTCAATATCTTGGAGAATTGAGTCTATTATTTCAAAGATGTTAATTATCTGGTTCATGGTGTCTTTTATATAGATAGCATTTTCTCTAATGGTGGTTCTTTGAACCATGAATGCTATTTGATTTAATTTAGTTTCTAACAGTTTTTCGTTATGACTTATTTGTCGAATTGTCTCATTGAATCGTTCAATGATACCGAGAGAAAGTGAATTATGTTTCAAAATACTTGACTCGGTGGTTTTCTGGTTTTGGTAGAGATTGTTAATTAACTTATCGTATTTTTCTCCGTCCTCATAATCTAAGTTTCCTGATATTGATTTAAAAATAGATCCTAAACCATTAATTAGTCCTCTCTTAATTCTATTTGGTTGTGGTAGTATTTCCTTTAACTTATCTTGTACTCTATTTCTAGTTATGGTCAGTAGTTTAAGATAATTACTAGTGTCCTCTAAATAATCCTTATTTTTATTGATTAGTATAGTAAGATTATTAGTTTTTCTATCTAACTTATCCAATTCTAAAATTATTGGATTTAGATCGTAAAAGTGTATTAGTGTATATACATAATCTATGATTCTTGCATTACCCAAGTTTATTGGTATTTCTTGTTTATCGAGTACGTCAATGAGTTTGATCGTACATCTTTTAAAATTGATTGATGGGTATTTGAAGTTTTTTCGTATTATTTCACAAAATGGTTCATAAATTGTTGGATCTTCAAAATATATTGAATACAATTTTCCGGGAATAATGAAACTCTTAACGAATTGCATTATGTCGTTTTCAAAATTGTTTTCGGGTAACTGCAAGAGAAATCGTCTTTTTCTTTCGAAAAGAATTAACAATTTAGTCTTGGCTGGAGAATGATGAACTTTTGAAACGATTACTTGATTTGCACCATAATTTATTGCTGTTTCAATAATTGGTATCCCTACAATTGGGTGTTCCGATCGATTTGTATGTACGGTTTCATCATCATTTACATTATCTTGTATATCTAATTCAGGGGTTTCGTCTAATTGAGCTATTATTGACATGTTATCTAAATTTCTTGGATTATAATCAGTTACATTACTAGTTGAAGGGTTTCCAGTTGATTCGAATAACTTATTAAAATTATCTACATATGAAATTAAATTGCTTATGTCATCATTAGTATCCTTTGTATGTAGTTCGATTCTACTAAGCGCGTCAGCATTTGTGTTAGCTTTACCTTTTTTATAAGTTATTTCATAATCAAATTCTTGAAGTTTAAGTCGCCATCTTACTAGTTTTGAGTTCGGGTCTTTCAAATTAAATAACCATTGTAGTGGTTTGTGATCAGTTATTATATTGAATTTCTTCCCAAACAGGTATGGTCGAAAATATTTTGTCGCCCATACTAAACATAGACATTCTTTTTCTATGGTAGAATAATTTTGTTCAGATTCATTCAATGTCCTCGAGGCATATGCTACAGGTAAATCTTTTCCAATTGGGCCTTGTGAAAGTACGGCTCCTAATGCAAAATTGCTAGCGTCACAAGTTAAATTAAATGGTTTCTCAAAATTTGGATATTGTAGAATTGGTTGGTTAATTAAAAGGTTTTTGCATTTTTCAAAGCATTCTACAAATTCTTTATTGTGTTCTATTTTAGTCCCTTTCTTTAAACATTTAGTTAGTGGTTTGGTGATCTTTGCGAAGTTATCTATAAATCGTCTATAATAACCTAAGAGTCCTAAAAAGCTTTTGATTTGTTTCGTTGTTGATGGAATAGGGTAGTTTTTTATTGCTTTTATTTTGTTGGGGTTCGGTTTAACACCTTCCGGAGTTACTATATGTCCTAAGTATGCTACTTCATGTCTTAAAAACTCACTTTTATCAAGTTGTATTTTGAAATTTGATTGTCTTAATCGTTTAAAAACAGATCTTAGTTTTTCCAAGTGTTCTTGTAAAGAAGTTGAGAAAATTATTATGTCATCAAGGTTAACAAGACACTTTTCGTTTTGTATACCTCTCAAAATATTGTCCATTATTCTCTGAAATGTCGCAGGGGCATTCTTTAGTCCAAACGGCATTCTTGTAAACTCGAAATGTCCGTTTTCAGTGTTAAAAGCTGTTTTTGGTATATCATTTTCGTCTAATTCGATCTGGTGAAAACCGCTTGCAAGGTCTAAAGTAGAAAAATATTGACATTTCCCTAGCTTATCAAGCAATTCATTAATATTTGGTAACGGGTATTTGTCATTGATAGTTTTCTCGTTCAATTTTCGGTAGTCAATTACTACTCGCCATTTTTGTTTACCGCTCGCGTCAAGTTTCTTTGGTACAACCCATATAGGCGATGACCATGGTGAGTTCGAAGGTCTTATTATGTTCTGATTAAGCATTTTATTAATTTGTGATTCTACCTCTTTTTTATGTATGAATGGGTATCTATATGTCTTTGTATAGATTGGTAGTTCGTCACTTGTCTTAATGCAATGTTTGATTTGATTGGTGAATGTTAATTGAGTGTTTTCTTGGTAAAATATATCTGAGAATTCTTGACAAAGTTTCCAAATTTCGTTCTTCTCTTCAGGGTTCAAGTGATCAAGTCGTATTTGATTTATGTCGAAATTCTGGGGTTGATGTGGATTATTGGAAATAAAATTTGTATCTATAACTTCCATTTCATTTTGTTCAAATTGATCAACTTCAAATGGTTCTGATATATCTAACGTTATTGCTTCACAAGTATTATTAATAATTGTTGTCAATGCATTTCCATTTTTTGCATGTAATATGGAATTGGGTATTTCACAATTGTTTAATTTTTGATATGGCATTAATATATCACCATTACTTATACTCGTCTTAATTTTAATAACTTGTTCTGTACGTGGGGGTATAGTTATGTTGTTTAATTGGGGTTTAGTTTGCTCGAATTTCAATTTTATTTTTGAAAATGGTGTAATTAAATATCCTTTATCATAATTGATGGTGGCTTGTAACTTTTTCAAATTATCGAGTCCTATTAAACCGTCAAAAAGATGATGAAATTTAAAAAGATAAAATTTCAAAGTTTGAGAGTTTGGCAAATTAAAAATATTTGAAGCGGGAATTTCTGCTGAATGTTTATGTGCAGATTGTTGAAAAACTGTTGACACAACAAATGGGTCATATCTAATGTGTTGTGGATAAAGTTTGTTTACTAAATTCGGGTCTAGAAATGATTTTGTAGATCCACTATCTATTAATAGTTTAATTTTATTTTCTGGGAATTCTATGTAGGATAACTCACTCGTGTTAGTATTATTCAATGAAAATACGGGTGGTGTTAAGTTTCCTGCTTTGTTGACGAATCCGCGTGAAAATTTACATGATCATTATTATTTTCTTCATGACGTGATGAATTATTTGTGTCATATTCATAGTCCTCGCGTAGACTATAATCGACGTTATTTTGTAAAGGTTGATGTTGATTTTCAACAGCTTCGTATGCTGAGTCAAAGTTTGATCTTGTTTCTGTATTAAATAATTCTTCAGAAGTAAAATTTCTTGGTTGTGAGGGTTGATTTTTAAAGAAGTTTCTTCCTTGATTATTATTATTTTGTCTAAAATTGTTAGTTCCATACGATGTGGAAACTCCGCTCATTGGCGTTGGTTGTGAGACATTTTTGTTTGGGTTTGGTTTAAATACATTTGTATTATTATTATTGCTCGGTCTGGAACGATTATTTTGGTTGTAATTATTATGGAAATTCGGGTTTGGTTGTCTCCAATTGTTATTTCTTCCGAATGGAGCATGTGAATTTCTAAGATTATAATTAGGTCGGTAATTCGATCTATGCTCAAAATTATTATCGTTTCTTCCAAAATTCTGATTATTTAAAGAGTTATTTCGATTGGATTGATTGGGTTGAGAAAAAGGTTTGTTATTGTTATTTAGGTTTTGGAAATAATGCATCTTAGATTCATTCATTACGAATTGCAATGCTTCTGGTAAATCTGTAGGTCTCATACACCTAATTGTTGTCCCTAACGGTTCTTTTAATCCTGATAAGAATGTTTTGAGGGCTAGCTCGTTATAAAGGTTTCTCTTAATTACTTTTCCTTCCTCGGTTTCTTCGTGCATACTTATGTATGAACATATCAAATTTAAAATATGAAGAATCCTATCATAAAATTGACTGGGCGTTTCATTATTGGTTTGTCTTGACATTACAAGATCCCTATTTAAACATACTTCGTCTCTTTGGTCGGCGAAATGTCTACTTAAAATGTATTTCAAAGCGTCCCAAGTGGTAATACTTTGCGTACCAAGAACTAACTTTGCGTTTCCTGACAGTTTCCCTATTATACAATTTATCAAGTAAATATTCTGAAAATGATTCGGTTCATTTAGTTTGTAAAATGTATCAATTAAACTTTGACAAACTGCTAGATACCTATTTAAATCATTTGGATTGCCATCAAATGTGGGCACACAGTTTAAAAATTCTGGTCTTAGATCCATTATTATTATATTTCTTTCGAAATTGCTATTTATATTATTTATGTCCTCAATTTTAAAATTCTAAAGTAAGAATTTGAGAAAATAGATTCAGTCCGTGGAAAACCAATTTAAAACAGTAATTCAAACAAATTAAAGTGATTCAATTGCACTTACATTAAAATCATCAATGTCTTCATTTCCATTCTTAATTATTGACTGGTAGGCGATGCTTGTCCTTCCAAATCAGCAATATCCGATGAATCCAGCGATGTATGTCTGAGTTCAGGCAAATATCCAAGTTGCACTTGTAACTAGTAAGTCCGTTTTCCCGATTCGTTCACTCGAACTAATTATCGATATTCGTTCGATAATCTCGAAAATCCTACCGACTGCGCCAGTAAATACACAGGTTGGCCGAAGTTTCTTTTTAAAAAACTTATTTTTACTGGTATTAACAATTATTAGAATTATACAAATATTATTGAGGACTGGATTGGTTTTAAAGATACGTGTTGAATGACGGCTTGAATCTAAATCTGCTGTCTCCGGGCGTGATCTGGTATAAATAGGTCGGGAATGCTGGGCTTGCAGAATTAGTGTTTGGTCTGCAGGAACCCATCATATAACTAGTGAATGAGTGTGGTGTTTTGAATCTAGATAGTGAAAAAAATCATGGATCTCATTGGACTGCGTACATAGAAAAACAAAATAAAGTGTTATATTTTTATAGTTATGGAAATCTGAAACCATCAACTGAACTAATCAAATATTTAAATTCTTGTGGCAAAGTTGAGATATGGTATTCCTATGAAGCTTTTCAAAAATTTGATACAGTTATTTGTGGACAATTAACATTAAAATTTCTATATAATAATATGATATAAGAAAAAATTGCTAGTAAAGTTGAGAAAGTCATGACTACAACTATTGCCATATCAGGAAATACTTCTGTATTATCAGCAGAATTCAATCCACCTATATTTTTGGAAGATGATAGAGAATATTGTTTGGGGTTAGCAGATTTTGAAACGTTTATGAGTATACCAAACATACAAGCAGGCAACAATAAACTACATGTAGCGGATAAAGTGATAATATTTCCGGAAGGAGCTTATGATTTGGAAGATATTGAAAAATATATAAATAGTGTGATTGATGAGATTTCTGGGGAATCTGTTGAATTTATATTGAAAGCTAATCCTAATACTTTAAAATGTCATCTTTATTGCTCAAAAGAAGTTGATTTTACACCAGAAGATTCAATTGGTAAACTATTGAGTTTTAAGAAACAAAAAATTTTATCAAAAATATCAACGGAATCAAATGAAGTTGTGAATATTAGTAAAGTGAATGCAATATGCATTGATTGCAACATTTGTGAAGGATCATATAGTACTGGTCAACCTGTTCATATAATCCATCAATTTTTTCCTACCGTTCCTCCTGGGTATAAAATAGTGGAGTCACCATTGCCTATACTGTATTTCCCCATTAGCGTCACAACAATCAACAATATCACTGTTAAAATAGTGGATCAAGACGGAGATTCAATAAATTTTCGTAACGAAACAATTACAGTTCGGTTACATTTGAAATATTAAAGAAGATGGTTATCAGATACAATTACTAGCCCAAATCATCACCTTATAAAGAGAAAAAATCACTGAAAAAACCAGTTCAAAACGAGACTCTAACAAGTTAACATTGAAAAATCGTCAATTTCTTTTATCTCTTGGATTGAAATTATTAAAATGATTAATGTTCTTAGTGTTGACGAAAAACTATATGTAGACAATTCAATCATTAGCTCTGAGCTTCATTCCTATCAACCATTCGTTTCTTCAAAATTTGAATACAATGATGAAATTCCTATTCCCATACAAGAACTTGATGTCTACACTCTACCTTCAGAGAGTCAACTTTATATTGAAGGACAATTAACTACTGAAAAGGGAACATATTCAAAGAGATATAAAAAAATCATTTTAAATATGAAGCAAGAACTAGTTCTGATCAGAGCAAGTAATGATATAGATGCTGTTCAGTTTATTGATGATGTTACTGCCCCTGTTTCCAAAGTGGAAAATCCAAAAGTAACGTTTGAAAAGATTTATTGGAAAAGACTACATATTCATATCACAACAACTAGATTTGACTAAAATTCTTGAATCTAATAAAGATTTGTTAATTGGATTTCGTAGTTGCGAAGTTGTTGAATATTCCTCACTACCTGAAACATCTCGTCATACATGGCCTGTGAAAACGAGTAGCAAACTTGAAGCACCTCGACATATAATAATTGGTTTCCAAGAGAATAGAAAAGGATTGGTTACAAAAGATATGAGTCAATTTGATGATGTAGATTTAACAAATAATATTAGAGTATTTTTAAATTCAGAAAGATATCCATATCACGATCTTTACTTGAATTTCAAAGATAACAAATTTTCTGCTCTGTATGAAATGTTTGCAAACTTCAAAAATTCATATTATAATATGCAAAATGAACCAATTTTCAACTCACTAGAATTTAAAAAAAGATGTCCTATCGCACACATTGATTGTTCTCATCAAAAAGAAACACTTCAAATGGGAATTGTTGTTATGAGAGTGGAATTTGAAACCAACATCAACACAAAGAAAGACACTTCGGTCTATTGTCTCATTTTACATGATAAAATATTCAGTTATAATCCTTTTACCAAAATAGTCAAGCAGATGTAGAGCGCAGGTCTTCAAAGTAATATAAAAAGTAATTACTTCTTAAAACTATATTCATAATGAATTCAGAGTTGAAGCTTCGCTTGTCTAATTATTTAGCAAAGTTGAAAAAATTAAAAAAACAAATTCATTATCATAGTAATAAAAAACAGATTATGAAAAAAATTTCACAAATGAAAATATTAAGTTGCTCACTTTAGATGTCCAGGGATTTATGATTGAAAATAACAAATTTATTCCTAAAGAATCGGCTGCATATGATGGAGATAAAATATGTCATTATGTATTTAGATCTCCTCTTGCTTCACCTTTACCTCCGATCAAGACAGGTTCTGAAATGAGAACCTTTCCAGTGCGTTATGGACGTGGTGATAGGTACGTGACTTAGAGTATAGGGTATGATATTGGGCTGCTAATTCAACCTTGTATCTGCATTCGGCGGTGTTTCCTTTGTTTTCCGATTCTTCTATCCGGCTACCAAGGATGTTTGCTTGCCGTCAGCTTCTTTTATTTAATGTCGCTGGACGGACATCAAACCTTTCGATTTAATTTTTAGTGGAACACCGCTGGGTTTTAAAAGGGGCTGTGGTGCTCATACAAATTTACAAAATTATATTTATGTTTTTTTTTCTCCAAGCAACCATCTCTTTTTCTCATCGCCTGCTTCCAAATGTGACAAAGTCATCGATTTTTGACAGGTTTGCAGCGTTCCAAAAATATGGAGAAAAACTTGAAAATGTATATTATTTTCCAAACAAAAATGTTCATAGACCTTTTAGTTTTTAAAATACAGGGCTAAATTGAAAATATTGCATTTAAAAATAATAACAGTAGTGGCACACTGACGCGGAAGCTGCAAATTTCTATTTATAAAAATGACGCAGATACCCCGCAAAATCACCCAAAATGAGCACCCTGTTCAGTGACTTCTGGTCGAAAAATGAAAATTTTGGTCTCCTATAGGGCACCTATCTACTCTATCTGTTCCATCTGCAAAAATCATCAACCTGTCGATATTTGACAGTTTACAAAAAATGTTGACATTTTAGCCGACATATTCTCAAAGTTCTTAAAAAAAACATGAAACCTATGTATTCACCTGATCTCAATATCTTTTTAAATAAAATCTCCAGATGAGGTGCAAAAATATACGGGAAGACCCTGTACGCAACGCGAACGATTTCCGAAGATAATAGGTCTGATTGGTCGAGTGCTGCACGTGGGTCAATATGGCGATTTATGGTTTATTGGGTGCCGCAAGTCGGCTGAAAACAATTGGTGTTTATGTCGTATTTCGAAATATGCGCGCGGCCGTGTGGTGATGCTGTATCGTATTATTTTTCGTTCGATTTGGATTAAATTACTTAAAAAATGAATTGAGTCAAGTAGTTTCAAAATCATTGGTATTGGTATTGTTATGGTGGGGGGGCAAACCACTGAACAGCGACTTGGCCTCAGAGGCCCTTTTTTGCCAACCCCAGGACTACTGTAGTTCTTTCTAAGTTGATGATGGAGACCATCACCTAGTTCATTATTTGAACTAGCAGGACCAATTAATCAAGGCTAATTATTTACTTTTTGACTATCAGTAATTGATAATACTGCAGTCTTCTCAGTAACGTTCGCCAGTGAAAGTACCACTAAATGTCGAACAAAAATAATCTCTGCTCACCTCGGGACTCGAACCCGATCACCGCAAACTACCTTTCCGGTGACTTTTGTTGTCGAATGGCGCCTTACACCACTCAGCCACCTAGTCGCTCAGTTTCAAAACCATAGTTCCATATCTTTAGCGTCAGAAGATGATAATAAGTATAGTTATTAAAAAGCAATTAATGTTATCCATGAGCACAAAAATTATTTTGTAGAATATTATGCAAACATTCAACTGAGATCAGTTAACATCAAGGTTCTGAATTAATTATCAACTGCTACAGAGCGTTTGTCTGATGGTGATGATTTTTGTTTGGGTTGAATATTTTTCAACTGCTTGTTTGTACCAGAGCATAGCAAGAATACAGATGAATTCTTAATTTTTTCAAGTGAATATTCATAGCAAACCATTCAAAATGGAGAGAAACGCCCCGAAAATGTCAGACTCTCGGTTTTGTTGCCACAAAAAGAGGCAACCAGTTCATTGATTCAATAAATAACTAGTAAATGAATTCGACACATCATTGAGCCGGAGACCAGAAACTGTGGGAATCGTATCAGAAAACTTGCAGTTCTTCAACTGACGACAATTCAAAAGAAACATTGAAATTTCATGAGATTAATAGGTTTGAAAATGGTGGTCGATTAACAGGTAGGAGCCTGACCTTCCCCAGAGCAATTCTTGTCTATTGCCACTCAGAGAGTACTCATTCATTTGTGGGAATTATTCCCCTTGGTCCCCGGATCCTTGACAATCAATCTTGTGTGATAGATGTGTTCTCATTATTTATGTTTGCGGAATTCGACAAATCACGAATTCAATCTTTGATCTCTTGTGTAGTTAGTCTGTTATGGATATTGACCACGATGTTTATACTGCAACAATGTTTTGGTATATAGACCACTCATTGATTTAAAACTAATTTCATTACTATGGATTGATTAACACACACTAACAATCAATTTATATTGGAACTATTGAAACAAAAAACGTGCAAATATTGATGTTTCAAAAATCTTATCGATTGTTCCGTGGAGGCCACGATTCCGCGCTAGAGAGGCAAGCATCGAAAAGTTTTTTGGGGCAAAAAACTGCATGATATCCTTTTCACGGTGCCCCCTCATGTTTCGTCACAATACCAAAACTAATTATCATAAGCTGGTACACTTGGTGTTTCATTCCTATACGTACGTTGAGGAGTGGAGGTAGTTTCTGATATCAACCGTGATCAAAAATTTGCCTTTGTATAACTTCAAGTTCAGTTATACTTCACGCAGGTTCAAACATTTGCCGGAGCGAACATAAACGCATTGAGGGCTGTCCTCTCAGGAAGCAGGAGCAAAAGAGAAAGCCATGGGAACGCACCGTTGAGCTCTCAAGAAAGGAAGATATTTCGGATGCGACAATTTCCTCAAAGCTCGAAGGAAAAACAAATCAGAGTTGCCAAGACTCATGAAGCTATTTGGATGAGACGGTACAACAGAGATAAGCACATGGGCTGACAATAGGGAGGACACAATACACCTACTCCTCCAAACATATTTTTCTGGAGTGGTTACTAATCCCTATCCTATTATAAATTAATGGACAATTTGCATACATTTTCGAATTTCATTTGAAATTTTATATACGTATTCTACATAATATTTGAAATTCATCAGCGAATTTTTTTTTTTCAAAATACCCAAAAATATACCCAATAAATGCAAAAGAAAACACAAATTTCACTGTATGATTGAAAACGAGGTGGCGCTATATCACCCCCTCGAGAGAGAGAAAGTTATTATAGACAATAAGCCAGACGGCATCAGTACACTAACTAATCCTTATATTTTCCATATTTCCAAAAAATATGCAAATTGTCCATTCTCCACAATGAGACATAAAATAAAAGTATTAAAACCAGCTTCCAGCCTTATCGTATATTCAAAACTATGTCACATTAAAACAACAAAATTCATAAGTCCTCTATTGAAACTCGGTCAGGTTCTGGCTGGAAATTTCAAATTTAGTTCGCGTTAAAAAGCAAAACTTTTTGGACCGTTTTCCTGGCGACTTATCTACGTCAACATCTGTCGTTCGAAAGTTTGGAGCAATGCACCGCAGTTTCGGAATGCTGACAAGCCATTATTCAACATAGCTGAATCAGTAAATAGCTATTTTGCAAAAGTTTGCTGTATGCGTAAATTCTTCCAGATTTCATTTCAATTTCCTGTTCTTTGATTCCCATGTGGATGAAATTCAATATCGAGTTATCACTTCGACAATATGTAGGAAATATGGGATGCTATGTCGACTTTTTTTATCATGGCGGAGACGGAAATTGCTGATTGACAAAGTTTTAACAGTTTTCAACAGCTATTGCGGCAATTTTGGATGTTTCCATAAACTTCAATAATCGTCTTTTATATTTTCAAATTAAAGCTGAAGCGAGTGGAGATAGAAAAAAATTGCCGAGTAAACAGTTTGGATTTTAAACCCTTCGGAATTTTTTGTGTACAGAGGCTGAGTGAAAAGTAAACAAAATCTAGATTCAAACCTTTCCAAAAATGGCAAGTTTTAAGTTTGAATTTACCAAAAATTTGAGTAACGAGCTCCTGGTGTCCAAACTTCTTGAAGATGTGACCATAGGACTTCGAAAATGAATGATTACTGGAATTATTGCTTTTGACATCGAGAGAGCGTTCGATCGAGTCTGGCACCAAGGGTTACCGTATTATATGACCCTAGACAAGTTCTCTGTTAACAGTTTTTGGCATCTTTTCTACCATAACTGGGCAGAAAATACCAGACATTAAACCTTCAAGAGCCGTGGTGCCACAGAGCTCTATACTGTCTCCAGTGTTACACAGGGTGTTACTTAATTGTATGTCATAATTTCAAAGGGGAGCTCCTGGATGACTTTTAAGTCGAAAAGGTCATATAAACTTGGGTCTCAAAATGCTTGGTTTTAGATCTATTTTATTTTCAGTTTTTGATACATTTTACAAAGACGGTTTGAGATATTGAACTGAATTTTGCCACAGGATATTATGCAAAAGGAACACATTTCTTGTTATTTTTATTTTTTCATTTTCATTTCATTTTATTTTAGTAATTTTTTTATTTTTTTTTCAACTTTTTTTCAGACCCAGGTTAATATGACCGTTCCGACTCAAAATTTATTCAGAAACTCCCCCTTAAAATCATGACATATCATTAAGTAGCACCCTGTACAACACTCCATCATACGAGAGATCAGAAATCAGATGAGAAGGAGCCCCCTGATTTATCCAAACCAAGTACCAGATCAGTTTTTTAAGTTGGGATGATTTAACACAAAAAATATATGATACCATGACGTCAAACGTAATCGAACAAGCAGTTGACAAAAGTGAAAAAAAAATGCTGATTTCAAAATGAGTCCCGCTCGTGAAAAAGAAAGATTCCACTGATATCGATCAGAATAGTTTATAAAAACTAAGTAACGTGAGCCTAAGGAAGAGAATCTATCTCAAGAAACACTTCGTGCCGACTTATGAAAGTTCTCGATTTCAACTCACAATCAAGGTGTCGCCTCAATTATTCTTCTCTAGAAATTTTTACTCATCAATGACTTCGACCTATGAATACAACCCTCCTCGACAACCTTTATTTCTGTTTTGAAATATTCAGAAGTGGGGCACCGCAATTTACATGCATCATTATTTTTTGTGGATGTTGATTATCTGGTTTATCTCCAACATAAAATACATCATGTAGATACGATAGTTTTATTGCTCATGTGGCGAATGTAATAAAGAACAGCTCTTCTAGCTCACATGGGTGTATTTTTTTTCATGATATGTATACGCTATCAGTATTCTGGGAAAATGCGATGTTCAGTTCTATACAGCACAAGTTATTGCCTCCCGAACTCCTCATGAGTTTTATTAAGAAGGCATTTGCGAATTGGGATATTTTTTTAAATAAAGTTTCATGAAACATGAAGCATTATACTACTAATCAACCAAAATCATAAGTCAGATAGATTTGTGATGAATAGCTTTTAATTCGCATGATGAATCCAGTTATATTGAACCATATAGAGTTGATTTCTTATTGTCAAGTTTCTTGTTTAGTATCATCTAAAAGTTATCAAAGTCTTTCAATGTTATTCGAGGATAGCAGGTAAGTGTGATAGTCATACATGCGCTACACCCGAGGCTACACCCGAATATTTTGTGAGCACTCATTCCTGATTATTTATGAATGTTTGTCGGACTCATGCTGATGAGTTCTGACAAGTGGTATGTATTCCGGGCCAACGTCTTACTTAGCAACATATGCTGAACATATGCTGAACAAAGTTGGATTTTTCCGAAGAAAGTGACTATAGGTCCATCTTTGAAGCCCCAAAGAATTATTACAGGTGTATTCCAGACGTCTGGAATTTCACCTATCTTGCAACATATGAAACTTCATGAAAAAATCAAAGATGAGATGAGATACTGATCTTATCTATAATATGCTAACGAGGCTCTTCAACCAGTGCCCTCTCAAGATTTTTTCTAAAAATCCTCAATCCAGTTCAATGTCAACAACAACATCAGTGCAGATCATCGCCTGATGAAGACGTTGAGAAATCCCAGTTTCAAGTGAAAAAGGCTCCACCAACAGTACCAGGAGCTTCCAATAGAACGATCACTTTATCCGGTTGTGGTGAATATTTACGTTCGGGAGGTCAATATATCTTTCCAAGTGTCCTTAAAATCATCAACTGAACAGTCACAACGACCACAAAAACTAGTTTCATATTACGTAGTGGTGTTCAGTAGATACATATTTTTTAGTAGTATATTAATGAATGGAGAGTATTAACCGATGGATCAACCTTTCTCTCAACTTCCCACAATCTATGGACTCATATGAGAAAAATATAAAATGCTGAGGTCACCAATTAATCAGACACAATAAACTATCTACCCGAAAAGCCTATAAAAAGTTATTCAATATGGTTCTGTCAACCCTTATCAATAGAAACTTGCTAAGCTCAGATTAACGATAACTCCAGTGCAAGTCTCCGCCAAAATGTGGCTTGAGGCAAATTTAAACTTTTCAACTGCTGGTTATTCTCTATGCTGCTGTGCCCCAAGGCAGGCAGTCTCTGTCATTTGATATCCAGCATCTAGTGTACCTTGGAAGTTATCGCAATTTGAATAATTATTTTGAGATTTACGAGCAATCGATTTATCAAAAGTTCACTAATCTCAGAGATGGAGGATATCATAAATTATGTAAGGGAGAAAAAATAATTACCATGAACTGTGTGGGTTTCAAAGTAAGAAAACTTTTTTCCTATGGGATTATTGTTATATATTTAAATAGATGAAAGGCATAATGTCAAATTATCAAGGACTCCAGGAATTAATAATGTGTGTAAAGGCAAGTACCTCCAAGGCTACAAGCATGATGAATTTGATTTGAGGGTGGAAAATAAGCAGTCTTTTCATGAAAATAAACCCGTAATAGATTCTTGAAAAACATACACTGATGGATTGCATTTGGTCAAAGGAACACGCTATAATCAAACTTTTTCCATGCAATGACAGTTGGGAGAATTTCTTAGCCCTCGTTTAAAACTATTGATTGTTGCAACCAAATTGTACTTGTACTCGTAAAGAGCTAGATAAGACCCTCTTGCACGTTGTTCATGTGAATAGGTTGATTAATTCGGCGTTCCTTGTTGTTACCTGAATTTAAGCGATTGCCTGTGTTATGTTGTCGTCAACATCATTTGTTGAATGCGTCTTACCTATTACCATGGACCTGCGGCATCAGAAAACCTCACAGGAAAAAGTCTAGAGAGGTTAATTTTTCTTGTTAACATACTCATTCTTTGAACCGTGCGCACCATCGCTATAGTCCAGGGGTAATTTTCCGGCAAACATTGGTATCCTCTTCCAATCGCTCCAGGGCCTATAGTCATCAAATAATCGACATTTGAGCTCCTGGGTCAATTGTATCATGTATGGATGCAGGCTAAAGCGCCGACCCAAAATCCGCCATGTCAAAATCTGCGTAAAGACGGATTCTTTTGCTCGGCGAATAATTGGATGAGATTTGTGAAGAATGCTGAAGTGTGTGTTACGGTTCGTTTTTGCGAATGCAAAATTTATCCAAGTATTCGCTTTGGAATTCTGATAAGATCCAGTAATCATGATAAAGTTTGGATTGAGTCAAGAATTATTGTACATACTAAGCTTTTTATCAAGTTTGATAATTTATTCTAAGTTTATATTTGGGGATACACCCACTGCAAATTATCAAGTGTGCATGTTGGTAAAGCTAACGTAATCAAGTATCGGATAAATTATTGCCAATCCACTCCCGCAACTATTGATTTTAATTTTTCTTCTTTGTGGATATTCTTGAGACCTGATTAAGGTGCATCGAATGGTCCGGAGTGGCTCTCTTCAGTTTAAATGTCCTGTCAGTCTGGCAACAGTGCAGGGATTTTGAATTCTAGTAGCTACGATGATCCGTTATTTTTCCATTTCCTTTTGCTAGAAATAAGGCTAATTTTATTTCGATTTGAGGTTGCCGAGTGGTACTGAACCTCGTGAGTCTTATGCCGATTTTTACGAGAATTTGACGATCCTGAATGATAAATGGATATAGCAGCTTTTGTTTATTGCTGTATCAAATTGCCTGTGTACAGATTTCTTGATCTTTGTCCTAAATTTTTCCCACAGTAAAACTGAATACGTGCTAGGCCCAAATGCATCAGTGGTAAGTCCAAGTTTTCATAGCCTCTCAGTCTATATGATATGTTTTGTTGTGTATTTCTGGCCTTACTCGCTATAATAATTATCAGAATATAAAAAGGGGGGCGGGGGGATTGAGGACAACAAATCAAACTTCTTATTTCACCAAATTGCCGACGTTTCGACCACAATTTTAGTCTTAATCAAGGCTACAACAGAAAAATTCAATAGGTACAATGAAGGTTGGAATCCCAATAAACAATGTCTTTTACCTTTTTGGGGTGTCAGGAGCAATTTAAAACCAAAACATCACACATGTCAGTCGATGGCAAAATACAGGGTGTCCCAGCAAGGGTGGCCACCGGCCATATCTCGGAAACTACTGGACCTAAAAGTTCAGGAAAAAAAAATATGATCACTAAAGTGGCCACGAGAAAGTGCTGGGAAATATTTATAACTTCGAAATTTTTCCGCTAGTGGGCGCAATCAAAGCTTAAATATTAAAATTCGAAATTTCTCCGGAAATTCTCAGATTGAGGTATATCTTTATCAACATGGTTAGAAAACCTAGACAATTTCACGTCTTTTTGGTACAGGGCTCATGGCGTACCGATCTTCGTGTGAGTAGGGGAAGGTAGTGAAAGTGTAATTGTTCAAGTGGCTGAAACTTATAAACGACTTGTCCGATTTTGTTGCGTATAGGCTTGTTTGGAAGATAAATGTGAGTACTTTCGTATATCGTATCCAGTGATGCGTGATTGTCTCCAGAAAAGTTGCTAGAAGGCGTAATTTGAATTAAAAACTGTTATTTTCGTTTCACCGCAAAAATTTAAATGATACGGTATAATTCTGATAACAGAATCGAAATGAAGATTAAATTAACAAGAAAAAACCTTGGCAAAAAAAAAAAAAAAAAAAAAAAAAAAAAAAACCTTAAATTTTACATAATTTGGACTAGTTATTATTATTAGGATTATACCATACCATTTAAATTTTTGCGGTGAAACATAAATAACAGTTTTTAATTCAAATTACGCCTTCTAGCAACTTTTCTGAAGACAATCACGCATCACTGGATACGATATACGAAAGTACTCACATTTATCTTCCAAACAATCCTATACGCAGCAAAATCGGACAAGTCGTTTATAAGTTTCAGCCACTTGAACAATTACACTTTCACTACCCTCCCCTACTCACACGAATATCGGTACGCCAATGAGCCCTGTACCAAAAAGACGTGAAATTGTCTAGGTTTTCTAACCATGTTGATAAAGATATACCTCAATCTGAGAATTTCCGGAGAAATTTCGAATTTTAATATTTAAGCTTTGATTGCGCCCCCTAGCGGAAAAATTTCGAAGTTATAAATATTTCCCAGCATTTTCTCGTGGCCACTTTAGTGATCATATTTTTTTTCCTGAACTTTTAGGTCCAGTAGTTTCGGAGATATGGCCGGTGGCCACCCTTGCTAGGACACCCTGTATACATCACAAACAAAAAAGAAAGTTGTTTAAAATGGACTGTCACGAAAAAAGGATTACAATGTTAAATTTCGCGACAGTCCATTTTACACAACTTTTTTTTTTGTTTGTGATGTATATTTTTCCATCGTCTGACATGTGTGATGTTTTGGTTTTAAATAGCTCCTGACACCCCAAGAAGGTAAAATACATTGTTCATTGTGATTCCAACCGTTATTGTACCTATTGTATTTTTTCTGATGTAGCCTTGATAAAGACTAAAATTGTGGTCGAAACGTCGGCAATTTGGTGAAATAAGGAGTTTGATTTGTTGTCCTCAATCCCACTACCCTTCTTTTTATATTCTGATAATTACCAAGGACACTTATTGAATTATATAATAATTATCATTATCAATAATGATCATGAAACCTATGATAGTAATAATACCTACCAGTGCCAACATCCACCAGGGAAGACCCAGAGCCCCCTCATCCAGGGTCCCGGCAGATGGGAACAAGAGGTTCAGGAGTGATAAGTCCACGCCTGACAAAAGATCAAAGAGACTCAGAGGTGGTGCTTCTTCCGCGGTTAGTCGCGGCGATCAGCCGGGTAGGTCACCACTTCTGAGGAATTGTCCGGGGTCGGCGTCGGCGTCTGCTGAGACTCCCTCGGCTGGCTCTTATCGCTCGGCAGTCGGGAGGGCTTATGAGGTGGTCATCGTCCTCAAGAAGGACGACTTCATAGTGCATCCAGAGAAAGCGCAAGCAATTACGAGTCACCTTATCAAGAGGATGAGGTTGACAATTGTGGGTCTCTCACAGGACTCCCGAGGTCGCGAACTTTGCTTTCGCAACTCCGGGCTACAGGAAAATGGCTGGTTCCAGGTCACGGCGGAAGACGAGGCCTCGCGACTGTCTGGTGACGAAATGTCCGCCACTAGTCAGGGAAGGCCAAACCTTCAGGGCATACCGTGCCGCTGACGCTCCTCGCCCGATGAAGGTTACCGTCACCATAAGGAGGAAGAACAAGCCAGAAGTAGGCCCCATCATGGAAATGCTGGATCCCCAAAACAGGTCCCTAGGTGTCGCAAACTGGTGACACCTAGAAACTGAGGTTAAACCACGAATCGTTTTCCGAGTTAATCGGGAAACAGTCAAAAGGCTGGACGCCGCAGGGTGGACCATGTTCTTCGAACTGATTTCACTCAGGGTCTTCAGGATTAGCACCCAACGGAGGCCCGCCCTACCATCCACGTCGGCAGCCTCCAAACCCCCGGTGAAGGAGAAGGCCACCGGCCAGTGGAGCGATCGTAAGCCATCGTATGCCTCGTAATGGACACTATAAGGGTAAGTCAAATCAACCTCCAACAAAGCCGTGATGCCTCCGCAAAACTTGCGAGCGTCATGGTGGGTGAAAGGGAGGAAATTGTACTAATCCAGGAGACTCATAATTTCAGGGAAAACATCAGAGGTCTTCATCGACCACGGACCTGTATCATGGCATCCAAGAAGTTGCAAGCATCACCTACCCCAGCTGGGCATCAAGGATGCCACCGTGATCCCTCTAGAATACAAACTCCAGGAAACGATACGTGAGTTGTTTTTGATAAGCCTCTACCTTCCGTACGATACTGTGCGTTTACCCCCTACGCAAGAAATCATTGAAATGGTTGAGTATACGAAAAAGTCAGGTTCTCCCGCTATCATCGGCTGCGACGCTAACGCACACTGCACTATCTGGGGCAGCACCGACACAAACATGAGAGGTATTGCTCTTCTAGAGTAGCTCACAGCGGAAAACCTTGAAGTCGCCAATAAAAACGCGGAGCCGACCTTTATCAATCGCGTCAGACAAGAGGTGATAGATGTAACGGATGTGTCACAAAATTATTTGGGTAAGGTGAAAAACTGGAGAATTACGAACGAAATAACAATGTCAGACCATAGGCTAATCCGCTTCACGCTAGAGGCGAAAGGAGAAACTTTGCCTTTAAAACGGAACCCAAGGTCAACCGACTGGGACAAGTTCAATTACTGTCTAAGTGGAACCGAGGGTCCTGGAGATCTGCACATAACCTCCAAGGGGGAACTGGATACGGAGGTAAAGACCCTTAACAAGGCAATCTTGACCGCATTCGGAGCATTCTGTCCTCTCAGGAAGGCGAGAACCAAAAAAGTTCCATGGTGGAATGATACTCTGGAGCGGCTCAAAAAAGACGCCAGGAGGTCGCACCGCTGAGCTCTCAAGGAAGGAGGACAGCTCGAATGGGACACCTGCGGTGAACCCCGGAGATCAGAGGTAAGAAGTAGCAAGAGGGCTGCATGGCGTGGATTCTGCGGGGAGAACAAATTCTTCTCAGAGTCGGCAAGACTCATGAAGCTACTCGGCTCAGAGGTAACAACAGAGATGGGGCTGTTGAGAAGGGAAAATGGCACATGGACTAACAATATGGAGGAAACACTACATCTACTCCTCCACACTAACTTTCCGGGAGAAAGTACCAACCCCTCACTAGCTCTTCCCCCTATCCTCATGGATGACTGGGATACGGCGAATAAGATCGTCACCGACGAATCCATCGAGTGGGCACTAAGTGAGATTAGTCCATACAAGGCAGCAGGACCTGATGGGATTTGCCCGGCGATGATGCAGAAAGCCGAGTCTCTGCTAAAACCAACACTCAAATCCATCTTCAGAGCCAGCATCGCCATGGGACACGTCCCAGATCGATGGAAAACCGCTAAAGTGGTATTCATCCCAAAGGTTGGTGAGGAGGACTACGAACTACCAAAATCCCACAGGCCGATCAGTTTGACATCTTTCCAAATGAATGCATTAGAAAAGATGATCGATAGGTATTTGACGGAGGAGATTCTTTTGAGATCTCCAATTCACAGGAACCAGCATGCCTACTGCAAAGGTAAGAGTACGGATTTGGCTCTCCATGCCGTAGTGCAACTAGCTGGAGGGACTTTCAACGACAAAGAGGTCGCCTTGACCTTGTTTTTTGACGTAGAAGGAGCATTTGATAAGAATAAAACGGAATTCATCTGCGAGTCCCTCACGGCCAGAGGAACCCCAGCCTCCCTGGTGATTTGGGTTCGGTCCGCTTTTCGAAAAACTTCCATGTTAAGGCAGACGTGCAGGGAGGTTGCTCCCAGGGCAGCTGCCTCTCACCCTGGCTTTGGCGTCTGATAATGGACAGTCTCCTGACAAGACTGGAGTTGGAGGGCTTTTATGCGCAGGCCTTCGCCGATGATGGCCTGAAACTCGTCAGAGGTAAACATCTGGAAATCGTCTGCGAGCGTATGAGGTCAGCGTGTGAAATTCTGGAGGTATGGTGTTAAGAGATGGGGCTCTCAGTGAATCCCGCAAAAACGGAGCTAAACCTTTTTACAAACAGTGGTAATAGAATGCCGCTGGCACTGAAACAGGAGGTCAAGTATCTCGGGGTGGTCTTGGACAGTGAGTTAACATGAAAACCCCATATTGAGAGGACAGTTTGAAAGGGCATAGCCACCATGCGGCTGCTGCGCCGAGCGGTGGGTAGGCGGTGGGGCCTAAAACCACACGTCGTTCACTGATCAAGGATCTCATACGGAGCCGTGGTCTGGTGGCCGGCAACCAAGAAAGCACTAACGAGATCAGACTGATCAAACTTCAAAAGATGGCCTGTTTGAGCATAACCGGTGCAATGAGGCCTACACCAGGAGCTGCACTGAACACTCTCCTTGCGCTGCCAGAACTGGCAATCTGGATATAGAGGGAAGCGATGGCAGCATCCGTAAGGATGTCCGCTCGGGAAGTATGGAGAGACAGAGGCACAGAGGTTGGCCAAACTAGATTAGCTTTTATTGTGAGGCGTGAGATACCGTTACTGGCGGCGGGACTGACAGCCTCGGATGGAAGACTCAGACTTCACAGAAGCTTTGAGGTACACCTTCCATCCAGGGACGAGTGGCGGACCACACCAGCAGAACCACCAGATAGCACGCAGATCTGATTCACCACTCTAAGGCTACAGAAGCCGGAGTATACAGACAAGACAGGAACGCCGAGGAGGATTTTCCTCTCGGAAAGTTAACAACGGTCTTCCAAGCAGAGGTTTTTGCTATCCTTGAGGTAGCAACTAGGAAAGAGGTTCAAGGAAAAACAGAAGATTACACAGTTATCTATTCTAACAGTCAAGCGGCACTGAGGGCATTATGCAAGCCAAGGATCAGCTGCTTGCTATTTCAAGAATGCGGTGATGCCCCGAATGCCCCAGGCAAGAGCAAGAAGGTCAAACTGGTTTGGGTACCGGGACGTATGGGCATTTTTGGAAACGAACGCGAGGATGTTGGAGGGATGGAAGCACGGGGTTGGCAAAAAGGGCCACTAGGCCTACTCGCCGGGCTTCTGTCTTCCCACCCTTACCATTGCCATTACCAGTGCCAATCAACATTGTGGTACTGATAGTGCTACAATCATAATAGTTCACTCCTTATTACCATTTGTTTCCTGGCATTTTGGAGACCGTGACGTACCCTATACATACTGGATGTTCCGTTTTTGTGTGTCAACCTGGATGATGAGACGAATGGTCCAGATTCCTTATGGTTTTGGACTTGATTTGGCACCATCAAAAACTGACAAATAGGTAGTATTTGAAAAAATGTCTCGAAGAAATAATTGTTTTTTAATGTTTATAAACATTTGCGCAGCATATGAATATTTAAATCTTATTCTGGATGTTCTTGAGAATCAGTAGGTTATAATTTTAATCCTGTGATTGAATAGTCGGTAAACTGAAAAATGACTAAAGAATTAATTAATTCAAATTCAAAAAATATTCTTCGTCTTTTTGTGATTTCGCCGTAAAAATTGGCTTTTTTGTAATTTTGGCACGAAATGTATAACATAATTAACATATCAAAATGTATATTTACACTGGTTTGATTGTTTTTTGATAGGGTGTGGCGAAATACCCAAAAATATCTGATAAATCATGGATGCGTCACAAAACTACAGTACTCAACACCAAATAAATAAACTGTCATATAACGCAATCACAATGATGATATAAACGAATTAACAATCAGCTGAAATGGTCGACTCACCGGCGTATAAAAGGTCATAGGGGTACTCCAGCTACTTGTTATCATTTTCCATGGGTGTATGGCATCCTAGCTTACGCATATGCGGTACAACAGGTAGTATTTGTCAGTTTTTAATGGTGCCAAATCAAGTCCAAAACCATAAGGAATATGGAGGTTGACACACAACAACGGAACATCCAGTAAGTATGGGGACGTCACGGGCTCCAAAATGCCAGGAAACAAACGGTAATAAGAAGCGAACTATTGTGATAGTAGCACTATCAGTACCTACGGCTATCGGTCTCACAACAATGTTAATTGGCACTGGTAATGGTAATGGTAAGGGTGGGGGGACAAAAGCCCGGCGAGAAGGCCTAGTGGCCCTTTTCGCCAACCCCGTGCTTCCAACCCACTTCACTCCAGTCGTCCCGTCTTCATTATGAAGCGGAGCTGGTCATCCCAGCTCAGGTCCCGCAACTCCATCCAAGGAATGTTTGCCGCTCCTAAGACCCTCCTCCTCAGACGACCTCATCTATCACCGAATCCCAGTAGATGGTAGGAAGTTTCCTCCGCCTTTCTACAGTAGGGACATAGGGGTGATTCGCCTATTCCTAATAAATGCAAGTGTCGGTTGAGATTGCAGTGTCCTGTCAGAATGCCAACGATGATGCTCAGTGCCTTCCCACTCTTTTTCAGCAATTGGGCCGTCCTTGGTTTGTTAGGTTGTGTGATTATCACTCTGACTTGCCTACAAGTCATGTTATTTCTCCAGTTTTTGACTGTGATCTCCCAAGCTCACACATTCGGGGCCTTGGAGATCAGTCGTTCACTCAGGCCCAGGTATGGTTCTGGACTGGGCTGGGGCGATAAAGACCCTAGTCTGGCCAGCTCGCTAGCGCGTTCGTTTCCAAAAATGCCCAAGTGTCCCGGTTCCCAAACCAGTTTGACCTTCTTGCACTAGCCTAGGGCATGCAGGGCATCACTACATTCTTTGACCAGCGGGCAGCTGATCCTTGGCTTGCATAATGCCCTCAGTGTCGCTTGACTGTCAGAATAGATGACTATGTTATCTCCTGTTCCTCCTTGACCCTCTTCCCTGGTTGCTTCCTCCAGGATAGCAAAAACCTCTGCGTGGAAGACCGTTGTTAACTTTCCGAGAGAAAAAGCCTCGCCGCCGTTTCTAGCTTGTCTGTATACTCCGGCTTCTGTAGCCTAAGAGTTGGCCTTTGAGCCAACGGTGAACCAGATCTGCGTGCTTTCTGGTGGTTCTGCCGGTGGGGTCCGCCACTAGTCCCTGGATGGAAGGTGTACCTCAAAACTTCTGTGAAGTCTGAGTCTTAACTCCGAGGCTGTCAGTCCCGCCGCCAGTAACGGTTTCTCACGCCTCACAATAAAAGCTGATCTAGTGTGGCCAACTTCTGTGCATCTGTCCTACCATACTTCCCGAGCGGACATCCTTACGTATGCTGCCATCGTTTTCTCTTTATTCAGATTGCCAGTTCTGGCAGCGCAAGGAGAATGTTCAGTGCAGCTCCTGGTGTAGTTCTCATTGCACCGGTTATGCTCAGACAGGCCATCCTTTGAAGTCTGGTGAGTCTGTTCTTGTTAGTGGCTTTCTCGGTGGCCAGACACCAGACTGCGGCTCCGTATGAGATCCTCGGTCTGTTCACGGCTCGTTAGAGCCAGTGAACGACGTGTGGTTTTAGGCCCCACCGCCTACCCACCGCTCGGCGCAGCAGCCACATTGGTGGCTATGCCCTTTTGAACTGTCCTTTCAATATGGGGTTTCCACGTTAACTTACTGTCAAAGACCACTTCAAGGTACTTGACCTCCTGTTTCAGTGCCAGCGGCATCTTGTACAGAATGGGTGGCTTGAACTTCTTGAGATTCCTCCTGTTTGTAAAAAGGATCAGCTCCGTTTTTGTGGGATTCATCGGTTGACCAAGATTCTTCGCTATGAGGTACTCTATGGAAGAGCAATACCTCTCGTGTTGGTGTCGGTGCTCCCCAGATAGTGCGGTGTGCGTGAGGATGTGACTATATGAGAACATTTTAAAAACATAAAAAAATAGCAGAAAACCGTATAAGCAATTGTTACTCAAAAAAGACAGTGCACTGAAAGAATGATTCAGTTATATTGACCTAGACTTAGTTATTCTTACTAAATCGCTAATTGATATATGGCTTATTAAACGTTTGTTCGTATAAAACAAATAATATAATTTAAAAATTGATAATAAAGACTTGTTCAATAATATACTATATTTATCAATAGTAGGTAGACACATATTCATTTGAAATTCATATTTAATAATAATGAATAAATATCTTGTGTACTGGTAAAGGCCTTATCTCGTTTTAGTATCAGTCAATTTACGTTTGGTAATAATGAACAAATATTTTGTTTGCTGAAGCTAATTTTATTTATTAAAAGTATTAACAATGTCCATCATGCAGCAACTTGACTCCAGATGCTTATCATAGTCGAGATTATTGTTTAGCATGCAAACATTATTATTTACAAATACAATCAACAAACATTTGATTGTAATTAATGTAAATAATAATTTATGAATGCTGAACAATAATTTCTACTAGATATGATTGGCATCTGAAGTCAAGTTGCTGGTGTACATTGTTAATACCATTAATGGCTTCTAGTCCGATCATTTCTTCCAGTTACTTTGACAGATTAAAAATTGGTTCATCGCGACATGAGGTCTAGGTATCTCCTAATCCATATTGGTGAGGATGCCGTATAGTAGAGGGACTCGAAAATACTAATCTCAAGTATCTGCCAGCCACTATCATTCTCAAAAATTATGTTCTTATCGGAAGGCTCCTCGCTAATAAATATAATTTTTCAATATTGTAAAATCAAAAGACTAAAATACAGTACCTGCATGCTGATATCACCTTTTTCTCCGAAACTGTCAATGGGACACTGATGAGAAGAATAATTTTCGACTGGAAAAGCTAAAATTCAAATGTTTTTTCAAACCCAAGATGTGCATAGCTTCGTCTACATTCAATGTCTGAATAATATAAGTGTAGGTAGCATGCCTCAACGAGCTTTTCGTTTTGTTTGTTGACTCAAAACATAGTTTCTGTATAAACAAAAAGTATTCATTATAAGTTGACAACAAAATATCTAGAATTTTAACTATATCATGTTAAAAAGTATCGTCTGTATTTATTTACGTATAATTATCATTTGGTAATAGTAACTAAATCAAACTTCATAGTTAATAAGTTATATTTATAGCCAGCCACCCAGCACCCCTATTCGCTCTCAGCCTCGTAAGATTGTCACATAACGACACATTTGCGCAACATTTCAATGGTTGCAAACACCTTCTAGAAGGGTCTACATAAAGATAATGCGAAAATAAAATAAAAATTGCAATAGTTGGTAGACTGAAAAATTGCCAATTCTTTTTAGGTTCCACTGACGACGGAATCGAAAACAATTTTGCATTTCAAAATGTTATAGTCTAGTTACAAATTCAACAAAGGTCCTCGCGTGAATGTTGGAGAAGCATTTCATATTACTTCTTGGCAATCGGTCTTTTCCCCTTATTTTGACCCCGCTGAGCTCAAAAATGTCTGTTGCCAAAGCGAAATCTCAACCGGAAGTGATCTATTTCAAGATGGCGGCTAATTTAGCTTTTTTTCCAAATTTAATGCTACAATTGCCCTCAATGATGTAGAAACACCACCAGATTGAATAAATATATGTTTTGAAGAATAATGAATCTGAAAATACATTCTAAAATTATGTAAGTCGTTTTACAACGGCGGCCAAAAGTAATTCATATTGCGTTGTTTACCTAAAAACTCGTTTAAGTTGTTTAGAGAAATGTGTTTAAGCATACAAAATTGAAAAACACTTGAAAAAATTACTTCTGGATTTAGCTTTATTGTAAAATAAGTTAATGAATAAAAGAAATTTACCTGATTTTTTTGGGTATTTCGCCACACCCTATCAAAAAACAATCAAACTAGTGTTAATATACCGGATCTTCTATATTACCTGAAAAAAATTCTATTAGTAAACAATAAAACCTAACAATATCAAACGTTTCAAAAGCGAATCTGCTTTCGTCGTCAGTGGAACCTAAAAAAAAAGAAACAATTAATTCAAATTCAAAAATTATTCTACGTTTTTTTAGGATTTCGCAGTAATAAATTGTGTTTTTTTGTGTTTTTGGCACAAAATGTCACTTTTACTGACATTGAAGTGTTTGGTGATGATTGTTTAACTTTATATATGTTCAGTATTTTTAATTCATTTTTTTGGGCTATGTTCAATAAAGGTAACCATGTATTACTTAGATTTACAGAGCAAGTTGCTACACATTTGTTAGAATTTAACATTATACCGGGCTTTTCACTTAAAACTCCCCACGTCAATATCTCGGAAACTAATAGGAATATTTCATTTCTGTAAAAAGTAGTCAATGTATGGGGTCGAGTAGTTATTTTTCACAGTTAAAAAAATTCGACGCCTACCAAGAGTAAAGCGTCGCGACGCATCGAAAATAATAATCGATTGCAGGGACTTTGAAACTACGCGCATGCTAAAGTACATGTTATTTATAAACTTTTTTGTTATTCAGTCGAACTCATTCATTCTACACAGTTTTGAGATATACAGTGTGTCCAAGATAAGGATGTCTATCATGGGGATCTTGAAAACCGTGAGAGATACAAGGTCGGTTAAATGGAGGCAAAGTTGCGTATTTTGATGCTTAACAAAATGCCGTTTTAAAAGCCAAGAAATTCCGAATAAGTCCGAAATTATCCGAAAAAAACCTACATTTTTCAAAATTGTTTTCATGTTTTTTTTACCACATTTGAAGAGATATTTTGAAATGAATGGAACTTCTTCATTGCCACTTTTTGCCCTTTACAAGATACCCTTATTGAATTGAAGAACTGACGTTTCGTCTATGAGCATCCATCATCAACTTTGTTTTTTTAAATACGGTCCTGGAATTTTTATTACGGATTTTAAGAGCCTCTTATGTTCCTAAACCAACGAGGTATCGCACTAATCAAAAAAGAGGTGGTTGTTTTTAATCCTATTAAAAATGTATTTTTTGTCTCTCTCTAACACATGATTTCTTATGGAAAAATCCATCAAAATAATTTTTTTGAATAATTGCGATACATTGTTGATTTAGGAACATAAGAGGCCCTCAGAATCCGTCATAAAAAATCCAGGACCGTATTTAAAAAAACAAAGTTGATGATGGCTGCTCATAGACGAAACGTCAGTTCTTCAATTTAATAAGGGTATCTTGTGAAGGGCAAAAAGTGGCAATGAAGAAGTTCCATTTATTTCAAAATATCTCTTCAAATGTGGTCAAAAAAAAATGAAAACAATTTTGAAAAATTTAGGTTTTTTTCGGATAATTTCGGACTTAGTCGGAATTTCTTGGCTTTTAAAACGGCATTTTGTTAAGCATCAAAATACGCAACTTTGCCTCCATTGAACCGACCTTGTATCTCTCACGGTTTTCAAGATCCCCATGATAGACATCCTTATCTTGGACACACTGTATATCTCAAAACTGTGTAGAATAAATGAGTTCGACTGAATAACAAAAAAGTTTATAAATAACATGTACTTTAGCATGCGCGTAATTTCAAAGTCCCTGCAATCGATTAATATTTTCGATGCGTCGCGACGCTTTACTCTTGGTAGGCGTCGAATTTTTTCAACTGTGAAAAATAACTACTCAACCCCATACATTGACTACTTTTTACAGAAATGAAATATTCCTATCCGTTTCCGAGTTATTGACGTGGGGAGTTTTAAGTGAAAAGCCCTGTATATGCACTTTATTTAAGTTTATGTTTTTTAGAACATGGTTCTTTTGTTGAGATTTTTGAATCATCCCAATTTATTCTATGATTATTATCAAATGCGTGTTGACAAATTCCCGATCAATGAAATTCCCTTTTTTTCATGTATGATTTATGTTCTTCAATTCTCGTTTTTAAGGGTCGTGAGGTCTCTTCAATATAAAATTTATTACATTCACAAGGAATTTTATAAATTACATTTTTAGTGGACTCATTATTATTATCAGGTCTACTATTTATTAAATTAGAGCGAAGTGTGCTATTAGTTTTGAAAATGGTCCGTATATTATATGTTTGACCTAAACGTTTCAGTTTATGAGAAATTCCAGGTATGTATGGAATAATTAAATTAGTTATAGGTATATTCTGATCTCCTTGTCTAGGTTGTTCAAAACTATCAAAACACTTTTTAATAAAATTCACGGGATAATTATTTTTTGACAAAACATCTCTAATGAAATCTTTTTCGGATTCAAAATAGTCATTATCACAAATTATTTTTGCTCGATCATATAAACTTTTCACCACACCCTTTTTAATATTCAATGGATGATTGGGATTGAAATTAAGATACCTATTTGTGTGGGTTGGTTTTCTATAAATTTTGGTTTTGAAATTTCGAAGATCTTTTCTAATTAGTATATCTTAAAAGGGAATTTCATTATTTTGTTCTTTTTCAATTGTAAATTTAATCGTGGGTTCTTTATCATTTATGTGAATTCAAAAATCATCAAGTTTTTGTTCATCATACTCATATACAGGGTGTTTCCTAACCTCTGTGACAAAATGAAAGGGGTGATTCTTCGCTCAATTTTAAGACGAAAATGTAGTATAACTTTTTTCCATATTTCGCTTTGTTTTCAAAATACAGGGTGTTTAATTTTTTTTTTGATTAGTTTTTTATTTTTAATTCATTTATCTTTTACTCGATTTTGTTGAAGTTTGGTGACGGTATTTATAGTGATAACGAGCTCATTTTGCCATGAACAAATAAAAATTATCGTATACAGTGGCATCCCGAGCGGCACTTCAACCAATATTATTGGGAAAAAAATGTACGCCACTGACTTTTTGTGTCATTTTCATTTTTTTCTCAGGTTTTTCAACTAAAAACACAACTTTTGATCCGTGGAATTTTTATCGTATCTTGTCTAATTTTTGAAATAAACCACTTTATTGCATGTCTCTGGACTACACAAAAATAATAATATAGTAGGAAAATAGTTAGGAAATTATTATTATTATTAAATTATTCAGATCAGCAATATCTTGATCGTTGGATCGGCAGAGGAGGACCTCACCCATGGCCACCACGTTCACCGGATCTGAATCCATCAGATTTTTATTTTTGGGGACATCTTAAGCAACTTGTTTATAGCACTCCCATTCAATCCTAAGAAGACCTACGAATGCGTATTATCAATGGATTCAATACGATTTCCGCCAGTCCCGAAATTTTCCGTGTGGTGAGAGATAACTTGGCACGTCGTGGACATGGATGTTTACTGGCTCGTGGAGGACATTTTCAGCTGTCTATTTAACTTTTTTTTATTTATTTAGTGTTTTTGAATTCTCCATTAAAATGATTATAATTGATTGCTGTATTTGTTAGAAAATTCAACATCGGCGATAAAATTACTTTTTGCGTCAAAACTCACTCAACTAGATTTAATTTTTTATCTCAAAAATTAGGCAAGATACGATAAAAATTCAGGAGATCAAAAAGTTGCGTTTTTAGTTGAATAAACTGAGAAAAAAATTAAAATGACACAAAAAGTCAGTGGCGTACATTTTTTTCCCAATAATATTGGTTGAAGTGCCGCTCGGGACGCCACTGTATTCGATAATTTTTATTTGTTCATGGCAAAATGAGACTGTTATCACTCTTAATACCGTTACCAAACTTCAACAAAATCGAGTAAAAGATAAATAAATTAAAAATAAAAAACTAATCAAAAAAAAAAATTAAACACCCTGTACTTTGGAAACACAGCGAAATTCAAAAAAAAGTTATACCACATTTTCGTCTTAAAATTAAGCGAAGAATCATCCCTTTCATTTTGTCACAGAGGTTAGGAAACACCCTGTATAGAAAAAATATCATCTACATATCTCCACCAAATCATTGGTTTGTATCTATATGTTTCTACATGAATTGTTTCAAAATGTTCCATGAGAATATTACTTAAAAGTGGAGATAAAGGAGGACTCATTGCCATTCCAAAGTCTTGTTGATAAAATTCATTATTATATTGAAAATATGTGGTTTTAACACAAATTGTTAAAAATTCTAGAATTGCATTAATATCCAAGTCTGTTCTTTCTTTTGAATGTGTATCATTTTCAAGTTTATCTCTTATGATCATCAATGTCTTATCAACAGGTACATTAGTGAAAAGACTTACTACATCAAAACTTACAAGAAGATTATTGGGATTATAATTGATGTTTGATAATTTCTCTAAGAAATGTTGTGAATTTTTATGTATGATTGTGTGTTGCCTGCTAAAGGAGTGAGTATGTTTAGTAAAAATCTGGCTAATGTATGAGTTGGTGAGTTAATACTACTGACTATTGGTCTTAATGGTATATTCTGTTTATGTATTTTAGGCACACCGTAAAAATGTGGTGCTTTACTATTATGTGGTGTCAGTTTAGATCTTTCATTATCTGAAAATTTTTTTTTATGTTTTCTGAGTTTCGAATATATTTGTCTTTCAAAACGTTCTGTTGAATCTTTAGTCAGTTTTGTGTAATTTCCATCATTTATTAGAGACATTATTTTATTTTCATAGGTTGTGTTATCTAAAATTACTGTTGCATTACCTTTATCTGCAGGAAGTATTTTTATACTATGATCTGACTTCAAATTTTTCATTGCTAAACGTTCTGCATGATTGATATTTTGTTTAATATTATAAGATTTATTTGAAATCAATTTTGATCTGATTCTAAATTCTTCTTGTTGTTCTTCTGGTAAATTTTGTGTTGTTGCTTCTATGGATGATATAATATCTAATTTATTTATAGTTTTTGGTGTAACAGCAAAATTCAAACCTTTTGATAAAACATTGTTTTCATCATTTCAGAGAATTCTATCAGATAAATTGATAACTGTTTTTTCTATCATGTCATTGTTTGTAGTTTGTTCTGTATTATGATTTAAACTTTCATTAATCAATTTATTAAATTGATTGACTTGAATATTTTTTTGTTGAGAAAAATATAATTGAAAACTATTATCTAAACAAAGACATATATGATCAAAGTCGTGATAAGCAACTTGCATCTCTATATTCCTTTTTGTTATGTTTATATTGAAATTAAGTTTTTCTATATGAGATCTGTGGAATTGAATTCGTTCTCTTATTAACGCTTTACTAGCTCTTTCAAGTATTCGAGTTGATTTTTCATTGGTGTATGATGTTTTAAGTCTAAAAGCTTTAGGTATAATGTAATGTTGTCTACATCTACAAAGAAATGTTAATGAGTTTTTTAAATAAGATAGTTTTTTTATATCATTTTCTAATGATCTAAAAACAGAACATAAATAAGCCCTGTCAAGTAGATATGCTCTGTAGTTTTGTGGCGCATCCATGATTTACCTGATTTTTTTGGGTATTTCGCCACACCCTATCTGTTGCGTCGTACTTTGGGAAAAGCATTGTTATATTTCGTCGAATTGTATACAGTTTTGTGTGATATTGAGGCAGTAGTAAATGAAAGACCACTAACATATGTTTCCGATGACGATGAGTGGGAGATTCTTAGTCCTGCAAAATTCTTAAAGCCATTGCATGGAGCTTCAACAGGAGAGAGTTTTTCTAACGAAGTTATTGATCTAGATCTAGTTGATTCTCGCTACTTAAGGGGTAGGTTTGAGCATATTCAAAAGACGAGGACTTTAATTAGGGATAGATTCAAAAAAGAATATCTTGCGGAACTGGTCAATAAAAGTAAAAGTCAAAGGCAAATAGGATGTGTGCAGGTTGGTGATGTGGTTCTGATTGGTGATGACAACAAGAAGAGGATAAATTGGCCCATGGGAAAAGTCTGCGAAGTAATCACAGGAAAAGATGGGTTGATTCGAGTTGTGAAGTTGAGAACGAAAGCTGGGGAACTGGTTAGACCGGTGCAACGTGTTTATCCATTGGAACTACCACACAACTGCAGACCTACAAACGTGGAACCAAAGTTGACAACAGAACCAGAGGATACACATTTTGCAGAAAAGAAACATGACGATGAATCTGCAAGGACAACGAGAAGTGGAAGAGTCTCCAAGGCACCTATCAGATTCGGATACCCAACTCCTGGGGCCGGAGAATGTTGAACGTTCTTTTATTGTTACCAAATAATTAATCACCAGTTATAGTATTGTCATTGTCAATAAAAAACCTTCAAAGAAAAGTCACTTTCTCTCAGATCTCACGATTAAAATACATTAAAATATCAAGAAACAACAGTGGTAACACAGGAGGAGCACAACATCAGAGTCTCTAGTAACTACAACTACGTTCTCGGCATTACTGTGAAAAGCCTGAAGAATCATGCGGATGTCTGCCTTTTCATGAAGTGTGAAGACTGGGCATGTGACTCATCCTCAAAGCCGCCCGACAGCACCACTTCAAGGTCAGGAAAGTCGTGCTCTAGAATTCGGTCGGACAAAAACCTGCATAGTGGCACATTGCAGTCCGTTACATCCCTACGTAGAGGGCGAAGCCCTTGGCTCGTTTCTTCTTAGTTCCAGCTTTCATGGAGAGAGGCCGGTAGCGATCAAACACAACATGAACTTTCTGGTAATTGGATCCATAGCTCAATATTCTACTAATCAATAATTAGAATTGAATTAGGTTTTAGGCTTAGCAGTACACTAACTTGCACAAAAAATGCGTACACAGACAGTGAAATCATGTTTTTTTTTAGCAGTGTAATAGGCTGTCAAAATATTTACATGCCATGCACTTGAAGTTCTTATTTTTTTTCCAATGAAAACGATATATTGTGGTTACGACTTTGAATTTATTCATTCTGTTCGCTTAGAAAAATGTAGATTAGTTTCCTTAAAATCCGGTAGCAGAACCATTTCTAGCCAAAACTTCTTGAAGTCTTCGAACCATGGATTTTGATAAATTTTGACAATATTGAACATCATTGGCAAGCTCATTCTACGCATTAAGAATGGCATCTGATAGTTCTGCTTGATTCTGAGCTGAGGCCTCCAGTTTCTTTGGTGAATAGTTTTTAACAATGGTCCCCCACACATTCTCTATCGGATGTAGATCTGCGTTTGAGGTTATTTATGAAGTTGGACGACCTTTTTTTTATCACCCAACAGACAGGAAGACAAAATGTTGGTCATAATTTAGGAATATTCGACCAAAATTCTGGAGAAATATATTCTTGTCCTTGTAGGCTTAATTTACTTATTTGGTTATTTTCAAGTAAGTTAAGACTTTTTTGTATACCTTATTATGTTGTCGTTGTATATGACACAATTTATGTTTATTTCAAGTAACCTGTAACTTAATTGAATAACTCACAGGAAAATTATCTAATAGAACTTTATTTATGTCGTAAATAAGCTGATATAATCATCTCAAGCTCCCTAACTAATAGGCATTCATGACAATAAAGCTAAATTGTAGGTGAAATGAGGTAGTTCTATACCAAATCAAGCCATCCTTCTTTTCTTCTGGTCAAGAGTTCTTGAAATGGTCTGTTTGGATTCCACACATTTCATCGTTGATCTTCTAAAGTGACGTATTTCGAAAAATTTCATGATGGGACCAAAACTTCTCACCCTACAAAAAGCTATTTCATCCTGTCATCTCACAAAGTGTCTAATCTCAATTTCTCATACTTCAAGTATAATTTCATGAAATACAACACTTTGCGAGATGAAAAAGCTTTTTATGAGATAGATGTTTGTGGTCCTATTTCAAAATAGTATTTTTTGAGATACGTCACTTTGGAAGATCAACGACGATTTGTGAGGTTGAGCACTTCAATAAAGAAAAAATAATTTATGTAGAGTTACATGAGGATCTCAGAAATAGCGGAAGAAATAGGGATTGTCATTCAAAATCTAGGAGATAGGGGCTCAGGGAGAAAGGGAGTTGAAAGTGATATGACAACCAACGAACCAACGCCTCAAAAGTTGTTCCCCTTATATCTGCTTTGACGTGTTTCGCTAAATTTCCAGAAAAAATAGATAAATGCTGTTTGTTTGGGTTATTGAACTTCAATTCTGTAGAAAAAGTATTGTAACTTTATAAGAATAACAAAGAAGATTCAAAAAATCGCAAATCAAGTGGGGGTTGCTATTATCATAAGTTCAAAGAATAATTAACTCTGTACATTCGCGAACAATTATCATTGTTTGATAAGCAATGTCAATTTAAAAAAAAATACTTATTAAAAATAACATAAAGATTTTAGAAATGGCGGAATAAGTGGAGGTTGCTGTTTGAAATTTCAGGGGTGGTTATTACCTTGGGCGTGAGAGAGTTGAATCCAGAAAAAACAACAGATACCTCAAAATTTTTCCTCATTGATATCTAGATTGACGTGTTGTTACTAATTTTGTCACTGAGAAGGAAAAACAAGAAGAAACTGAATACAAAAAGAAAGCAAAAGAAAAGGAGAAGGACAAAAGGACTCATGCGGAGAGTGGCCGTGAGTAGGGACACTCCCAATTTTTTTTGGAAAATTTATTCATCATATATATTTATACATTTATGTTCACAATTATTATCTAGATTCTCTAGACAGTGCATTGAGCACTGGTAACGAGAATAATTTTATTATTTTAGTTACAATTCACAATGCGTCCAAGTACAACTTAGTTTTCTTGATGTATTCTGGGAAGTTTTTTGAACCCTTGATATTTTCCGGCAGTGTATTATATAAACTAGAAGCTCGGTGTATCGGATCAAATAATCCCTTATAAGTCGTTACATTATTGAGGAATATGTTGTTATATGATCTGGTGTCGTGAGCGTGAATATCTCTACAATATAGTATTTTACTATTAGCTTTTTGAGTTCCATTTATAATTTTATACATAATTTTATATTGTTCAAATTGTAATACTTCATCTAGCTGCCAGACACTCAACTCCCTGTATAGGTCTGCAGTGTGGGTCAGTCTGTTGAAGTTAAATAATGCTTTTAGGACTTTGTTTTGCAAAACTTGCATTTGGTTGAAGGTGACCGTTCCACATGCCCCCCACACAGGAACTAGGTATCTAAAATGGGACAGGAAAAACGCATCATAAATATTCATCTTACTATTATATGATAAATAACTCCTATTCTTATAAATGGCGGGAAACATAGATGTGACTTTTTTTGACAAATGATTTATATGTTCAGACCTGCTAAGCTTGTTATCAATGTTAAGCCCTAGGTATATTTAATCGTCGAAACCTGCTCAATTTTTTTGTTTGCTATTTCTATTCTAGGTGATCGTACAATTTTGTTTTTTTGTTTAAAATAAATGTATTTGGTCTTATCTATCTTAATCTTCAACTTATTATTTAATAACCAACTTCCATATGTCCTCATATCTTGATTCACAATATTTTCAAGCTCATCAACGTTATTACAGCCATATATCAAAGCAGTGTCATCTGCGAAGGTATAATATCTGCCAACCAGTCCAGCATTTCTTAGACTAAGTACATACAAAGGATAGAGCAGAGGACCAAGAACTGATCCTTGGGGTATGCCAAAGTTACAACTCTCGGTTTGGCTCACATTTTGATTCAATTTCACATATTGTTTTCTATCTAACAAAAATGATCTCAACAGGCTATACATAAGACCTCTAAATCCCATTTTATATAGCTTGTCCAATAGAATATCAATACTAACAACGTCAAAAGCTTTTTGAAGGTCTACAAATACTACCACTACAAGTTGCCCATCATCTAACTCGGTTGATATATTGTTTACTAGGTCTACAGCCGCACTTTGAGTGCTACTATTTTTGATGAATCCGTATTGATATCTATCCAGGGGTATATACTTTTCTATAAAGAAAACAATCCTTTCCTTTATAACACATTCCAGTATTTTTGAAAATATACTTGCCACACTAATTGTACGGTAATTATTCATACATTTCTTACAGCCTGTCTTATATATGGGACTTGTTTTATTAATTTTCAGTTCATTTGGAAAAATACCACTTAAGAGACACTTATTGACTAATTTGGTAACTATACTAACAAAATCCCTCAATCAAATTAAAGATGTCATGAGCTGTAATTTGGTCATGTCCTGGTGCGGTAGTTTTCTTTAAATTCAGAAAAATGTTGGCAATTTCATGTTCGCTACATAGTTTTACAAAGACGTTTTATTACAGGTTATTTCACTGAATCTCGGACAACGTTCATCTGTTGGTAAACCATTGATATAATTTTCAATTTCATGTACAATATTTTTACCTACATTGGCGAAATGCATGTTTAGTTCGTTAACTATATCTACTGGATTGTTTAGTTCGACATTATTTACTTTTAGACAGTCTTAATTCGTTGAGTTAGTTTTTTTCCTAGTCAAGTCATTTATGAACCTCCATTGTTTTTTGGCGTCCGCACCACATTCACACCATTTATTTCTAAAATATTGGTTTTTCAGTGTTTTTATTTTGTTAGTGACCATATTTTTTAATTTCCTATATTTATGCTTGATTAATACATTATCACGATTATCAGATTTCACTTTATATAATTTATCCCGTTTTTTGATTAGACCTAGGAGTTCGCTATTCATCCATAATTTGTTTTTATGAAATCTAATTGTCTTAACATATTGAGCTTCAGTTTTACATAATTTCATTACCCCTATTAAGTCTTGAAAAGATTGAAAATTACTATTCTCCATTTTTTGGCTTATTAGTTTCATAAATGTCCTATGATTAATACATTTGATTTTATGACTTACTTTTTCATTATGTATTTTCGTGCTCTGTGTAACATTAAATATGAGCTTATTGTGGTCAGATAGGGAATTGGCTTCTACGACTATCGATGAACACAGATTTTCACTTATTTTGTCCATAAGTACACAGTCTAATATTGTTTTGGAAGTAGCCGTTACTCGGGTTGCATGACTGTCAGTTATATAATTTTTAATTATGAAGGAGTTCAGTTCAGTCCTACCTTAGGGACCTAACTAATGAATTTTCAGTAGCAAGTAAGTCAATGTTGAGGTCTCCTATTATTAAATGCTTTTTAGGAAATTTTTCCATCATGTTTTCCAGCGTGTCCAAGAACTTATTATGATTGTATGATGGTGGTTTGTACAATGCACTAATGATCAAATCACTGACCTGTATACTTATCCAGCTCATCAGATCCGATGGTTCAGATTTGGTTATTTCCTTAGCTGGGATTTTATTTCTGATGTATATTGATGCTCCTCCTCCTCTTTTCAATCTGCATGAATGGAAAGTCTGGTATCCTTCAATCTCATAAAACCATGTTTCACAGTCCAATAACCACGTTTTGACCAAAACTAAAATATCACTATGTCTGTCTGCGATTGAACATTGAACTTCTTCGAATTTGTTTTTGATGCTTCGTATGTTTAGATATGCTATAGACAACTTCTTTTCCTGTTCTTCTAGTTTTTTAATACAACCATGTCGTCAACCAGCACGGTCTTAGTAGTGTCCCCTTTTCGAAGGAGAATGTCTCCATTGCTGCACCATAGGTATTTATATCCTTTTTCATTTTTGTAGATCCTTGCTGCTGTGAACAGTTCTCGGTAGTTTTTAGTTAAATCGTGGTTTATGTATATTTTGTTGTTTGTCGATGGATATCCCAAATCCTTGCTTGTCATTTCGAATCTCTTTTCTGCTTTTAACCATTTGTTCTTTGCGTTACGGTCTTCAAATATAACTCTAATTGGACCAAACTTCACATTATCCTTTCCCATTCTACAGTGTGACCCATTTGTTTTGGGAACACCCTGATAAAAAGTTTATTTCTTTACCGATTTGGTTCGTTTTTTTTTGGATTGTAGAGCTCGAAAAATTGTATATTCTTGGCAAAAAGTGATCTTTGCCATTTTGACTTCAAGGCCTACTATGTTAGTTTTTGAGAGCAAAATTTCAGGAAACCATATTAGCGATTTTTTTAGAAAAAATCTGTGTGCGCCACTGGATTCAGCATCCTTTAAAACGGGTCTATACAAATTTTCAACCGAAAATATCAAGTTGAACAAAATTAAAAATTCGCACTTTAACAATCTCTGATTCTATCAAAAGAAATGATAAATGCATTGAAGTTGATGATGGTTTGGTAGAAGTTACAAATTTTTTGTTTTATGTCATTTTTATTTGTTTTGATAGAATCAAAGATTGTTAAAGTGCGAATTTTTAATTTTTTTCAAATTGATATTTTCGGTTGAAAATTTGTATAGACCCGTTTTGAAGGATGCTGAATCCAGTGGCGCACACAGATTTTTTTTAAAAAAATCGCTAATATGGTTTCCTGAAATTTTGCTCTTAAAAACTAACATAGTAGGCCTTGAAGTCAAAATGGCGAAGGTCACTTTTTGCCAAGAATATACAATTTTTCGAGCTCTACAATCCAAAAAAAAAACGAACCAAATCGGTTAAGAAATAAACTTTTTATCAGGGTGTTCCCAAAACAAATGGGTCACACTGTATATGCCGAGCATTTCCCGGCAGAAACTCCCAGAAATTCCTCAACCTTATTCACCACTTCACTTATACATTCACCTCCTTTGTATGGTACACCCTGTATGATTAGGTTATTTTCCAGTTCCTTTTGTTCCTTTTTATTCAGTCGTTTTGTTATAACTTTCAATTCATCTTGAAGGTTCTTGTTAATTTGAATTTGCTCATTGAACTTCGCAAACAAGGAGCTATATTTTTGTTCCATATCCTCCAGTTTGGCCATGACATCATCAAGAGTGAATTTCTTATTTTGTTGTTTTTTCTTAGTGTTATCAGATGCACCTATGCAGTCGGCGCAATTCCACGGGTCATCAGAATTGTTGATTCGATGGTAGGTCTTTTGAGCCATGCCTAAGCAGTTCCTGTGCTTCCAGCCGCAACACTGTTCGCAAAATAAGCCCTCTTGACTATCAAGGACAGACTTATTGCAGACATTGCAGATTTCCTTATCCTGCGTTGGCATCTTGGCAACCCTGCCGACTAGTTGTCTCGATGTGGTCTGAGATGTATGCAGTTTTTTTATCACCAATTTTGGAATGCGGCGAATATTATTTGTCTGTTTTGATCACAGAAACACGTTTTATTTACACTAGGATCTTCACTAATTGCACATGAGATTCAATTCATCCCGTCACTGCACCAATCGACACAATTATTATTAGGGTCTTTACTTGAGAGTTTCGATATTTTATAAGCGACGCAATTGTAAACAATCATTGGCCTTACTGCGCGACGTTGTCATCGTTAAACAGTTGTTACACGGCTTTTAATTTGCGCCACCTGCTTTCAAACCCTCGTCCGCCAATCTGAGATAAAACGGGGAAACCGCTGACTACACCAAAGTCTAGAGTTTCCCAGAAATATACAATTTATTCACAAATATGTAACATATACAAGATCGATATCTCAAAACCATATCGATATATTAAACCAGCTCTTTTGAATTAATATAAGCGCACACGTTAGCTTCAGCGCCTAAAATGACTGACAAGTAAAACGATAAGCGCAGGACGTGGGTTTTATAAATATGAAATTCTTTCACTATTCAAATTTCCCAATTGGCTGCAAAAATACGTGTTATTTAGGCAGAAATACAGTTTATTGAAGTGATCACTAGGCGTTAACAGAAATGAGTGCAATGATAATGTGACGGTTATGAGTTGATATATAGCTTAAACTTTGAGTAAATATATACAATATCACGCCAACACAAGTGCAGGACATAAGCTCTTATTGGCGATGATTGTGATCCCATCAATTTCTCCCAAACGACAAAATGGAATAGACTCACCAAATAAGGGATGTTTCCGTGACGTCGGCAAGGTATAAGGATGCTTTAATTTACGTTAAGAAAATACACGACTTATTAAATTTGGAAACTTTTGGAAATGTAAGTCAAATCCCTGAACGTGTTGAAACCCCTATTAAACTTGAAATATTTGAAAGTGTATAGAAAAAAAAACAAAAAAAAAAAAATTTAATTACCTACCACTAAAATGTAAACTGTTTGTTTATTTATTTCCATATTTATTGGTTAGTCTTTTACGTTGTGCGCTTGTAGATTTATTATAATTAGCCTTATCAATATTATATTATATCAAACGATTTTATTAATTCATGAAATATATGCCCCAAACTGATCCTCGGACTTCGGTAAAATATTTCGTTCACTTCTCTTATATGCAAATTTATTTTTTTAAGCACTATTGTAATTTGTGGAAATAAACGTATATTGTATTGTATAGTATTGTATTGTTCCAATTACGGGAGGTGCCAGAACCAAGATTGTCCGAATTTGGTCCAGAGGTACAGTAAGTGTGGGTTTTCAACGGAGAATGAGATATGTACATTGCATGGACAGTACGTTACAGAAAGCTCACCAACCAACTGCACGTGAGCAGTATGTAACGGTACGAAAACAGAATCAGTAATGGTAATATACAGTCAGTGATTGTAACAGTAATAGTAGCAGGCATGAAAAGTCCAAGTACCAGATAGGCAAGGAAGTTCGGAGATTGTACAATCTTACCACAGATGTTAGGGGATCTTGGCACGTGTTTTGGTTGAAACTGGGGGAATTTCTACGACTTATGAACAAGATCTGCACAATGGCACTTGACACAGCTACAGAAACTAGAGCTGCCACCAGAACTTGATGTAAGTCCCGAGGTATCGTATCACCTGTTGCCAGACTAATAAATAACTCGTGTCTACTGAACTGGGACACTCTGAAGTGATCGCTGGACGAAATATGAGTTAATGAGGGACTGTTTCATACAAATCATTAAAAAAATAATTCACACACTTGAAAATACTAAACCTCAATTTTTACTTGACAACTTTACATTTCCTTATAAACTCAATCCCAATGATGCTATCATATTTAACTAAAAATTCACAACCTGAAGCAATGCATTTCCAAACCGTAACAGTGTTTTTCCAAATTCTCATACCAACATTGGTTTGGGCAGCATCAAATGCCGTTCATTTTCAAATTGACGCCCTGTATACAGTGTTATGCTTCCCCCCTTGTAGACCATTCATTATACAAGAACAAAATTTGTATACAGGGTGTTTCAGAATAACATGCTAATAATAAAGGGGGTGATTCTTGGGCTCATTTTAAGAAAAAAAATTCATATGAACGTATGTCCTAAACGCCTTAACTTTTTTCCCAAAAAATATGCAAACCAAAACCCGCATGGACGGCACTGGTCAGAATAATTAGATTGTTGGTGCATCAAAGAATGAGTATTAATGCCTAAAATACATGACTCAAATTTCATAAAGATATCTAAAGTAATGACAAAGTTATTGTAAAAAAAGTATCTATTTTTTAAAACTTTGACACCCTGTATCTCAAAAGTTAAGGCGTTTAGGACATACGTTCATATGAATTTTTTTTCTTAAAATGAGCCCAAGAATCACCCCCTTTATTATTAGCATGTTATTCTGAAACACCCTGTATATGAGCACGGTCTGCACTTCTTAACATAGTAGTGACAGCTAATAAATAATGTCGAAAACACAATCTGCGCCATTAAAAAAAAAAAAAAAATTGCATGAAAAATAAGAAAGAGGCAGCTACTTTAATCTTGCAGGGTGGAATAAGGATGAAAAGACCTTTGGAATGAGTCATCACTCGACACCCCCTTTTCATTTAATTTTTTCATCTAAAATGGTGCCCGGTGCTGTCATTTAGATAATTCAGCTATCACTATTATATGTATAAAAAAAATTAGAACGTGCTGACATTTGGTTAGCCAAATCATGTTCTAATAATAAATCAAAGGGGGATTACAGAATCACACTGTATACGGGAACGGAGTAACGGCAACCAGACTTCAATCACATCCTACTATGAAAATATTCACCAATTTATTCAAGCATGCTTGTCAAAGACCACGGACTGTGATTGAAAAACGTTGATAGCTGAAACTACCTAATTTACGAAATCCTTTGACGTATTGCCGATAAAGGGTTTTAATCGACCCTGCATAACAAATCCAGTTACCATAAGTTCATCCATATAGCTTGGAAAACTGACTTGATAATCAATTCAATATTGGAAACCCGAGCAAGTTATCTTGCTTGCATGCACAAAATCAACTGACTTTCCTCAAGTCAAACAGATTCTGCCACACGATAGTTTCCAAATTGGTCTCACTTAGACTACTCGGGTTGCATGCAATACCACACGACGAAATTCCGCTGTAGTGTCCTCCATATCCTCATTGTTCTGGAACTTTGACAAAGTAAATAGTCTGTTGTGGTGATTTTTCAGGGTATGACATGATTCATCTTCAAAAAAATTGAAACTTGCTCAGGGTGGCTCATGGAAAATTTTCTACTAGAGTTGAATTTGTTTTGGATTGATAGATAAAAATTGGCTTGAACCCAAGAACCACAGTTTTTAGGGAGATAAATTTGCCAAATATTTTCACTTCTTCCACTAGATGATTGATGGCTTCCATTCAAAAAGAAATCAATTGTCTTTCTTATGGTTCCTTCCTCAAAGTATTTGAACGAGTACTTTTTGTTAAATTGAATGTTGTCGGAATGTGTGCACAACTGTATACAATTGGTCATACCTACACTGTTCAGGAACGGGTTAAGACTGTTTTGCTTTTCTTTAGAAAAAATGACATACATACACTGTTCTACCAAAATAGGTTAGTGGAGATGCCGAGGTGTCTTATAATGATGCATCACTATGAGACTCCATTTGTTTTACGTTTGTCAAAAGAGTCTTTGGAAGTGCCAATGGAAAGAGACATATTTTGTTCCCAAAAGTATGGTTCAAATCAGATCTCAAATGGCTTCCTCAAAAACTGTATATTGTGATGTTTGATAAATTTTTGGAATCTGGATTGATTTCTCATGCTTGAAGACCAATATTTACGGCCAATATAAATCGAGTGGACATGAGAAATAACAGAGGTTTTTGTATTTAATCAGATGTCGGCAAGTTGTTCGATAGCCTTGTAGCTGACCCATCTGGATATTTCACTGAATTACTGTAAGCAATCAATACGGAGTACGGAGCCTCCAGGTAAAAGTCCTTGATGAATAATTTGAAAGTTAAATCTCAGGTGAGCTCAATCTACACTCACTTCTCTAGATAAAGTGATTTTCAGGCGAAGCTTTTTGGAGTCAGTTTTACTGAGCTGAGTCTGTCCTGGAGTGAAAGGTTCCCAAGACATAGATCTCAGAGATTAAAAACTTATAATTTTATCTCCGATAAGTTTCCGGTGTTGTGAGATATGTCTCAGGGATCTCGCTGTGCCTCAATACTTTTGAAAATTTTTGTGCCAGATATTTCTCGAAATCTGAAAAAATAGGACAGTCATATTTTTTGCTGATGATCCGAAGGTGGATTGATTGCTGGAATTACGTGTTATTTCTCCAACAGGACCGGAGTACACTAAGGGATTTGTTCATGGAGCGTTCCATCCGATTTGCATATAGGTAAGGTAAGTATCATTGAAGGACACAAGTCTTAGGATTCATCACCAGTATGAAATTGTCGGTGAACACACTCAGTACTTTGTTAAGTGCTCCGGTTTGTCCTATCCTAAAGAGTTTTGTTTGACAGTTTGTAGAGAACCAGAGTACCAAACCCACTCAGAGATCCTAGAAAAGGTTTAAAAAGAGAATGTGGGTGGATGAATACCTTCATAGCTTCATTGAGAACGAGATGAATATACATAATAAGCTGATTCAAATCATACGCAGCCAATTACAGATAATGCTTATTGTTTTTTTTACGAATGCATTTATCTGAATTATGCATAGTGTAATTTTGGTTGTACTGTACTTGATATGATTTTATGGTTCATAATGTTGTTTCCAATAATGAGGAATCCCCGTTATTTAAATAATCCAAACTAAACACATCGAAATGCACTCTTGTCTTATTCTTATGTACACAAATCACGAGCCAAGTTTCGTGAAACAGGATTAGAGTCACATTACAAAAAAATAGAAAATCCTTGAAAAAATGCAGCTGTAGAAGTTGCTGTTATTAAAATTATTGCAATCGATCGAAATAAGCCCCGGAAAAATGTCTGAAATATTGAATGTTCCACTTGAAAATATCTAGGAAAGTAGATAAAAAAAATACAATCACAAAATTTCGCGATTTCAGGGGTAAAACAATCGCGATCCCCAATTTATTTTCAACATTATTGTCTCGCAGATGAAAGTTTTTTTTTCTATAATCGTGCTATCCATCGGCATAACTGTAGGGTCGGAATCCAACCTTAAAATTTTCATAGAGTGAGAACCCAACATGTCGAAAAGTAAAATATGTGGGCTGGAATGTTTGGGGACTTTATTATTGGGCTATATTTTCTACCGGGAAATTTGACAGGTTGAATTTACCTGGACTTGGTGAACAACGTTATAGACCCTTAGAGGACGATGTATTTTACCGGCCATCAGAAGTATTTCACACAATTCAGATGAAAAATTAATGAATTAGCAATAGATTCACTTTGAAAAAATGGAGACGAAAGCTCGATGCTCTTCACAAACTAAAATGAAACGCTATATCTCAAGATTTGCATTAAGCACAAGTCCTTTCTTGCTAGAGGCATCATAGTATTAGATGAGCTAATATAACAGTTTTCTACTTAACATGAGTGCCAACAGCACCAAAACCTCTTATTGCTGGAGCTGTGACAAACTCTTTCCATGGACTAAATCTCCTTATCCTCCAATATCAAACTCAAAACCTGTTGATCAGGCTTCGATAGACACAAGTTGGAAACATTTTCGTATTTGTAAATCCACAAATCAGATGTTGCATCGATTTGTGACATGACTCAAGGCGGTTCATTGGATAATGTGTGTTTATGCTTTGCGATGTAGAGTGAGAAATCAATGGCTAGACACTGAAAGTGCAGTCAATATTGGGATTGCTTGGAATAATAATATGATGATGTACTTTACTGAGTTTGTCTGCATGAAATTCAGAGTTAATGAGAACGTAAAACTTATGCAAATTGATAGAACAAAACTTTTAGTTTCAAAACTATAAAATGCTCTTCCAAATAAGACTAAACGTTTTCTAATTGGTTGATCGGTAAAAAAAATATTACATTTTTAAATATTGATAAACGCATTGGCTTCTTCCTCCCTTATTTGCCTAGTCAAATGGTAGTTTCAGCAGAACAAGTTTTTTCTCACGATGGTTTCATAATTTTTGGGGCTGCTTGATCAGAATTTATGGTTTGCTGCCTTGTAGAAGGTCGGCTTCATAGACAATTACGCAAAAAATCTGTTTTTATAAGGACTGTACATTTTTTGCGAGATCAGCAGTCTTTACAAAATATAAGTACACAACATTCTTCACAAAATACACTAGTTTGATTCTCTCGTAACAGGGATTCACGCTAGAGCTCAGTGAAAATCAATTTTTGTTTGTATTTCCACACAAACGTCAAAAACACCCATTCCCATCCCCATCGAAAGATATGTGTCTCTAAACCTTCATATTACGTGTAAGTACGTTATGTATTATATAAAGACGTTCACAATATTTACTCTACTAACAAAGAATATGGAAGTGAGTCGAAAATTCCAGAAAATCCTTTCTGCTTCCTTATGACAAAATTACCGCCGGCACTTGTTGATCTTTTGGTGAATAACGCCATGAAGCTCCTTCTTAATATATGGAATGGCAAGCCATGTTGAATGAAAAACATTAAATATATTTACAACTTATTTGGTACATGTATCACGGAATGATTGAAAGACGTGCCCAGAATCATCACCACATTGAGACAACACCTGAGAAAAAAAATAAGGCATTTAGTGGTACAACATGGCTACATTGGTTACTCTAGAAAAAACTTAAAGTATAAATAAAAATTCAATCAATTGGTCTTCGCTTGGTTGTGGGTGGCCGAGAGATTTTTCTTTGGAAGGTCCAGGTGAAGTGTCCAGAGCTTTGGAAGGTCCAGGCTTGATAGTGGATTGTAACTGTTCTTTCACTGAAACAAATATAACATTGAGGTGTTACATTGACAAAAAAATAGATGCATATTGCTACAAAACAATAAATTTATAATAACCAATACCTATTGTCTCTTCAGCAGTTTGAAACAGTGAGAATTCAAGTGGCTTATCCAGATTGCCTTCGTCTTCTGCATAAATACTATCGTTGTTGTTGGAGCACGACCGTTCCCATTAATTGCACAGCTTTATGCAGAAAAGTCCTGTGCGCCTACAAGCACACCGACCTTGGTAACATGTCTTGCATTTGTCTTGCTAACTGTGAATAATCACTCAATATCCCACTCCACTTTTCTGAATCAAGCACGTTTCCCATCCCCTGCTGCACCTGATAAAAAAACTCTGCAGGAGTGTTGTTGAGCGGCAGTGGGATGTAAAGACGCAGTGTTTTCTCCTACCATTGCGACACTTTTGCAGCAAGCTTGGCGTGGCCGTCTATGTTTTCTTACATAGAATCAACTTTGTGACAAAGTGGTCTTGACATATTTGTGAAAATACAAAAAAATCTTTGTGTTTTGGCAAGCTGTAGCGCCTTATCAGAAAATAACAGTTGACGGGTGCATTTTGTAGTGAATTTTATGTTCTTTGATTATGTAGAGAAATACATCTCTCATTTTCAGAAAACGTCCAGTTTTTGAGATTCTGTCACGACAGGCGTAAGATTGGGTCTTTGTCTGGATCCTCACCTATCGTGCTACGGGGTTGCAGCCGTCAGACATGAGTAAAACTAGGGCAGCACATAACAACTTCTATTTTCTTCCCAAGCCTTCATCACACACAGTGGGATGAGCATGTTGGACCTTGGCCAGTCCGGGTCCCAACAGTAGACTCGCTGCGTGGGCAGAAGTGTATTGTAAAAACGAGAGGACTTCTTGTCTTGCAACAGGCACTGCTCGTGGGAAAGAAGATAGGAGTAATCACTGCTCTTCCAACTAGTTGAATGGCGTTGCTGGCTTCTATTAATACACGAAAATGTGCTGACGTTGCATGGCGTCGTTCATGTGAGTGAGGTGATTTACTCCATGTTCCTTTGATCCGTTCGTATTCACATGACAATACAAGCAAAAAAACTGAAAAAAAATGTGTTTTTTGCGTTTTTGGCCATAAAGCCAACCTTCTAGAAGGCAGCAGACCATACATTCGGATTTAGCACCCACGAAAACAAATAAAACCGTCGAGAAAAAAAACTTCCGCATTTTTGTTAGGAAATCGAAAGATTTAAACACGCATTTACTAGACTATATATCACGACAGATACGAAACAATGGTGTGAAGAAGGATGCTCCGGTTACCGAGGCTACAAAATTGAGTTTTCGAAGTTAAAGCGTATACTAGAGACTACAAAAATCATTATAAACTCTTATTTCACAGTGAAAAATGGAAAAAAAATCAAAATGTGGTGAAACATTCAAAAAAGAACTAAAAAATTATAATTCGACGATAACAATGAGATTCTTCTGCAGTTAACTTGGAAATTCAGTTGCTCACATTATAGCAGAGCTTGCTAACTGTAAAACAATTTGTTCATAATACAGAGGTGAAACAATATCTGTTGTGCTAGAATGTGCTTGCCAAAAGAGTCAATACCTGCTATGTGCTAGTTCATCATGAATTTTAGGTCAGGTTTATGAGAAGGGGTAAGTCGTAGTTCTGTGTTGTCAACAATTATTCAAGCCAAAAAACAGTTTTCTGTGTATTGTAACAAATTACTGAACTACTTATGACGTAGGTTTCTTGGTCTAAATATGAATACTCATTGGTTAAAAAAGCAGCTATTTTGAGAGGTTGTAGATAGCAGCTTTTGCATAACGCCGGTAAAATGCATTTGACAGATCTATGGTCTGATAGCAGCTATTTCCACAAACTATTTTTTGTTGCTCCTGTGGAATTAGTATCCACGAACATAGCAGGTATTGTCAGATCGCCATCGATTTGCAATGTGAGTGGAGATGGAAACATGCAAAAATAAAAAAAAAACCTATTTAGAAGAGACGGACTTATGTCTTGGCTAACATAGCAAACATTATCACATGACAACATTGGACTATATATCCCTATAGAGCGGGCATCCTGGAATATACTGGATGCCAACAACATCAGCGAGTAGACGTACGTAGAGCTAAGCTTGATTCGTATAATCATAGTACGAGAGAGCTGCCGAGATTAGCTTACCTATGTGTCTACAGATTATAAAGATAACAGTTCTAATTGGGTTCATTAAAATTCTTCGGGTTCTCTGGTAAGCGAGGTAAAGTTCTGACGTCATAAAGCGTATCTTTGGCAACCATTTGAATGTTTGAAGTCTGAAGTGACATTGAGTTAGTTTATCTCGTAGTTTTTGGATAAAAGAGTATGGTATTATGAATATTGCACTCTGTCGCAGGCCGCAGTCGTTGATTGAATAAAAGAACGCAGTGTAGGTACTAATTCAACTTTGAAATTTTCCGAACAACTTTTTATTCGCGTGCCTGATGACGAAAAACGGCAAACAAAATTGCGAGGAGTATGCAGAAGAAGAAGAAATGTGGAGAATATCTTATTGAAAAATAGTGCTATTTATGTATGTGGAGATTAATTTAATGTAAGTATCATGAAATAAATACCAATAATTGTGTTTTTACATTTTTGGAGATTTTATTGTTAGGTACGTATCACACCGCATATTACATAATATTACAAATTCAAAAATGGACCTAGTTATTTAATTTCACCTGTATCCCACAGTACTTCCGGCGATGAGGTATACAAAAGGACAAATGGACCAAAACTTTAATTTCTCGAGCAAAAGTCATTTTTTATAAGAATTTTTGCTCACTAAAGAAAAACGATTTTCGATGGAAAAAAACCAAATTTTGACAGGGTCTTCAAAGGGTCCAATAAAACCAATTTATTTCAAGAGAGAACTACCAACATTCATAATATATTCAGAAGTTTTAAGCAAAGATGTAACTTTAGACATTCTATTGGTTCACAGTGTTAATAATGGATCAAAGAAGACACATTTTGTTTTATTTCCAATAATTATGTATTTCAAAAAAAGCGCAAAAATTAATACTTTTAACGTGATAGGATAAATATAATGAAATAAACCAATAATTATAAGTGATCATTAGTCAAGGCATAATTCATACAAATATGTCAACCAATCGCTACCACACCTAACAATAAAAATGGTCACCCAAACACACTAAACCAATTTTCAGTAAAATACAGATTTGAATTAAAAAAATTTTGGCTTCTCAATTCAATTTTTCTCTTTTCGCCAGAAACTTTCAAATATAGCGAGGTGATTCACGCTTTCCGCTTGAAAAAAAGATTATATTCTAACTTTTTCATGCAGGGTATTCTTATATAAAATATTTGTTTTTTCATCGACAATCATATTTTTTTAACAAGCAACATTTTTTATAAAAATGACTTTCTCGAGAAATAAAAGTTTTGGTCCATAATTTGTCCTTTTGTATACCTCATCGCTGGACATACTGTATACTGTAGTAATATGTACCCAAGAAATAATATCTCAAAATCTAAAAATACAATAATTAGGTAATGGTATTTTTTGTCAACAGGCACGAAGTACCCGTTGAATGAAAGACATCACACCTATCGACGATAAACAAGAAGGGAGACACGAGTATCTGCGACAACTATCGGGGAATAGCCGTCACAAGCGCTATTAGTAGAGTATATGGAAAAATCTTGAAGAACCGGATAGAAAAATAATATGCCGATACGGAGGCAGAAGAACAAGCAGGCTTCAGAGCAGGGAAATCCACAGTCGACCACCTGTTTACGCTAACTCAGATTATAGGAGAGAAAGCAGCACGGAATCAAGAGGTACATCTCCTGTTCGTAGATCTCAAAAAGGCCTACGACAGTATTCCCTTAGTAAAGCTTTGGGAGGCTCTTCAACATAGCAACATAAACATGGAATCAATAAAGGCGGTGAAGTCTTTATACGCGGGGTCCACATCCAGAGTCAAAACCAACAAAAACCATCTGGATTCTCAGTAACCAAGGGTCTTTAACAGGGTTGCTGTATGTCTCCAACGCTATTCAAAATTTACTTAGAGTAAGCGCTGAAGACATGGAAACGGAAATGCAATAGCATGGGCATGCCAGTGGATGACGACACGACAGTATATACCCTTTCTTTCGCGGACGACCAAGTAGTTATTGCACAAGATATAGATGACATGGAATATATGAGCCGAAAGCTCATCGAGGAGTATGGAAAGTGGGGTCTGGATGTAAACATTACAAAAACGGAGTATATGTGCATAGGAGGACAGCAAGAAGACCTACGTCTAGCAACGCAATATATACAAATACCTAGGAATGAAAATTTCCAAGAAAGGGACACTCGACGAAGCAATATCGGACATAAATGTACAGGGAAGAAGAGCTACCTCTATGCTGAACAGTATTCTATGGGACAAAACCATCACAAAAGAGAATAAAAAAAGGATATACAACTCCATCGTGAAAAGCATAATAACATATAGCTCGGAGGTGTGGCCGATAAAAGAAAAAACAAAAGGAAAGCTAAAAGCCACAGAAATGGACTTCTGGAGAAGAGCGGCGGGGAAATCTAGAATAGATAGAGGCCCAAACGATTCCATTAGACAAGAAATGGGAATACAACATGACATTATTGATGAAATTATAACTAAACAGCTAATATGGTATGAACACGTCCAAAGAATGCCAGATCACAGAATACCAAAGAAAGTACTAAACTGGAACCCCCAAGGAAACCGGAAACGAGGAAGACCGCAAAGAAGCTGGAGAGACGGAGTGGACAAGGAAATTCGAGAGACGGATCTGGAAGAAGGCCTGTGGATGAGCAGAGAGGAATGGCGATTAGGAATCGGAAGACGTAAAACGTTGTAACCCGATGAATATATATATTTTTTGTCAAAATACATACACACATAAAAATGATCTCCACATACACATAAATAGCACTGCTTTTTAACGAAATAATTTCCCTTATTGCTTCTGCATGCTTTGAGTAATTTTTGCCGCTTTTTGTCATCAGACACGCGAATGAGAATCTGTTTGGAAATTTCAAAGTTGAATTCAAACACAGCGGCGTAATGCAATATTGATATAAACTATTCTTGATTTTTTTCAAAAACTATGAAATAAGCTTACTCAATGTCACATCAGACTTTGAACATTCAAATGGTTGCCAAAGATACGCGTTATGACGTGAAAACTTTCCCGCGCTTTTTGCTTCGTTTGAATATTCACAGCGTCGATGTCAATTTTGATCAATCATTGTAAGATAACTAGTGCGATTTAAGGGCTTATATCTGGTATACGGTGTTTTTAGACATGAACGCACTCTTCAAAATAAATAAATAAGAAAAAGAAAAAATGGGTAAGTTCCCTATTGCGTAGAAACAAACATCAGCTCTTATCCAATCTGTATTGATTTTCCCATTTGAAAAGAGACCATACAATTCAAATTGCTTTTACGAAGTGAAAACGTGCTTTTAAGCTTTCAAAATGCCAATACTTCTCCTCTCAGGATTCCTAAGGTACCATCAAAATCCATTTTGAAAACATGCTCACTTTCAAAACTTTTTCCACCTTTTGGAAGACAGATAATTCGTCTTTGAATTTTTCAAAAATATCACCTAATCGGACGGTAACCGACATTCGCAAATATGAACTATTGCACAATATACTTCTATACTTTTCAACTTGAGCTTTGAAATGCTTATTGATGCCCAGAAAATTATTTAAGGTAGAATAAGCTAGTGGATCACGATAAAACAAATGGCTAAAGAGTTTGTTTTTACCCAAAGTAGCTGTCAGTGACGTCACACTTCCACGGTCTATAATGATTTATATTAAACATTTCATGATCAACAAAAAATGCGATAACGGATGATTTTTACAAGAAAGCTAGTCTCAATTTTTGTTAAAAGAAGTCAATGTATTGGGTCAAGTAGAAATTTTCCAATGTTGAAAAAATTCGACGCCTACTTAGGGCTAAGCGTCGCGAAGATTCAAAAATATAAATCGATTGCAGAGACTTTAAAACTACGCGCGTACGGAAGTACATATTATTTATGAACTTTTTTGTCATGAACTCAAACCCATTTATCTTACAACTTTCTGAATTATATTATTTATAGAAAACATTCCTTGATTGACAAAAAATTCCATTACGGATTATTTTCACGAGAATGCTCGACTCAATAATTGTGATAAGAAGTGTTCAGTGTATGGCGTCAAGTGGATATTTTTCAAGGTTAAAGAAATTTGACAGCTAGTAAGAGCTAAGCTTCGCAACGCGTCAAAAATATCAATCAATTTCGGGGACTTTGAAATTACGCACATGCGGGAGTACAAGTTACTTATGAACTTTTTTGTTATTTATTTGAACCCATTTATCTTGATAATTCCCGAGTTCAACTAGTTGAGTACCTAATCATTTCTTGGTTGACATAAGAATCTCGTGAAAATCATCCGTAATCGCATTTTTTGTCAATTGAGAAATGTCCACTCTAACACGGTATAACTCAGAAAGGAGAAGAATAAATAAGTTCAAGTAGATATCAATAAAATTTTCTATCAACATGGACTTTCACATGCGCGCAATTTGAAAGTCCCTTAAACAGATTCATATCTCCGACGCATCGAGTCGCTTGGCTCCTTTGGACGTCGGCATGTTCCACATCTTTTGTGATATAATGTCATAAATCACCTACAATTTTATTAATTTTGAGTTAGGAGAGAGGATTCGAAAAACCGTACAAAGATTCACAGGTTCCACCGATATAACGCTTGTAGAGTGAATTCTTGATTGTGCAGATTGTGTGCGGGACACGATTTTTAACGTTTCTGTGAATTTCATATCATTTTTATCAAGAACTAAATTGAATTCACAACAAATAATGATGATAGATGACAATCAGTGGCAATTGTGCCATCAAACCATACGAACCTAGCCACGACCTACGTTCATGATACAGAACACCCTTTATCTTTATATGGGAGGATAGATGGACTATGTGTTTGTCCCGGAAGCATTTAACCACTCCTTACGGTCACCGGACGATTAGTCAAAACAAAACAATTTCATTGGCCGTATGCATTTGATGGAGATTCAGCGAGAGTTGATTATTAAAGGTCGCTTTTACATCATTTTTTTATCACAGTGTGATGAATAAGGTACTCGAAAGTCTATAAGAAATCGAGAAAGTGAGTAGTTTGTACATCAGAGTTTTTCAAAATTGCGGACAAAGGTTTTTAAGGGCATATTTACCAGTCAAAAATATTAGCAAATTCTCATATGAACATAGTCCTAACCTGCGTCCCTTACCAGATACAAGGTGTTGGAAAAGATCGTTTTTTTTATCAATAAGTCAAATCTTTTAGCTGATTTTGACAAAATGTGGCACGCTTATTCATTTAACCAAGCAATTTAAGACATAAAATGAACTTTAATGGATGATAACATAGACATTTTTTCCTAAGAGATAAAAGTATCCACTTTAATAATCATCAATCATGAGAAGGTAGACTTACGAGCATTATTATACAATATTCATACTATTAGGATTTGAATTACGAACATTTCATAGAATTCCTGATCTTTGTTCAAATTCTCTTCTCCATTTGTTTATTTCATCAAATATCTTTATATCACTGTCTTGTGTTTGGAACTATTCGATGGCACAATTTTATTTTTAAATGATTTGGGTTAATCACTCGTTATTTCACTTGAATCGCTCATATTTTTGGAATTTTGGTTAATTACACTTGAAAACAATCAACAATCTCTGATCTCGAGACAAACTATTGATTGTTGCCAAAAAACATCTGATCTGGAAATACAAACCCCTGTTGCATGATTGTCGCAGACAATTATTTACAGATGCTCTATCAACCGAAAAAGTCTCACTATTAACCAAGTTCCTCACCCTAAACTTTGGAATTATCTTTTTTGCAAGGTGCAGTTTGATCGGTTAATTATTAAAGTGAAACAAATCTTCTAATTATTCAAATGGTTGTGCATGTTAATCGAGGCTCCACTATATTAGGATGATAATGCCATTCAAAATAGTTACCGAACAGTGAAAAATGACATATTGTATTAACAGCTATCGATATAAGCCGATCTGCTATATGCCGCCATGCCTGGATCAACCAATGAAATTGCTTTATTCTGCCTAATCGTCCAGTGACTGTAGAGAATGGTTAAATGCGCCCCGGAACGATGCATTGGAATGATGGTTAGGGACAAGGATAAAGGCAAGGAAATAATAAGCTATATAGAATACATACAAATATAACGTTTAAACTCACCAAAACCAAAATTTTCTACATTTTCTACAGTGACACGTTAATTTTCAACTTTTCAGAAATAATTATGGGAATAATAAAAAAACTGCATTCCTTTTCATAATAATAATATTGGTGAAACTGTGAACATACTAGATAATTCACAAGATTGGAAATCTGAACTCTGATCTCTCTCAAACATTTTCACCGTCAGCAAACTAAGGACTTTGCACGATAAAGTAAGCGCTCAAACTAGCTTGAAAAGCTTGAGTGACAAACTCACACTTTCTGGGGAAATATTGATACTGGTTCTCGAAGCTCGTATTTTATCTTCATATCAATTCAGAAGTAATATTGCTTGGAGCAACTTCTCAAGGCAATACATTGAGGGTGATAAAAATCGCATTACAAAAACAATCAAAACTTCAAAAAGACTCATAACGTTCCTTGGAAGTATTATACACTGAAAATTTTGCGACATGTAAGCAGAAGAAAGTCGTAAATCATAGTGACAACGTTATTAAAACTTTTTTGTATTTTAAGTTGAGTAAATGACTTGCTGATATTAATTTTGCTACCTGTGATATAGGAAGAAAATTTGTGAGAATCTATTATATCTGAAAGCTTGGTGAGTTAATATCAGTTACGGTGGCGATGTAATATAAGATAAGTTGGATGATTTGAAAATGTTTTGGTAAGATCATATTGACGATGAAAAATGGAAACAACTTATGACGAGAACTCCTGCTAACAGCTGATCAATATATTGAGGATTTGGGAGACCCAGGCATAGATGTTCTTGTCTCTAACCATAATACAAAATTAGAGATTTTAAATATTTTACAAAAAAACTAACAAACAATAACGACAAAATAACTCTATGATTATTTCTGGTCAGGGGAAGCTCCTCTGGGTATGATAGCATTTCGTATAAAATCATCAAGAATCTACCACAATTTTTTTTTTATCTTTGTAGTCAAAATAGTCTTGAATCAAATTATTGTCAGACTTGTCGATGGTCTCGCAAGAGGGATACAATCCCGGAAAATCTTTGGGACTGTGTCTCTTGACAAGGTATGGCATGAGAGACACCTATATAAAATGTCCCATGCATGATTTTCTGAGCATTTGGTATCACTGATAAAAATTTTCCCGATCATCTGCATTTTTATCAAAAGTTACACAGAAAAGAGTTTCATTTTCAATATATCATCATGTAATAATAAACGTGATGAAAAGGCCTTGAACAATTTTTTCAAAACATCGCCTCGACCCGTGAATTGACATATGGATTCAAGTTGTTGAATAAATCAGTACTTTTTTGATAACTGTTGATGTCTAAAATTTTTATCAAATTCTAGGCTAGCGCTATTGATCTGACCATTGTTTGGTACCTTATCGATTCAAATAAAATTGTTCATTCTTTTTTTTTTCAATCGGTAAAAATAAGATTTCGAACACTGCAAAAATCGTGGAAGTCCGTCGATACATTGCAAAGATAAAGCATTTCAAACATTTTGACCCCCAATTTGATCTTTGTTAGCGTATCTGATGACAACGCACTTGAATTCAAAAACTGACAAAACTTCTGGAGATATTAACATAACCATAGTTACAAACCATATTGTATCGCCTGAATCCAATGCTCACTATAATATGCCATACTCACAAAAATTTTGATTTTTCGCATGACTTCATGAATCACCCTGTATATCATGATTTTTGATTTTTTGTTTCTACGAAAGATCCATTCCATGCATCTCAATCCAAACAAAACTAGCTTCAAAAATCCGTAAACCGCATTGAAATATCTCTATTCTTGTTGAAGATATTGGACTTTGAATTTAACCCAAAAATGTACATGTATAAGTTCGAGTGTCCAGCAGTTTGGATTCTTCAGAATTACAATGGCTCAAATTGTTTCGGTGTTGTGATTATAGCACATCATAAGCCAGAAAACTTCCCGATCAAGTTAAATCTATACTAAAATCAAATTCCATGGTTTGATTCTTTCAAATATCCTGGATTGAATAATATCAAATATAATCTTTCTTGGAAAACACTTATTGATCAAAAAATGAGGGCTGCAAATAATTGCATTGTACCCTCTTCTATCATTCAATGATTAATGGGGTGAGGACCAAAAATAAACTTTTAATTCTTGAGCAGCTTAATAGGCTTTGAATGCTCTTGGAGCTTTGTGCTAATATAATCTTGAACTTGGAAGTTTCAGTGGTTACAGTCTTGGTGTTGAGTCTTAATGCTTCCATTCTTTCTTCCATCATGATAAAGATATCCAGGCGAGGAAGATAGCGCTTCCATAGCGCAAAGGGGGTACTTCTCATGGCTCATGGTTATACAGAGACATGCTTACCTCGGGGCTTTGACTTTAACCTGTTCTGTTTATCCGTTGATTCATATGATATTGTCGATTTTTCGCTTCGAACATAATAATTTTTGAAATTTCGTGACGATCGTAGGTTAATTTGACGGTTACCATGACACGTGCCCCGGTCGACCTCAGCCTGTAGTTTATCGTTAGCCACGCCAGAGACCACTCTCACAAAATTGACAAAATGTCGCTTATTTATTAGCTAATACAGAAAGCGTCCAACGCACGGCATCACCTAGTATTACGTTTTCATGATGTAATGTTTTTTGGCTAAAGAAAACAATGTCCAGCTTAAGCTTATTTATCAAGTCAACTATGATGTATGTGCAGTCACTTATTTATGTTTTTTATTCGCCCGTTCACAAGTATGATTCAACGATCAAAACTAAAACACTACTGAACTTATGGCGGAGAGCCTTCTTCTTGGCTCATTTTCAACTGTCTACTGTGTCTGACAGCTAACAAACCCAATGCGTGGAAAAACTAAGGCATGCATTCCTCACATATCAATAGCAATGATCTTGAGCGACTGAGGAAAAATATCTTCAATAGGGAGGTTTCATGAATTCGAAAGTTAACAAAAATCTATTAACATGTTTTTTAGAATTGCTCAAAGAGTACTCTGTGAAAGTTTCAAGTCATTTGGTGAATTTGTCAATTCACTACAGCTGTTTGAAATTTTGATAAAAATTTGAAACCAATTTCAATGGCGGGCTCTGACGTACTATCCCCAGCTTTTCCATCTTTCTCGATTAAACAGAGACAACCTTTTCAGATTTAGCGTGCATTCTGCGCGTTTGCCACAGTTTACGTTTCACTCCGGACAATAGATGAGTGGGGTTTTATAGAAACAAATCAAACATTTTCTATTGAATATTTCGAGTGATCAAATTGATCAACTATTTATTTATTCAAGTTTGAGCCAATTTTTTTTATTTATTCAAGACTAAATCACTCGCTAAATCATATTATATTTGGTTAACAAGCATGATCTCATGTGATTTCTGTGTCAATGTGGCGACACCAACACAGCGCCATCTCCTGTCTCCTTCTACTCCTGACCTAACCTCAATTTTTTTTTGTTTTGCTGTTTGCTTCAAGTTTGCTTCTCAAAAACTGCAAACTTTTAATTTTTTATACGTTAAAACCCAATCAAAAGTCCTCATATATTCGGTGAAGCGCCCATTCAGTAAAAAAAAGAAAAAGCTTGTGTTTGAATCTGTGACAAAAATGAAGAACAAGTGCTTTGTGCCATCATTGTTATCAGTGGCTTCCGGGTCTTATGCTCTCATAGACCAGTGAAACAGTTTATTTATTGCGTGACAATAAAAGGTAAACACTCATTATTGTCTTTTATTGTCCAAAATTCATAAACATACTCCAATACAAAGCTTCGTAGCTTCTTCGAAAAAACACTTACCTCGAGACTTACCTATTAAGTCACCTCAGACAACAAAATGTTCAGAAAGGATGAGGCTACAATATTTCAACATAAGAAAAAGTCCATTTGCGCCTGTATACTACACAAAGTGCTTTCTGGGATATTTCGCGGAATCGAGGAATCAAGGCTTTCCAAATGGCTCTTTTGTCTCCAAATTTTTGAAGCACTCGATGGAGAACTAAGACAGGTGGAAATGGACATTCCATAATTTGTGTGCGTATTGGAATATGTTTAGAAACAATAATAACAGTAACAAGCAACAGTACCCTAATCCCAGATCACGGATGTATGTAAACAACAAAAACAAGGTTAGGTTACCCACATGATGCGGCGTTGTCAGCTCGTTCGCAATTTACCTAATAGACTTGGGTGTACGAGTGATTTCATTGGTGGATGCGCTATAGAGCTAAATAAAATGCTACGCTAATTTCACAACCTGGCAACAAATTTAGAATGGGGCGTCACCAGTCGTTTCATTTGTTGATCAGGATCACGTGTCGGTGACGTAGTTTCCCTGAGAGTATTTTGAATAAAACCGTTAGAAAATTAGCAGATATTAAGTGAGTTTTCTAGAATAAATATGGATAAAAAAAAGTTGAAAAAATGGTTTTTGGCATCAGTATGCATCAAAGAATTCACAGAAAAAAATGCAAAGAAAAAATATCTCCCTATTGAGGGTAGAATTCATAATCACCAATTAATTGTCGATTTAGTTGAGGTTTCATTTCATTGTCATGGAAATAATACCTAACTGGGGTTCGTACAATAGTTCGTACCCAAATCTCATATTCCTAGATCACTGATTGATCAATCTCCGGTTATTTCATTTCATAGTCTGGAAATAATTACCAATCGATTACCAGGGATTCATAGTAACTATTTTGGGTCTCCAATCAGAGCTTGCTGCTGGGCAACAGTGCTCGATTCATGAATGGACAATTTGCACATTTCGTCACAGAATACATTATCCTCGACACTATCTATCTCCGTCTGGCGTATTGTGTGCAATAACTCTCTCTCTCGAGAGCGAGGGTAATCTAGCTCCGCCCCGTTTTTGATCATACAGTGAAATTTGCGTTTTTTTTTTAATTTATTTAGTATAATTTTGGGTTTTTCGGAAAATTTTCTCCAATGATGACTTTCAGATATTGTCTTTGATACGGATATAAAATTTCAAGATATTTGAAAATGTTTGCAAATTGTCCATTATAAAAAGGTCGATTTCATGATTATTGGTTGTTTGTAGAATGTTCAAATTTTGGTGTTATCAAACATGTAGATCTGTTTAGGCAATAGGAATCGTTGATATTATTTTTCAACTTGTTTCAATTTGAGCTCTTGATGATAAAGTGGATGAAAGATTATCTATTTCTTTTGTTATTGAAACTAGCTGGAAAACCCGCGACTCCACTCGCCTGTCTGTGACTTAATAAAGGATACCAAACTTTCGATTCAATATTTTTTATAAAACAAAAGTTTAATACACCACAAATAATAATATGTGATCACAAATTTATCTGAAACAATATCACTATTCTACTCGCCGTTTTTCATTCACATTCACCACACAACGCCAATATTTGTTTAATGTGAACGCGGCTTGATGTTTTGTACGTACCAATAGAGCATACCTCAACTTACTGTCATTGTCATTAATTGGAAGGAAAAGGCAAATGCTGATAATGATGACATTAAATCAGAAAATTTAAATATTAATCCCCGTATAAATCTCAATTTCTCAAAATCAGCTATGAGTTGACGAATAAAACCATGTCCTTGGGCTATTCCCTGATAGAACTGATAACTCTAAAAATGTTCACGCAAATTCTTTTGGCGGTTCTTGAGTCATGAGAACACAAACATGGAGATTTCCATTTTTATATAGTAGGTACAACTACTTAGACAAAAATATAAATTCACTGCACTTGATCAAAATTGCCCTGATTTTTTGTTCACATTCAAGATCATACAATGATATACATACAAGATCATACAATGATATACATATCATTGTATGAACTTGATATTCCTAATATTTTGTATCAACGAATTCGATTGTCAAGAACGATTCTGCAGCGATAGATGGATCATAAATACATGGAACCATCTACAATACGCCACATAAATCTCATCTTTTGAAAAGAGCTGATTGTTCAGTCATCTATAGTATGAACTGGAAGATTGGTAAAACTCCAAGCTCTTTGTGAAGCTCATTGTGTCTGGAACCTCAACCGTTGAATCAAGTATAAATTTCATCATAATCAGTGTCCGCCATCTTATTCACTATCCAAGTGATAAGTATGGAGCATTGATGGAGTCATACGTTAACGAGAAAAGCTTGGATAATATCATGTCGATAAAGTAGGTAATCAGCAGTGGCGGAAAAAATTCTAGCGATATTGGATGGCATTATGATATTGACACTGTTGTAATATTCCAAGGGATAAGTTACTCAATCTCCATATTATGTGGTTTTGTGGCGAGACAGAACCGATAAAAACTAGACGAAGATACCGTTAGTAGCTTAGACATCAGATATTTTATGACATGACACGCATCTAGATCGAGAATTACTGGGAATATCAGATTAGACACCATCGACTCAAAGAACTTTCGAATTTGATTTTTTTTAGATTGAATTGAGAGAAGCATAAACATCATAATTAAGTACATTTTACAGTACACAATATAAAAAAAAAACGTGGTATAAGCAGAATAATTGAAAAAGACCTATGCTGTTAGATAAAATCACCATGAAAACTATAAATTTCGCTACAATGTGAGGCTACATATCCCTATTTACTCCAAAAACGATATTTGAAGTAAACACTCTATCTAAGGTGATAGAACAAAGGCAGCCGTCAAATCTCTTTCCAAGTAATTGGGTGTGAAATTAGCCTAATTATTGTGAACTTCAACTATCTGATGAAATAATAGCATGGTCAAGCTTTGTCCGTTCAAAATTTGCCACTGACAGGTGATGATTATTGAAACGGTGTTAAGCTTTTAATGAATCGACATTCTAATAGGGGGTTAAGCACCCATATTAGTTGGCAAAACTGTTGAACAGCTGATTTTGATATTCAAACGCCATTGTTTATCGTTAGTTCACTAGAATTTATAACATGGAGATAGATTAATGAAACGTCATAGTTACAGGGCTGTTTGAAAGTTTGACAATCAATCAATCCAATTGAGAAGAAGATACTATAATCGTCATTCTGAAGGCGCCATTTCCTCTTTCATTATTATTGTGACGAAATACGTCCAGCGGCTCAACACACTACGCTTCGCTCGGACATATCGGATCTTGTCTCTATTGGAACAAAGTTGGTCCACTGTGTGTTGTCAGTAATAGAAGCTTCGCCTTCTATCGACAAATTCTTGATGATTCTTAACTATTCTTGCAGTTTCGGCAAAGGAGGACCGGAGTATATAAAAGAAGGCGCCGCCATCAGTTCAGTAGTGGTTTGGTTTTTGTCGTTGAACAATATTCATGAACGGGCAATTTGAAAACATAAATAGGTGACTGTACATAAATACTTCACTGGAGATAAATCAATTGAATCTGAACAGTGTTTTTAATAACAGAAAAACGCAACATAATGTTACGAATCATTATTTTTTTGTGGGCTTGCATTGTCCGCGATCACCTATTTTTGGAAGGGGCTTAGACGCTTAGATGTTTTGATATTTTTCATTAATGTATCAAAACATTATTCTACAGGGTGTCTCTGAAATGACTGTACAACGCTTCACCACAGATTCCTTGATCAAAAATAAGGGGATCTAGGCAAACTGACCTATTTCCAAAATTGCCTCGTTAAGTCTACCGAGGTCGTCAAAGATTCAACAAAATTTAGGTTTTTCCTACATTTTTCAAAAACGTACTGATCGATTTTGATAATTTTCGGTACCTCCAAGATACTAGTCTTGGACCATGAAATTGCGTTTTTTGTTTGTATAGCGAACGGTTGTAATTGGAAGTGTTATAAAAGTGACTTCAAATGTTGTTATTTCTTTAGATTTTTTTTGGAATTGACTTTTTGATAATTCAGATGCTTTTATCTGATAGTTTAATGTGTTGGGAAGTTTTTTTTTCTTGAGAAATTTCGCTGGGATGAGTGGTTGTGCCAGAAAAAAAATATTTTCAATTAGGTACACAGATATTTTTTATTATTGATTTATTTTTTTCCAGCATATCTACTTATCCCAGCAAATTTTTCAAAAGAGTTAAAAACTTTCTCACACACTGGGTTGTTAGATGAAATTATCTGAATAGCAGGTTTTTTAACTATCGGGATCGCCCCAACGTACACTCAGAGGAGGAAGCAATAAATATGGACTTGCTCAGTGGTATAGTATATTGAATCTTAGTTCAAGCTTTCGCCCTAAGTTAAGGGCTTCATCAGGAAGAATCTATATAAAGAACGTGGTTTTCAGTCTACAAAAGGGCGAAAGCTTGAATTAAGATTTGATATACAATACCACTGAGCAAGTCCATATTTATTGCTTCCTCCTCTGGGTGTACGTTGGAGCGATCCCGATTGTTGAAAACCTGCTAGTTACCAGTAGCCATCTGAATGATCATAAAGTCAATTCCATAAAAAATCAAAAGATATAGCTGCATTATGATGTCACTGATTTTTTATGGAATTGACTTTCTGATGATTCAGTTGTTTTCATCTTATAACCCAGTGTGTAGAAAAGTTTTTTCCTATCTTGAAAAAATATGCTGGGATAAGTAGTTATGCTAGAAAAAAATCAAAATAAAAAAAATCTGTGAAGCTGTTGAAAAAAAATTTTTTTTGCACAATCACTTATCTTGTCAAAATTTTTCAAAAGAGATAAAAACTCCCCAATACATTAAACATCAAGTTGAAAATATCTGAATCATCAAAAAGTCAATGCCAAAAAAAATCAAAATCTTTATAAAACTTCCGTTCAAATTCAACTGGTCGCTAAAGAAACAAAAACGTTATTTCATGGTCCAAGACAATGTACCAAAACTTATCAAAATTGATCTGAACGTTTTTGAAAAATGTAGAAAAACCAATTTTTTTTTCAATCTTTGACGCCATCTGTCGACTTAACGAAGCAATTTTGGATAAAGGTAAGTTTGCCTGTATCACCTTATTTTTGGTTAAGGAATTTGTGGTTGAGCGTTGTACAGTCATTTCAGGGACACCCTGTTTATCTCGTCGAAGTTAACTGGAGTATGTTGGTGGGAGGTTCCATTCTGTTGAAGTTATACAGGGTGTTACTTAATGGTATGTCATAATTTCAAGGGGGACTTCCTGGATAAATTTTTCATCGAAAAGGTCATATAAACTTGGGTCTTGGAATGCTTGGTTTTTAAGATACAGGGTGTACAAGATTTATTTTATTTTCAGTTTTTAATATATTTTCCAAAGACGGTTTGAGATATTGAACTGAATTTTGCCACAGGATATTATGGTATAGGAACACACTTTTTTTATTTTTATTTTTTTATTTTTATTTATTTTATTTCATTTTATTTTTTTTTATTTTTTTTGACTCAAGTTTATATGACCTTTTCGACTCAAAATTTATCCTGGAACTCCTCCTTAAAATTATGACATACCATCAAGTAACACCCTGTATGTAAAGACGTAACTTTTATCCAGTACCAATTCAAAAATATTAACCACGTGATTGTTGAGCTACGTTTTCACTGGAGGAACATTTGTGCAAGAAAAAGTAAAAAGGGAACATAATGTTGCTTGAAGTTGCATAGATGTGCTTCTACTGATAGTGTAGCTTTGAAGGTTCCTATTAAGAGAACCAATGAATAGTTTCTGCCATCAATTTCTAATTAATCAAAAGGTCAGGACGAAAAGTTTGAATAATTTTATTTTTACGTGGGATCTTTACTCTACACAATGTTTTTGTATCACATCAAGAATCATTTGGGAACCTTTCTTATATGGAATTCTTGTTATGGAATAAACCCAAGAATCTCCCCCTCTCGTTTGTACATAATATTTTTTTCCAAGTTGTGGATAACTGTTTCCTTTGAGTTCTTGATACCAGAACGATATTCAATCCGTACCGAATTCTAGATGAAATCGTGGTAAATGATAACCAGCCAATATAATGCAGAGATGATTTTTTTAGACATGGTAAAGAGCCTAAGTTCTTTATTAAAATACATTACTGCTTAACATAAACATCACGCTTGTATTCGTAGAATTTTCACACCCTGATTGTTTCGACCAACCTTCGGTTATTTACCAAGAGACAAGTCGTTTGAGACACGTCATATAACAAAATCTTGATAGAAGATAAAAAAAGATGGGATGTCATTCAATCGAGCATAACAAAGTCACACAACTTCCACACAAACATATTATTATCCGTCAGATTAAATACCGGTAGAGTTTTTTTGTCAGACAAGAATCGTACGATCTGATATCTCTGTTTCTTACATATCAGATCTTCATGTGTGATTTAAAGTATGAGATCTGTCCTTTAGTGAGGTGAAGTTCAACATTTCATACATATTTGATTCGGCTCGCGGTATATCAGGACTCAGGAGATTTGACTTGAGGCTGGTAGAATACAATACATTTTAGAAAGTATATCAAAGCAAGCAACGAAGTGCTATCACTTGTGCTTGTTGTTTCTGGTTTTTTGAACCAAAAAGATTGAAGTAAAAGTGTATTACTTTTTTTATCGCTTTAATGTTATCAAACGTCAAGTAAAAGAGTTCTGTGGACATGAAACTTGAATGATTTTTGAATATTATGTCGGACAGACAAGAATGCTTTTATCTTGTTGGAGAATATTTCAGAAAACGAAGAGATCAGCTATTTTGTTCTCAGGGACGACTAAATTAAACTGCGGATATACTCCGGTACGACTAGATGACTTTCTACATCCATTGCAGATCAAAAATGCGGTTTTTATGTAGTTGCCTTCAACAGTAAGTCATAATCCTGTATCAAATCATTCTCTTTGTAGGCATACAAAAATATCTGTTGGTTTGGTCAAATAACTCAAGATATATTCCCGAGAAGGCTTGCCATCTTTTGATGAACCAAAATTATCAGAGAAGGAGAGTGAGGGGAATAGTGATCGAGAGACTTTTTTGATGTGGATGAGTAGAATAAGTAACCAAGAGGTTAAATTATAAATGTAAGTAGTTTGATACCATACGGGGGCATGTCAGAGTGATACGAGCAAAACTCCTTGTTATTTGGTTTGCAATCATAAGTCCCTCGGATACATATCTGGGATATTTTTTAAGGTGATACTGTTGATCTTAATGATATGATATTTTGAATAGAAAACTCTTGATTTTTTCAGATTGTTCATAAAAAAATCATCAATTTCATATACATATTAACTCATCCTCTTGGAGTCTCAGGTACACAACCTTCGTCTTATTTCGAAACGATCAATATTTCAAAAGCTGAAAAAATATATCATGCCCCACCCTTTGATTTAGCTTTTATTTTAGTGCGAATCTGTCAAAACAAGTTTTACGTTAAACGTGAAATTTCAAATTGTTTCGACGCTTGATCTTCTTTTGGTCTAGTATTGCAAAATCACTTGTTCGATACTTAGTGGAGTGCCCGGGGGGGTTCAACCCAGGACTTTTGTAACACAGAATGAATTTATTCTTTTGGAGTGAGATTTCATTCTTCATGCTATAAACTGAAATGTTTACCAAATTATTTTGTGCGCTTTTGATTCTTTGGTCATAAACAGGGTGTAACAAATTCAACGTAACAGCATTGCTAAATCGTTAATAAAAAATTGAAAACTTTTAAAAAAATACAAGTACATTCTTTTTTTTTTGATTTTTTCAAAATATTTTTACTGATTCTAGTACGGTCAATCACTTTGAGTGTCAAGAAGCTTTTGATAACAACAATAACAACACCTGTTGTCTCGCCGTAGTATTCTGGTGCATTTATGCAATAACATGTGAAACCAAAACCATTTTTTTTCGAAACCGGTTAACGGAAAAAAAGAAGAGCATCTTTTTTGTTGAGAAAAGGACAGAGTACCTGAAAAAGTGGTTTTCAGCTTTGTAAAATAACACCTGTCAAAAAAAAACAACCCAAACTTACCCAAAAGAATTGATAGCCAGGAGTGGGGTTCCCTGTACAATTTGAAATATTGACTTGACTATGGGTCTTCATGGCTTTCACAACATAGGTACCGAAATTTTATCAAACTTTACAAGCCAGTTCATAAGTTCAAGCTAGAAAATCAATCCGATGGGTACCCCTTGAGGGCTCTGAATCTCCGTTACGAGGCACTTTGTGAAAAAAAAAATTAGACAAACTTTGTTTACTTTGACCTCTCCTATACGAAATTATGCCATGTACTTACCGGAACGGAGCCATATACTTTCGAGCGCTAGAACTAGATTTTGTTTAGATTTGTGAGGTATTTATGCATTTCAGCTCATACGAAATGTGATCGTTTAGCTGTATCGAGTGTCAGTACATGTATTGAATTTGTGATAAAGATTATATTGTACTGGGTTTTTCTGGTGATTTTCGTTCACTCATATTTTTTTGATTTTTCTTGAATAGGTCTGTCCACAAAATTTGGTTTTATATTAAAAATGGTAGAAATAGGTTTAACATAAACCCCTATAAAGTTTTTTGAAAAATAGTCAAATATTTTCTGCGTCATTCGCTGAAGAAATTTGCCAAAACGCGTAGAGGCTAGAAATAGATTGTGACGTCACCTACGCGCTTATTAACTGTAGTCATAGGTAACGTACTGTAGCCAAAGATAAAGATAAATGAAATATGACTGGTGTTATACACGGTTCGGCATTATAAATAATATCATGGTGGCAAGAGCGTGGAGTTTTGTGCCTGAGTGCACCAACCGACAAGTATAGAACGCTAACAAAAATTCTTGTGAGTAACCAATGCAACAGCAAAACAATATTATGGTTTGCGACAGTGAGACGGAATTTCGAAAACGGTTGAAAGCCGGAAGAAAACACTTTGTCAAAAACTACATACCTATTATCAAAAACTACGTCACGTCTTCCTCCGGCAAATTATGTGAATCTCCTTTCTGGAGACCGTCCTCCATATTTGCGGAGAATGAATAAGCTTTCCTGATAATTAATGGCAATGCTCTATACTGTCGAACTCAAAACTCAATATGTAAACCCTGATATTGTTTTGACAGCTAAAGTCACAATAATTGAATATAAGTACGTTCCATCTTCCTAACAGCAAGTATCTGACGTCACAGTCCGTTTTGTTCCTTGAACCAAAGCACTCATTTTCAACGGCTGCTATTGTATTTGGGATTGATTTTTTTGCAAGCACATTTCGAATATAGATATCATCATATCGAAATCTCTGTTTTACAATACTTTGAATGTTTAATTTTTTTTTTGTGCCGATGGGTAAGGCTATTGGCGCTTTTTCTCCTGTTTTCAACGGTTTCTAAGAGTGTTTTTAGGCTCACTGCCACTCTACGCTGAAGGCTAGCAACCGTCAATCCAAAGCACCATCTTTTTTGTCTATCGGAAATTCATAGTTGTACTCCTTTTTGTTGCCACTCACCACACTTTTGTCACTTTTTAGACGTAACAAATGCAACGTGGATTTTTACCAGAATATTGATTCAAATATTTTTGAAAAGGGTTTTTGATTTGTAAATTATTCAATCACAAAGGATTTTCTTCTTTCTTTCAGAGGAGACAATACATGTCTCAAGGCTTGTGGCAGATAGTTAGAAGCTTCACTTTCTTGCTATAAAACCCTCTGGTGTACTCCCTGCTTAGTATAGGAGGAGGTAAATCTCGACTCTGGCATGTGTTCCTGGAATTGTATCGTTCTATCAGTATTGGAAGAATATTTTTGAAAATAAGACAGGAAACATCTACGATTCTAGATAGTTCTCTGGTTCTAGGGTTTAGTCTAGCCCCGTATGCGAACCCTGAAACATTATTCTGGTCCACTCCATCGACAAATGGGAATAAAAAGCTAACAGTAAAAAATCATATCTATGCGTCATTACTTCTCATAAACCTTTTCAGATTCTCCAAGTGAAAATTTTGAGAGCAGTTATGATTATATTTTGGTAAATAAAACTTTGCCCACATTACATTGATCAAGGAATCTATATTATCATTATCATCATTTCAGTTTCAGAGCTAATCACTCAAATAGTTAGCTCTATATTGATTCAATAGAATGTCGGCGACGTTGGAATTCTCGAGAGGGGACACAGCAACATCCATTGGTTAATTCAGTTTTGCAGTCAACTCAATCCTAATTGACTGTTTCCTGTCAACAGTGATGCAGTGCACAACGAATAATAGATTATTTGATGCAACGTCCATGAAGAGTTCCGTGTATTTTGATGTGAACTTGGTCATGTGTTTAGTTGAGGTTACTTTTGCAGTTAACTTTTTTAATGAATCTATGTGGTGACACTGGAAAATTGGATAAACCCAACTGAAATATTAATAATTGATATATTCTGTCTGTAATGTTATGTGCGTTCGTGAAATGATTATGTATGGAGAAGAGTTTGCATAATAAATGGTTGAGTAGAGTAGCCTAATTGGCTAGACTTCGCCATGTTATGCAAGCTACTGCTCCAAAATCATTTTGTTTGTAAAGAGAAAGAGTTTGGTCAATAAAGGCCTTATTATTATTATCATTATTAAATTAAATGTCCCAAGTCTAATTAATAATATTCTATTTATGATCTCTTAAAGTCAACACCTTCTTTTCACTTTCTTGAAAAAGGCTGAAGAAGACGAAACGTCGGATAAATAAGAATATATGAGTCGACAACTTTCTTCATGAAGTCAAAAACCAAGAAACCAGCACATACATTATAATATTATGTTATTTATAATACATCATAAAATGATGAGAAAAATCCTAGACATTCCGGAACTAGTCAAAAACTACCATGCATTGGTTGAATCTCATATTCAATAATATGGTACAATAGCATGTGGAGGGACATACACAAAACATATCAAACAATTGGTCATACAAAAAATCAAAATCATATACGATAAAAATAAAACTTTCCTAAGTGATGAACTCTTTGAACACAGCAAATTTCTAGAAACTACAATCGGAATATCCAATAATATACCGGGCATTTCATTTACAAATATATCAGTCAAGTTATTATCTCACAAAATCGTTGGTCTTTTGAAATTGAAAGAGGCTCTTGGACTTGGGACCAAATAAATATTTATTAGGTCCCAAGTCCAAGAACCTCAATTCAATTTGATTATCCACAAGGGACAAGAAATAATTCTAACGTTAGTCTTTTGTTTCATTTTTCAAACGAGAAAAAAATTGCTAGATAACTGACTATAAAGTTTCGTCTTGATACCTACAAAAACAAAAAAGTTACAGCTGATCAAAATGTTATCAAAGATATTGAAACACTCTGCACTTTGAATTTAATGGTCTACTCCTCTATACACTGGCAAACATGAATTTAAAAGTATTTGTGGGAATGATGGTTATTTTGAATATTTGAGTGGGTTTTTGAATATTGGATACTATTGAAAATAGAATTAAGTTACCACCCTATATCGACTGGCTAATGCTACTGAGTAGACTGCAGTATTATCAATTACTGACAGTCGAAAAGTTTAATAGTTAGCACAAATTAATTGGTCCTGCTAGTTCAATATATAACTAGGTGATGTTCTCCATCATCAACTTAGTTAGAACTGCATTGGTCCTGGGGTTGGCGAAAAGGGTCTTACGGCCTACTCGCCGGGCAGTGGTTTGCCCCCCCACCGTATTCAACTTTCGCATTACGATGAGATGATGCAAAGCGAACATTTCTTCAAATTTTATTATCAATTCATGAACTTGTTACTCCAGAAACTACCTTATATGAAATAAAAAATGATGTTTTATTGATCATCTTATTATCTACTTTCCGAGCACAAAGTGTACAAAGAATAAACACGACATTTTTTACCTTTATTCAAACAAAATAAGGTTTTGATGTATAGCCTCATATTTTTTGTTTGTAGATATCTTTATTTGAAAATTGAAGTTTGTCAACGTGATAGCCCTTGATCGCTCCACCTAGGCAAGGGGACAATAATGTGAAGGAGCTAAGCTGATGCGAAATTCCTTTGTTGACTCCTTCAACACTGAACCCTGCAATCGACTTCACAAGAGAGAAATGCATGTCATATTCACTCAATCCAATCGTCATACGTTTTTGCCCAATGATGATTTTGTTTTTCTAGACACGATCCTAATCACCACTAGGGAGCGGAGCGACTTTATTGTTTCTCCCCCATATCTGGGATGAAAGTGTCGCGTAAGGGGCAAAGATCAAGGATCCTACTAATAATACCCGAGTGCATCATGTTTAATCTTCGCTATATAACTGTGACTAAGCTGAAATTACTTGGGTGTTGGATGTCATTGAGTTATATTGAAGGGAGATGGAAAATCCCCAAGCTTTTCCATCATCATCAAGGCTAAGTCAAGATGATGAGTTTATCCAATGAGTCTCTTGTTTTCTCAAAATCTAGTAGCTTATTTATACAAGAGAAGACTTTTCCGAATGTCTTTATTTTGAAAGTGGGAGAATATTTTCACTCATATTTCACGGCTACTTTACTGATAAGAAGAGTTATTCAGCACTTAACGAAGCCGTGAATGAAATCTTTGGGTGTCCAAACTTTTTGTGGTCTGATGAAAAGTCAATGAGGGATGCAGAAAACTTAAACCTCCTAGAATGTTGATAGGAACCATCAATCAAGATAATAGGGTGTCCCTGAATTGACTCCAGAACGCTGAACCATAAATTCCTTGACCAAAAATAAGGTGATCCAGGCAAACTCACCTATATGCAAAATTGCTTCGTTAAGACTACAGACGGCGTCAAAGATTAAAAAAAAAATGTTTTGTTTTTACATTTTTCAAAAACGTGCTAATCATTATAGATAATTTTTGGTACGTAGGAACATGAAATAACGTTAGTCTGTTACTATACCTACAAGTTGAAATTACCCGGAAGTGTTATAAAGGTGACGTCTTATGTAGTTATTTCTTTAGATTTTTCTTGACATTGACTTTTTGATAATTCAGATATTTTTATCTAAAGTTTGATGTATTGGGGAGTTTTTCTCTCTCTTGAAAAATGTTGCCAAGATTGGTTGGTTGTGCCAAAAAAAACATTTTTTTCAACTAGCTTCACAGATATTTTACTATTGATTTATTTTTTTCTAGCACAATCACTTATCACAGCATAAATTGTCAAGAGAGGAAAAAACTTTTTTACACACTATGTTATTAGATGAAAACATCTGAATCATCAGAAAGTCACTTCCATAAAAAATCAGTGACGTCATATGCAGCTATATCTTTTGATTTTTCATCGAATTGACTTTATGATAATTCCGGTAAGTTCGCCTGGATCGCCCCATTTTTGGTCAAGGAATTTGTGGTTGAGCATTGTACAGTCTTTTCAGGGACACCTTGCGTAACACACAAACGCAAAGAGTTGAAAAAAGTCCTTGTAACCGTTTTTTTAATAGGTAAGGGCAGTTCCGCTTACTTCTAAATTGATTCAATTTCGACTTCTGTCACGGGCCGTTTTTGACTCTACGTATTTCCGTTCCATTATGGTTGAGATTGGGAAATTTTAGTTCTACCGTACTTATCAGGTTGTTACACTTCTTTATAAATTCAGGCAGTATGAAGAATGACTGCTACTTACTTGGTCGCCACACATCGTAAAAGCATTTTTCCTCCTAGTGACTTCTCTTAGAGCTTCATCTATCCCTGTTATGAGTTTGACTGGCAAGAGGTGGCCCTGTGTTTACACACACAATTTCAGGATATACCAACGGTTCTAAAAGGCTCGTGTGCCATTTTGGTCACTGTTCTCATGTTGTTTTATGGGTTGTTGTTGATTTCATCCTCGACCGGGTGTCGTTGAAAAGTACCTGGATGAATTCTATCGTGCTCCTTCTTTTCACGTAGAAAGGCAAAGGTGACCATTAGCCTATTTTATTCAAGAAATTGCTGATTCTGTTGGAAACGCAAGGGTGGACCGCAACCTACCAGTTCTAATACATTACCACGCAGTTTGAACAGGACCACCAGAGCGAAAAACAGGAAAAACACCACCGTGTCTACAAACCCAGAAACCCTGCAGAACCCAGGTATTTTACTGATTTCTTTACATGTTTTTTTATCGAGTGATATTTGAAGTAGCAATTGATTTTCAAGATTTATCTGATCATTTGATTTAATTTTTCGCCACCAAGAGTAATGATTTGTCGAGGTTTAAATCAAACTTGATTTCTTTTTCTTGTTCAATCTATCAAATTTATTGTTGTCGAAATTTATAATCGTAATTTTCATTCGAGTTTTTCAACTAAGAAGACAATGTTAAAACCGTACTTCTTCTTAGGGTTTTTTTCTTCTGAGGTTATCAATCACAATTCGGGCGGATGGCTTGTTGGTCAGATTAGCAGCCCTACAAGAGCTGAGACTGCTACGACATCATTGTTCAGACTCTTTCCACTGAAGGAAGGCTGTGTGACCGTGATTGACGTATTGGTGTCGTTATTAGATTTAAGTTTATTTATTTTTGTTTGAAAAGTGAACACTTGGGGACTTTACTTTAGGGATAAAGAGATAGATTTTTATCCATTGAACTTCTAGTATTTTGATTTGGTTATGTGTACCCTCATTGTTGTTTTAAAACTTTTTTTTTCCTTGGTAATTTCTGTGAATGGGAAGGTGCCCGGAACATCGGGAGAATTCAGTCTTGAGTCGGTGGCGCTTATTCTACCCCAATCTCCGACATTGAGCTAGGGCCTAATTTGTTCACGCAGTAAACCACCCTCTTATTCCAGAAATCAAGTAACTTTCTCTCTTCTTTGTTACCTCATTTTTTTTTATTCTTAAGAGAAACAAAGAGCGTGGCACTTCTCCTACAACCTATTCAAATGATCTTAACTGATATTCGCCCATTCGCGATACCTAGAACTTAAGCTCTTGAATGATGATTCACAATGGTGTTGAATAATACAAAATTTTGTTCCAAACTTGTTGTTGTTAACAGAATAAACACTTTTTAAAACGGTTAAAATGATTCTTCCGTCTCTTAGCGTTTGTGAGCAATGTCCTTTGATAATTTTCAAAAATTGTCATCCTGTACATCTAGTCAACAGGTATGGCTGTGATATGATAACTTTTATTATTTTGACTACAGGTTATGTTTATGTTAGAGGAAGGTGCTGGTCAGTACTTTGGTCACAAAGCATTTCCATCGTGCACCTCGCAAAGAAGGTAGGTTACTCTCTTGAGTTTTCGTCCAGTAATTATTAGTTCCAAGTAAGGTGCTGACCATCACCTAGTTTGGTATTGAACTTGTAGGATAAATCAATTTAGAGTAATCATCCACTCCAGGTTAATAAACAGGTATAATGAGATTTTTTCTTAAGTTAACGCTAAGTCATGGTAATTTTGCTAAGTTTCTATTTTTTTATTTAGGTTGTTCAGGCACCAAAGCCTGAATCCACTTTGAATAAATCTATTTTTTATAATAGGCATTGCTATTATTGGGATTTTGAGTACACGGTAAAAATGTTTTGAATTGTTTATTTTCTGAAAGAGAAAATTGAAGACGTTTTCATAATAGTAACGATAGGCTTTATCGTATGAGAGCCAGAGTATGGGATGTGGTGGCCGAGCGTGTAACACGCCGGCTTGAGAGACCGTTAGTTCTGATTGACGTGGGTTCGAGCCCCGCGGTGGGCAGAAATTATTTTCTGTTCTGTATTTAGTGGCACTCTCACTGGCTAACGCTACTGAGTAGACTGCAGTATAATCAATAACTGACAGTCGAAAAGTTTAATAGTTAGCCTAAATTAACTGGTCCTGCTAGTTCAATATATAACTAGGTGATGTTCTCCATCATCAACTTAGTTAGAACTGCAATGGTCCTGGGGTTGGCGAAAAGGGCCTTCAAGGCCTACTCGCCAGGCAGTGGTTTGCCCCCCCAACCATACCAATACCAATACCAAAATGAGAGCCAACGACTATTGATATTTTGTCATAGGTGATGTGAAAAAAAAGTTTCAGGCAGTAAATTGTAGAGGTGGGAGTATAGATCCACCATGTCGGCCAGGCATATCCTTTGCTTTGTTATTCAAAATATTTGATGAAATCTCACAAAATAAAAGTTTTCGTCATCAGGATGTTGAAAATAACTATATGGCATTGTTATGAGTAACGATAACATCACAAAAATATATGTTGGCCAGCCAAAATTGTGTGCCAAATATATGTCGGCCAGGTGCGGAATGGTTGTTTAATGAATGAAAGTTTCGTTAACGGGTATGATGACGATTTTGTTTGAATAAAGCTTGACGTCTGTTGAACAATGATAAATATGTCAGCCAGGCAGTTTCTTGAGCTAGGATCATGTTGGCGAGCGTTTTTTGATTTTCGTCCAAGTATCAAGGTTATGTCTTTAAAAAAAATCGTTTCAACTCACATAAACGAACTCAATATTCCTGATAAATCAATAAATGAGCAATTTTAACTTTTAGTATTATTTTGATTTTTTGAATGCTACTTTCTTAGTGTTTATATCTTTTGGACTAAATCATCTACGGTCACAAACACTTATTTGATGGAGAAATGATAACTGGTGTGAGTTCATTTTTGAAAAAATGATGTGGAAAAAAAGTCTTCAATCTCAAAAATTCCTACTGTTTATTCAAATATTTATTACGTGACTACCAGTTTCGGGGTCTACACTTTGCACCCCATCCTCAGGTCATCAAAACCAAAGGCTATAATATCAGAAAGGGGGCTATTAGTAACAATCAAACTCATCTAACCCAAAATTATACTTACAATATATTCAAGTTACAAGGACGTCATTAGATACATAAAACATTGAAGGACCTCACATGCAACATGGGGAAGCATACATTTGTAGAAAGGACAAAAAACGAAAAAACGTTGTAACTTGTAACATGAGGGTCAAGTACGCCCTTCAGATGGACAATGAAGAATTTGCTAAATCACGTTGAAAAATAGAATGTAACCTAACTCAAAAGATGAAATGGCTTAACATAACCTAACTATTTGGTACGTCAATGCTACTCGAAAAATGGGATGTCTAAACATGTTATGAAGAGAGTGTTCATGGTATGCGATAAATGTGTCAAATTGAAGATGAGAAAATTGGTGTATAGTTTAGGTTTATTTGTGCATTAAGAGTTAGAGAATCATTATTTTTGAAATATCTATGAATTCTAAGAGTTCTAAATTGTTGAGTTTATGTCCTATATTAGCAAAGTGTAAAATCTTAAAGTTGTCTCTACTGTCGAATGTTTGGTTGTTGTCCAAAAGGTGTGATGCAAAATGAGAAAAACCAGTAGAATTACATTTCAGACATCTCAAGTGTTCTTTCAACCTAGTAGAAAAATTTCTATAAGTTCTCCCAATATACTCAGCCGAACAATCCTTGCATTGAAGTCGATACACCCCGCTACGTTCCATAGGGTCTGTTTTGTCTTTATCATTGACGAAGAAATTACTAAGAGAATTAGATGATTTAAATGAAATATTTACGATAGGTTTGAATATATTGGCAATTTTGTTCGATAAATTATCAACAAATGTTAAGGACCTGCTTTGTCTTCACTTGAATTCTGTGGGTAGACCTGGTTCTGTAGTTGGTTGTTTCGTTTTTTGGTTAATAATAATTTAGTTGCTAAGTTATGAGGATAACCATTAATTACAGAAATTTGTTAGAAAGTATTTAATTCTTTTTTAAATTCATACTCACTTGAAGGAATTGTTAAGAGTCTGTTTGAATAACTATGAAAGGCAGCAAGTTTGTGTTGAATAGGATGAGAGGATTCATTGTTAATGACCAGGCCTGTATGTGAAGGTTTTCTGAAAATGCCAAATTCTATATTGTTATTAGATAAAGTGAGAGTTAAATCTAAGAAGTTTAGTTGGTTATTATCATTCTGTGTTTCAAGAGTAAATTTTATAGATGGGTGTTGGTCATTAACATAATTAAGAAAGTCGTCTAAATTGTTATCATTGTTGTTCCAAATGATCAAAATATCATCAACATATCTGGCATAGAACTTTATATTATTAGAGAAATTGTTATCATTTAAAAATTTTTTGTTTCATAATTGTGCATGAAAAGGTCTGCTAGGATTGGGGATAAGGGTGTGTCAAGTTCACTATGAAAAACAAAATGTAGTTGCTTAGAAATTTATAAAAAAAACAATAAAAAAAAAAACAACACAGTATAGCCTGTGGTATTTCATTTTGAAAAATAATTAATACAGTCCACAAAAAGACTAATAAAGTCCATAACATTGGTCCTTACGATTCGGATGAAGATTTAGTGAAAATACTGAAAATTGAAATCATATTGTCAAGACATAAGACAAGAATTGGAATCGAACTAGACCCAGAAGAAGATAGAGAGCAGAGAACCGGAAGGCAGTGAAAATAAGAATTGTCGTGTTCCACCAAGGGGTTCCTGTTTCATGTCGATAATATCCTGAGTAAGTTCGTTCATATTGTATAATTTAGCTATAGTTTCGATTGTGTCTTTAACATGGCTGATATCGGTTTATTTAAATCACAGAGAGCTAGTGTAAAAAGTAAGCTAACACGCTTTAAAAATTATTTTGATTCAATTGATCAAGATGACATAAATGATGACATTATAAATGAATTGCATGCATGATACTAAAACAAAAAAGGTATGATCACTTGCCGGACGAATTTCGAACACATGCGCGCATAACGTCATGGGGAGACCAACATAGCTGAACTAATGTAGGACATACGTTGCATTGATAGGTGTTTTTGTTATGCTCCACTAGTGCACACTTTTTCACACTGCAACACTAAGTGTGACTTTGTTTGTGAAATATTTGTCTGTTTTTTAGGATAGAATATCATTACTAAACGTACTAAGATATTCTATCCTGAAAAACAGACAAACATTTCACAAACAAAGCCACACTGAGTGTTGCAGTGTAAAAAAGTGTGCACTAGTGGAGCATAACAAACAGACCTGATGAAATAGCATGCACATACGTTAATTTCTGTCAATCCGTAACCAATCAGCGTACAGCATTTTTGACGTTGGGAAGCCGTCAGGTCAGAACCCATAGTAGCCGTCGCCAGCTCATGGAAAGAAAAAGAAGAATTGACGTTTGTTATAACTTATTGTTTATCGTTCTTGCATAGCCTTTTCTGCCTTTTGAACATGTTTGATTCTAATCCGAGAAAATGATGTAGGTACCTGAATGTTTACCTATTATGAACTAAGCATTTGCGGTTTTGATGGTGAATACACTTTTTTCTAATACATTTTGGTATCCATTCTTTCAAAGTGAGTGAACCAGTGAGCCGTTTGTGCTTTGTGCATAAAACACCAATATTTTGTGCGTGTGTGTTTTTATTTAAAGTATGGGGTAATGTGTATGGACGATAAAAAAAAGCATTTGCCAGAAATAATAAAAACAACTTTTAAATTTTGAAAATAATAATTTTACTCAGGACAAAACATTTACAATAATAATTCAGAAAGTCATACATATAATAATACGATAGACCCAAACTATCTATAAACTAGAAACAGAAACCGTATAATAGGTATACGGTTTCTGTTCAAAATTTTTGAAATCTTATGCTTTCTCATATTGGAGGTTTCTCTGGAAGTGCTATTGAGAACTTTAATTTTGAAAAACATCTTACACCTGAAAAAAAGTTTTTTTGCCACCTTACTTAACTCTATGTTATCTGCTGATCTGATCAAATTAGCGAGATAGTTTTTTTCAATTTTAAGAGAATCTCGATTATAGTCCTCCAAAAGTCATCGTCAGAAAAATGTCTAGAACATATTCTAGCACTTTCAACATTGAAATTCTTTCTATAACACTTTCGCACCCATGAATTGCGAATATCTTCGGCCGTTGGAAACCGAAAGAATCGGTAGCCCTCCCTCACATGACTTCTAGTGATTTTATTATTGTGATCACAAAATAACACTGCACAGAGAACCATTAAAAGTACAAAAAATCAATCAATATTTTTAAAGACACAACACTTCTGAAAATATTTAACTTGATTACATGACACTATGTTTTGTTTTAGTATCATGACGATAATTTGAATTTGACATGTCACGATGAAAACAAAAAACAACTTCACGTTGATCATGTTCACGTTGTAACATCGCATCGCCTAACTTCACTTACCCGGGTCTCCTATTGACGTCAGCGTAACCTGCGCGTGAGCTTATCTTGTTTGTTTTATAGCGTTTTCGATTGGTAAAATCGGGCAGCACTGGTGCAACACTCGGGCAATATTTATGTTCGATTGGTAGAAATCGAGCGGATTTGTATGTTCGATTGGGAAACCGGGTCAATGAGTTTTGCACTCAGTGCAGATTTTTCGGCACAAGGTCTTTGAGCTCGTGCTGGTATAGTGCAATTTCAGTGCATTAGCAAAATTGAAAAAAAACATGAAAAATGGTGGATATAAACGTCGCGTAAGTTGATTCTGTGAGTGGACAACAGATTTCGAGTTAGTTATTATTGTTGGAATCTAGTATTGTGCCGGAAAAAAAGAAATACTGGCGTTGACGAGTTATGGAAAACTAGTACCTACTCAAAACTAAATTAATTTCATTTAAAATCTGGTGCATATACCTAATTTCTCAAAAAAATGTTTTCTAGTATCTATGATCTATATAATACAAAACTATTGATTGGTCCCAAGATTTTGTCATTTGGCATTGAGAAATGGACTTCTAATTAGTTTAGTTTTAGAGTCACTTCAGCCGCTACGCAGAGACAACATAATATTAGATTTTCAAGAAGTTTAATGATTCCAATTTCAATTCAATCGGAATTTTACCGTGCAGTATTATAGCACACGATGAAAAATGTATGTTCGATTGGGATTGCCCTAGAGCAAATTTTCATCATAACTGGTTTTGCCCGAGGTCAAACCCAGTGCAACCCTTGTTTTCCCAATCGAAAACACCATTAGTATCATGAATTGCATGTTAGGTTAGAAGGCGTTCAGTCAATTTGTCATGATTTTGATAAACTTCAGTTTGAAATAGAACAATTTAGTATTCAGGAAAATGAATCAGAATCTCAACCGGACGAAGCTGAAAGAAGGGCGTTCGAAAATAAATATTATAAATTGATTGGCGATATTAAAAGCGTGATAAATAACTTCAATAAAAAATATAGTTCGGATGGTAGCAATAATGTTTGCGTGGTCAGTTCTAGACACAGTGTGACCGATTTAAATTCGGTACAATCATTAGTAAAATTACCTTCCATTAAGCTTCCAACGTTTGATGGTCAATATGAAAACTGGTTGGAATTTAAGGATTCATTTACTGCTTTAGTGGATGGTAATAGTGCATTAAATAATATTCAGAAATTTTATTATTTAAGATCTTCACTGAATAAAGAGGTTCTTGAAATAATAAAATCAATAGAAGTTTCCGATGCGAATTATATAATTGCATGGCAGTTTTTGAAAGATCGATTTGAAAATAAAAAGTTGATCATCTATAATCATATACGTGCAATATTTGAGCATTCTAGTTTAATAAACGAATCTTATAGTGACCTACGTAATCTGTATGATTGTGTTACAAAGCATTTACGTTCTCTGAAGTCATTGGGAGAAAACACAGATGCGTGGGATCGGCTGATAATATATATAATGTCTAGTAAGTTTGATCCAACTACAAGACGTGATTGGGAAACGTATCATTATATGAATGATTTGCCAACAATGAGTGACTTGAATACATTTTTAAAAAATAAGTGTGAGATACTGGAAAAATTGGAGGTTTCAAATAATAATTTTGACACATTTAAATACAAGCCTTCATCGAAGAAATTTTATAAACATGGACATAGTAATAGTTATCAATCTACAGATAAAAGGCCAGATGGCAATTTTAAATGTTATTTTTGCAACCAAGAATCACATAGCATTTTTAAATGCGATTCTTTTTTGAAATTGGCAATAAATGAACGAGTAAACGCAGTTAAACAACTTAAATTATGTTTAAACTGTCTAAGACATTCACATCCTTCATGGAAGTGTCCAAAGCCAAAGTGTTTTAAATGTAGTAAGGCTCATAATATAATTTTACATATTCCAAATTATAACAAGAAAGATAAATCAGAAAGAATTGATGGTGGAAATATCCCACCTCAAGAGCAAGAGATTCAACTTGCACCTTTCAAACAGGGGAATGAATTCATTGCTCAAAATCAAAATCAAGATTTGTCATTGAACTCACATGTTTGCGGTTTAACCGATTCAAATCATTTGACGTCTTTTGAGGAAAATTCAGCGATGCTTAGTTATTCGCAAGTACTGCTTTCAACTGCAATTGTGCAGGTTTCAAATGGAGTGAAAACGGTTACTGCTCGTGCTTTATTGGACAGCGGCTCACAAAGTAATTTCATTTCGCAGAATATTTGTAATAAATTAGGTTTAGAACCATTTAAAATAAACCATGCTGTAAAGGGTATAGGACAAACATTAACTAACATAAATAAACAAGTGAATCTAACAATAAAGTCACGTTTAAATAGTTACAAGAGCACTATTAATTGCTTAGTTCTTCTTAGAGTTACCGATAAATTACCTATCATGTCTTTCAATAGAAATATCCTTAAGATACCTTCTAATTTACAACTAGCTGATCCTAAATTTAATGAATCAGCAGAAATTGAACTGCTTTTAGGATCAACCGTATTTTGGTCTATTATGGGTTCTAATCAAGTGCAGCTTGGTTCTAATATGCCAATCTTGCAAGAGACCAAATTTGGTTTCATAATAGCTGGTGATTTAAAATTGTATTCCATATCTTTAAATAACTCAGTTACTTATTTGAATATTTCAGAATCTGATGCCATATTTGAAAAAAGGATTCTAAAATTTTGGGAAATCGAAGAAATAAATAATAAGATAAATAATATATCTGAGTCTGAGAAATATTGCGAGAATTATTTCCGTGATACAACAACTAGGGATTCATCAGGAAGATTTATAGTTAGGATTCCTTTTAAGGATAATTTAAATTTGCTGGGTGATTCTCGTAGTACTGCATTAAAACGATTTCATTTGCTTGAACGAAAACTCAACAAAAATGACAAATTAAAGTCAGAATATTCTTCATTCATGAATGATTATCAAAGACTCGGTCACATGACGGAAATTGATGATACTGAAGAAAATGGTTATTATCTACCTCATCATGCGGTATGGAAAGACAGTAGCCTCACTACTAAATGTCGGGTAGTGTTTGACGCATCGGCAAAAACAACAAATGGACTTTCACTCAATGATGTCCAATTTAGTGGTCCTATACTTCAACAAGATGTATTTTCCATATTAGCTAGATTCCGTACTCATCAGTATGTCTTGACTGGTGATATATCTAAAATGTATCGTCAGATACTTATTAATGCCGATGAATTAAAGTATCAAAAAATATTTTGGCGATCACAATCTGAAGAAAATATAAAGGTTTTCAAATTAAATACCGTAACCTATGGCACAGCGTCCGCGCCATATTTAGCAGTCAAATGCTTATTTCAAATTGCGACTGAAAATGAAGGGAAATTTCCGATAGCTAGTGAAATAATTAAAAGAGATTTTTATATGGATGACTTGTTAACAGGTTCTAATTCAATGTCAGAGTTGTTAGAAATTCAGAAGGATATTGTTCGATTATTAGCTAGTTATGGTTTTGAGCTTAGACAGTTTTTGTGTAATAACAAAGAATTGTTAAATAAATTTGAAATCAATAAGGATCTAGATGTAAGTATTCTTGATATTGGAGTAAATGAGTTAAATAAAACTTTAGGCATATATTGGGACGCTAATGATGATTCTATTAGATATAACATCAATTCTAATGAAAATATTTGTAATAATAAATTAACGAAACGCACGATTTTATCATGGATTTGCCAAATATTTGATCCTTTAGGACTGTTGGGTCCAATCATAATAATTGCAAAGCTTATAATTCAGGAACTTTGGAAATTAAAGATAGACTGGGATGATGAGATTCCCCAGGATCTTTCAATTAAATGGTCCTCAATTTATAGAAATCGATTTGTCATTAAAGAAATCAAAATAGCAAGGTGTGTAAATGTTTCGCATTATGTCAGTATTGAATTGCATGGATTTTGTGATGCTTCAATAAAGGCTTATGGAGCTTGCATATATTTACGATGTTTAAGTGATAATGGAAAATATTACTCTAATTTACTATGCGCAAAATCACGTGTGGCCCCATTAAAGCAAATAAGTCTACCACGTCTTGAATTATGTGGTGCGCAATTACTCTCAAATTTGACGAGTAAAATTTTGGAAGTGTTAAATATTAATATTAATAAATTATATTTTTGGACGGATTCGACAATAAATTTATGTTGGATACGAAATGAATCTAGCAAATGGAAAACTTTTGTAGCAAATAGAGTAAGCGAGATTAGGTCACTTACTAATTTTAAGAATTGGTTTTATGTTAAGTCTAGCGATAACCCAGCAGATTTATTGTCTAGAGGATCATCAATTGAAGCTCTTAAGAATTCTAAATTATGGTGGCACGGGCCTCATTGGTTTTTGTTAAAAGAAGAAAACTGGAATATTACTGAGCCTTTTCATGAGATTATGGAGGATGCATATGAGCAAAGAAGTGTTTCTTGTTCTATAATTAAATCTAGTAATGAAATAATATTGTATGTATTGAATAGGTTTTCTTCTTTTACAAAAACTGTAAGGGTATTAGCATATATTTTACGTTTTGTGACTAATATAAATATGAAAAACTGTAACAGAAATTATGGTCCATTGCTTCCCGAAGAACTTGGAAGAGCTTTGAATGAAATGATAAAACATGTACAAATAGAAAATTTTCCTTATGAATATAGCAATTTAAAAAATAAAAAATTACTTGATAATTCCAGTAAAATTCTGTCTCTTAATCCTTTTCTGCAAAATGGTATAATACGAGTAGGTGGTAGAATAAAAAATTCAACCTTACCTTTTGAAACAAAGCATCCTATAATTTTACCGAGTAATCATCTATTGACAAAACAAATCTTTAGGCACGAACATGAACGTTTACTTCATTGCGGTGTGCAAAATTTGTTATACTCAATTAGAGAAAAATATTGGCCTATCTCTGGAAGAAATGCTTGCAAAAATATAATTCGTCATTGTGTTGAATGTTTTCGTGTTGCTCCAAGAGGCTTTGATTATTTAATGGGTGATTTACCTGAGGCACGAGTTAATTCTCATAGTGTATTTTTTAATGTTGGAACTGACTATGGAGGACCGTTTTTACTTAAAGATAGGCAGACTCGTAATGCTAAAATAATCAAGGCTTATATATGTTTATTTGTGTGTATGAGTACGAAGGCCATACATATTGAATTGGTGTCAGAACTTACCACGCAAGCATTTTTGGCTGCATTGAATAGGTTTGTGAGTAGACGTGGTAAACCAGCTAACATCTACTCAGATAACGGTTCGAACTATAAGGAAGCAAACTTTGAACTTTCAAGAATTTATCATTTTCTGAAGAATGAATCGGAATTTATTGCTAATCAATTGGCTTTAGAATATATAAAATGGCATTTTATACCCGCTTCTTCTCCAAGCTTCGGCGGACTTTGGGAAGCTGGTATTAAATCTGCAAAAAGTCACATTAAGCGTGTTATAGGTGAAAATCGTTTAACTTTTGAAGAATATGCCACCGTTTTGACACATATTGAAGCTATACTAAATTCGCGTCCGCTATCCCCACTTACTCAGGATCCGGACGACTTATCAGCTTTGACACCAGGACATTTTTTGATCGGCAAACCACTCACCAACCTTCCTGAAATTAATGTAACAAGTGTTCCAGAGAATCGTCTTACAAGGTGGCAACATCTACAATTTTTAACGCAACACTTTTGGCAACGTTGGCAGAAGGAATACTTATCGGAGTTACAAACTCGAGTGAAATGGAAGAAGAATTCCACCAATTTAATAAAAATTGGAACTTTGGTGCTAATAAAAAATGAACATGCTCCAACTATGAGCTGGCATTTAGGCAGAGTTATTGCTGTGCATCCAGGAAAAGATGAAATTGTCCGAGTGGTAAGACTAAAAGTGAACGGTGGTGAAACAACACGCGCAGTGAATCGCATATGTGCTCTACCCATTGACTGAATTTCATTGTCTTCAAAATAATTAAGTAATTACTTATATTGGTAATTAAGTTTAGTTATTAAGATACCTAGTTTAAAGTACTAGGGTACTTTCAAGGTGGGCGGAATGTCAAGTTCACTATGAAAAACAAAATGTAGTTGCTTAGAAATTTATAAAAAAAACAATAAAAAAAAAAACAACACAGTATAGCCTGTGGTATTTCATTTTGAAAAATAATTAATACAGTCCACAAAAAGACTAATAAAGTCCATAACAGGGTGAACAACCCATTGCAAGTCCTTCGTTTTGGGAATAGAGATTATTCTCAAACACAAAGAAATTTTGATCAAGGCTAGTTTTTAATAAATTGAGAAAGTCAGTCTGTTCAAAAACAGTTATCTCATCACAATTAGAAAGGTCTCTCTCAACCAAGTCCAATACTTCTATTTTTGGAATGTTTGTGAATAAGTTCAGCCACTTTTCACTGAAGAAAGGCTGAACAATGATGTAGCAGTCTCAGCTCTTGCAGGGCTGCTAATCAGACCAACAAGCTATCCGCCTGAATTGTGATTGATAACCCCAACAGGAAAAAAAAAACCCTAAGAAGAAATACGGTTGTAACATCGTCTTCTTAATAAAAAAAACTCGAATGAAAATTACGATTATAAATTTTCACAACAATAAATTTGATGGATTGAACAAGAAAAAGAGTTTATGTTTGATTTAAACCTCGACAAATCATTACTCTTGTTGGCAAAAGAAAAAAAAAATTCAATCAAATGGTCAGATAAATCATGAAAATCAATTGGTACTTCAAATATCACTCGATAAAAAAACATGTAAAAAAATCAGTAAAATACCTGGGTTCTGCAGGGTTTCTGGGTTTGTAGACACGGTGGTGTTTTTCCTGTTTTTCGCTCTGGTGGTCCTGTTCAAACTGCGTGGTAATGTATTAGAACTGGTAGGTTGCGGTCCACCCTTGCGTTTCCAAGAGAATCAGCAATTTCTTGAATAAAATAGGCTGCTGGTCACCTTTGCCTTTCTACGTGAAAAGAAGGAGCACGATAGAATTCATCCAGGTACTTTCCAACGACACCTGGTCGAAGATGAAATCAACAATCACGCCTTCCAACTTACCCAACGGTCGTGAAACCAAAATATCCATATAAAACGGTTATTGCATCGCCAACAAGGTAGGTAGGTACACAAAGCACACAAAACTCAAGACGATGCAAAATATAAAAGTGGATTAATTTCCCAAAAATCCCTAGATGAGGTTAAAAATGCTTAGGAAACATCCAAGCTCCATCATGGTCAAATTCTCATGACAGAGTGAGGTTAGGACCAGTACCAGAAAAGCAGCAAGGGTGAAATAGCAACAAGAACACCGGCAACATCGTAAAGGGCTGGAGGTAGATTGCACAAACAATCCTCCACTAATCAAGAAAACACGGACAGAACCAAGGAAAGTGACTTCATTCTCACTAACAGTCCCCAATCGGAAAAAAAGAACGACATACGTGCCATAGATTCAACGGAGATCGACAGTGAAAATATACCCATCACGTAATCTAAAACACGTCTGTCAACGGTGTCACATCGCATACCAAAACTCCATAACATCAAATCAACAGCTGACTTCAATGGACTTGGTTTAAAAACATAAACAAACGTAATCTCCCTTAAAAAGAACTGTTTTCCCCATAAAACAACATGAGATCAGTGACTAAAATGGCACACGAGTTATTTAGAACCGTTGGCATGTCCTGAAAGTGTGTGTGTAAATACAGGGCCATTTCTTGCCAGTCAAACTCATAACAGGGATAGATGAAGTTTCAAGAAAAGTTATTAGGAGGAAAGTTACTATCACGATGTGTGGCGACCAAGTAAGTAGCAGTCACTCTTCATACTGCCTGAGTTTATAAAAAGTGCAACAACCTGATAGGTACGGTAGCACTAAAATTACCCAATCTCAAGAATAATTGAACAAAAAAACGTAGAGTCAAATACGGCCCGTGACAACACCCCCTCTCCTAAGAAAGGAGATATTCTTCACAGAAGAAATCGACGATAATCAAAACTAAGTCAGCACTAAAGATGAGATTAAAGGAAATGGAATGAAGAAAGTGATATGAAGAATAAGACAAAAGCAATACGACTAAAGCTATTGAACCACCAAAAGATAATGAAAATGAAGGTTGAGAAAAGCTTAAAGATAGTGAATAATGAAGAATAAGAAGCCCCTCTACTGTCCAAGGACAACACCAAAAAAACAACAAGCCTCACCAATTCAGACTTACCAAACCCGGAGAACCACATGATCCAACTTTTGCAGAGTGAAATTCCGTAGGTGTTTTGAGGAATTTATAACCGGCATTGCGTAACCTCAATGAGACTGAGGATACCTCGTGTACCGGCCTTACAGAAGTTGACCACGCGCATTCACCAAAGTCTGACCAATCCAAACCAGCAAAGAGTGAGTAGACCGAGGGAGTCTAGTATAGGACAGAAGACTATACCAACTCTCACTCCTTTAACCCCTTAGACTCACCAAACTACAGGGAATGAGCTTGACCGAACTCATTAACCGGGTTGTACTATAGCGTACTACGCTCATGAGTGATCCAAGTTGAAAACACCAGGTGGCCTCGAGAAAATGACGGGTTGTATAAGTTCCACATGGAATAAACAAAATAACTTTAAACAAAGAGATCCACCGCAAGGAAACCAGCGCTGACGGCCTCTGGAATTCAGCACTTAGAGGGCTCCCACCTCATCCAGCACCCGGAAGTGAGGGTATTCTGCACAACTCCCCAAACAGGGTCCATAGCCTCGCCGAAGCAGAGGGAAGACAAACACAAGAATAAACAAGAAAATAACCAGATACGGGGCTGAGATGAAGCGCAGTAGCTATGCCTCGTGGAGTCCATGTCGTGGAGGAGCTTCAAACGGTTCAATACCCCTAACCCACACCACTAGGAGTACCACCCCAGCGATAGCCTCCCAACGCCCATCCTGCCGCATCTGATAAGCAAAAGAAACTCTTGATATCACCACAAAGTGCAAGAAAACACGACGGAATAACCGTCAAAAACCAAAAAGTCATAATCGGGAAAATAACCGCATAGGTTAAAAGTCAAAATCGGTAAAATAATAGATATAGGAAGATCCAACTTATGAGTAACAAAAAAGTGAAGAGAAGTGAGAAAAATATGAAAATAATGTGATATCAGACAATCCAAAGAAAAAAAAGAAAACACAAAAACAAGGTAAGGTAAGATACAAGGTAAATCAAGGTACAAGGTAAACCAAGAAAACTGTTTCACTATCTGAAAATCACAAAAGGGAAGAAGAAAGTTACTGGAAATTGGAGGAAAAGTTACTGAAAATTGGAGGAAAAGTTACTGAAAATGAGAAGTTACTGGAAATTTTAAAAAATGTTATTGAAAATTTTAAAGAAAAGTTACTGAAAATGAGAAAAATGCGACTGAAGGTCCAACAACGAAGAAGAACTGAAGGTTTCGACCTCGTTACCCACTTTGTGGACTTCTACCACAGCCAGGTGTCTGCACAGAACTATTCTTATCCAGCAAGTACCCATTTGACTAGCCAGTTTCGCGCCAAGCCAGAAAAATAGACACTTCACTAGTCGCCCGCTCTGTAGAGCGTAAAAAAAAGAACAGAAAATCAAGGTATAGTTGGATCTCCAATGAGGTTTCAGCTCCTGAACATGCCAGAATCATCCTCAAGCTCATATGACCAATTTCCACACTTCCGCCCGATGATGAATGGACCAAGATACGTTGGTGCCAGCTTGGCAGTGTAGTAGTTAGCACCATCAGATAGAACTTTGTTTTTACGCCAGACTTTGTCACCTGGTTTGAAAACAAGGGGTCGACGACGTAGGTTGTAACGTTGGGCGTTCTGCGTTCTCATGGATTTTATTCTTGCGTAGACCTTCTGATACAACTTCACAAACCCATCTTGACGGTTCTTCACGTACTGGTCTATATCAACTGGTTGAGAGGGAAGTTTGGCTCGATGATCGCTGCCATAAAGTTTATGTTTCCCGCCATACAGGATAAAATGTGGACTATGTTTAGTTGTCTCGCTAGGTGACGTTCTGATGGCACATCCAATCTGACTGAGATTTTCATCCCACGTTCGATGATTGTCCTGGCTAACATATGTCCTTAACATGGTCTTGATTATACGGTTGTGGCGCTCGATTGGATTGGCTCGAGGGTTGTAATTCGATGTGTAGAAAATTCTGGAATTATAGCATTGGCACAAAAGTTGAAACTCCTTAGATTCCATTTGATCTCCATTATCACAAGTCAGGTACATGGGTGAGATTTAATTGTTGGGTCAAACCATCGTACCATCGAGGTGGACTGACGTACCTGCAGCCAGAACATCACTGCAGAAAATAACTTGAGAAAAAACCCGTATTCTTATAAGGGTTTTTTTTATGTACGTGACATAATCAATCAACCACTGCAACAACAAGTGGTCGTCAGTTGCTGAAGTCCGCTGATAGTTTACAACATTTTTCGTCAACAACTGAACGTACTGGTTCGTGCAGCCGACTGCCCACCCTAGTTCATGTTGAACTTATACCGCATGTGGTAACGTACAATCATTATTAGTACCGAGTTAACGATTATAGTTTTGATTTCAATGATAGTGATCACTTAGGGAACCTCAACGTATTAGGTAGTTCATTCAGCATATTGCTGATATTTTCGTTGATTTGCGCAATTGATTAAATTTTTTCCTTCTTATAATAAACTTGTAATTAACCTCACTTATTTTGTTTTATTTGGGGTGAAGTCACAGCACAGGTAAACGCGAGTTTTTTTGTTTCGTTTCTTTTGGAGATAGTGATGATGAAATTTAGTTTCCAAGGACATCTTGGGGATTTCTGACTTGGTCCGTTACAAGGCAGTGGCGCTAACCCTCCCAGCTCTCTGGGTCTTTTGAGCTTGGGCATATTTGCACGCTCACTCAACAACTTCATTTCAGCTGAAGCTACTTTTGAGGGCGACAGGTACTAAACCTTTATTTAAATTTCAATAACCAATAAAAGCGTGGCAAATTTTTGCCACGGGCGTTGTCACGGGCCGTTTTTGACTCTACGTTTTTTTGTTCAATTATTCTTGAGATTGGGTAATTGTAGTTCTACCGTACCTATCAGGTTGTTGCACTTTTTATAAACTCAGGCAGTATGAAGAGTGACTGCTACTTACTTGGTCGCCACACATTAGAAACTTTTCTTCAAACTTCATCTATCCCTGTTATGAGTTTGACTGGCAAGAAATGGCCCTGTATTTACACACACACTTTCAGGACATGCCAACGGTTCTAAATAACTCGTGTGCCATTTAGGTCACTGTTCTCATGTTGTTTTATGGGTAAAACAGTTCTTTTTAAGGGAAATTACGTTTGTTTATGTTTTTAAACCAAGTCCTTTGAAGTCAGCTGTTGATTTGATGTTATGGAGTTTTGGTCTGCGATGTGACACCGTTGCCAGACGTGTTTTAGATTACGTGATGGGTGTATTTTCACTGTCGATCTTCGTTGAGTCTATGGCACGTATGTCGTTCTTTTTTTCCGATTGGGGACTGTTAGTGAGAATGAAGTCACTTTCCTTGGTTCTGTCCGTGTTTTCTTGATTAGTGGAGGATTGTTTGTGCAATCTACCTCCAGCCCTTTACGATGTTGCCGGTGTTCTTGTTTCTATTTTACCTTTGCTGCTTTTCTGGTGCTGGTCCTAACCTCACTCTGTCATGAGAATTTGACCATTTTTAACCTTATCTAGGGATTTTTGGGAAATTAATCCACTTTTATATATTGCATCGTGTTGAGTTTTGTGTACTTTGTGTACCTACCTACCTTGTTGGCGATGCAATAACCGTTTTATACGGATATTTTGGTTTCACGACCGTTGGGTAAGTTGGAAGGCGTGATTGTTGATTTCATCTTCGACCGGGTGTCGTTGGAAAGTACCTGGATGAATTCTATCGTGCTCCTTCTTTTCACGTAGAAAGGCAAAGGTGACCAGCAGCCTATTTTATTCAAGAAATTGCTGATTTTGTTTGAAACGCAAGGGTGGACTGCAACCTACCAGTTCTAATACATTACCACGCAGTTTGAACAGGACCACCAGAGCGAAACACAGGAAAAACACCACCGTGTCTACAAACCCAGAAACCCTGCAGAACTCAGGTATTTTACTGATTTCTTTACATGTTTTTTTTATCGAGTGATATTTGAAGTAGCAATTGATTTTCATGATTTATCTGATCATTTGATTTTATTTTTCGCCACCAAGAGTAATGATTTGTCGAGGTTTAAATCAAACATAAATTCTTTTTCTTGTTCAATCCATCAAATTTATTGTTGTCAAAATTTATAATCGTAATTTTCATTCTAGTTTTTTTTTATCAAGAAGACAATGTTACAACCGTATTTCTTCTTAGGGTTTTTTTTTCCGGTTGGGATTATCAATCACAATTCAGGCGGATAGCTTGTTGGTCTGATTAGCAGCCCTACAAGAAGAGCTGAGACTGCTACATCATTGTTCAGCCACTTTCCACTGAAGATTGACTTATTGGTATCGTTATCAGATTTAAGTTTTTTTTATTATCTATTTTTGTTTAAAAGAGTGATCACTTAGGGGCTTCACTTTAGGGATAAAGAAATAGATTTTTATCCATTGAACTTCTGGTATTTTGATTTGGTTATATGTACCCTCATTGTTGTTTTAAAACTTTTTTTTTTCTCTTTTGATAATTTCTGTTAATGGGAAGGTGCCCGGAAAATCGGGAGAATTCCAACTTATTCAGTCTTGAGTCGGTGGCGCTTAACCTACTATCCTTTCCGGCATTGAGCTAAGGCCTAATTTGCTCACGCAGTAAACCACCCTCTCATTCCAGAAATCAAGTAACATTCTCTATCCTTTGTTACCTCATTCTTTTTTTTCTTCACTCTTAAGAGTAACAAAGAGCGTGGCAAATTTTTGGCGCCCAACGTGGGGCCTGCTTTCAAAAACCAGCAGGCAAAAATTTCACTGTCATTTTCTGATAAAAGCTTTGAGGTACATAGAGCCAAATTTATAACTTCTCTTTCAGGGCGATATATTTTTTTTCTGAACTTATTTATTGCTCGATTTATTCATTGTGTATTTGCGCTACTCCATTGATTTATCGATTATTACTTTAGCATTATTGAATTATTGATTTTCACCCTGCCATTATTACTCTTGATCACTGTCTTGCTCACAATCGACTAGTTCATTATCACTTTAATTTTCTCAGAAATTCAACCCTGGTAAATTATCTTCAATCTCTGTTTTCTTGAACGCAAATTTTTCTTTTCTTCCTTTGTTGTTTCTGATTCTGGTTTGTCGTCACGATGGATTACAAAATGGATATTTTGTATTTCAAAAAGGAAATGTTGTCTTATGAGATTGTTCTTCGGGGTGTTCAAGTTAATGACAAAAAGACCGTCGACCAAATGAGGAAAATTCTTCGTCCACTCCTCAGACTCGAAAAGACCAAATCACATGTACCACCTCCATATACATTCAAGTTTGCGGATGAAAAGTTGCACATTAGGACATTTCTGGATGAGGCTATCGACACAATCCCCACCATATCCGGCGACCAGGCCCAAAATAAATATCTAAATACCCAATCCAGGTTGGTTCACTTGCTCGACCGTGTTAAGCGAATACCGGATGATATATTGTCCCCTGAAAAACAGACAGACCGTACTGAGTTACTGGTCGATGTTTTGGCCGCATTGGATTCATTGGAGACAGCCGCGAACGGTGATCCTGAAATCAGCCGTTTCCTGGAACCTGATGATCTGAACGCATCTACTTCATCCAACAGAGACACACCACCAACTATCGTCAATCATGACTCAAAACCACCTAATTTGGACAAATGGAACCTCAAATTTTCCGGAGACTCGAAGTTGTCAGTTCATAATTTTCTAGAACGAGTAGGTCTCGTAGAGTTCGTGAACACCAACTTTTTGAGTGTGCCATCGACTTGTTTTCCGGAAAAGCGTTAAATTGGTACAAGGCAAATCGGGACAGGTTTCATAATTGGCAGACTTTGTGTGACTTACTTCGTAGACATTTTGAACCACCAGATTATCGATCCATGCTATTTAAAGAAATTTTGGAAAGAGCGCAAGACACATCAGAGAGCATTGTTGACTATCTCTCCGGCATGCAAGCACTGTTCAGGCGTTATGGCGAATTATCTGCAGACACTCAATTGGACATTTTGACCCGGAACCTATCTCCATTTTACACTACCCAACTTCCCGTAGTGGAATCCATCGAAGAATTGGAGCAGGAGTGCCTGAAACTGGAAACGAAAAAGTATAGAGCCGAGCATTATGTGCCACCTTCTCGGAAACGTCAGCAATTCGTTGAGCCAGATTTTGCTTTTGTGGGTGTCGACCAACATCAAGACTTTGATTTGGATAGAGTGGACTATTCATCCCCTTCAACTTCTGGAAATGGACCTCCAAGACCTCAACAACAATCCAGTTTGGTTTGTTGGAACTGTAACAATACTGGTCATCTGAATCAAGAGTGTCCCAATCCAAGAAAAACCCATTGCTATCGATGTGGAAACCCCAATGTCACCGTTAGAAGCTGTCCAAAGTGTAACAGTTCGGGAAACGCTCCCCGTGGGAATCGATAGGTCGTGCGACTTCCCCCTCAAATATCTTGACGACCAACAACAGCAACAACTCTGAAGATGTGAAGAACCAATACCTCCTAGACTACATAGTTTCACATGCACATGGTGACCAACGACCATATCTTGACATAAAAATACTAGGCCACCCTATGTTAGGCTTGTTGGACTCTGGTGCTAGCCGTACTCTTGTTGGATTGCCTGGTTCTGAGATTCTCAAAAGTTTGGGTTTAAAATTGATCAAACAACAGAATAATTGTACTGTGGCGAATGGTCAAAGTTGTACCAGTATAGGGTATATTCAGACACCCATAACCTTGATGGACAAGACCCACATCATTGATGTTGTAGTACTCCCTGAACTTTCACACAAGATCATACTGGGAATAGACTTTTGGAAGACCATGAAAATCATCCTCGACCTTAGGCAGGACGTCTGACATTTTTCGGAACTGGCTGGTGAAGAATTGGAAATATCTTCTATACAGGACTTTGACAACTTGACTCCCTGAGAGAGGCGCTTTGGATGTATTGGTAAAACTTAAAACTACAGAGATGGGTACCGGACTTGGTTGCTGCAAGGTAGCAGAACATGAAATCGTCTAAGAACCTGGAACAAGACCCATCAAACAAAGATACTACCCTGTCTCCCCATTCAAGCAGAAATTTATTGATGATGAGGTTGAGAATATGTTGAAATTAGGAGTTATCGAGCGATTTTCCAGTCCATGGTCCAGTCCAGTTTGCCTCGCTCGTAAGAAGGACGAATCGTTCCGATTTTGTATCGATTTCAGACAACTCAATAAGCACACTAAGAAAGATGCATATCCCATTCCATACATCTCTAATATTTTGGATCAGCTGAGGAACACTCGATATATCAGTTCCATCGACATCAAGTCCGCGTTCTGGCAGGTGCCTTTGAGCAAAGCATCCAATACACCGCATTCACCGTCCCTGGTAGAGGCCTCTTTCATTTTTGCCGCATGCCCTTTGGTTTATCCAATGCACCTGGAACTTGGCAGCGAATCGTTGACACCATCCTTGGACCTGAATTGGAGCCCTATGTTATGTGCTATCTGGACGATGTTATACTGATAAGTGAGACGTTCGACGAATATTTACGTCTTGTGGAAATTGTTTTTGATCGTTTACGTCAGGCTGGTTAATTAGTCTCTATAGAGAAGTGTCATTTCTGCAAGCCGGAACTGAAGTACCTGGGCTACCTGGTCGACAAGAAGGGTCTACGTCCCGATCCCGAAAAGGTCGAGGCTATAGTAAACATACCACCTCCGAAAAACATACAGGAAATTCGTAGGTTTGTAGGTACTGCCTCCTGGTATCGCCGTTTTGTCTCAGACTTTTCTTCTGTCCTAGCACCAATTCTTAACCTGACAAAAAAGAACGTCAAATTTATTTGGACACCTGAATGTCAGCAGTCTTTTACACTATTGAAGGAATGTCTAGTCACTGCACCAATTCTAACTGCCCCTGACTTCGAAAAGCCGAGAAGGAGTGCCCAGCCGTTATTTGGTATGTCGAGAAGTTACGTCATTACCTAGATCATGTTCACTCTACTGTTATTACTGATCACGCTTCGTTATTATGGCTTCGCCGATTAAAGGACCCCCAAGGACGACTGGCACGCTGGCAACTACGTCTTCAACAATTCAACTTTGAGCATATACATCGAAAAGGCAAAGACCATATAGTTCCTGATTTCCTGTCTCGAGCCGTACCAGTGGCTATTGGCTATGGCTATGGTTTTTAAAAATGGTCCAGAAGATTGAGAACCCTTTGAAATTTCCACTTTGGCGTGCAAATAATGGCAACCTGTATAAGTTCATCAAGTCATCAATCCCAGAACTGTCAACTCCATCTGATGACTGGAAACTTGTTCCCAAGGACCAACGAAAAAGTATTCTGCAACGTTGTCATGACATTCCAACTTCAGGACATGTGGGAGTTTACAAAACTTTCGGAAAACTCATGCAAAGTTACTACTGGCCAAAGATGAAAGCTGATGTTGTGAGATACGTGAAAGCTTGCAAATCCTGTGCTCAGAACAAAGTCGAGCAGAAAGCCCCAGCTGGTTTGATGGGTGATAGACCGGACATCACAGCATCATTTCAAGCCATCAGTTTGGATTATATTGGACCACTACCTCGTTCTAAGAAGGGCTATTGTTACATCTTAGTTATTTCGGATTACTTCAGTAAAGCAGCCTTTCTATTTCCGTGTAGATCAGCCAAAGCAAAGTCTCTTGTTGAAGTTGTCGAGAACTTTTTCCTTTTATATGGTGCACCCGTGTACCTGACTTGTGATAATGGAGTTCAAATGAAATCTAAGGAGTTTCAACTTTTGTGTCAACGCTATAATTCCAGAATTTTCTACACATCGAATAACAACCCTCGAGCCAATCCAACCGAGCGCCACAACCGTATAATCAAGACCATGTTGAGGACATATGTTAGCCAGGACAATCATCGAACGTGGGATGAAAATCTCAGTCAGATTGGATGTGCCATCAGAACGTCACCTAGCGAGACAACTAAACATAGTCCACATTTTATCCTGTATGGTAGGGAACATAAACTTCATGGCAGCGATCATCGAGCCAAACCTCCCTCTCAACCAGTTGATATAGACCAGTACGTAAAGAACCGTCAAGATGGGTTTGTGAAGTTGTATCAGAAGGTCCAGGCAAGAATAAAATCCATGAGAACGCAGAACGCCCAACGTTACAACCTACGTCGTCGACCCCTTGTTTTCAAACCAGGTGACAAAGTCTGGCGTAAAAACAAAGTTCTATCTGATGCCGCTAACTACTACACTGCCAAGCTGGCACCAACCTATCTTGGTCCATTCATCATCGGGCGGAGGTGTGGAATTTGGTCATATGAGCTTGAGGATGATTCTGGCATGTTCAGGAGCTGAAACCTCATTGTGATCATTCGTCTTTTGATCCTGGGGTTGATATTGGAGATCCAACTATACCTTGATTTTCTGTTCTTTTTTTTACGCTCTACAGAGCGGGCGACTAGTAAAGTGTCTATTTTTCTGGCTTGGCGCGAAACCGGCTAGTTAAATGGGTACTTGCTGGATAAGAATAGTTCTGTGCAGACACCTGGCTGTGGTAAAAGTCCACAAATTTCCACACTGTTCTCATGTTGTTTTATGGGTGAAACAGTTCTTTTTAAGGAAAATTACGTTTGTTTATGTTTTTAAACCAAGTCCTTTGAAGTCAGCTGTTGATTTGATGTTATGGAGTTTTGGTCTGCGATGTGACACCGTTGCCAGACGTGTGTTAGATTACGTGATGGGTGTATTTTCACTGTCGATCTCCGTTGAATCTATGGCACGTATGTCGTTCTTTTTTTCCGATTGGGGACTGTTAGTGAGAATGAAGTCACTTTCCTTGGTTCTGTCCGTGTTTTCTTGATTAGTGGAGGATTGTTTGTGCAATCTACCTCCAGCCCTTTACGATGTTGCCGGTGTTCTTGTTGCTATTTTACCTTCGCTGCTTTTCTGGTGCTGGTCCTAACCTCACTCTGTCATGAGAATTTGACCATGATTTTCGATTTACTTTCCAACGAGTCTTTGTGAAGCTTGGATGTTTCCCAAGCATTTTTAACCTTATCTAGGGATTTTTGGAAAATTAATCCCTTTTTATATATTGCATCGTGTTGAGTTTTGTGTGCTTTGTGTACCTACCTTCCTTGTTGGCGATGCAATAACCGTTTTATACGGATATTTTGGTTTCACGACCGTTGGGTAAGTTGGAAGGCGTGATTGTTGATTTCATCTTCGACCGGGTGTCGTTGTAAAGTACCTGGATGAATTCTATCGTGCTCCTTCTTTTCACGTAGAAAGGCAAAGGTGACCAGCAGCCTATTTTATTCAAGAAATTGCTGGGTGGACTGCAACCTACCAGTTCTAATACATTACCACGCAGTTTGAACAGGACCACCAGAGCGAAACACAGGAAAAACACCACCGTGTCTACAAACCCAGAAACCCTGCTCAGGTATTTTACTGATTTCTTTACATGTTTTTTTTATCGAGTGATATTTGAAGTAGCGATTGATTTTCATGATTTATCTGAGCATTTGATTTTATTTTTTGCCACCAAGAGTAATGATTTGTCGAGGTTTATATCAAACATAAATTCTTTTTCTTGTTCAATCCATCAAATTTATTGTTGTCAGAATTTATAATCGTGATTTTCATTCTAGTTTTTTTTATCAAGATGACAATGTTACAACCGTATTTCTTCTTAGGGTTTTTTTTTCCGGTTGGGATTATCAATCACAATTCAGGCGGATAGCTTGTTGGTCTGATTAGCAGCCCTTCAAGAGCTGAGACTGCTACATCATTGTTCAGTCACTTTCCACTGAAGATTGACTTATTGGTATCGTTATTAGATTTGAGTTTTTTTTATTATCTATTTTTGTTTAAAAGAGTGATCACTTAGGGGCTTTACTTTAGGGATAAAGAAATAGATTTTTATCCATTGAACTTCTAGTATTTTGATTTGGTTATATGTACCCTCATAATTGTTTTAAAACTTTTTTTTTTTCTCCTTTTATAATTTCTGTGAATGGAAAGGTGCCCGGAACATCGGGAGAATTCTGACTTATTCAGTCTTGAGTCGGTGGCGCTTAACCTACTATCCTCTCCGGCATTGAGCTAAGGCCTAATTTGCTCACGCAGTAAACCACCCTCTCATTCCAGAAATCAAGTAACTTTCTCTATCCTTTGTTACCTTATTCTTTTTTTTCTTTTTTTTTTTCTTTACTCTTAAGAGTAACAAAGAGAGTTCTCCCAATATACTCAGCCAAACAATACTTGCATTGAAGTCGATACACCCCGCTACGTTCCATAGGGTCTGTTTTGTCTTTATTATTGACGCAGAAATTACTAAGAGAATTAGATGATTTAAATGAAATATTTACGATAGGTTTGAATATATTGGCAATTTTATTGGATGAATTATCAACAAATGTTAAGGACCTGTATTGTCTTATAGTATTGTCTTCACTTGAATTCTGTGGGTAGGCCTGGTTCTGTAGTTGGTTGTTTCGTTTTTTGGTTAATAATTTAGTTACAAAGTTATGAGGATAACCATTGATTTCAGCAATTTGGTAGATAGTATTTAATTCTTATTTGAATTCATACTCAATTGAAGGGATTGTTAAGAGTCTGTTTAAATAACTATGAAAGACAGCAAGTTTGTGTTGGATAGGATGAGAGGATTCATTGTTAAGGTGGGCGTTTCGCGGTCACGTGTCGGCAATGTAATCTAATAATTTGGCGGAAGCGTCAGAGGTAGATTATTCGAGGGAAAATAAACCTGACGTGTCTGACACCACCTCGACACCGACGGGGAAATTCCATAATTAGATATATTTTTGCAGGTACATACACAAAATTTTATTTTGTGGGCAAATCGTACACCCCCCCACTATTACTTGGTTTATTCTGGGTGTTTATTCTTGTGAATATTATTTTCGGATGCGGATATTTTTTTTGTGGTTGACGTGTGAGTTTGTGCTTCTTGTGAACTTTGCAAAGTTTTTCTGGATCCTTGAATGAACATTATAGACAATTAATTTTTACGAACATTGGAGTATTTCCGTTGAGGTAAGTTTTCGAAAGAGTAATCATTGGATAAGTAACATAATATCACTATTTGTGAATATATATTTCAAATGTATGTACGAGCACAATACATAAATATCGCAATTCATCAGTTGACGTGTTTTGGCGATTGTGTTTTGCTCTTTTTCGAAAAAAACTTTTTTCTGTGTAATTATTGATAAAAATGGCCATCACCGTTCGAAATATACTATAAAATTATATACTTTCTGAAAATTGCACAATTATTGAACAAAAGATAGTCCAGCTATAAAATTTTGAACTAGGCAAAAATAACCAATAATTATTCATATTTTTTTCAAAAATCTGGGTTGCTAAGATATTGTAGAATCCAGTTTAACGCAATGTAATTTTCATGAGACTTTGAACTTGAATAGGGTTCAAAAAAAAAAATTACTCAATCAATTTTTTCAATGTTGCAAAGATTTTTTTTTACCAACGATACTACACGTTAAAAAATCTAAATTTGTTTTATTTAAAGTTTTTTTTCTATCATTTAAAATAAAGAGCTCTGTAGTTGGGTGTCAAAATATAATGAATAACCCTGTACCTTTTATGTCCTCGATGGTCATCTTGTTCAGTAATTGTCTATTCGATTTACTTAGTTTTACTCAAAAAGAAATTCGTATGAATATTTTTTGATCCGTCAATAATTATAGGTATATTTAGTGTTGGGCGTTGGGCCATTATTTGCATGATAAAACGGGGTGACGCGACATATAGCGCAGTCGAAAGTAACAATTTTCCTGTAAAAATAAGCAAACTCATATAACTTATAATGATTTGTGAAGACATTTGTGAGAGAAAAAAGTGCGACAACTGAATGTTCTTTTATAAAGTTATGGACACGGAGCGAATAGGGGTGGTGCTGGGTGGGGTAAATAAACAACTGTATGAATAAAAATACATAATGCATACAGTAGGACTGACCAAATGTAGTAGAACAGCCTGAAATTTGATAAAACTTGAATCCTGCATCAGTTACTTTTTCAAGATTTCCTCAAAAATGGGACCAAAAAGTCCAAAATTTCAAAGCTTACTATCCTTTATTCAATTATAATTATAATGAAGTTTTCAGGAAGTGCATACATTTTGGCCTATTTTTGAATATTGCTATCCATTTTTATCAAAAGTTACACAGGAAAAAGTTTGTTTAACCCTTTTTTCAAATGTGACAAAAGGACACTAGACATTTTTTTTTTCGAGAAAATCGCCAGAACACGTGAACTGACAGATGGTTGAAGTTCTTGAATGCACCATCACTTCTTAGATAACTGCTGCATCAAATTTTAGGCTTTTGCTCATCTTTTGATGTGCCGTTTAGGAAATGTTTTAATTCAAGAATATTTGATATTTCGATTTTTGAAAAGTTCCGTTGTAAATCTCCATAGATAAAGCCGCTAGCATATCAGAGAATATACATGGTGACTTTCGAGTTGATATTTTTTTCAACACAGAATAAAATTCGATAAAATAAGCCGATGTTTCAAATTAACTGAGGTCCGAAAATGTTTAGTTATCGATATACTACAATTTAAATTTGTGAAAAAAGAAGTTTCTTTGTTATACCTTTTCTGTCATAACCGCAGATACTTTCATGACATCTGGAAAACTCCTTCTTCAATTATTTTATGTGAAATCAGTTTCACAAACAAAAAAATCAGAGAAAACGAATTTTACATACAAAACATCATCTCAGATTTTATCGATTTTACCTCGGATTCGAGCTCGGATTTTAGCGTGCATCAAAATAGTTTATTTGATTTTCTCACGCGAAAAAACATCAAATTACATATATATACCTATTCTTTTTTAGCAAACGAACAAAGTAATATCTGACACTGTTTTGAACTGACAATAGCAGCTGAAATTATTTTGAAGAGGATCAAAAAAGATTAAATGTTTATATTCTCCACATATTGTGGCAGCACAAGAAAAATGTTCACGCAGAAACGTGAACATCAGAGCAGAGGTATGTATAACATAGTTTCAATGCTTATTGTTATTTTTGGGGTTAGTTCTAATACCAAAAGGGTGTTCAATCCGAACTGAATTCTACATGAAAACGTAGTGAATATCCCTATTTCTTTTTCAGCAAAAAAACAAGATAAGTTGTGACACTGGTTTACCTTAACTGCCTGTAGCACCGGAAATTATTTTGAATAAAGGATCAAAAAAGATAAAATGTTTTTGTGGATCCCCCACATATTCTGGCAGCACAAGAAAAATGTTCACAGAGACGAAAACATCTGAGCAGAGGTATGTATATCATATAATTTCAATGCTATTTAAATATCCCTATTTCTTTTTCAGCAAAAAATCAAGATTTGTTGTGACTGTGTTGGAATATGAAACCACTATATTTCTTATTATTTACAAAACCATGGAATAAAGTTAATTCAGATTCAATCGATTTTTTATTTAATTAACCCTTTTCGGATATTATGTACAGCTGATATTGGATCAGTATCAGTATTTCTACCCCTGAACAAAGTATTGGACAAAATTAGAGCAACTGCCTGAAAACTTATTTATTTAATTATTTTTATCAAAAGTAGTCACACAGAAAAAAGTTTCATTTTCAACCCTTTTTCAAATGGTCACTAAACAATTTTTTGAAAAAAATCGCCAGGACGCGTGAACTGCGGTTGCTCTAATTTTGTCCGATTTTGTATATAGGCAGATATTCATTCTACTTGACAAGGTTATCTTTGGAGATTCTCCAAGTAGACCCCAAGGATGTGACATTCATATAGGCCAACGAATAGAACCGAGGGGAGAAATAGACTAAAAAAAAAATAACAGAGTTGCTAAAAATCGCATTTTTTTTCAAAAAAGCAAAAGATCTGATTTTTCTGAATAAATCGAGAAAGCTGATTTTTTCCTTATGGCAATAATGAACTTTTTCTCTATTCGCCTAAAAATATTTATTGTCTAGATAACTCTAGATTTTCAGTTTAGAATCAATATCATGTAAAAAAAAATGAATATTTTCAGCAGCGTGCCGCGGGTTTTCTGTTGGAACAGGAAACTTTCTTAGTCTTTATAATGTTAAATGTTGTAGTACATAGCGCCATCTATCGGCAGGATTTGTCAATCTTAGGATGGAAATTCCCATCAATCTAGTGAAAGACTACTACCATCTCTTCAGTCTGACTTAGACCCATAGCCATACTGATGAGTCCTAGTAGGACGAAACGTATATGGATTGGTCATGGTCAGACTGAGGAAACAGTTTCAAGATTTTCCTTTTTCACCGGTAGGATTATCCACGAACTTGTTGTAGACGATATGGTGACCAATGGTAGTAGTCTTTCACTAGATTGATGGGAATTTCCATCCTAAGATTGACAAATCCTGCCGATAGATGGCGCTATGTACTACAACATTTAACATTTCATTTACTTGTCAGCTCGACACTAACCCACTTGGAACTGTTCTCTTCAGTCTGACTTAGACCCATAGCCATACTGATGAGTCCTAGTAGGACGAAACGTATATGGATTGGTCATGGTCAGACTGAGGAAACAGTTTCAAGATTTTTCTTTTTCACCGGGAGGATTATCCACGAACTTGTTGTAGACGATATGGTGACCAATGGTAGTAGTCTTTCACTAGATTGATGGGAATTTCCATCCTAAGATTGACAAATCCTGCCGATAGATGGCGCTATGTACTACAACATTTAACATTTCATTTACTTGTCAGCTCGACACTAACCCACTTGGAACTGTTCTCTTCAGTCTGACTTAGACCCATAGCCATACTGATGAGTCCTAGTAGGACGAAACGTATATGGATTGGTCATGGTCAGACTGAGGAAACAGTTTCAAGATTTTCCTTTTTCAGTCTTTAGAATGTGCGGTTATGATTGTTGTGAATACCTATCTCACCTTATGTACAGGGTTTTTAACCGGTTTTTCCTCATGATTTGCCACCTCTCTAGAAACTCTATTTACAGATATACCTACAAAAAATTGTTCAAATGAAAGTTTCATGATTTTTCCTGAAGATCTTATGAAAACTAAGCAGAAGAACAAATAACTATTGGAAATCGGGAAAATTTCAAAAAGTTCATTTTTTTATAAATTGAATACACTACATATATTTTATTATAGTAAAGGAGATAGATGCCAGAGAGACGCCGCAGGTCACCCGAAGCAGAAACGATTTGCACTTCACAACGACCATCAGCATAACCAAAGAGCTGTTTGAGCAGTTACTGGTCGTTTGAAAAAAAAATAACTTTTTTAATTTTTCCTGATTTTCAATATTGATATTTTGTTCTTTCGCTTAGTTATCATAACATTTTCAAAAAAAATCATGAAACTTTCATTAGATTTTTTTTTTGTATCTCTTTAAATTGAGTTTCTAAAGGGGTGGCAAATTAAAAGAAAAAACCCTGTACCTATGTGAACGCTCATTTTTATGAAAATAATCTATAACGAATCTTTCTTTTTTCAATTTTCCTATCAATTATTATTTTATTCGGCGACTTGTTCTACAGCAATTTATAATTAGAATCAAATCACGATAAAAATTGAAAAAGAAAACAAAATATTCAAGGTGTTGATACTTGCATTTCATCGTCATATTATTATCAAATCGTGGAAAATGTAAATAATAATATTCTTTTTTCATTGCTATAAATTAAATAGGTAGGTTCTTTAGTGATTTGGAAAAAAGTCAATACCTGGAACCATCGATTTGTAGTCCTGAATATAAATAGGTAACTGTCAAATATAAAGCTGATGTACCAAGTCATTTTTATGGAAAAGTAATTCATATTTTTTTATAGGCAGAGTGTTTATTTAAAAAGTTACCATCCACGTTGTGCGAAACTAGACAGATTTTTGAAATTCGACGAAACAATCCACAAATCTATTGGAGGGAAGTTTTATTATCAAAAATTGAATGGTGCTAGTTCAACCTCCCTAACACCCAGTGCTTGCTGCCATTGGACGCGGGTGGTGATTTTTTTTCAAGGAAACCCTGTATTAGTATCCAGATTAGGTACAGCTAGTGTTTCATTATCTTTGATAACATTTTTATCAGCGTAACTTCTTTGTTTTTGAAGGTATCGAAACGAAACAAATATCAGATTGTAGAGTTCTCTAGCAAGTTTTTTTTTCTGTACAAAAAATAATACAAAAGACTAACGGTTTTCTGAAATATTGACCTGACTTATGTTTTTTTTTTAAATGGAATGCCCTTTATAATATTGGATATTCCAATTCCACACAAAATTCTAAGTATATTTTATAGAGCATCTCATATACCTATCTTCCACGGTTTGGAAGAAAATGACGTCGAAACATTTTGCAAAAATTGAATGGTTCACATACAGACAATAGTGACAATCATAAAAACGTGTAATCACATAACACCTCGTGTAATGAGCAAACTCTGTGATTTGTCAAAGTATTTCAAAGGCGATATTGTAAAATCTAATTAATTTTTATTGTTCATGGCATACTTTGCGATCAATAAGAAGACTTAAAAAAATTTGTGTGACAGGTTTTGACGCCATTTCCTCACATACCGTCGAAGATAAGTATATGTTAGGCTTAAAATATACATAGAATATTGGGTAGAATAGAAATTTCCAATAATACAAATAGGTACAAAGGCATTTCATTTTGAAAAAATATAAGTTAGGTTATCATCTCCGAAAAATGTCAGTTTTTTGTTTTATTTTTCAAACAGAAAACAACTTACGAGATAACTATACAGTATGGTATTTGTTCCGTTTCGATACATTCAAAAACAAACAAGTTATAGCTTATTGGATGTAATCAAAGATAATGAAACACCCTGTACCTACCTATATTATTTTTCCATGGTCGTCTCATAAAACGGCTCACTCAAGTACATTTCCTACTATTATAGGTAATTACATCACAGCACACAAAAAAAATATCATTTCTCTTGGGCGACCATTCATCTGTCTCGAGAATCATGTCCCAAGACTCCCAAGCAAACCCATGTTCTGTACTGTCAGTACAAAACGTACAATACAAACATAGGTAATACAGGAATCTATGAAAACGAATTTCCGAAACCCCCAAATCGATAATGTTCAAATTACAGTTTTCTCTACATCATCACTCGCCGCATCTATGAGTGAAAAGCTGAACCCCAGAAAAATGCCAAATCGTGGTTTCTACCTGACCTACCCACAGATGATTCCTTTCCATCTCTGTTATCCTATGCAATATGCCCCATCTTCTTTCTTTGTCTACTGTAAACCTTGGAAAAATCTCAAAATATTTCACAAAAAGTTTTCCCATCCAAGAACGGATTGTTTGTTGTTTAAAATCGCAATGTTATATTGATAAGGAAATCCATGTGCCTCGAATAAGTTATTTTGGTGATGAAAAATGAGGAAATAGCCGAGAAAACAGCGATTGATGTGACCGTTTCGATACATCCAAAAATAGGTCATTTTTGATTGCCCAGAAAACTCTTCAAATTGAATCTAGCTAATTCATGTTACTTCATTGGAATAGTACATCATTGTACATCATGTACATAATATGATCGCGTCTCAAAGTTGTGTTGTTCTCCCGGAATAAAACATTTAGTGGGTCCATGTCGGGTATAGGAGAATAACATTGCAATACGCCCACCTTAATGATTAGGCCTGTATGTGAAGGTTTTTTGAAAATGACAAATTTTATATTGTTATTAGATAAAGTGGGAGCTAAATCTAAGAAGTTTAGTTGGTTATTATCATTTTGTGTTTCACGAGTAAATTTTATAGATGGGTGTTGGTCATTACCATAATTAAGAAAGTCGTTTAAATTGTCATCATTGTTGTACCAAATGATCAAAATATCATCAACATATCTGGCATAGAACTTTATATTATTAGAAAGATTGTTATCATTTGAAATATTTTTAGTTTTAAAATTGTGCATGAAAAGGTCTGCTAGGATTGGGGATAAGGGTGAACCCATTGCAAGTCCTTCTTTTTGTGAAAAGAGATTATTCTCAAACACAAAGAAATAATTCTAATTGTGACGAGATAACTGCTTTTGAAAAGACTGACTTTCTCAGGTTATCAAAAATTTGCCTTGATCAAAATTTCTTTGTGTTTGAGAATAATCTCTATTTTCAAAAAGAAGGACTTTCAATGGGTTCACCCTTATCCCCAATCCCAGCAGACCTTTTCATGCACAATTTTGAAACTAAAAATATTTCAAATGATAACAATTTCTCTAATAATATAAAGTTCTATGCCAGATATGTTGATGATATTTTGATCATTTGTAACAACAATGATATTAATTTAAACGACTTTCTTAATTATGTAAATGACCAACACCCATCTATGAAACTCACTCTTGAGACACAGAATGATAATAACCAACTAAACTTCTCAGATTTGACTCTCACTTTATCTAATAACAATATAGAATTTGACATTTTCAAAAAAATTCACATACAGGCCTGGTCATTAATAATGAATCCTCTCATCGTATCCAACACAAACTTGCTGCCTTTCATAGTTATTTGAACAGACTCTTAACAATCCCTTTAAGTGAGTATGAATTTAAAAAAGAATCAAATACTTTCTACCAAATTGCTGAAATTAATGGTTATCCTCATAACTCAGTAACTTGATTATTAACCAAAAAACGGAACAACCAACTACAGAACCAGGTCTACCCACAGAATTCAAGTGAAGACAATACTATAAGACAATACAGGTCCTTAACATTTGTTGATAATTTATCGAACAAAATTGCCAATATATTCAAACCTATCGTAAATATTTCATTTAAATCATCTAATTCTCTTAGTAATTTCTTCGTCAATTATAAAGACAAAACAGACCCTATGAAACGTAGCGGGGTGTATCGACTTCAATGCAAGGATTGTTCGGCTGAGTATATTGGGAGAACTTATAGAAATTTTTCTACTAGGTTGAAAGAACACTTAAGATGTCTGAAATGTAATTCTACTGGTTTTTCTCATTTTGCATCACACCTTTTGGACAACAACCATACATTCGACAGTAGAGACAACTTTAAGATTTTACACTTTGCTAACAAAGTACATAAACTCAACAGTTTAGAACTCTTAGAAATTCATAGATCCTTCAAAAATAATGATTTTCTAACTCTTAATGCACAAATAAACCTAAACTATACACAAATTTTCTCATCTTTAATTTGACACATTTATACCATAATTACATTGTCAATATAGGCCATCTGTTCAGTGTCACCCCCCGGGTGCCCTAAGAACCCATTAGGATAAATGTTTAGATTAGTGGTACTATAAATAACCTGTCCCAGACCTAGGCTAGGCAGTATTATATTCGTCACCGTACGTAGTAATATCTCATCTTAACTTTTACCGTTTAATTCGAGGTTGTAAGAAACATTTAATATTGTAATTTGTTCAATAAATGTTTTTTTTATAAACCACCTCGAATCTTGAACTTAATTGGCGCAGTCGGTAGGATTCGGTTAGAAGTGCCATTTGGAAGACAAATCCTAGAAGAACCAAGATTCTTGGGACCACCCACGAAGGACCTCTTTGGTTTCTACCATTAAAACCGAATTCCTGAATTTTTCAAAGAACTCACGCAGTCCAGCTATTGAAACGACGTTGCTCTTCAGAATACCCTGGAAACAACAAGCGTGAAACCAACTTACTATTCCAAGTACGCAGTCCAGCCGTTGGAACAACAGTGTTGCTCTTCAGAACTCCTGCAAGCAACCAGTCAAGAGTGAACCAGTGTAAGTGTTAAGTGAACAAGTGAAAATATTTGCCTGAGAGTAAGTTTTCCTTTTCCTAATATTTTTGTAAACTGGTGCTTTTGATATTTTAATCCTTTTTAATGTCTTTTGACGTTACTGAACTATCCACTAACTTACAAGAAATCATTTCAAACATGCCTTCAGACAATCTCAGGTCAATGGCTTCCCATTTACCCAACTTTACTGGCAACCCTGAATATCTAGAATACTTCATCAGTATCATTGACGATTTTCATAAAGACTATTATGAAAGTACACTTGACCAAACACAAAAGAATTATTGTCTCGTTGTAATCAAAACCAAACTTATCCAAGATGCTGGCAATTTTATTATGTCACGACCAGACCTCAAACTTTGGCCAGAAATTAAAGCTACTCTTAGGTTAAAATTCGATGACCCATTATCCAGAAACAGCTTATCACAGCAATTGAACAACCTTACTAAAGAACGAAACGAATCAACCAGCGAGTATCTACTTAAACTTAAAGCTTTAACTTTCCGAATTTTTTCCAAGACACAACAAGAATACAGCGACGCTAATTCAATCAGATTGTTGAATGACCTAACAGAAAGTCAAGCTGTTGCTAACTTTCAACTTTCAACTGTCCACCTGAATTACGCTCCATGATCCTAACAACGAATGTAAAAACCCTAACCGAAGTAGAAATTCTTATGCATCGCTATCAAGATGCAGAAAATACAGCAAGAATGATTGGCAGAATAAAAAACCAACCCCTAGCCCCACACAGACACACTACCACACGAAATACATTTCTACCAAATTTTGTTAAACCTCAGGACAATCAACAGAATTTCACTGCCTTTCAAACCACCAGCTCGTTCCCATCTCAGCCAGTTGATATTCAATCAAGACCCGTTCAAACATATTTCCCCCGGGCATCTCAAGTGTTTAGCACAAACAGAACCCCCGTAAAAGATGTATGGAAACCAAATCCCAATAACCCAAACCTCCGATTCAGAAGAGAAACCTCCATGTCTGGAGTATCAATCATTCCAAAACAAACACAAACAGTTCCCCACAGGGTTAACAACTTTTTTCAAAGTACTGGCCCACGAAATTTCGTAGCCAAGGAGTCAACCCACTTATATCCTTCCGAACAAGGATACTTCGAACCGAATTTAGAACCTGAGGAATCATGTCTGTTAACTCCAGAGGAATACATTGAGTACTATAACTCTGTAACTTAACAGACCTACGAAGAGATCCCAATTTCAGAGGATAACAGTTCAGACGAAAATTTTCCCATAGTAGCCTCGGAAAAATCTCTGCCCTCGAACTAAATACACAACAAGTCAACCAGTTACCCTTCATTTCCATAAAAAACCCCCCGTGCAAACTTTTAATCGACACAGGCTCCCATGCATCACTTATTCGTCCCTCCATAGCAGAAAAATATTTCCAAAATCTAATAAAAAATCATCACAATACAATAACAACCTGTATGGGAAAAAGAAAAGCTTTTGGCAAAATTGAAGTACCCTTACTAAGTGAATACAATATCGACACACCCATAGAATTCCTTTGTTACAACTTCCACGAATATTTCGATGGAATCATAGGCATAAAAGCTTTACAAAATTCCAAACTTAACATAAACTTAGCTCAACACAAATTAGAAAGCCCGAACCATCAAATTCCCCTTTACTTTCGCGAAGATTTCAATACCCAAACAATTGAAATACCAGCCAATTCTATAATCAAAGCCAACTTATCTGTAGATTTACCTCAACAAGATTATATAATGCCATACTTCAATAATAAACAAATCGAAATTCCAGCAACATTAGTAAAACCTATAAACGACCAAATTACTCTAGAAATCAGAAACATCACCAACAAAATTATTAGCTTTGAATATCACAACAATGACCTGACACACTTATTAGAAACTTTCACCGAAAACGACTTTGAATTATTTAACATCGAACAAATAGTAGAAAATCCATTTCCAACAAACCTCAACCACAATACTGACGACCCTTTTGAATTCATAGATCCTTCAAAAATAATGATTTTCTAACTCTTAATGCACAAATAAACCTAAACTATACACAAATTTTCTCATCTTTAATTTGACACATTTATACCATAATTACATTGTCAATATAGGCCATCTGTTCAGTGTCACCCCCCGGGTGCCCTAAGAACCCATTAGGATAAATGTTTAGATTAGTGGTACTATAAATAACCTGTCCCAGACCTAGGCTAGGCAGTATCATATTCGTCACCGTACGTAGTAATATCTCATCTTAACTTTTACCGTTTAATTCGAGGTTGTAAGAAACATTTAATATTGTAATTTGTTCAATAAATGTTTTTTTTATAAACCACCTCGAATCTTGAACTTAATTGGCGCAGTCGGTAGGATTCGGTTAGAAGTGCCATTTGGAAGACAAATCCTAGAAGAACCAAGATTCTTGGGACCACCCACGAAGGACCTCTTTGGTTTCTACCATTAAAACCGAATTCCTGAATTTTTCAAAGAACTCACGCAGTCCAGCTATTGAAACGACGTTGCTCTTCAGAATACCCTGGAAACAACAAGCGTGAAACCAACTTACTATTCCAAGTACGCAGTCCAGCCGTTGGAACAACAGTGTTGCTCTTCAGAACTCCTGCAAGCAACCAGTCAAGAGTGAACCAGTGTAAGTGTTAAGTGAACAAGTGAAAATATTTGCCTGAGAGTAAGTTTTCCTTTTCCTAATATTTTTGTAAACTGGTGCTTTTGATATTTTAATCCTTTTTAATGTCTTTTGACGTTAGTGAACTATCCACTAACTTACAAGAAATCATTTCAAACATGCCTTCAGACAATCTCAGGTCAATGGCTTCCCATTTACCCAACTTTACTGGCAACCCTGAATATCTAGAATACTTCATCAGTATCATTGACGATTTTCATTAAGACTATTATGAAAGTACACTTGACCAAACACAAAAGAATTATTGTCTCGTTGTAATCAAAACCAAACTTATCCAAGATGCTGGCAATTTTATTATGTCACGACCAGACCTCAAACTTTGGCCAGAAATTAAAGCTACTCTTAGGTTAAAATTCGATGACCCATTATCCAGAAACAGCTTATCACAGCAATTGAACAACCTTACTAAAGAACGAAACGAATCAACCAGCGAGTATCTACTTAAACTTAAAGCTTTAACTTTCCGAATTTTTTCCAAGACACAACAAGAATACAGCGACGCTAATTCAATCAGATTGTTGAATGACCTAACAGAAAGTCAAGCTGTTGCTAACTTTCAACTTTCAACTGTCCACCTGAATTACGCTCCATGATCCTAACAACTAATGTAAAAACCCTAACCGAAGTAGAAATTCTTATGCATCGCTATCAAGATGCAGAAAATACAGCAAGAATGATTGACAGAATAAAAAACCAACCCCTAGCCCCACACAGACACACTACCACACGAAATACATTTCTACCAAATTTTGTTAAACCTCAGGACAATCAACAAAATTTCACTGCCTTTCAAACCACCAGCTCGTTCCCATCTCAGCCAGTTAATATTCAATCAAGACCCGTTCAAACATATTTCCCCCGGGCATCTCAAGTGTTTAGCACAAACAGAACCCCCGTAAAAGATGTATGGAAACCAAATCCCAATAACCCAAACCTCCGATTCAGAAGAGAAACCCCCATGTCTGGAGTATCAATCATTCCAAAACAAACACAAACAGTTCCCCACAGGGTTAACAACTTTTTTCAAAGTACTGGCCCACGAAATTTCGTAGCCAAGGAGTCAACCCACTTATATCCTTCCGAACAAGGATACTTCGAACCAAATTTAGAACCTGAGGAATCATGTCTGTTAACTCCAGAGGAATACATTGAGTACTACAACTCTGTAACTTAACAGACCTACGAAGACATCCCAATTTCAGAGGATAACAGTTCAGACGAAAATTTTCCCATAGTAGCCTCGGAAAAATCTCTGCCCTCGAACTAAATACACAACAAGTCAACCAGTTACCCTTCATTTCCATAAAAAACCCCCCGTGCAAACTTTTAATCGACACAGGCTCCCATGCATCACTTATTCGTCCCTCCATAGCAGAAAAATATTTCCAAAATCTAATAAAAAATCATCACAATACAATAACAACCTGTATGGGAAAAAGAAAAGCTTTTGGCAAAATTGAAGTACCCTTACTAAGTGAATACAATATCGACACACCCATAGAATTCCTTTGTTACAACTTCCACGAATATTTCGATGGAATCATAGGCATAAAAGCTTTACAAAATTCCAAACTTAACATAAACTTAGCTTAACACAAATTAGAAAGCCCGAACCATCAAATTCCCCTTTACTTTCGCGAAGATTTCAATACCCAAACAATTGAAATACCAGCCAATTCTATAATCAAAGCCAACTTATCTGTAGATTTACCTCAACAAGATTATATAATGCCATACTTCAATAATAAACAAATCGAAATTCCAGCAACATTAGTAAAACCTATAAACGACCAAATCACTCTAGAAATCAGAAACATCAGCAACAAAATTATTAGCTTTGAATATCACAACAATGACCTGACACACTTATTAGAAACTTTCACCGAAAACGACTTTGAATTATTTAACATCGAACAAATAGTAGAAAATCCATTTCCAACAAACCTCAACCACAATACTGACGACCCTTTTGAATTCATAGATCCTTCAAAAATAATGATTTTCTAACTCTTAATGCACAAATAAACCTAAACTATACACAAATTTTCTCATCTTTAATTTGACACATTTATACCATAATTACATTGTCAATATAGGCCATCTGTTCAGTGTCACCCCCCGGGTGCCCTAAGAACCCATTAGGATGAATGTTTAGATTAGTGGTACTATAAATAACCTGTCCCAGACCTAGGCTAGGCAGTATCATATTCGTCACCGTAAGTAGTGATATCTCATCTTAACTTTTACCGTTTAATTCGAGGTTGTAAGAAACATTTAATATTGTAATTTGTTCAATAAATGTTTTTTTTATAAACCACCTCGAATCTTGAACTTAATTGGCGCAGTCGGTAGGATTCGGTTAGAAGTGCCATTTGGAAGACAAATCCTAGAAGAACCAAGATTCTTGGGACCACCCACGAAGGACCTCTTTGGTTTCTACCATTAAAACCGAATTCCTGAATTTTTCAAAGAACTCACGCAGTCCAGCTATTGAAACGACGTTGCTCTTCAGAATACCCTGGAAACAACAAGCGTGAAACCAACTTACTATTCCAAGTACGCAGTCCAGCCGTTGGAACAACAGTGTTGCTCTTCAGAACTCCTGCAAGCAACCAGTCAAGAGTGAACCAGTGTAAGTGTTAAGTGAACAAGTGAAAATATTTGCCTGAGAGTAAGTTTTCCTTTTCCTAATATTTTTGTAAACTGGTGCTTTTGATATTTTAATCCTTTTTAATGTCTTTTGACGTTACTGAACTATCCACTAACTTACAAGAAATCATTTCAAACATGCCTTCAGACAATCTCAGGTCAATGGCTTCCCATTTACCCAACTTTACTGGCAACCCTGAATATCTAGAATACTTCATCAGTATCATTGACGATTTTCATCAAGACTATTATGAAAGTACACTTGACCAAACACAAAAGAATTATTGTCTCGTTGTAATCAAAACCAAACTTATCCAAGATGCTGGCAATTTTATTATGTCACGACCAGACCTCAAACTTTGGCCAGAAATTAAAGCTACTCTTAGGTTAAAATTCGATGACCCATTATCCAAAAACAGCTTATCACAGCAATTGAACAACCTTACTAAAGAACGAAACGAATCAACCAGCGAGTATCTACTTAAACTTAAAGCTTTAACTTTCCGAATTTTTTCCAAGACACAACAAGAATACAGCGACGCTAATTCAATCAGATTGTTGAATGACCTAACAGAAAGTCAAGCTGTTGCTAACTTTCAACTTTCAACTGTCCACCTGAATTACGCTCCATGATCCTAACAACTAATGTAAAAACCCTAACCGAAGTAGAAATTCTTATGCATCGCTATCAAGATGCAGAAAATACAGCAAGAATGATTGACAGAATAAAAAACCAACCCCTAGCCCCACACAGACACACTACCACACGAAATACATTTCTACCAAATTTTGTTAAACCTCAGGACAATCAACAAAATTTCACTGCCTTTCAAACCACCAGCTCGTTCCCATCTCAGCCAGTTAATATTCAATCAAGACCCGTTCAAACATATTTCCCCCGGGCATCTCAAGTGTTTAGCACAAACAGAACCCCCGTAAAAGATGTATGGAAACCAAATCCCAATAACCCAAACCTCCGATTCAGAAGAGAAACCCCCATGTCTGGAGTATCAATCATTCCAAAACAAACACAAACAGTTCCCCACAGGGTTAACAACTTTTTTCAAAGTACTGGCCCACGAAATTTCGTAGCCAAGGAGTCAACCCACTTATATCCTTCCGAACAAGGATACTTCGAACCAAATTTAGAACCTGAGGAATCATGTCTGTTAACTCCAGAGGAATACATTGAGTACTACAACTCTGTAACTTAACAGACCTACGAAGACATCCCAATTTCAGAGGATAACAGTTCAGACGAAAATTTTCCCATAGTAGCCTCGGAAAAATCTCTGCCCTCGAACTAAATACACAACAAGTCAACCAGTTACCCTTCATTTCCATAAAAAACCCCCCGTGCAAACTTTTAATCGACACAGGCTCCCATGCATCACTTATTCGTCCCTCCATAGCAGAAAAATATTTCCAAAATCTAATAAAAAATCATCACAATACAATAACAACCTGTATGGGAAAAAGAAAAGCTTTTGGCAAAATTGAAGTACCCTTACTAAGTGAATACAATATCGACACACCCATAGAATTCCTTTGTTACAACTTCCACGAATATTTCGATGGAATCATAGGCATAAAAGCTTTACAAAATTCCAAACTTAACATAAACTTAGCTCAACACAAATTAGAAAGCCCGAACCATCAAATTCCCTTTTACTTTCGCGAAGATTTCAATACCCAAACAATTGAAATACCAGCCAATTCTATAATCAAAGCCAACTTATCTGTAGATTTACCTCAACAAGATTATATAATGCCATACTTCAATAATAAACAAATCGAAATTCCAGCAACATTAGTAAAACCTATAAACGACCAAATTACTCTAGAAATCAGAAACATCACCAACAAAATTATTAGCTTTGAATATCACAACAATGACCTGACACACTTATTAGAAACTTTCACCGAAAACGACTTTGAATTATTTAACATCGAACAAATAGTAGAAAATCCATTTCCAACAAACCTCAACCACAATACTGACGACCCTTTTGAACTTATCCGATCCGATCATATGAATAGCGAAGAGCAAAAAGCCATCAAGACCCTCCTTCGACAATTCCCTAGTATTCTACATCGCGAAAAAAATTCATTAACATTCACTAATCAAGTCAAACACGAAATTAAAACGTGCGACGAGATCCCCGTTCATAAAAAGTCATATAGATTTCCCCATATACATAAAGAAGAAGTCCGTCATCAAATTTCAAAAATGTTAGAAGAAAATATAATAAGACCTTCAAATTCACCTTGGTCATCACCCGTCTGGATCGTTCCCAAAAAAATGGACGCATCCGGAAAACAAAAATGGAGACTCGTCATAGAGTATCGCGAAGTCAATAATAAGACCATCGACGACAGATACCCCTTACCTAACATCTCAGACATCTTAGATAAATTAGGACGAGCCACATATTTCAGCACTCTAGATTTAGCCTCAGGATTTGCCCTTCGGTTTGAAAAACGCCCCTGCTACAATTCAACGTGCAATGGATTCTGTCCTACAGGGACTTCAAAATTAAATATGTCTAGTTTACATGGATGATATCATCATTTTTGCTTCTTCATTACAAGAACACATGGATAACCTGAGACAGATTTTTCAAAGACTCCAACAGTAAAACCTAAAAATTCAATTAGATAAGTCAGAATTCCTACAAAAAACAGTAGAATTTCTTGGTCACATAGCAACTCCGGATGGTATAAAACCTAACCCAAAAAAAAGTGACGCCATAAAAAATTTTCCAATACCCAAAACACAAAGGGAAATTAAATCATTTCTTGGACTCATAGGTTATTATCGAAAATTTATCAAAAATGTTTCTAAAATAACCAAACCATTAACTAACTGCTTCAAGAAAAACAAAAGCGTAAGACATGATATGGAATTTGTCAAAGCATTCGAGACGTCAAAGAACATCCTTATAAACGACCCAATACTTCAACACCCCGATTTCTCCAGACCTTTCATCTTAACCACAGATGCATCCAATTATGCCATTGGCGCCGTCCTATCACAAGGAAAGATAAACAGCGACCTCCCTGTTGCTTTCGCAAGCCGAACACTTAACCCAGCTGAATGTAATTATTCAACTATAGAAAAAAAAACCCTTGCCATTATATGGGCCGTAAAATACTTCAGACCCTACTTATTCGGACAAAAGTTCACTATAGTTTCTGACCATAAACCCCTTCAATGGTTATTCTCCCTAAAAGAGCCCAATTCCAAACTCGTCAGATGGAGATTAAAATTAGAAGAATACGATTACAAAATCGTATACAAAAAGGGTAAGCTCAATGCTAATGCTGACGCACTTTCTAGGTCCCCTCTCCAACTCAACACCCACGAGTTAGAACAAACCAAAGAAACACAAGATACGTCATCATTAATAACCTTTGACAATAACCTCGATTCCCCAACCCTGCTAAATACTGATTTAGAACACCTCGACATGCTCGACGCATCCCTCGAAGACTTATCATTAACAGAAAATCAAAGAAATGCGAAAAGAATTCAAAAAGAAAACAACTTTGTCCCCAGTATAGGCAAACAAATAAAAATAACCGACCATAGAAATCCACCAAGACCAACTCAACAAAAAATCAACATAATATCCGATATCCTAATTAAACCTGCAATCTCTCAAGAACAACTAGAAGACACTGACAATAATACGGTACATACATCCCACGAAGACCTCATTTTAGATATACCTTTAACCAACAAACACCCGAATCTCTTTGCAAATCAAATAATTTTCAGAGTAAGGAAAGTAACAGATAACTCAAAAACACCATTCACACGTAACCACGAAAAACCATTCCCTAATAAAACAAGACAAATATTTCACCTACCACTCAATGCCCCTGACAATACCATTTTACAAATCATAAAAGAATACATACCCAAAGGTACATATGGACTTTATATCCAGAACGAAAGCTCAAAACATAAAATTTTAGAAATATTCAGAAACAATTTCAACTCCCATTCATTCAAAATTCAACTTTGTGAAACTTACGTAGAAGACATAATCGACAAAGATACGCAATTGGAAAAGATTAAACTATATCACGAAACCAAAACTAGTCACCGCGGTATGACAGAAAATATCTCCTCCTTGAAAAAGAATTTTTATTGGCCTAACATTGAACAAGACGTAAAAGACTACATAAAGACATGTCACATCTGTAATACCTCTAAACACGAAAGAAAACCTTTTAAACTAGTCTTTAAACCAACCCCTATAGGAAGTAAACCCTTCGAGCATATATATATAGATCTATACTCACTCAAAGGAACCAAATTCCTAACAATAATTGACAGTTTTTCAAAATTTGCCCAAGCCATTAGAGTGAATAGCGAAAACGCTATTGACACTGCCAACGCTTTAATTTCATACTTTAGCCAACACGGAATACCGAAGAGAATAACATCCGACAATGGAACACATTTTAAAAACCTCATTGTTCAAGACCTTTGCAAACTCCACCAAATAGAACACCACTTCTCCACACCCAACAATCCCAATTCCACATCCCAAATCGAAAGATTACATTCCACCCTAAGAGAAAGTGTAACCGCCCTGAAACAGGAGATACCTATTTGGTATTGGTATGGTTGGGGGGGCAAACAACTGCCCGGCGAGTAGGCCTTGAAGGCCCTTTTCGCCAACCCCAGGACCATTGCAGTTCTAACTAAATTGATGATGGAGAACATCACCTAGTTATATATTGAACTAGCAGGACCAATTAATTTAGGCTAACTATTAAACTTTTCGACTGTCAGTTATTGATTATACTGCAGTCTACTCAGTAGCGTTAGCCAGTGAGAGTGCCACTAAATACAGAACAGAAAATAATTTCTGCCCACCGCGGGGCTCGAGCCCACGTCAATCAGAACTAACGGTCTCTCAAGCCGGCGTGTTACACGCTCGGCCACCGCGTCCCCCACAAATCTATCGATGAACTAGTAACATTAGCAATTTTAAATTATAACAATAACACACATTCCGCCCACGAATATACCCCTTTCCAAATCATCAAAGGCGATATAAACTACAAAATACCCATCGAAACCAATTCTCGTGAACTACAAACAGACTACATAAATGACCTGAACGAATTCTTCAACCTAGTTATTCCCGATATCAATAAAACCCTCATTCAAAAACAAGAAAACACGTTAACAAAAATTAACAAAAATAGAGAACCAGATATTGAAGTAAGCGGAGATCAATACATAAAAACTAACATAAGAGAAAAAACGGCACCTCGCTATAGATTAACAAACATAGACAACAGAAAGGTTAATAGAAACAACCTCAAAAGATACTCTCGTTCCAGATGTCAACCACAACCTGGACCATCGTCATTCTCTGTATAGGAATAGCTGCCTCATCCCAGCTTGACCCTTATGAGATTAGACCAATAAATCATATGTTATTACCAATTAATTTAGGAAATGCATATACTATAGACAACTACAATACGGCTCATTATCATATTAACTTAACCTTAATTGAAATTAGTATAAAGCAACTCAACGACACATTCAACAAAATCGAATTCATAGATCCTCCATCCAAATTCAACTATCACCATTTAGGTTCTTTATTAAAACTGAAAACAAATAATGTAAAAACTCTGATTAACGAAATAGTAGAACTGCACAAAATAACCTATCACAATAGAGTCAAGAGAGGACTAATCAATCTTGCAGGATCCCTCCAAAAATACTTATTCGGCACAATGGATAATAATGACAGAATAGCATACGACTCTTACATAAAAACTTTAAGAGAAAGCCAAGAAATAAACAACAATAATATCAAAAAACAAAATACCCTTCTGAAACAAGTCACCGAATCTTTTCATAATGAGATAGCAAGAGTTTCCAAATATCAAGACCTCATCAAAAATACTTTGAACAGTCTTATGGCTGGAGACATTCACCCATACACTAATACTGTGGCCAACAGTATCACCTTAGATGACATTATCCTTCATTGCAGAAGATTAAAAGACTTGATTGACCACATTCAAATTGCCATCAACTTTGCTTAAGCTAATATCATGCATTTTGCCATTCTGAAAACTAATGAACTCGAACTAATCCTAGACCAAATACCTAACGAAAACAAGATCCCTTTTGACAACACCAACCACTACTACGAAACGATGTATACAGAAGTTCTAGTAGAAAAGGATTTAATTATCTTCACCATTAAAACACCAGTAATCTCACCCCAACCCTATTTATTGTATAAAATATTTCCCACACCCAAACAAAACCAAATTATCAACCTCAAGTACCCCTACAATTTACTCTCAGCATCCGCATATTTCAACCTGAAACGAAATTGTAAAAAGGTTGAAAAAATCTACCTGTGTTCACTCAATGAACTTAAACAAGATAAACCCTGTCTATACGAACTCACTAGGAACATGCCAAAGAATTGTGAATCCATACCTATAGAATATAAGAAACCCACTATAACTAGACTCCCTGATGGACAAACCTTGATGATTCCTACAAACGCAACTTTAATTAGTTTTCAATGTAAGAAAACTACGTCGTTTGAGATTATTATTGAACCTGTAACCATAGACAATAAGGACTGTAAACTAATTATAGGAAACATGGTAATTAGCCCTAAGAGTAACAGTAACCTTAACTTAAATTTGAATTTACCTAGCTTGAATACAAGTTTGATAAGACCTACCAATATAAAACCTTTAGAAATAGAAACTGTAGATCACGACCAAATCAAACAAGTACTCAGCAACGTAGAAGCCTTTAAAATTCAAGACCTAAAAAACCTTACTCCTGTGGAGAAAAACAGCTCCTTCATTTTTATTGTTATAATCATAATCATTATCATCATTTCAGCATCTGTAATCACTATTTTGTACTACCACAATAAACTTAAGAAAACTAATATTAAGCAACTAACAAATATAGAACTTAAGGAAAAAGAACCACTTTCGCAAACATCTCCAATATTTGCTCAAGCTTAGTGAGGGAGAAATTACATTGTCAATATAGGCCATCTGTTCAGTGTCACCCCCCGGGTGCCCTAAGAACCCATTAGGATAAATGTTTAGATAAGTGGTACTATAAATAACCTGTCCCAGACCTAGGCTAGGCAGTATTATATCCGTCACCGTCCGTAGTAATATCTCATCTTAACTTTTACCGTTTAATTCGAGTTTGTAAGAAACATTTAATATTGTAATTTGTTCAATAAATGTTTTTTTATAAACTATCTCGAATCTTGAACTTAATACCATGAACACTTTCTTCATAACAAGTTTAGACATCTCATTTTTCGAGTAGCATTGACGTACCAAATAGTTAGGTTATGTTAAGCCATTTCATCTTTTAAGTTAGGTTTCATTCTATTTTCCAACGTGATTTAGCACATTCTTCATTGTCCATCTGAAGGGCGTACTTGACCCTCATGTTACAAGTTACAACGTTTTTTGTCCTTTCTACAAATGTATGTGTCCCCATGTTGCATGTGAGGTCCTTCAATGTTTTATGTATCTAATAAGATAAGATAAGATATTTATTCATAATAATACACAATGTGCTTTTACAAGTCATAAAATAGATAAAAATAGAATCAAATACTAAGATTTGTTAAGTAGGTAAATACAATCCATAATAATAGATACTACAAAACATCAAATGTCTTTCGACGTAAAATAACAGTAAGTGAGCTAAAACCACAGGCAGATACAATAATATTGAAAAGCAAAACAATAACAGTCACATCACTATCACATTAGTATTATTGTACTGGTGAAGACACTTCACAACCGGTCAAAATTGAAGTTGAGGTATTCATCAGTTGAGTGAAACGAGTGCCTTATAAGAAAAACCTTCAATGTTTTGATGAAATTTCGTTCCTCAAGGATTCTAATCCTCTCGGGCAACTTATTGAAAAACTTTATCCCGTAATAATCACTGCCCCTTCTAGATCTGTTTAGCCTATGAAAAGTTAACACCAAGTCATTAGCGTTACGGGTGATACCACTTCTCTCACTATGTCTAGCAAACTGTGAAATATTCCTTTTAATATAAATTAAACAACTTAGGATATATAAGCAAGGAAAAGTGAGTAAATTAAGCTCCACAAAGCAGTGCCTACAGCAGTCACGAAAACGCACGCCAGCAATAACCCGTATGCATCGGCGCTGCAGTTTGAAAATGTCAGCAGCTCTTGGAGAGTGCCCCCAATTAAGTATAGCATAAGAAATATTAGAGCCAAAGTATCCATGATATGCCATGAGAAGGGTCTTCCTAGAGACCACTCTAGTTAAATTTCTAATCAAGAATGTTATGCTGGACAGCCTACTAGACAATTGGGAAACATGTTCAGCCCATGTTAATCCAGGATCCAACCAGACTCCCAGGAATTTTACTGCTCTCTCAGTGGGCAATACAGGGTTGGATGTCCTCAGAGAGAAATTTAGTTTTTGGGTTTTGGCATCATTAAGGCTGAGTTTATTCGCCAAAAACCAGGATTTGATTTGTTCTCCTCTATCTAGCACTACTTGGTGGATAGGCTCAGAAGGGTGATAGTGCTCTAAATAGGTGGTATCATCAGCAAATAATATCAGGTTAGTATTTTCAGCAAAGTTTGGCAAATCGTTGACATACACCAGGAATAAAAGGGGGCCAAGGATGGAACCCTGGGGCACTCCATGACGAATAATCTGCCTGTCTGATAGGTTATTCTTGAACTGAACATACTGATAACGATCCTGCAAATACGATTTGATAAGATTAATACTTTTAGGATGAAAATTGTAGTAGGCTAGCTTATTCAGTAGAATATCAAAAGAAACACAGTCGAAAGCCTTTGTTAAGTCTAGGAATGTCGCATAAGTATCCAGTCTGGATTCCAGACCGCAAGCCACAAACTCTGTGAGACTATTTATCGCAAGGGAGGTAGATTTATTATTTCTGAAACCAAATTGTTTGTTACTGAACAGATTATTTGATTCAAAGAAGATCACCATTTGGTCTTTCATTAGAGATTCTAGAATTTTTGATAAAACTGGGAGCAGTGAGATTGGGCGATAATTCGATTCATCACTAGCACTACCCTTATTTTTAAATATGGGAACCACTTTAGCAATTTTTAGAGACAGGGGAAAATGACTTCCAGTAATACACTGATTGAACAGGTATGTGAGGGGTTGAATTAATATGTTTTTCAGATATATGACGTCCCTGTAACTTGAATATATTGTAAGTATAATTTTTAGGTTAGATAAGTTTGATTGTTACTAATAACCCCCTTTCTGATATTATAGCCTTTAGTCTCGATGACCTGAGGATGGGGTGCAAAGTGTAGACCCCGAAACTGGTAGTCACGTAATATATATTTAAATAAAAAGTAAAGTTAAATAAAAACTTGTGAGATTGAAGACTTTTTTTCCACATCATTTTTTCACTTATTTGATAATTCAGTCAAATTATTAAAGTTCTGATCGAAAATTTTGGGAAGACGTATCCAACTAGAAATGTGATCTACAGAAAGGCTCATAATAATTGATCAAGATACAACGTGTCCTTTCATCATATACTTTTTCCAGTGATGTACTACACGAATACCACTGACGACGTTTCGACCCTGTCAAATGTCATCAACGATTAATAATTATCGGAGTCTTACTCTCTGATTTTATCATATTTCCAAATTCAAAGAGGCTAAAACACGTTTTACTTTATGTTTGATTTTATTTCAAAAAGGCCCTCGACCAAACATTTTTGAAATATTTCTCGTTGATGTTTGAATAGAAAGATTGAGCATTGTTCTCAACGTTCTTGTAGTTGTATTTAAAGGTGTTTGATGGAACTGTTGAAGGTTTTATGTTATAATATCTACATATTCCTACTTCAAACACATAACGCCAAATACTTGATTCAATTTATTAAAGACAGAGCTGGTAAATCATGATTTTTTAAAAATTCATATTTCAAAATATACAGTGTGTACCTAGATGCATGAATAGGTGAAAAAGACAAAAAAAAATGGATTGAAATTTCATATTCTGGGGTTCAGTCCTGCTTGGATGAAAATTAATTTGTGTCATAATTTTAGTTTCGAGAAATCAAGTATGTCTTGGAAATCAAGCAAAAGTCTATTTCTCTCAGCAGTAAATAGGTTCTTCTATAAGAGATACGACAAAATGTTTTGGAAAAAAGTTATTCAGAAGAACTGAGTGAGAATGCAAAATTTCAAAACCCTCCGCCTACTTTAAAGCAACCACATTGCACCAAAAATGAGGATATTGAAAACGGTAAGAGATACGACGTTGCTAAAATGAAAGAAAATAACTATTTGTATGCCCAAAAATATTCTACCCCCGTTCTATTTTGAATCGATACCGTGATATAGATACAGGATTAAAAAGGAAAAAGTACATCTTAAGAACCAACAATATTTTCCGTTTTATGAAAGCTAATACTTCCAAATTTTCAGGATATGGGTAAGAGGATACGACGATTTCAAAAACGGCGTCAAAAAAATTGTTGGCCTACTACGTTGCGTCCAACCAAAGTCAAGTCTTTTTTGTTGTGGAAGCCATATCTTTGAAAAGCATTTTTGATGCGAATTTTAAAAATGGAGAAATTCAATATGATGCTCATAAGAAAATCCAAATTTTACCTTGGCCGGACGGTCATAGTGGGCCCACAATTTTTTTGATACTGTTTTAAGAATCGTGTTGGAATAGATTATTGAATACACTCCTGCTTAATTATTATTACCTTTGTAAAAATGTCATATAAAATATATACGTCAAGTTAAATGTTAAAACGTTGTAAAAAGTTAATCTCTGCGACTCTAAATATTAACTACAGGTTATGGGCCCAGAATATAGTTTGCTATAAAAGAATAGACGTTCCTGCAACTATTGAAGCTTAAAAAAAAACGATTGACAACTTGAAAAATTAACCGGAAATATCTGGAAAATCCTAGAAGAGAAAATGACTCAGGTAACAACAAATTATAGAATAGAACCATTGAAAAATGATAACTATGATACGTGGAAGCTTCAAGCCCAAGCAATCTTGACCAGAGCTGGTTTATGGAATTATGTATCAGGTAAGACAATGAAACCTGATGATACAGCAACTGAGCAAACCAAAAATAAGTGGGATATTGATGATCTCAATGCAAAATCAGAATTAATTTTAATAATATCACCCAATGAACTAAGACAAATCAAAAACTGTTCAACATCCAAGGATATTTGGGATACTTTGAGTAAAATTTATCAAAGCAAAGGACCTGCTCGAAAAGCAACATTACTGAAGAAACTAATTTTACAAAAAATGAATGAAAGAGATAGTGTAAAGGAACACCTAAATAAATTCATTGATACAGTAAATAAATTGGCAGAAATGGAAATTAAAATAAACGACGATCTACTAAGTATAATGATGTTATACTCTCTTCCTCCATCATTTGAAAACTTCAGAATAGCCATAGAATCGAGAGATGAACTACCCACACCAGAAAATTTAAAAATAAAAATCATAGAAGAAAACGAAGCAAGAAATAAAATAAATCCGTCTATCAATCCTGAAGAAGAAGCATATTTTGGAAGAAACAATAAAAGATATTTACATGGAAAATTCAACAATTATGGAAAAGAAAATAAAAATCCAGAAAATAGGACATACAAAAAGGAAAACAAGATAAAATGTGATAAATGTGGTTATTACAATCATAAAACTGAAGAATGTAGAAGAAAAAATCGAAATATTCAAAAATCATTCAAAACAGAAGAAATCTATCTAGCTACTGTAAATAAAAAAGAAAGTGAAGATAGTTGGTGTCTTGATAGTGGATCACATCTTTGTTTCATAAAAGAATATTTCACAGAAATACATGAAAATTACGAACCAGAATGCCTAAAATTAGCGTCGGAAAATCAAACAGCGCCAATTCAAGGAAAAGGAAAAGTAGCACTAAATTTTCAAGATGAAGATAATCTTCAAGTGGACTTACCAAATACACTATTTGTACCGAACCTATCAACCAATCTAATGTCTGTCAGCAAAATTACTGATAAAGGGTACACAGTAGTATTCAAGAAAAAGTATGCAGTCATTAAAGATAAAAGAGGACATCAAATATTAAAAGCAGAAAGAAAAGACAATTTATACTTTATACAAAGTAAAAACCAATCAAAAAACGGTGAAGAAAGTTCTTTCTATTCAGTTGAAATGATGTCATGGCATAAAAAACTAGGACATATAAATGAAACAGATCTTAAAGCTGCAATGAAACAAAATAAAGTAAATGGTTTGGATTTTAGCCCATCAGCAAAACTTGATGACTGTGAAGTATGTATTGAAGGAAAAATGATTGCCATTTCCCCAAAGGGAACACCAAGCAAAAAATATACTGGAAATAATTCACTCGGATGTATGGGGACCAATCCAGACAAAATCACATGGTGGATCTCGATATTTTGTAACATTTACCGATGAATACTCCAAGTACTGCCGCATCTATTTTCTTCAACAAAAAAATGAAGTTTTGAAGCACTTCAAAACGTACAAAAATGAAGTAGAAAATGAACATGGCACTAGAATAAAATACTTACAAAGCGATAACGAAAAATCAGAATATTGCAACACAGAATTCGATAATTTTCTGAAAAAAAGTGGAATTAAAAGAAGACTATCCTGTACATACACACCACAACAGAATGGTGTAGCAGAAAGAAAAAATAGATCCTTACTTGACAAAGCAAGATGTTTGATGATTGAAGCTAAATTACCATTGGTATTTTGGGCCGAAGCTATCAATACAGCCAATTATTTGATCAACAGATCGCCATCAAGAGCATTAGATGGCAACACACCATTTGAAAAATGGGTTCATCGACTACCATCAGTAAGACATCTTCATATATTTGGATCAAAAGCATTTGTACTGAATAAGAAATCAAATAGAAGAAAGTTTTCTCCACGATCAGAAGAAGGTATTTTTATGGGATATTCGGAAACGTCAAAGGGATATAGAATATGGATGCCATATCAAAGAAAAATTGTGGTCTCAAGAGATGTCAAAATACTAGACAATAAATCAAGTGAGTTTTATGACATAGACAACAATAATTACGATATTTTTAGTTATGGACTGGATACAAAAAATGAAGAAGAGAGAATTTCAAGGCAAATACAAAATTCAGAATATGATGTGAACATAAGTCGATCTATTCATGAAGACGAAAAAGAAGAAAGACAAGAGGAAATAGAAAACCCAGAACGATTATCAGATGTACAAGAAAATTATCCAGAACAAATGGAAATAAAAGAATCTGACGAAAGACCAACAAGAAACAGACAAGCACCAAAATGGACAGAAGACTATATTTCATACTACATTGGTGAAAAAGATGCTGAAGAAGATCAAGATGATAAATGGAAAGAAGCTATAAAAAATGAAATAAAAGCACATATTAAAAATGAGACATGGATAATAACTGAAAAGAATCCAAATAAAAATATAGTGACAAATAAAATAATATTGAAAGAAAAATTCAATGCAGATGGAACTTTAGAAAGAAGAAAAGCAAGATTGGTAGCCAGAGGTTTCAGCCAATGTCCAGGAATTGACTTCACAGAAACTTTTGCACCTGTTGCGAAATTGAGCTCCATCAGATTACTTCTAGCACTAGCAGCTGAAGAAAAACTTCAACTAAATCAGTTGGATATAGTCACAGCATTTTTAAATGGAGAAATAGAAGAAGAAATTTACATGAAAACTCCAAACAATTTTGAAAATTATCTTCAAGAAATTATTTTGGAAGAAAGTGTCAAAGATGATAAAGATTTATTCATAAAAACTACAAAAATGTTGGAAAATCTAAGGAAAAACTCAAAAGAGAAGGTATGCCAATTGAAGAAAGCCCTTTATGGATTGAAACAAGCCGGAAGACAGTGGTTCAAAAAGCTAGACACAAAGCTAGACAAATTTGGTTTCAAGCCGTCACAAGCAGACCCATGTATCTACATATACCACAAAGGAGGAGAAAAGGCCATAATTGCAGTATATGTAGATGACTTAATCATAGCGACATCTAACAAAGATATTTTGAAAAATATCAAGAAGAAAATAATGACAAGCTTTGATATGAGAGATTTGGGAGTTTTAAATGATTGTCTAGGAATAGAATTCAAGCAAGACAATGGCACTGTTACAATAAATCAACAGAAATACATCAATGACCTGTTGGACAAATTTGGGATGTCAAATTGCAAAACTACAAAAAGTCCTATGCAAGAAAACTTGAAAATGGAAAAAGGAAATCCAGATAATTTGGCAAATGTCCCTTACCAAAACCTAATTGGAGCACTGATGTACTTATCCACAGCAACTCGCCCAGATATTTCATTTGCAGTGAGCTATTTAAGCCAATTTAATAATTGCTACAATTTGGAACATTGGACCGCTGCAAAACACGTGCTCAGATATTTACAAGGTACAAAAAAATTATCAATTAAAATTCGAAAGCACCCGACAGAACATTACCGGATATGCTGATGCAGATTGGGGAGCATGTAAAATAGACAGAAGATCTTATACTGGTTACTGTTTTATTTTTGCAAATGCATCAATCAGTTGGAATTCAAGAAAACAAAGAACGGTTGCATTATCAACAGCTGAAGCTGAATATATGTCACTTACAGAAGCATCAAAGGAAGCAATACACCTCCAAAATCTAATTAATGACATGGAATGCCATCACGAATCAATTTTGATTTATAATGACAATCAAGCAGCACAAAGTTTGGCTTCTAACCCGATTGTAAACTCAAACTCAAAACATATTTCAATAAAAGAACATTTCATAAGAGATGTGGTGAAGAATGGAGACATTCAGATAGCTTACAAGAGAACCGATGATATGTTAGCGGACATTCTGACGAAATCCTTAAATGGAAATCGTCACTTAATACTTTCAAGAGGTATTGGACTCTACCCAAGCAGTTCGTGAGGAGGAGTGTTGGAATAGATTATTGAATACACTCCTGCTTAATTATTATTACCTTTGTAAAAATGTCATATAAAATATATACGTCAAGTTAAATGTTAAAACGTTGTAAAAAGTTAATCTCTGCGACTCTAAATATTAACTACAAATCGTCGTATTCTCTCACCCATATCTTGCAAATTTGAAAATGTTTCCCTTTTTTAATAAGCGAAATATTGTGGTTTTTCAAAAAAAAAAATATTTTCCTTTTTTACCCTGTATCTACATAACGGTATAGATTCAAAATAAAACAAAAATAAAATATTTCTGGGCATACAAATACGCAACTTGTCTTCCATTTAAGCGACGTCGAATCTCTTGCCGTTTCCAAAATCTCCATGAAGTTAATTTTAACTTGGACACCCTGTTTGTGATAGGAAATGTGTCGTAAGAACATTTATAGGCGTATAAATGCTCTGTATTTATTTCACATACAACATTGGTTTAATATCATCGTTCAGGATTAGTGATTGTAAATAGAAAATGGAAGTTTTGATCTCTACGGATTATATCAAATAAACAATCGTTGTTTCATTATTTTCACAATAATACCCATTTGTTACCAATTTGAGACATTTTCATCCATTTTTACCCAGGCTAGAAGGCGATATTTATCCCAGAAGAATTGTGTAGTACTATAATTGATTCTCGTTGAAACGCCTGTTTGTCAAGTTCATTTCCAGCTTGTTAATGCATTATCCATGGATTATGGAGTGCAGCACCTGGGAACCAAGTTGAAAAGTACCAATACCTTTTTTTTCTTTTCTTGTGAGCTTGATGCATTCTGTTGACTCCTCTCATATGTCTGTTTTATTCGGAAAAATGGTCTGGAAATCTGATCAATTTTTTGTCTGATAAAAAATTCTTCAGTCTTGACTGATTGGATGCATCTGCTACCACAGCATTGTCATCCCAACGTGCAATCAAGACTCGATATTCAACACAAGTTCAATATTCGTGTACTTTTCTTTTTTTCTGCTTGGTTCATTTTCCATGAAGATTTTGCTACCCGAATCTTCACAACATTTTTGTCGCTCCTAATCACGTTCACAGCAGGTGCATTCTGTACAGGCGGTCGTTCCGGGCGCTCGTTGATCGAACGGAAGACGCGATTGACAACCGGCGTTGAACGAACGCTGGTTAAATTCTTAAACACGTTCCGAATGCCGAGGATCGTTGCATAAGAATGAACGCCCGAGCGCTCGACAGCCGAGATTTGAACGCGGTGCGCGAGATTGCCCTTTAACTAAATGTCAGGAAAACACTCTCAATGACAAGCTCAACGACTACTTCCCGATCCGTAATCGCACGGTTGCCTGAAGACGGTTACGAACTCTGTCGGAAACACCAATTGACGTTCGCGATATTACACGGAATACGGATTGGCGTTCATCAGGCGCTCACACGAACGCAATTAACGAACGCCAAGGAACGACTTCACAGAATGCGCTAGCTCAGACGACAAATTGAGGAAAACCCACTGAAAAGATGAAGCTGTACATCTTCCATATTATGATATAAAAATCATTGTTAATAGTAAGTGCTTAGCTCAAACAGAGTGTTCAAGAATGATCTAAGCTTACAAATCACATTTTTACATCATGCTTGGAAAAACCTCATCATCTGTATTATAGATCGATCCCTGAGCAAAGCCTCAGACACTTATTCATTGCTAATAGCCAAACCCAAATTCCAATGAAATATCTTTTCTAGTAAAGCCACGTATCCTGAGCATATTTGTGGGACTCTTTGACAAAAAAAATTTTGATAGCATCTTCCATCAAATACTCCTGCGACAGTCTTATTATGGGACCAAGAGTAGTTCAGATTTGATGGCGAAGTAATATCACTTCAATAATGGGCGGAATGAGGAGTATTTGCTTTAACTAGAAGTGAATGCTACAATGTGTAGTTTCCACTTCGTCCATTTTGACATTTTTCACTCCACATAATGCTCGAGGAAAGACTATAGTAAATATCAGGCTCATTTACTTCACACTTTGCTCTATTCACCCCGATAAAAAAGAGTAAATACAGTAGTTACTACCAATTTTCTACAGTATTTCCTTCACTTGAAAATATTTGCGTCAAATCCACTTTGATCAAAAAGATCTTGAGAATAGTTTTTTTTGTGGATTACAGATAAATGGATGTCATCTGAGGATCTACCACCTAGTCTAGCACTTTCCTCAACAGTCATGATTACTGGCAATCAAACCAATTTGAGAGTTTAACCTCGTCCCAGTATTTACTTCTAGTTTATACTTCTAACCCAAATGAATACTTCCCATAGGTGAATCCACCATGTGAAAGGTTGTACTCCGCAATATATTTGGAAGTAGAAACTTTGACTTGAAGTACGAGCAAATACTTTTTTTTATCATACCGCCAAATGTCGCCATCAATTCACTTGAATGTCGGTTCAGCTCTTTTGTGTGGTGGTTGGACCACTTGGACTTCTTCAGCGTTGAATTTCGATGTTTCCTCTTTCTACAAAAACTGTTCAGATATTTGTTGGACAGCACAGCAGCACAGCAGCACAGCAGCAGGACAAACTGCTGGTGCGAAGAATTTTTGATTTTTGTCCAAATTGTGTAATCAACACTTGGCGCAGGACTCTCATTATTGTCTTCCTGTAAGATCAGATCAAATCAATGTCTGATGATAAGCATCAGTTTGAAACCTATTGCAGCAAAAATGATAGTGACCTGAAAACTAGGAATGCTATAATTACTCCGCATATTTCACACTTTGACCAAGTCTTTCAGTAACCAACTATTATAAATGAAGAATCCAGTCTTTTATTAGGAATAAAATATCTTCTTGTAACTGTCTATCTCGCGTCAAAAAATAATATCGATCACAAGTCTTATTTTTGAGGATTTATGTTAGCAAAAATCAGAAATTCGATGCATAGAATGATAGAAGGTTTTGGAAGGTTGAGTAGATGATCAGAAAAGATACTTTTTCACGCATCTATACAGAATTCTATCACTTTTCCAATCAACGCAGGCTTTTATGAAACTCTACCTTTCACTAGTTAGTTTTTTATTCCTACATATTTTTGCTTCACATTCGTATCCCAACTTCATGGCGCATGAATCTAGCTGTGGAAATTCTCATATCTCGTAACTGTCTAACTGGCTGTAAAAGTTTATATCGAATCAATACGCGTTTCGGTGTAGTTAAGACACTACTCCAGTCACAGTAAAACATAATCTTTTGAGGCAACATTACATTGTGTAGTCTGGCAGCATCTAACCACACTTTGATATGTGTTGTTGCACATTTTTGTCTAAACTTCAAGTCACTATCACTTTTGAGATTGTATGTCGCTAAAATACCTTCAACAAGTTTTTTTTGTCTGCCACGGGAGTTGAAATTTTTCCGTTTTTCACAACGTGTCTTCTTCAGGTTATCTGTTTTGAAGGTCTTGTTTGCAGCGTAAACAAACAACAAACTCCGAAACTTGGAGCTCGGGCGTAGCTTAAAAAACTCAACTTCTAACAGTGATGAAGGTTCAAGAAAATACTAAATACTAGGCGAGTGAAATACTCGTAACGTTCAGTTCAACAATCTTGACATTCTTTATGCTTCAATTTTTACTAAGCGTTGAAGAGAAATAACATCGGATGAAGTAATTACATACCAGATTTTCCCAATGATAGATTTCAAGTGCTTATCTTGTATATACTGATTGAAAATGTCAAATAATATTCTATCGATAGGAAAACATAATTCGATTTTACCTTACTGACCTATTATTATACTATTATTATTTATACTTGGAAGATTTTCTCTCATGATCTATCCCAGACTTATTTTGATGAATCTACGTTTGTCATCAGATACTAGAGCAGTTCATGTTTCGACTAGGTAAAAGAAAAAACTACACACTCTGATCCAATTCCTCTTGTAATGTATCTTGTATTTTTTTTTCCAGAGCAGAGTAACTGGATAATGCAGAAATTGAATTTGGATACGAAATGCGCATAATAAATCAGTCAAATTCCTGAGCGAGAATGCAAAATGAAGACAAAAGATTCTTCTTGGAAAATGCAGCTGTTGGATTACTTGCGCCTGACTTAATCCATTCTTTTAGAATTCTTCTGTGAATTCACCATAATTAATGCGCTATTAAAGCATCTGCTTTTGGCAAACTGCAACATAATTTAGTGAATGTCGAATAAGGTCTCCGCTGCCTCTTTCATTTCAGTAGCGGCACCAGAAAGAAGCGGATTAATTGCCAATATCCATCCAGATTTTTTTTCCTTTCAATGTAAAAACCAGGTATAAGGTTCCAAGTGTTTTTTTTATATAACGTACGCCACTTATAGAAAGGTCGATGGATGCTCCAGAAAATCGGTGGATTGATGTGAGCTATTTTTTGCTCTAATGAGTGGGTGAAGGCAATAGAAAGGATCTCTTATCTGGTGTCCTTTTTTCCAAACACTGAAAGGATGATTGATTTTTTCAACTAATCTTCATGAAGACAATAACCACTTAGAATATTTGCTTAATAACAAAACGTAACATACAGATGAATTCAGTTCTAAAGTTTTGAAAGGAGATGTAAGATCTGGATAAAAGCAAACATCTTTAACTTTCAGCCTCCGCCACTGCATCAGCCATTTTTCAAAAATAATCACCTTTCATCTACTCAAAGTTTAGTCTTTTCTCAAACTGTTATGAAAAAAAATGAGAACTTGAAGATCCCCTCTCAAATGTTTTTATCTTGTTAGTAATAAAGATGCACCTTTACTGCAGCGGGACAGAAAATGGCATAGTTCCCCAATTCAAAAGATAGTTTTAGAAAAAAAAGTTATAAATCAAAGAAGCCTTGACAAACTAGAGCGCAGGTTCTCAGTTCTGAAAAGTACGGGCTGCGTTGAGCTCCAAAAACACTCATCAGCTATGATGTAACATACTTTACAATATCATCAAATACTTGGGTGATGTTGCCCACCCTCTGCAAAGGCAAAAGTACTGGATCGGCTCCCATACTGTGGTGAAACTAACTGAGAAGATTATAAATGACAAAGGGGTCACCTTGGCCTTGTGTCTCAATATTACTTGGAACGAATATTTGGTTGACAAAAACGGACGTTATCTTCCATGGCCAATGGAAGAGTCGGGTTGGGTCTGCTGGATGAATTAGCGGAAGAGAAACACATAATATCTTGTGCAGTTCCGGCCTTTGTTTTCTAGAGCGTTCTCAGTTGCTTCACGGAAGTTTTCTATTAGGTGCTCATCCAAACATTATTCCTGGAACTGTGGCGAATGCCTTTTCTTCTTTGGTTCAAGTTGGTTATACGAGGCTGGTCCATTGAAATCAAGTTTCTCATAACGCTTTTAGATGAAGACATCTTCTCCAAATCTCATCTACTTGATTCACAAGTTGTGCTCCTGCGAAGTTATGGATTTCTCTTCTGCTGTTTCTTCTAGCCACACCGATGAGCAGTAGTAAACGAAACGCGTCTGTGGATGGATCTGCAGAGGAGAAACACATATTGTCTTTTGTACATCGGCTCTGTACTCTGGTGGAAACTTCATGTTGAAGGGATAGTTGGAAAGGGCAAAGCCACAATGTGACTGCTGCGCCCTGCGGTGGGCAGACACTCAACTGGAGTCTAGGACCACATATTATTCCGTGACTTTATCAAGACGTTATCACACCAAGGATCTCTAAGGGATCCGCTAAAGAGAGAAACGATGGCATCATACGTGAATATGACTGCTCAAGGAGTATGGAGGAGCAGAGGGTTGTCCACACTAGATTATCAATCTATTGTGAGGCGTGGATTGCCGTTACTGTCGGCGGTAGTGGCACACACTTATGGAAGACAGATTTCATAAAAGTTTTGAGGTACACCTATGCAGGGACAAGTGGCGAACCATCAAAGAACCACCAAGTTGGATGCAAATCTAGTTTACTGATGGCTTTCAGGTCAACACAGATGTACCTTTTACACGATGTCAATTTCAAAGCCAGTCCACCAAATCATTGAAAAGTTGCGTCACCCCGTGTAAATGGTCCCCAAGTCTACTGGAGCCAGAACAAACAAATTTGACAGCATTGTAGAGGAAGCTTTTCCTCTTTAATTAGCCGCTGCAGCGCTACTCACAGATTGTTACTGTTTTATTTTGGTCACACACACAACCACTTCGCTAGCAAATGATGCAGAATCAACTCAATCGCATGTACTCTCCAGTCTTCACCAGTTTGTGCGATCCTGTACAGATTTAAAACTATCAGCACGCCCAATTATTGAGTTTATACAAAAGATTTATTGTGAAATCAATTTTTTCTACGACTGTCAAAAATTATCACCATTGTGCAATCGATATCGATTCGTAAATGTAGGACATTGTGGAACTGAATGGAAATAAAACCATTTCCCACTAGTTGCTAGGCATCGAGTGGAAAATGAGTATGAACTGGCACCTCCACCAAAAAAAATATCAAGAATCGATATCAATCACACACTAGTGATATTAATCAACAATCGTGGAAAAAGTATAGTGTATAACTTGCATAAAATGATCATTCCATGCTTGTTGTACAATATACTATTGCTTCATTAAACATCATTTATTTATCATATTATTCAAGAACAGTGAGATTCCAAGTACACCACTGTCTCTCTATATGCCATTTATCCTTCTCAGAAGGCAACAAACGAGAAAAAAGATATCAGACGATTGCAATTTTTCTCGGGTAGAATTTTGGTCGTTTAATCTACGAGTGTTGAAGTAGATGCTGGCAAAGCTATCGGCTGATTGATTGACCGCTTGAACGACGTTCTCGTCTTTTTAACGGATGGAATGATGATTGTTATCACTTGTCGTTCATCATTAAAATTTTTAATTGGGTTACTATGCTGATTGTGTTGAAAAAATATACAATTCAAAACATCAAATGAGATTATTATTTGTATGTACCCAAGGTTAAAAGAAAAATGTACATCAAGGTTATTTTTGAATTTCGTTTGCTTAGCCACAAGACCAAACCAGCTCATTACTTTATGTTCCACAAAAACAGAGAGGTGGTAGTGAATAACGATTTTTGTTGAGTCCCTTAAGCACGAAGCTGTGAAGATTTATCGACAAATTTGATGTGGTCAACCGAATTTCTGCAACTTGGCTAATACCATCGTGATTGATCGTTTTTTTCGAGTGAGTCCAGATATAACGACATGAGCTATCGATATTTCTAGCAATATCAGTTGTCACCTTCCAAAGAGCGGTTTTGTATAAGATGACTTGACCGATAAGTCAACTGTAGAGAAAGCAATATCTCACCGTCATCTATTGAACTATTTATCTTGCACAACACAGAATTCCGTTGATTTTATTGAAGATAGGAGATGTTCTTATATGTAGGTCCAAGTCCATTGATAATATTCACATTATGAGATTTGATAAGAGACACTACGGTCGATGCTCTTGTTTGAGAAAACTACTTCTGGTCTCTCCATATTCCAAAGTTATGAAAATATATGGAAGCGGTGACCCATGACTTCATGGGTTCAGAGCCGCGGCTGCCAAAATATCCACATGGATGGATAACCAGTTTCTACAATATTGGAAGAACTTGCCCGGGATGCGACACTCGAAAGAGTTTATCTTTGAACCACAAAAGAAATGCGCCAGAGAAATCCTGGAACTCAACAGACAGAAAATCGGAGTAGCGGTGAGTTTATACAAAGGTCATTGCCTGTTGAGGGTGCCCATGCACCGAATGGAGAACACCGAATGCATTCTGTGCCTGGAGAAGGGAGAGACAGCCAGACATATTCTGTGTGAGTGCCAGGCGATTGCTCGCCTCCGACAAAATGTCTTTGGAAGCCCTCGGACTGCAAATGATCTGAACAATGCTTCACTCAGTCTGTTCAAAAGACTGGGCATCTTGTCAGCCACAATAGACTCAATAGTGTTTGCTATGAAATGGAGCCATGTGGCCCACTCACAATCGAAATCACCAGATCACGAATCATCGATGCTCGTTTTTCAGTCTCTCGGCCATCTGAATACTGTTTGTGCCAATCGTAGACTTGAGTCTTTGAAAGTGTTCCAGCACCAAACTGTGCTAAGGGTCGCAAATAAATTTCAAAAGATCTTGAGCCCTCCTGAGACAAAAATTTGCTATAAACGTTTTGCGCAACAGACGTGTGCACCTCATGCTCGAACATGAAGCAATTGATAGCTAAGGAAATCACGCCGTGCTGAACTGAATACTTTTCTCCTCAAGACATTCCCACAATATCGAGACGTCGCGCGACGTGCAACTAAACAAGTGACGATCAACCCTTCATTCTCTGAAAATAAATGGAAATAGGCTCTTGCCAGCACTTACTACGAAAAAAAAGTAATATTGGCTGCCCGGTTTCAAAATTACAGAGAGAATTCATGATAATTTTACACCTGTTATAGGCAGAGCCGATGGAACCAGCGCTTTGCGCAAAATTCCACATGTTGACAAATTTCATTGGTCACAAATATCCCATGGTACTGTGTCACGGAAATAAGAGAGTGTAAAAAACTAAGGTTTAACAATGGATAATGGAGGCTTAGGTTTGATGAACATATTAATAATAGAATTGGTAAAGCTTATGCGACTCTGAAAATGCTATAAGAGGGTATAGCATTTTCAGAGTCGCATAAGCTTTACCAATTCTATTATTAATATGTTCATTATTTGAACCGCAATCTCAAGGTTTTGCTCTGCGATACGTTAATACTTTCTCAATTCAATTACTGTTCCTCTATTTATGGGCCCTGCTTAGATTCGTTAGATATAAAAAGGGTACAAAAAGTTCGAAACTCCTGTCTTGGACTTATATTTGGGATTAGACGACGGCAGCATATTTCTTTCAAACTTAAAGAATCACTATGGTTAAGTATGCATAACAGGCGCATCCTTTATGCCACCATGTTTTTTTACAAAAAAATCAAATATCAAACTCCCCCGTATCTTCTAAAAAGAATCCGATTTAGAACTGACGTTCACAATCTTAATGTTCGGCGGACCAGCACTCTGAGTATTCCCAATCATTAAAAAGAAACTTTTGAACGATCCTTCTCATACAACATTGCTCTCTGCATTAATTTAAATGTCAGATTTACTTACTCGGTTGGTGAGTTTAAAAAAAATTAAAAAGCAAACTACTTTGGCAACAGTGATCTTTATTTCAGCTTTATTTTTCCTTATTTTCTTTATTTTCCTTCTCTTTCTCTCCCTCTGATCCTTCCTTTCCTGTCATCAATCAATTTAGACCATCTTGTACATTGTGTTTTCTTTTAATAATCATTGATCTTTAGGAATGTAGTGGGTTAGGTTAGGTTGGTTTTTAGTATTTAGCTTAGGCCCAAACAGCACCCAACACTAGTGTCGGAAAGCTGAAAACGGCCCTTCACTTCGCTTAATCTTAAGTAAGTGATACACTTTGTATCAATACCTATGGTAGTTTCTTTTGTTTTGTTATAGCTAAAGTAATAAACGTCTTGTTATTATTATTATTATTATTAACGAAGGAGTTACATCTACTCCAGTATACGTCACATCATGATTGATTTACGAGTAATCACTTAAACAATATGCTAAAACTAATCTCAGTGAGTGGTTTAGTGACTGGCCGAGTTTCAAGTAGAAGGCGAAGTAGTAGGGAAGCAGTCAATGATAAGTATCTTCGATGTGAAACAAAAAACAATCCGTGTTCATCTAACAAGATTTTGCACTTTTCTGATGGATTTTGTGTAAAAACAAATTTTAGTTCAAATTCAACAATAGTTACCTGAGAAAAGTGCAACATTCTTTTTAAAATAAAGAACCAATGTTTTTTTTTTCTTAATTGTAAACATATTTTCTATAAAATAAATTATTTAAATAAAACAAGTCTAGTGTCGAAAAAATGTATTGAGAATAAATTAATAAACAAATAAAAATCCCTTCACTTGAAAGATAGGAACAGTTCTTACCCTATAAATGGTTATTACAAAGAAAACAATTCTTACCTCGTAAATAAGTATCACAAAAAAAAATTTTGGTTGATGAGAAAAACATATCAAAAACTATTAACAAAACATCTCATTTGAACCCTACTAATACTATAGGTATATACATCTCCATAATTTGGCACAAAAAGAGTTAATTGCTATAGGTACATCTACGCAAACGTGGTACATTCACAGAATCTGCTAATATTCCACATCCATTCCATATCACAGAATAGGAACCTGAAAATATCAAAAAGGGAAATTGGACAAAATTTCAATCTTGTTTTCTAATTTTTGTTGATAATCTTTAGTTTAGATAATAATGTACATAATATCAACAAACAATAAGTGATTATCATTTCTCAGCTTGAAAATTACACAACTGATTATAGTCGCAGTGTCAAGAATCAATAAAAATCATTATTTAACAAGCTATTTAGGTATCCAAAATATTTTTTGACAAAAATAAGATAAATTAAAGTCTGCTGTGTATGTATTTGAAATGTAATTGAAATTGAGTCCTGAGCAAGCAGCCCAATTATTGAGAAACAAATCATTGCTGCTTTACCAAGAACAAATGAAAAAAACTAAATAGGGACCAATAAAGCTTATGTACGACTATTTCCATTTTCCATTCTTGATTCATTTCAATCACTAATTGAATGAATAAGTTTTTCTGTTACCTTGTTGGCTTTTTAGATATTTGCATGTAGGTATATATCCAGAGGCACCATGAGATTCAAATAACCCATCATAGCTGTCTCTTCCGTCCATAGCACTAGCGCAAATATACAAATAAGCATAAGCATTTATACTTGATGCAAGTTAGTCAACTTACCAGTTTTGATTAACTTTTGGCACTTAACTAAGTAATAGTGAGTATCTAGTAGTATCTAGTATTACTCAAAAGTCAAAAATATTTTTTATGAAAGGAAGAAGCCGGAAGCAGGGTTAAGTGTTGTGTGTTGCTATGTTATGACTGATTATTGATTGACGGTTGACGGAACCATGGTAACGACATTAGAATTTTTGATATGTTGCTTTCTCTTTCTACCAAACAGGTTCTGGCATAGGAAAAGAGATAGATATATAAAAGTATGTTATTTCTTGATGGTCATTTTAGTTCTAATTTTCGTCATGATGCGCTATGCGCTACAGAAACACGGTTTCGGTCCTCACGATTAAATCCGTTGGTCTCATTTTTTTATATTGTCTCTGGTCCATACACTATAGATATTCCGTAGTACAAGCACACGCTAATACATTATTCCTGATCAGGCAACTGCGATGGGCAGTCATTGGACATCCGATGTGGTTCCTGATTTTCCAAACTTCTCCGATTCGATGACATATTCCACACATAGGTGCATTTTAATGGTTCGCTATATAGTGCGTATCAATGGATGATGTTTTGATGGACGATGTTGCCGATACGTATGAAATTCATAGAAAATATGGAAAGTCAGTACCTACTCAGGTTTCATGAATTGACCAAGACTACCTCAATACAAATAATAAACCAATTTTTGGGTCTAGTCTTCAACAATGGACCATTTGTACATTTTTTGGAAAGATGAAAAATATAAGGATCAGTAAGTACTGATGCCATTGATGTTCAAGAGATCAACCTACGACATATATTGATGTAGTAATCACAGACTAAAGAGCGCCAATCAACATCCATGACGTCACAGAATATATTTTTATCTCAATCTGGCGTATTGACTGTATGACTCTCTCAACAGAGAGAGGTTGTTTTAGCTACGCCCCGTTTTTGATCATACAGTGAAATTTGCGTTTTCTTTTTCATTTATTCAGTATACAGTGAGGACGTAAATAGTCCCCCCCCCCTCTAACTTTTGAACGCATCAATATTTTTGGCTCAAATTTGGAAGTGTGTTTCAGGGTAGGCTTTACTAAGTTTTGTCCTCCAAAAAAAATTTTCATCTGTCAAACTGACAGCTGGGCACCATTTTGAAACAAAAAATTAAATGGAAAAGGGGGTCATGTGATACTTTATTTGAAAGGTCCTTCCATTCTCTTTTCACCCCCAAAGTTTGAAGTCCTTATTATTTTTCATAAGGAAATGGCGCCATGTCGAAGATAAATTATTTGTGTCTAAGTAGATACTATCTTTTATTTTGTTCAAGAAACTATGGTAGCACAGATTGATACATAACACCTAGCTGCATATTAGATTTATTATCGGGTGTCAAATTGACAACGTTTAAAAATTTTTTTTTGGCAGCGACGTTTCCGAATTTTTTTTTGAAATTTTTTATTAAATACTGTTGTAGAAACAATCACTTATGTTAAAGGTTAGTTTTTTCATTGTTAATAAAGTTCTTTTAAGAATTAGAGATAGTATTTTGACCCAAATAATTCATTTTCGATATGGCGCCATTTCCTTAAGAAAAATGCTAAGGACTTCAAACTTTGGGGGTGAAAAGAGAATGGAAGGACCTTTCAAATAAGGTATCACATGACCCCCTTTTCCATTTATTAATTTGTTTCAAAATGGTGCCCAGCTGTCAGTTTGACAGTTGAAATTTTTTTTTGGAGGTCAAAACTTAGTAAAGCCTACCCTGAACAACACCTCCAAATTTGAGCCAAAAATATTAATGCGTTCAAAAGTTAGAGGGGGGGGGACTATTTACGTCCTCACTGTATTTTTGGGCATATTGAAAACTTTTTTCGCTAATGAATTTCAAATTTTGTGTAGAATACGTACACAGGGTGTCCGGGAAGTCAAAGATAATACTAAAAGGGGTGATAGACCAACTCATAAGCTTCCAGAAAAAAATAATATTTTTTATTTGTTTTTATTTTTTTTTATATTTTGACTGCTCCCTACCACCTATTTCTTCGCAATCACAAGCCAGTTACATCAATTTCCACGTCCTTAGTAAAAAAATAAATAAAAATAGATTATTTCTCCGTAAAATAAGATTTTTTATTTAATCTTTTGAACTTTTAGTGGCAATATCTCGAAAACCACCAGCTTTTACGAAGGTCATATTTTGTTTTTCTGGATGTTTATGAAATGGTCCATCACCCCTTTCAGTATTATCCTTGACTTTCCGGACAAACTGTAAAAAATTTCAAGTCATTTGAAAATGTAACTAAATTGTCCATTATTATTGATTCTGCTTTGAATATTGTATTTCCACATACAAGGAAGAGAGAAACAACTAGTTAACTTCATTCTGGCGAATTGCATGGGAGCAAAGCCAAGGAACGGAGAAAAACAACAAAAACCAGTTTACCTCTACCGTACTCTTTACATTGATTGAGCTCCATTTATCAACCATGACGAAGTCACATATTTTATACAATATCTTGATGAAAGACAAAAAGACTATTGGACGGAAATATTTTGATTTTGGCAAACTTGAATAACGGACAATATGCAAATTTTTTGGAAATATGAAATACATAAGGATTAGTGAGTACTGATGCCATTGATGTTTTAAGAAATCAACCTACGACCTCTGATAATGTAGTAATCACCAATTAAAGAGCATTCAGTGGAATTTGCGTTTTCCGTTTTATTTATTTAGTATATTTTTTGGTATTTTGGAAATGCTTTGTCGCTGATGACTTTCCGATATTGTCTAGAATCCGTATAAAAATATTTCAAGTCATTTGAAAATGTATGCAAATTGACCATTGTAACTTGTTAAATCTACTAGAATGTTTATACAGTGTGTCCAGAATAAAATGATGTACATGGGACTATACGAGGATATTGGAAACGGTAAAAGATACGACGTTGCTTAAATGGAAGAAAAGTTGCGTATTTGTATGCTCAAAAATATTCTACCTTTGTTTCATTTTGAATCGATTTCGTTATGTTCATACAGGGTGAAAAAAGAAAAGGTTCATTTTGAAAAAAACACAATATTTTGCTTGTTATAAAACCCAACACTTTCAAATTTCCAGGATATAGGTAAGAGGATACGACGATTCTAAAACGGCGTCAAAAAAATTCTAGACCTACTATGTTGCGTCCAGACAAAGTCAAGTCTGTTTTTTTTATGGAAGTCATATTTTTGGAAACTATTTTCAATACGGACCATGAAAATGGAGAAGTTCAATATGGCCTCCATAAGAAAAACCAAAGTTGGCCTCGGCCGGACGCAACATCGTGGGCCTACAACATTTTTTGATGCCGTTTTTAGAATCGTCATTTCCTCTTACCCATATCCTGTAAATTTGAAAATATTGGCTTTTATAATAAGCAAAATTTTGTAGTTTTTCGAATATGGACATTTTCTTTTTCACCCTGTATCTACATCACGGTATCGATTCAAAATAAAACAAAAGTAGATTATTTTTGGGCATACAAATACGCAACTTTTCTTCCATTCAAGCGACGCCGTATCTCTTACCGTTTCCAATATTCCCATGTACATCATTTTATTCTAGACACACTGTATAAATCATTCGAAATTGTGGACCCATGTGTTCTTGCACTCATCTTATAAAAAGTGAAACGTTCCCAGACTTTCTCGATATCAGATGGTGAATCAATTCAACCAACATTCTGCTTCATCAAAATTAGTTTTGAAAAGTAGATAAAGTCCAATCTTCAACCAAAAGAAATCTCATTTATTATTCTCAAACCCAGTTTGCTCATGCAATTTCGATGTGCATACTCTAAAGGTAGATCATTTGTTAGCCACGAAAATTGTCCGCTGTCATAAGGCAGACGACTTGTTTCAGCGGAGCGAATCTTAGATAAAATCCTGAGCACACTATGTAGATTCTAATCTATATCAGTTTTAGCTTTATCATACTGATCTCTTTGGAAAATGCAGCAGACATTGCACCTAGTTAACCAATCTGCATTTAACCTTGATTGACATTATTTCGTAACCATTGAATTACAATTTTGTTGTGCAGATATACTACTGCACACTGCGGTGAAAATTATCATCCGTGCTTTCACTATAATAGTGTTGATCCAATCATATATCCTTTGTACATGAATATTGAATGGCTTTTAGTAAAACTGAGCTGGTGAATTGTAAAAAGTTCGACCACCGTTCTTTTGATGGATTGCGCACCAATCTATAAATATCTGAGCGAATATGTGCTTTCGTGAAATAAATCACTGCAAAACTGACATTCTGATGGAATTTTTTTAGTTCTGTCTTGTTCCATATTTAAGTCACGTTAGAAATTCTTGATCGTCAAATGAAAAAAAATTATAGTCCAATCGACAAAGAATGTTGATGCCGTCATATTTTCACAATGAAAAAATAAGCCAATTAGTTGGATAAAGGGCGTTTTTCCACTATGCGTATCGTAGTGCTTGTTCCGTATGTCTGGACTCCGGATATGAAAGTCAATGCTGCCGATTACTGGTTTCAGATTGTTTTCTGGACCGTGAACTTCATTAACACATAGAAGATGGGATTTTGGTATCTCTGAAGCGTGAATCCTGATGCATAAAAACTGTATAATATACAGGGTGCGTCGGGAGAAACGGAACAAATTTTAGGAGTGTATCATACACGCGAAGATAATATAAAAAAACTATATATTCTTAATTGATATTTATTTGTTTTCAAGTTATAGCGTAATACCAAATAAATTTGAAAAAAAAAGTTGGCTGAAATACTTCTGATACGTCGAATAAGTGCATCCCGAGTGTCAAATACTCCAATTACGTGGAGATTTTGATAAAAGTGACTCGTGAAAAAAAAAAAGATATTTCGCTATAAATTGAAAACAAATCCATATCGGATAAGAACATATTATGGTTTTTCTTTATATTCTTCACGCATGTATAATACACTCCTGAAATAAGGATCATTCCTCCAGACTCATCCTGTAGAAATAATTGCGAGAGTAATGGAAGTTCAAACAAGTATCGTGTATACAAGGTGTTTTGTAATTGCGTACATCAAATTCAATAGCAAATTCCTGAGCTGATTTCATGAAAAAGAGTTCATATAAGCAAAAATCCGGAAGTGCATTGTTTTCGAAATACAGAATGTTGAACTTATAAAAAATGTAAAATTCACGCCACTTGATTGCAATCTTATTTTTTTTCTTAAACAAGGCAACCAAGAATACAACTTCAATACTTTACTCGTTAAAAAAATAAATTATTTTGCTGACCTACATGTCCTTTCCGTGACTCTGGCATGGAGTTATGAGCATGAAACATTATAGATTTGAGTGATATATCAGCTTTTGAGCTGATATATCAGAGATAGATCATGAGATAGACCACTCACAATTATTATTAAAGAAGTAACACTGCTTGATCTTGATTTTTCTCAAACTTTTCGCATAATCCTCTTTCTCATATTCATACTTTAAGATTCCGATAAAATTATTTAAAAAGCATACTTTTTGAATATATAATCAAACAACTTTTCCATATGGCGGCAAAAAATAGTTGAATAGATCGTCAAAACTTTTTGCCGCTTATTTAATCACAAGTATGAAAGCTTTACATAAGTACAAAGCATGAAGACTCGACAAAATATAGCACCACTAACAATAGAATTTCATCAGTAACTTTACACAAGAGAAATACGGCCCTCCACTTTTTTCCACATTTCTGCAATATTCGCTTCCGAATTTCCCGAGAACAGAATTTCCATAGTTAACAAATAGGCCTGCGCCTCAAATATGCAGATTTTAGCGTGAGTCTCACATAAATGGAACTTTTTGCAACCCGTTAGCAGACTTTTTCTCGTTGTAAGTGGGGTGGCATTTTCAGCATTTTACGAGAGCTCTAAATGGCTCGGATATTTGGAAGTTTTTATTCGCCTCTTCCGCAGAATCCAATATGTATAAAGGTTATGAAACTAGACATTTCAAAGAGGGACTTACTTCAGGCAGTTGGAGTAGCAACTCCTGGTACTATCAGAAAAGTTCAACTAAGTTATGAATCACGTTATTAAAAAAACCTACAAGGCAAACAGTTGACTATGGTGAAAAAAGTATTATTTTACGTTCTCAAAGCAGAAAACCTCATGAAGCTGACACCATCACTCAAAAAAGGAAGATATTTTACCCGTATGAGCCATCAAGTGAAGTTGATTAAAGCGCGGTCGACTTGAAGGCTGAAAAATTGGATATTAAATGGGTCTTTTCCAGCAAGCCATTTATTCTGTTGATTGCTTCCATACACTGATCTGAGGATCTATCAATACTCATATTGCATTGAGCTTTAACAGCCTGAATGCGAAATTGCTTTTTATTGATTGATGTTGAGTTCTATGAATAAATTGCATGATTGAATTTATTGACGTTTCCGAACAAAAAAAATGTAATCTTTCATAATAGATCGTTTCCAAGTACGTCACGAATCTCAGCTGATTCCTGAAAGTGACACATCAAAATCACTGTGACCAATTTGAGAATTTAAGGTTGAAGTTATACCTGAGTTACATTCAATTCAATTTCGAAGTGAAACTGTCAAATTTCCGCTCGGCAAACGGGAATCATATGCTACCATCCACATTGAATTTGGCGTAAGCGTGACTTTCACAACCTTGACGACTTCAACCTAAAATTTTGAGCTGTCACTTTACTTCCAAAAAAAATTTACTGTGAACGTGTAGCATGCTTTTCCAGGAATCAGATGTTTTCTTCTTCACATGGAATCGATCTATTGGAATGTGTTTGAGAAGGATTGATTTTATAACTCATGATGAAAAATATCAATAGGATCAATGGTCAAGTTCATCAATATTTGTTATTTGATTTGAAGTCAACAATCTTCTTTCGGTTAAATGGACTTTGAGATATTGGGAAGGAAGTTCATCTGATCTGGAAACATTTCTTTGTAAATCATTGAATTTCAGTCGAAGTTGACTAATACAGAAGTTTTTTCGAAAACTCAATCATCCTTGCTGCTCTGATATTAGAAGACTACTATTATTTTAACATTGATTGATGGCATGAAGGCTGCTCTCTCACACTGGATTCTACACTGTCCCTGCGAAATCTGTTGTTGGACAGGTCTTACTTTACTCGGACAATGGTATTCTAACTATCATTTTTTTGATTAAATTGGATATATTCCAACTTGATGAAAGATCTATTTTCTGTTTTTTTTTTCTCCTCATATGACAAAATTTCATCATTATCAAACACCGGCACTCAAGAATGCATAGACAAAATTATATATTATTCTGAGTCCATATCGTTGCTGTTCATTACTTCTCACGTATGATGATTGTTCAGTTAAAATATTTTTGATTTCATTATTATTGTCACAATAGGGGCTTGTGAGGGTCTTTGATCAGACCCTCAACTATCGTGTTCCAGGGACGTAGCAATCAGGCAAAAAGAAAAATTGAGGTACCACACAAAAGCATCTATTGTTCTCTTGACTACAGGCTACAACAAACAGAGGAAGATGAGATGTTGGGACCATTCTGAGCCTCAAGAGTAAACGGTATCAAGAGAATCAGTGCATGCGAGGAATGAGACTTGAGCAAACTTTATTGGTACTCGTCGCTAACCATGGGCTCAAGGGAGAACAAAGGGATTCTGGACAAGAACATACATCTGTTTCACAGTTCAGTGACGTTGATTTATTTTGCATATCTCGGGCTCACTATTATTGAGAGTAGTTGTTGTAAGTGACATCACATTTTCATCAGGGACAGTGTGCTAGCTCTTGTGAACTATTTGCCATAGAGACTCAGGGAAACAATCTGCAATGTGCCATAGAGAAAATGCTGGAAATATATTTCAAGTTTCTAGGATCGCCGCCAAGGGGCTTGACCTTTTGAAAAAGACAATCGACATATTTTTTACATCGAACTACCAAAAAAAAAAAGAAACAGATTTGGGTTGATATTCTCTACAAAATTGCCCCGTGACACTTCTCTCTATGTTGCAAATAAGACAACTACAAGCTGGCAAACTTGATGTTACTAAATTGCCCATAACTTGGGAAATCCTAGACCGATTTGACTGTTTTTGAATCGTTTTAAAGAGAGAAATCTGTTGTAAATGGTGAGACTCAAAACAATTGTTGAGGTTTTTTCAAAATTTTCAAATGCAAACCCACTAAATAGATGAATGTATTTGGAACATCTTAGTACCCCCTTTATAAAGATTATTTCTCTATATCTCTTGAAATAGGATAGTTGAGAAGACTTGATCAAGAATCCCTCAAAAAATACTATTAGAACTGCCTCCGTGAATCTGGATATGTTGAAAAGATAGACTTGTTCTTCGGTTAATGCTGATGTTCAAAAGAAAAATCTATATGTAAAAATACCAATTTACTTTTTATTTTATTTTCACCAAGCAGCCAAGTCGAATAGGATGCGCCACAAGTCAAAAATTATATGATTGACCGGTGAGCATCTTATTCCAAAAGTATTTTTAAAAAATTAAATTGATACAAAAAAAACAAAAGACCAGCGCCAATAGGTACTCAAAATGCTACCGTACCATGGCAGGGCACTCCTATCTTTTTGACACTCTAAAACTCTTCTTTTCCAACAAATTTGGAAAAACCATGTGTATGAAAGCGTCAGGAAATATTCCAAATGACACTGTAGCGCTACTTCGAATTTTCCTTGAACGATCTTCCATAGACTTGTCCCAATTGCCGTTATCTCGAGCGCCACCCTTTGCATCAATGTGGTTGAGGGCCCACATGCCTTTCGATTAGCCTTTGAACAGTAAAGAAAGAGTGGAGGATGTACTGCCCAGGGGTCGTGGTGTTAATAGAAATAGAACCTACAATCCACCAAGACAGCATTCTCGTCCATTTTCCAAAAAATTGACATAAATTGACGCACATTGATCCGATGCATTTATTACCATCCTCATCTATTTCGGAATGTACCCACAATGATGAACAATTTCAATCGCCTCAAGCAAAACATTAACATATCGTGTAAAAAAAATGAGAGAGAGAAAGGGAGTTAGTGTAACGAGTTTTCAGGATCTCGCGAACCCTATCGCGACGCGCATGATAATTCAGCCGCGGCATCAAACAGGATCCGGAGCATACGAAGTTAAGACAATAATGGTACAAAGACACCAGGGATGCTTAGTCCGTAAATGTCTACAACCCCCTTCAGCTCTTTGACAAAAATTCCAGGCCTTCTGCCTTCTTTATTTACGCGTACCGAGTAATGGTGCCGGTACAGGTTGGTCAACAGTTTCATACCCTTTTATGGTGATATGAGCCTACCCCTGTAACGTGAGCCAGCTCGATCTTCCCTTTTCTCCACCCTAGCATTCTATGACTGAGCGGAACAAAGAAGTGCAGCCCTGTAACATGAGTCAGCTCACTGCATCCCAAAGCTTCCCTAATCAGGCAGAACTATTTCAGGCCATATGTGTGTCGAAGAGGAGCGAAGGAATGCAACCCTATAACAAGGGCCAGCCCGCTGCACCCCTAAGCTTTCCTGATCAGACACACCCCCATTCACACAACATACGGACACATTCACACAACCTGTATCCATACCATATACCCATCCTCCTTCTGGTAGAGTGCCTTAGCGTTACGGGAAACTGAAGGTAGCCGAAACGAATTACCGTTGGAGTGGTGTGGTTGTTAGCTGCTGGTCGGTGGGTAATTGCCGCCTGGTCTGGTTGGAGTCTGGTTGGAGACTCCTTTTCGGAAAAACTTCAAAAACAGTATTGAATTTCATAATTTATGGAGTGTGTTCGACTAAATCGAAGCAAATTGATTGAAGCTATCCGAATATTTCCCAACTCATCACCTGCATCCAAACTTCGAGATTACATTGATTGACGGGTTTTCCATGCAGTTCAAATATAATTTGTTACCGCCTAGCATCATCAAATTACACCTTATCTTTGACCAGGTGATCTTGAATCATTGTTGTTTTCCAAAGTTCAGTTCTTCATCTTGTTGTTGTTGCCAACCGATGACATTTCAAGATCGATATTGAAGATCCTTGATATCATAATTGTGTGGGTTAGAAACCGGAATTGGTGCATTGAGATGAACAATTTTGAGTTTTTGAATTGAATTAAGACAAAATAAAAACCTCATCCAGATGAATCAACAGATGTGTGATTATCGAGTTTGATAATCACACAATAAGGTCATACGTTGCTTGCGAGAACTTTATTATAACTGTTTCAAGCACAAAAGATTCATACATATAAATGTCTCTCCATGTCACTTTTCCTCTACTTTGATATTTTCACACATGAGGTAAAATAAACTCCATATCTTCCAAAAACAAAGTCATTTGCCTTCGGGTTACGGGAAGAAATTTCCGATATATACGCAAATCCAATCTTTTCGTTTTTCCTCGCAGAGAATGGGTCTTTGTGAAATCAAACTCAAATGCAAACGGGTGACGGTTGTAATCAAATTTGTCTTTCTTTTCTTTAGTCAGTTCTACCAAGAGACGGGTAACTTTGAGTCCGTTGTTAGAGCAGTTTGCTTTATTGATAAGGACAAGCGATGACGTGTAAGAATCGTTTTCGAAAACGTGCCAATTGCGAGCGTTTAAATTGACAAAAGTTTCTTTGCCGTTTGTTTGTTCCTGGCTTGGGATTGAGAATAAAAGGCATTTGAAGGCTTTCGAGAATCATTGAGCAGCCGTTCTGGGTCTAGGCTCAATACACTGCGCATCTTTTGAAGTATTTTTTTTTTCTCAAATTCAACCACGCCATCTGGTAATTTTGTCAAATCCCTCTCTGTGAAGGGTAAGACTCTTTCACGTGCCAGCATCCATGAAACGGGACCAGCAGTTTAACGTCTCTTCCAAAAGACTCATGAAACCAAATCTCAAATTTTAACGTCGGTGTTCTTTGGCTCGGGATTCGATCCTATAGGGCCAGATGCGTCAGTAATCACTGCGCCACACCGGTGAGCCAGTATTATTATTGCACGTTCTGTGATTTATTTTTTTCGTTTGATCATGCATAAAAATAAACAAATTTCTGTTGATGTGAGAACTATCGTTGTGTGAGATTCAAATTAAACAAGACATTTGTAAAACACCTACTTTATTACAAATTTCATGAAGAAACGTGTTGAACGGTAAGGTTGGTACAGAACCCTAATGGATGTCGGGAGCTACAGCTATGTGAGAAGTGTTCTCCTTATACCGGTTTTATTCCGAATATACATCATCAGTAAAGCAGCATGGCACCACTCACATCAATGTTACCCTCGGCACAATACCCCAACTTGGGTATATGTGCAGCAGCTGTTTTGGACAACCACTGCCATCTATTGGCTCGCAAATCAGCGAACGCTAATAGATGTGGGATATGTTCGAGCTGTACCTCTCGTCCATGAAATTAAGAGACATTGTACAAGTATAAGGAGGGCACTCACATGGATGTTACTCTCGACATTTATCACGGTTCTGTGCCAACCTTTCCGTTTATGTCTCATTTTGAAAAACGTTTTGTTCTTGGCCTGGGATTTTTTCGGTTAAAGAGCACGGTGAAGTTACCCACAGTCACAATTCCAAAATACGAACTATGCTGTACAACTATTATTTCAACTGCACTCAATAACTCTCTGGTGAGCAGTCAAACCCAACAGAATGGGACCACGGCAGGCTACTAAGATATAGTTTATAATTCTGTGTCAATAGAGACTTTTTGCACCTCTCAAAATAACATTAGTTATTTCATCCGTTATAGTTAACTTTATCCAAATTGACATTCACTTCATCCGTTATTGGAAGAGGTTTTGCCCCAATACAATTTGATTCATTCGTCAACTTGCGTTTGCGCAACAGACTAAACAAATGACAGTTTTCGTAGTTACTTCGTGTTAATCAATTATTTCGCTAGTTTATCTCTATATCAATAATCATTTTTTTTGTTGAAAAATTGCACATACCTGAACGATAACAGACCCATTGTTGTTATAAAATTGAAAATTGATAAAATCTTCAAATAAATTGAACTTAACAAAAACTGAAAAACACGCCTTCGATCTGAAAAGTCAAAAATAGTTTTTAATCTATACATTTATAAAAGGCAAAGTATGATTGTCCGTAAAAAGGAAAGCATTATGCGTGTATCTAATGAGGGATAGAGAAGGCTTCATTTTCGCAATCTCTGATTGGTCAGATTGGTTGACATTGGGGCTGACACATGATACTATAACAAACAAGATATGTTCACGCGCAGGTTTTGCGACGTCATTGCGTGTCCGAACCTAGAAATTTATAGGTTACCTAGGTGACTGAGTTACCATGATACTAAAACAAACAAGATAAACTCTCGCACATCCAACTTCAGAAGTCATCACGTGACCTACCTCAAATCTAAACAATCAATATCACGCGGGAATGTCATGCGTGTGCCAGTTCAAATTTTGACCAGCAAATGGTAACTAGGTAACGTTATGGATGTTTTAAATACAACCTCAATTTGGGCTCACGGTGACGACATGCGCGGCTAGGTTCTAATCTCGTCCAACAATCGATCATATCTTGTGTGTTTTAGTTTCATGCCTCAAACCTATACAATCGATGTCACGCGGGGACGTTATGCGTGAGCCAGTTCAAATTTTGACCAGCAAATGGTAACTAGGTAACGTTATGGATGTTTTAAATCCAACCTCACTTTTGACTTGCGGTGACGACATGCGCGGCTGTGATCGCTGAAGTAACAATGTATTAAATCTGTGTCTAATGTTGAAATTGAACAGTTAGATGGATGGTTTTTCGATTGTGTTGTGTCATTTTTGAGTCCCAGCGTTAATAACCATTAGTAGGTAGATTTGTTTCGTTTCGAATTGGATAAGGATGTTGGAAATTTTGAAATCTAGGGGACGAGTAACTTGAAAATGTTTAAGTTTTTTGTTGCTTTGTCAGCACATGCATGTTCATCGTTTTCTTTTTGTTGTTTGTGTTTTTCTTGAGATATCTAGAACATTCACAGGTATCAGACGGTCCAAGGTTATTTTCTATTAGGTTACTGTACTATACAGGGTGTCTGTGAAATATCTTTACAAAATCCCACCATATATTCCTAAGGTCGCGATGCACGGATTCAAAGCAACTTACCTCAGTCCGAGATTGCTCCGTTTCCAATATACAGGGTGGCAAAGTTAAAGAATAGAAATCGAATTTCTCAAAATGTGTGAACATTTTTTGACGTGTTATTTGAAAATTGGTAAAAAATATCGATCCACGTCCACGCTCATGGATTGATATCAATCTTGATTTTGATATGGTTTTCTCACCCCATGAAACTACAAAATAAAAATACTACTAATTCACTGACGAAATTTTATCATCGAACACTTAAAATCAAAATATCTCGGAAACAACTCACCCTAGAAGATCATAACGGGAATATCTTTTTTGCTTAAAAATGTCTACAAGATCATTTTCGTTACAAAAAAAAGTGAAAAATTATACTGAGAAAAAAGTTTTGCCCAATTTAATCCATCAGAAGTCAAGTGTGCTGCGCCCTTTAACGGACACAATGAAAAGGTGTCATGCTCAGGTTTTGCATCTCAAAAAACCCCCGTGTATTAATTTTCAAAGTAACACGTTGAAAAATGTTCACACAATTTAAAGAATTCAATTTTTATTGTTCAACTTCACGACCCTGTATCTTGGAAACGCAGCAATTTTGGACTAAGCGAAGTTGTTCTGAATCGGCTTATTTTGAGCTCAGGAATATGTGGTGAGATTTTGTTTAGACCTTTTACAGATACCCTGTTAGTAACAAATCGCTTTTCTGCTATTGCTTATGAGGAATATGAATCTACCAGCGCAAAAAAAAATTTGGTTTCATCATTTTTGAAAATAAAAAAAACAATAATTTGCGTTATTTGGAGCGTAAAGGTATATTTTTCGGGTTAGTTTTGACTTATGAGTTGTGAAGATCAGTTAGATTGAGCTCGATAGTCAAAAATAAGCTTTGATAAATGCGTCAAAACTGACAAATATGCATTGATGGTAAAAGAGATTTGGTAATTGAAAATTATTATTTTTTAAGTTTAAACAACCGTTCTCTTTCTTGTCGCAAAAAAAAAAAAATTTTGTTCATGATTCATGATCCAGGACATTTTGGTGACAAGAACCAACAAACTCAAAACAAATCATAGTATTTAGACTTCACTATAATGTTAAACCAGAAGTGGCAATACTCTGCTGTGTGCACCAAAAATGAAGAAAATATCTCTAGATTGATTTGCGAAACTCGTTTCTTTGTTCAAATACATAATATGTGAACATGGACGATTTCTTCCAACGAAACTCGCATTCGCAATTCGTGATTCACATCTACATAAGAGATATGAACAATTCTGGATTTGGTTTATTTTCTCATATAAATAATAAAATACATCCTGAGGGACATAAGCAAAATATACATGATTCAACAATTATTCCACAAAGGCGTTTTTCCTCATTGTTGTTAACAATTTGTTAGTTAGAGTGATATCAAAAGATGCCCCTGTGAACACTTTCTCTGGATAAACTTGTTGTAACACACTCTCTGGAAGAACTTATTGCAAATGTTGGGATTTCACACGGGAATATCTCTTAACAACAAGTGCCCTGGATCTAAATCTACAAAGTTTCACAAAATGTGATAACTCTCGCTTGGAAACGTTACCAGCAAATCAGTAGCCACCAATCGTCAGACGACAAGATCGTTTTCTGACATCCACTGACAGACAAAATCGCACATTCTATGCATCCAGGATTCTTGCAAAAACTGGAATTCATCTAAACCATCTGTTGCAGTTTGCAACATATATTTTGTGTTCTTAGGTTGGTAGAAAAATAATTTGATTTTGTTAGGTTTTCATGTCAATGGATTTTGTATTATTGGTAGCTATAACGACATGTTTTGTTTTTGTACACTTCATAGTGACATCAATAGTCAAGAAGGGAAAAAAGATCCCCTAAAATTTATGATTTTCCATGGGGATGGAAAATCATAAAATTTTACTTTATTGTAAATTTTGTATCACATTGTGTCGTAATTCAGTTAAAAATAGAAGAAAATGATTAAAAAAGTGAGTTTTGTTGTGAAGACGAAACTAAGCTGAATCTAACGCAGCCCCCCCGATTCAAAACGGTTATATCAAGCCGTTACATGGTCCTTCGAGCCTGATCTCCCTTTAGAAAGTGCTGAAGTACTCCCCAGAAAATCACTTATATGGTAAATGAGCCCCAGAGCCCCATTGGCATAGCGTTGCCCAGGAGATTCAAACAACATAACGTTGCCAAGGAGATTTAAACAACATAACGTTGCCCAGGAGATTTAAATTGTCAAAAGTTACAGTACCTAACGTCAGTGTCAAGAGTTGAAAGGAAGATTCAAGAGTCGAATTATTAATCCAAGTTGCTGCCATTTCCATCAATTGTTAATGGTAAATACGTTATTTTTGACGTAAACATTGTTTCATTATAATGGCTGAAATCCAGACCTTACACAAAAAACGGAAGTCAGTTTATTCTGTTGTCACAAGGATTGAAAATTGGATCAAAAGGTACAGTTCTGATGTTTCTGATCCTTTTGAATTTGCAACTCGTGAAGAAGTTTTATCCAAGGCCTTCATCAATTATAATGAAATACAGTCTGCCATTGAGGAGATTCATGAGGATGAAATTCAAGGTAGAGATGTGTTTGAATCTAAATATTTGACTGTTCTTTCTACTTTTGAAAGTAGAGTTCAGACATTAACACCAACTAGTACTCAGTTGGTAGAACCAATTCAACGTGTCATTGTGCAATCAAATTCGGATTCTCCCAATGTAAGACTGCCCCAACTTTAAATTCAAAAATTCACTGGTGATATTACGGAATGGAATTCATTTTATCAAATTTTTAGTACTCTTATTACTTATAATTCAGATTTGAGTGACGTCCAAAAACTGATTTATTTAAAATCTTATTTGATTGGTGAACCTTTAAAACTAATTGATAATTTAACGTTAATCCCAGAAAATGTCCCTATTGCCATTAATATATTAAAACAGAGATATGAAAATTCTCTCCAAGCAATTTTTGCTCATATTAGAAAAATAGTTGATGTCCCTCCATTGAATAAAATAAACCCTCAAAATCTGCGGGAATTTATTACTCTTATTACTCAAAATATTGAAGCATTGAAAAATTTGTCAGTGCCAGTTCAAGAATGGGATCTAATATTAATATTCATGTTTCTACAGAAATTGGATCCTGGGACAAGAAAAGGGTATGAGTTGGAAAAGTCAACTAAATATAAGGGTGCTTCAGATGGTCATCCAACAATTAAAGAGTTTCTGGATTTTTTGGAGAACCTATGTATGGCGTTAGATAATCTAGCAGCTGCAGATCATTCATCAACCAGCATATTAAATGGATCTAAATCTAAACATAGATTAACTCATTACACACAGGTAACGACTCAATCTAATAATGAAACGAGGCATACTCCTTCTCATTCGTTTTCACACAGTGGTCAGAGAGATTTTAGAAAATGTATTTACTGTTCCCTATCAGGTCATTCAATTTATGCTTGTGTCCAGTTCCAAAACCTTTCCCATAATGATAAATCCACATTTGTGAAGAATAAAAAGTTATGTTTCAATTGTTTTGGACAAACTCATAAGACTCCTCAGTGTAGGTCCCATCCTTGTTCAATGTGTTCTCAAAGACATATCACCCTTCTACATATCGACAGAAGTCATATCAACTCCTCAAATGGTTTTCCTCAGTCAAGCATAGGTCAGACTACTCAAAGCAGTTCTCAACTTGGGATTCTTGAAAACCAAAGACCACCTGTACAAAACTTTTCTCAGCCTACTGTCATTTCTCAAGAGATCTCCCAGGAACAACTCCAATCCCCAGTCTCACTTTCTTTGCTCACTCAATGTGATGAAGTTCTATTAGCTACAGCTTTAGTTATTGTTTGTACTAATAATAAGCAGCCCCTCAAAGTAAAAGCTGTGCTTGATTCAGGCAGTACTACTTCCTTAATCACTGAAACATTAGTTGAAAAACTTGGATTTGTGCCCGAAACGCAAAATATCTCCATTGGTGGTGTAAACGGAACCACAACTCATTCATCTAAAATTCTCTCCCTTCTCATTAATTTGAGTATAAGCAAATTCTCCGTAAGTACACAATTCTTGGTACTTCCAAATATAACCCAAAAATTACCCCACTTCACTTTAAATAAGAGTCTTCTCCAGACCCCAGCTGGTATTCAGTTAGCTGATCCAACATTTTCAACCCCTTCAGATATGGACGTGCTATTATTGGGGGCAGATATTTATTATAGTTTACTGTCAGGTGAGATCATTAAGCATCACAAATATTCTCTCACATATGTTGGCACTCACTTAGGTTTTATAATTGGAGGAATAGTTTTCTCTCAATTGCTTTCATTAAAGGTTGATTCGTCTCATAAAAACTCAATGGCCATTTAATTCATGAATCAAGACCCGATGTCAGGGATTTGATTGAAAAATTTTGGACAATAGAAAACCCCCCTAATGAAAAAGGCATTTTGTTTCCAGAGGAAGAAATTGTTGAGGACATATTTCAAAGCACAACCACAATTCTTAAAAATGGATCATTTCAAGTGGACCTTCCATTGAAAAGTGATAAAGAATACACAAAACTAGGTTGTTCGTTTTATGCAGCAGAGAAAAGATTTTTTAATCTTGAGAAAAGATTTATTAGAGATAGTTCCCTCTTTAAGAAATATAAATTATTCATAGATGAGTACATTTCCTTAGGCCATGCTCAAATTATTCCATTGACTCTCCAAAATGAGCCCCACAAGCTTAAATTCTTTTTACCCCATCATTGTGTTATAAGGGAAGAGAGCATTTCTACCAAATTGCGTGTGGTATTTGACGCAAGCATGAAATCATCAACAGGTGTCTCTCTGAATGATATATTATACAAAGGCTTCCCAGTTCAACCCGATCTGTTTGATATTTTATTCAGGTTTCGTTCATTAAAATTTGGTTTGACTTGTGACATTCAAAAGATGTATAGGCAAGTAAAAATTAATGCCAATCACACATTTCTTCAAAATATTTTGTGGAGAAATGATCCCTCAGAACCTCTCCAATGTCTTGAACTCCTCACAGTCACTTATGGAACTAATTGTGCCCCTTATTTAGCGACCAGAGTCCTTAATCAGTTAGCTCAATCCAATATCGATACGTTGCCTCTAGCTTCAAATGCGTTGCTTCATCAAACTTATGTGGATGATATCCTTGGTGGAGCGGGCACTTACGATGAATTGAAGGTTTATCACGACCAGTTAATTCCCCTCTTGAATTCAGCAAACTTCTTTTTGCATATATGGAATTCGAACTCTCAAACTTTTTTGCAGACTATACTCAAAGAACCTGTTCATCTAAGTTATGGAATCAAACATGACGGAGTTCCAAGTAAAGTTCTGGGTATGTTATGGAATTCTGATTCAGATCATTTTGCGATAACCTTGTCCAAACAGTCAAATAAGACTGCTCTCACCAAAAGAGAAATTCTGTCACTGATCGCTCAAATGTTTGACCCGCTTGGTTTAATTGGTCCCATTATTGTGGTTGCAAAATTGTTTATGCAAGAAATTTGGAAACAAAAAGTGGATTGGGATGATGTTTTGGACAAAGATATGTTGAGTAGTTTGAATAATTTCTTTCAAGACATTCCTGTACTTTCTGATGTGAAAATAGCCCGGCCTTTAATACGTCACAGTATAGTTCAGAGGACTAAGATACACGGCTTTTCTGATGCAAGCCTTAGGGCATATGGATGTTGTGTATATCTTAGAGTTCTCTATGCAGATAATAGTGTTTCATGCAATCTGATAGCTTCAAAAAGTCGAGTTGCACCATTGAAAACCACGACGTTGCCTCGATTGGAGCTATGTGGAGCTGTGTTACTTTCTCAGCTGACTAAAAAACTTCTCCATATTCATGTATATAGTGTGAATCTTTGGACAGATTCAATGATAACTTTAGCGTGGGTAAAATCTCACCCTTCTCGTTGGTCGATCTTTGTGTCCAATATAGTTTCAGAGATACAAAACCTCACTAAAAACGCGTCATGGCGATATATCAAGTCCGAAGAAAATCCTGCTGATTATTTATCACGTGGTCTCCCCCCTCGAAGTATAATCAATAATTCTCTTTGGTTTCATGGTCCTGATTTTTTACGCAACGTTGAATTTGACTTATTGTATAAAGACCCTGATCATCATAATATTACTCCACCCGAAGAAAAGAAATCCAAACGCGTTTTGTTTTCAAAACAGGAAGATGATTTTTGGTATTCCGCTTTTCTAAAATTCTCATCGTTGCAAAAATTACGAAATGTAATTGCTCTGTGTCTGAGATATTTGAATAATATTAATCCCAAGTTAAAAAACAAACTGGTGTCTTGACTCCTGAAGAAAGGAAACGATCCTTAAAATTCATTGTCAAAGTAATTCCGCAAAGGCATTTCGCTAATGAATTAATTGAATTGAAGGAAAAAAGAGCTATTTCGAATAAATCTATCTTACCCTTGAATCAATTTATCGATTGTCAAGATCTTCTAAGAGTTGGTGATCGATTATCTTATTCTGATTTACCTTTTGAACAAAGACATCCCCTCTTGTTACCATCCAAGAATGAAATTGTTCATCTAATGCTCATTCATGAACATGTACGATTAGGTCATGCTGGACCACAAACTACTTTATCCAATTTTCGGCTTCGTTTTTGGTCTCTTAATGGTTAACGAGAAATAAAAAGTGTTATAAGGAAATGTTTTATTCGTTTTAGACAAAATCCCCAACCTTGCCAACAATTAATGTCATCTCTTCTTTCAGTTAAAATTAAATCCTCTAGACCCTTCACCAATACTGGCGTAGATTTTGGAGGTCCGTTTTTTATTAAATCTTCCAATTTAAGAAAAGCACCAATTTCAAAATCTTATATTTCTGTTCTTATTTGCATGGTCACTAAGGCAATTCACATAGAATTGGTAACTGATCTTTCAACAGATGCTTTTCTATTGTGCTTGAAGAGATTTATTGCAAGGCGAGGTGTCCCAAGCACTATCTACTCAGACCATGCAACAAATTTTCTCGGAGCTAGCAACCAGTTGCATGAGTTGTATTTGTATTTTCGAAACCGAGAAAACCAAAATAATATTGAGTCGTTTCTCGCTTCTAAAGAGATTGAATGGAAATTCATCCCTCCTCAGAGTCCCCATTGGGGAGGAATTTGGGAGGCAGCCATTAAAAGTGCTAAGTTTCACTTGATACGAATAGTCTCATCACATTTTCGAAGAATAAACTACAATATTATACCAAATAGAAGCGATTCTCAACTCTCGACCACTTTGCCCATTGTCCTCAGATCCTTCAGATTTGAATGTCCTTACCTCTGGCCATTTCTTAATAGGAGATAGTTTAAGTTCTTACCCTGAGGAGGACACAATCCACTTGTCTCATAATGGATTGAATCGTTACCAACGATGTATCCAAGCTTACCAATTATTTTGGAAGCGTTGGAGTACAAATTATTTGAATCAGCTCCAGAACAGACCAAAATGGCTAACTCAACGGAAGGAATTGAAAATAAACGACCTTGTTCTGGTGAAGGATGGCAATCGGAAGCCCCTTAATTGGGCACGAGCTAGGATAGTTGAACTCTATCCTGGAAAGGATGGACTAGCAAGGTCTGCAAAAATCAAGACTCAAAAGGGAACATTTGTTCGAAATATAACAAATTTATGTCCCTTACCTGACTACTCTTAATTGTTTTTACTAACATTTCTTAGTTTCTTCCATTTTCTTTGAATCTTGGAAGATTCAAGGTGGGGCAGTATGTTGCAGTTTGTATATTGCGGTTTGCAACATATATTTTGTGTTCTTAGGTTGCTAGAAAAATAATTTGATTTTGTTAGGTTTTCATGTCAAAGGATTTTGTATTATTGGTAGCTATAACGACATGTTTTATTTTTGTATACTTCATAGTGACATCAATAATAGTCAAAAAGGGAAAAAAAATCCCCTCAAATTTATAATTTTCCATCCCCATTACTTTATTGTGAATTTTGTATTACATTGTGTCGTGATTCAGTTAAAAATAGAAGAAAATGATTAAAAAAGTGAGTTTTGTTGTGAAGCTAAATCTAACGCAGCCCCCCCGATTCAAAACGGTTATATCAAGCCGTTACACCATCCTACGATCGAAAGAAGAATACATGAAGTTGCTCTTTATGAAAAGATATGTGATCAAAATCCTCTGTTGAACAGGAAGCATCGTATTACTCGCAGAGCATGGACCCACAATCATATTCTCTGGGCGAAACTGTCCATTCACAGATGAGTCCAGGTGCACATTATTTATCTTTTCGGACAGTCCGACGTATTCCAAGGTCTTGATCCAAAATACAAAAGATCTGTAACCACATCATGACTCACTTATTCAATTCATAGGTGGTGAAGATCTGTAGTTAACACCCTTGTTTCCTGGAAAACGGTATCCAACGTTACCACAATCCCTCAATTCCGGGGTTATGTGCTTTGGTCTATTGCCGTTAATTCTGGAAAACCGAACAGTTGCAAAGAGAGAAGATTTTCCGTGGTTTTTGGAACCACGATGTTTTCAATACAGTCTTGACCGTATTGAAGAGAGTTCCAAAATTCTATTGAAAAAGGTCTTATGGAGATGCACCATTTTTTTTCCGCGCCGTTTTTGTCCGTTTTATTCTCTCTTCGTCAATTCCCCGTCCCGAAGCGATTGCTTATGGACAAACTCTTCATATAATTCGTCTCCTATTACCGTCAAATAATACCTTTTTTTAAAATGTTACTGGATATTTTCATCGTTTTTCCGTTCCCACCTCTTTTTCACTAAAACCGTACAAACGTATCGGTTTGAGTTTTTCCTTTTTTTTCACCAACGAAAATGATTGGTTTTATGTTAATTTTCTGGTCTGAAAAGCAGATATTGTAACTGACAAGAAATAAATTATTGATTTTTTAACATCATCAAAATATCACCGAACGCCTGGATTACTTTCCACTGTCTTAAAAATACCCGATAGGTGCTGTGGCCCCCAAAACACATGAGTCCAGAAGGTTGTGCCCGAGTTTTTGAAAAATATTTACGGGCGTGTGCAAAGTTACCACTGTCCACACTCATGTGCGTGTGCGAAGAAACCTACCTACTAATCTATTGTTTCAAAATTTGTCCCCATTCTAGCCAAACAAAAATCTTCTTGTTCCAGACAAAATAAAAGACATGATTCTGTTTCGCGCTAAAAAACTCTATTCGTGAATTCGACATTCCATCTGAGAAACGACTCGATGCAGACTGGCTCCGAACAACTATGACAGATTATCGCTCCAACCGTGTTTTTTTTATGAGGTTTTGTTTCAGCTGGAGAACATATTTTTGAAAGTATTCCACTTCTATTTTGTGGATGCTCATATAAAGAAAATATTGTTCCTAAGACATGAATAATGAAGCATATTCGTCTAACTGCTTTTGCGTGGGAAAGTCACTTTGCGCACTTGTTGGAAAAATAGCTATACTATGCATAGAATACAGAACACTCAGTATTAATGAATTTATCACGATTTTTTTGTATACATGTGTAGTGGGGTTAGCTAAGTAATCGATCAAAATTTGAGAGAAGCCAACCATTGGAAAAAAGTGAAAAATTAATAATGAGTTGGACCTCCACAATGTCTTATGTACTTGGTAACACATCGGGGCATATTCCTAATAAGATGGTCCATATCCTCTTGAGGTATCTCGTCCATATAACTTGTACCTCATCCTAAAGTGCCACTAGAGTCTGTACAGGAACGGAGTAATCCTCTTCTCATAATATACCAGATGTGTTCTATAGGTGAATGATCGGGAGATCTAGGAAGTCAAGGCAACAAGTAAACTTGATTCACTTTGAAATGGACCAACGTTATTCTGACTCTGTGGTCATGCAATATCTTGTTGAAAAAGTGAGTTGGGGAGTGTCCGAATATAAGGCAGAACATGGGGTTACACCACCTCCTGGATGTAACACACGGCGGTCATGTTGCCTCTAGTGAATACCAAAGGTGACCTACTTTCATGAGCAATATCCTTCCATATCAAAAGTTCGACAGAGTGTTGCACATGCCTTTTCAAAAAATTGAGGATCTCGTCTTTCACCTCTTCTCCTCTTGCACGGCCATGATGCATGCCAAAACAGAATCTGGATTCATTGGTAAAGATGATGTTATTCTATCAAAGGTCCCAGTTCAGCCAGTCGGTCGTTTCTGTGCCTGGGAGTAAGAGTTGGGACAAATTGAGGACGGTATTCACATCTGAATTGGCCTGCCATGCTCTGCAAATCATTGGTCCGCAATTGACCTTGTGGACGTGAAACAGTTTCGTAGAGCCAAAAGCCTAAGACGGCAATCTTGACGTGGTGTCGTTCTTCTGAAATGAACAGTACCTCTAGCTTTTCGTGTAGGGCCTTTCTGATTTCATGTCCGATGACAAACCACCACCGTATTTACACTTCTGTGAATTCTGGTCGCTATTTCTCAAAAGGACAAACCAGTCTCGAGTGAGCTCACCTATCAACCTCGCTAAGTTGATGAGAATTGTCTCGTCTTCCCATTCTAGGCATGATAAACAAATCAAGGCAGCTCTTCACAACGACTTCACGACGCGACGGTCAAAGTTGAATTGTAGCTACAAATCACCATAAACGCGTACTCACTTTTTTTGTGAGAACAGACGATAACATAAAAGCCACTGTACCGATAAATGAAAATTCATATTCGTAGAAAATCTTTCAATTAAAATCATTTTACTGGCTGTTCTGTTCTCTATATCATTTAGTATATTTTCAACCCTGGATAAATTGACCAAAATACCCAAAGCACGAAGAACGGTTTCATTCAATCTAGCAAAATGAATTTTTCAGGATCAATTATTGTTCAAACTCTCTTTGAAAATACTAGGTGAATACTGTCTTCTCTAGTCCTAGTCTCATTTCGTAAGTTATTATTTTCGGCCGTATCAATGCAAGCTTTTATTCATTCATGTTTTTGTTGAGTTTTACAAAATGTATTGTACCTATGTCTCTTGTTCTGATATCTTGTCTCATAATCTGCAAAAATCCCGGCTTCTCTGAATGAATTGAACGTGGTCTTCATCGTTCTGAAATAATGACTGCAAAATAACTCTGATAAGTAGCTTTGTCAGCTTGTCATGATATTTTCATTAACCTGATTCTCCAGGAATAGTTTTGTACCTGGTACATGATATTTCCATCTCGGTCCTAAGAAAAATAAACACAAAGGTATCGAAAAGTCTATTTCATCAGCCTTCAACCCAACCCTAAGACCCACTTACTTTTTCTTCCAAATTCTCTCTAGTCCACTCACTTCAGCGAAATGAGAAACCATAAGGTTACTGGTTTAGCTTTTATAATGCTCTCTTTTGGAACTCCAACGCTTGGAGTAAATATCCAATTCAGCCAAATAGCCCTACTAAAAGTAGATTTCTTTAAATACATGTGCTTTGCTTTGTATGTAATTTGAAGCATGTTCTTGGAACGAGGCTGCTTACTTTTATGTATGAGAGTTCAAGAAAAATGTACAAACAAACCATATATTTTCCAACATAAAACGTGAAGGATAAAGAGGAATGCGCATTACGTGAATCAGATATTTTGAGATATCCATTAAATGGTTATAATGTGATATCCTTGAAGGTATTGGTGATATGGGTATTACTATTTTTGTATTGGTGCCAACGCAATAGATCTAAAAATGTTCTCTTGTTGCATCAACAAAATTGAATTCACTTGATTTTGAACAGGTCGTTCATAAGATGATCCGGGTATTGGAAATGTTGGTGTAGGAAAAAGATATGCAATGTCTTCCAATTAAAAAAAAAACAGATCTAGAATCATGGTCACGTAGAAGTACTGTGATCGCTCGACCATTCTCTATAGAAAAAAAAGCCGATTATCCCAGCTCTCGAAATTGCTCACCATGCGGTCACCTTTTTGAAGGCTTCGAAGAGTGCACGAAAATTTGACAAAATGTGAATTAAACCAGGTGATATTAATTAAGTAACAATACGAGGCACATGAGAGTCACACAATATCCATGATCATATTAATCAGCAATGTCTAGCGAGGAAGTCAATTTTTGCGTGATGATCCGCTAATTTGGAAAAAAGGAGGAGTTTGAAGCATGATTTGTTCGATGAAATTTCCAGAGGAATGTGTAGGTGGAGCACACGCACATCAGAGCGGCGTGTAGATCAATTTCATCCAGGAGACATGCAGAGTCGACGATCGAGTGTAGAATTTTGTTAACTAGGTTCAAATCTCTTCTATACCTTCTGTCCAGTAGAGGTTGTAGTCGAAATTGGTTGTATAGGGTTTCGGCCTGGCCTCACCAGGGAGCAAAACAGTCTGATGAATTCGATTTGATCAAAATCACCTGAAAAATAAGTTGGAGACAAACGTAACGCCCAGATCCCTGGTCACAAAATGTTGGAGAAAACTATTCCATCTATTTGGTAGTCGAAGAGAAGCGAGGGGAGGTTGATTTTTTGATATGAACATTGAGTGACATTTTGCCGCATTTAAAGCCAATCCATTTGTCTCACACCAATAATACAATTTGTAGAAGGTCCGATTGAAGACGGTGACAATCCAGATTGGATGAAATATGAGTAAAGAATTCAAAGTCGTTAGCAAAGCAAAGGAAAGGGGCTTTGGAGAGACAGGAGGAGATGTAGTTTTTAAAAATGTAAAATAAAGGTGCTCAAAGGTGAGACCCCTGAGAAAATCCCAATGGAACTATTGTTTGGAGATTGAGCTTTTCAAGTGCACCATTCGGGCTCTGCCCTGAAGGTGATCCGGAACAGCTGTATCGAAGTCCTCGTATTAAATAAGGTTGAATTCCGTGGAGCCACCACCAGAAGGAGATTCACTTGATACACCAGTAGCTGAGTCATTGGGTCCTCAAACAGCTTGGGTATTGAGCTAATGATGCTTATTGGTCTATAGTTCTTTACATCGCTATTGTCGCACTTTTTAGGATGAGTACCACAAAACTCTTCTTTCAAAAAGACGGGAAGCCGAACTGGCCTAGTAAAATGTTCATATATGTAGTGGGCAGAGAAGAACAAAGCTGCAGCTCCTGAGGAGCCGAGATGTGATGCCGTCAGGACAAATGCCCTTAGAGATATCTAAACTACAGAGTTTCGTATTTATTGAAGACTAGCTGATCCGGCAAATTCCATACTGCCTCATAATCAATATTTAATGTTGTGCTTAATGAATTTGTTTCACAATTCTTTTTTTTTAGTGTTTCCGTGTTAACAGCGGAAACTCGAACGCGCCTATTGAATTTACTCATTGACATTGACATCAGTTTGTTTTGTCACGGAAAAGTGACATGTGACATACCGAATGAAAAGTTGTGTTTTCAGGTTTTTTTGGGAGATTTTCCAGCTTTTCTCGTCATCAAAACAATCCCAAGACTTAAAGGAACAATTAAAAAAAAATGACTCAAATTGCCCCAGCCGTTCTCAAGTTATTGGTCCTCCAGAAGAAATCGGTACTCATTTTTATATATTAAGATATGTTTAGTCCTCGATTAACGTTTGGTGAAGAGAAATGCAGGTTCAACAGAATACTCTTTATCTGAGTTAACAGCGTTGAAATATTTGGCAATTGTCGAGATCGTAGGTCGTTTTGTTTGCGTTGACATAGTTCCAGATAGATTAACCGTCTCCGTTATTGACTAGACAGAGTTCAGAGTCTCTAACGAAGTCACGAGAACAATCAGCCAAGAACGATCTGCACCTTTCTGGAAGGTGGAAGAAGACCACATGGACCTCTTGAGATCCAGTACACTTCTTCCACTCCTTGTCTGCACGCTTTTTTGGAATAACGATGTTCTCCGTATGCTGAGAAACTTATCTGGGAAACTTCTACTTGGTAATCTCTAGGTCGGAACAAAGATATGGATGACGAAATAGAGGCTCTCGTAGAATGTGTCCAGCATTTTGTCCATGAAATCGCAGCAAAGTAGCCGGTTTCGGTCAAGATAACGAGGGTGCCCATTGATTGGATCATATAGTTTGCCGATTTGAAGTCATGATAGAAGACCTCTGTTCAAGAAGCTAGTATTGTAAGGTTTGTTGTAGAGTGGGCAATTGAAACTATCAGTGGGAAATGTTAACTGTCCGTCGGAACCGAATCCTCAGAGGCATGGGTGACCGACGCGTCACGCTACCTGGTAAGGACCAGAACCAGCAGGGATTTTTGGAAATTTCAAATTTCTGATGATGTTATTTTGAGATAGATTGGAGAGAGCACATGCGGTGGATAAACATTAGATAGATTCACGTTCGTGATAAGGGGGCGAGGCTACCGGAAGCCTGATCGAACTGAGGTCTCTGGATGTCTATTGTGAAAAAATGCGAAATTTGTCGAGCGACGTATGTACGTGGTGCGAAACATACGGCTTCGACGATCGCAATGCCTTGGCCCGTATCACCTTGCACAAAAAATTGTTCAATTGCATCTGATATTTCTGGCAGAAGCTAGGACTCGTTGAGGATAATGACTTGGTAGGGGATAAAAGCTGCTGAGTTTGGTTCGGAGGTCGCGCACGTTTTGATGGTACACTTCTTATTGGAATTTGTCCGGCCTTGAGCCACGTTCATTTTAACGAGGCAAAATACACCGTCTCAGGCGCAGGTTCGTTTCATAATGCGCGGTGCGCTCTCTTAGCTCTTTTCCCTCTTTATCCTCAGCTTCCCTTCGCCTAGGCCCACGTAGATCCTGCGTCCTCTCTGCTTGCTGCGAGGCAAATCACTCGCCAACCACTGAATTTGATACTAGCGCGGCCGCCTGGGGTGTGATGAAGACACTTTTCTGATACCTTGTTGGAAACCTTTTGAACTCAAATTTTCTACGTTAAAAAAACAGAAAAAAATTTGCTCATCTTATCGCAACCATTCGCAACCTCCATGATGACATCCGTGCATCTGCTGCGCACCAATCTGTATCAAACAGGGTGTCCCAGAAATGACTGTACAACGCTTAACCACAAATTTCTTATTCAAAGATAAGACGATCTTGGCAGAGTAACCTATACCAGAATTGCTTTGTTGAGTCTTCAGAGGGCGTCATAGATTCAAAAAAAATCTGGTTTTCTCTACATTTTTCAAAGACGTGCAGATCGATTTTGATGATTTTTGGTACCTAGTCTTGGACCATGAAACTTCGTTTTTTGTTGGTATAGCAACCGGCTGTTATTAACCCGAAGTGTTATAAAGGTGACGTCATAATATGTAGTTATTTCTTTGTTTTTTTTTGGAATTGACTTTTTGGTAATTCAGATGTTTTGATCTAATAGCTCAATGTATTGGGAGTTTTTCTCTTTTTTGAGAAATTTTGCTGGTATAAGTGGTTGTGTAAAAAAAACGAAATTTCAATTGAGGTACACAGATATTTTATTTTATTCATTTTTTTCTTGCATAATCACTCATCTCAGCAAATTTTTTAAGGAGGGTGAAAAACAGTCCTATACACTGCCTTATCAGATAAAAACATCTGAATTACCAGAAAGTCATTTATATACCAAATCAAAAGATATAACTGCATAAATGACGTTACTGATTCTTTATGGAATAGGCTCGTTCAGCATATTCTTTTTTATTACATATTGTGAAAAAGTGTATTGAATCATTTGGTACTTGTGCAAAATTTCATAAAAATTGATAGCAGCAGTGCGGAACGATAGAATCATGGCCAAAACAATGGGCAATCCAATAAAACAATTTCAAATCTACGCGTGTCGTTGCTCAACCGGTAGCTGGTATTCAGGCAAGATGCAGTGACTTCAGAGGGACACTAAAATAATCTTCTATTTGAAGGCCCGTGGGTTTTTCAGTTGTCATGCCATCGAGCTAGAATTTTGTCTATGTGTAATTGGTGGGTGATATAAGATAATAGCCTTGTTCTATCAACGATTCCAAACGGCCCGGAGCATGCGCATATCAAAGTTCACGTTATGGCAAATTGAAACGGGGATTTTGACTGTCTAGCGATAAACAATTCTGGTTTCCAAACCAGTCGGAAACTGTCAAAACAGTCCACAGGAATTAGAGCGGATTTCTAGTTAGTGACATGCGCAGAAGTTTTCAAGTGTTCTTAGCTCTGCTTTTGATCGATTTATTTCGTTGTTTCAGATTTTTGCGTATAGTCCGTTGAGTTTATTTAAAAAATTATAATCAATTAATTATTCCTTTTAATCAAGTTCTGTGAATAATTGAATTATTCATCTTGGAAACACATGTAGGATATTTCTTGCAATGTTTAGACAATAACTAGTTGAATAATTAGTATGTTTCTTGGTTTGAGGGGCCAAACATTTCATCAGAGTCTTCAACTTCAAATTCAGATGAGTCAAATTGGAGCTCTGCTTCTGATTAATCAGATGATGAACTTTTAGAACTGTTTTAGCGAAAAAAAATCCCGAACCATTTGCAACTCGATCTCAGGATAAACGTGCGCAGTAAGATAATTCACAAAATGTGTTCCAAACCCTCAACAATTTCAAACTAAAACAAATCTGATAATGCCAAAAAAACATCGTTGTCGAAATTCTACTGATCGAGCCTATTGACTGAATTGTCTTTCTAATGATTCGGATGTTTCCATCCAATAACGCAGTGAGTAGAAAAGTTTTTTCCTCTCTTGAAAAAATTTGCTGGGATAAGTGGTCATGGAAGAAAAAAATCAATCAATGATTAAGTATCTATACAAGCTGATTGATTTTTTTCTGCCACAACCACTTATCTCAGCAAAATTTCTCAAAGGATAGAAAAGCTCCCAAATACATTGAGCTATTAGATAAAACATCTGAATTATCAAAAAGTCAATGCCAAAAAGACTCAAAAGGAATAACAACATATTATGACGTCACCTTCATAACCATTGAGATTATATACAACCGGTCGCTATAGAACTTGAAAGCCGAATTCCATGATCAAAGACTAGGTACCAAAAATGATCAAAATCGATTTGCGGGTTTTTGAGAAATGTAGGAAAAACCATATATTTTTCTGATGTTTGACGCCCTATTTAGACTTAACGAAGTAATTTTGGAAAAAGCTGAGTTTGCCTAGATCACCTTATTTTTAATTGAGGAATTTGTGATTAAGTGTTCTACAGTCACTCCAAAGAAACCCTGTATAGCTTTGCTATTGAATTATTACTGCTTAACCTATCCAATTCTTCATGAAGACGATTTATAAGTATTATTATTATTATTGTTCTCATTGGTTAGTCTCACTTTTTCTATGTGGTAAAAGGTAATGAGGGCTTTCGCAAAACTCACGCCTTGTTGACTATTTCACGATTTTCTTTTCTATCCGACATGTTTCTAGGATCACTGATTTTTGCATGTCCGTTATTAGTTGTAGTGGTATATTGTGTTTCTTGAATCCTGCGGGTAACTCCGTTGGTATGAGGCCAGTGACTGAGATGACTACGGGGAGAATGAGGACTTCTTCCATTTTCCACATTGACTTTATTTCCTCATCAAGGTCCGTGTATTTTCGTATTTTCTCTGTTATTGTCCACTGTATGTTGTGATCCAGAGGGTGTGCAATATCTATTAACGTTGTGATTTTGTTGATTTTTTCTATAAGTGTTATGTCTGGTCTATATAGTTGTTTTATCAGTTATGATTCCTCGGTCCCAGTATATTTTATAATTTTGGTTCTCGTTGACTTGGTCTGGTGTGTATTTGAAGTACGGCCCTTCTATTGTTTTTATGTTATGTTTGTGGAGTAGGTATTTATGGAGGATCTTGGCTGTCAGATTGTGCATGTTTAGGTATTCTGTCTGTGCTAAGCTAGGACATCCTGATGTTATGTGTTGTATCGTTTCGGGCATTGATTTACACATTCTACAGTTATCATTTGGTATGTTAGTTTTTGTGATATATTTTTGGTAATTTCTTGTCGGTACAACCTGGTCCTGTATAGAGTACATGAATCCTTCTGTTTCACCATACAGGTGTCGGAGTTCGATACATTTGGTTGACAGATGATGTTGTTTATGGAGGTCGTTCTTGAATCTGCCATGTGGTTTTTCGCTGTTCCATGTCTGTGTGATGTTTGTAAAGAATGTTTTCTTGTCTATCTGCTGTGGTTGTGTGTGTGTGCTGAGTGGTGTGTATCTTTTGTCTGCTTATTATTATTATTATTATTATTATCACTACTATCACTATACAACGTCATCGTGCATCTTCATTTTGAACATAATAATATCATTTGAATATTTTTAAAACTTACCATCTTCCTTATTGCAAGAAAAGACAGACTTGTGAAATTCGCCGATACACCTCAAGTAATTTATGAAGGATTGAGGTTGCTTACAAAAAATTGGATCGTGCTACTTCAACCCCTCAACCTCGGGGCAAACCACTCTCAAATTTTCAAATGAGCAAGGGGTCGATGAGTCTATGTTGTCACCAGCACATTTTCGACTACGATCGCACCGTAGATCGTAGTTGTTGACTATTTTTCCATTTTTAGCAATTGAATTCCAATCATTTATCAGTGTCATAATTTGATTGATTCAGTATTCAGTAGATATCAAATCATTGCCATGAGTTCGAATTTTTCATGCTTAGAAGGTTTTAAGTTGGGTTGACTTGTTCGCGGATCGTTTCTTTCATGAATTATTACCTTCAACAGCACATTTCCATGTGGTGAAATCAGGCGATGGATTTGAGTTATTTCCAATTCATTATTCTCCATCGTTTGTTCACTTTGCTTTTATTGGTCAGGTTATTTCAATAGCTATCAGCAAAGTCTTTATGAGACAGTTTTGCCGTGCAATGCTTCGCTTTGTTGAAGAAGTATTTATGTTGCCGTAAAAGATTATTTTGATTGATTTGACATTATTTTGTTGAAATCAATCTACCAGAATATCGAGACGGATTGGCATTTGAGCTGCTCGCAAAACCACTTGCACAAAAAAGATATTTAGAGACGCTCTTTTGAGGGTACCTGGAATATTTTGGTTGTTTTTTCAACTTCCAAGGTTTTTTCATATAGTCGATCGTTCTGTTTTGACGACTTTGTCACAGTTTATGCCGTAGTCGAATTAGTCAAATGACTCCCCTTAGATAAATAATGCTTTTTCTTTCTCGCGCATGCGCTTCATAGGTTGAAAGAATCTACAATTAAACTGTCATCAGGAAGTCAACGTGGTAGGACTGAATCGAATCAGAGATGAGTAGATTGATGATATAGATTTAACATTTGTGAATTTGTGAAGCGAATACAAAGAAATCTCTGACTATGTTTATTTTATTTTTTTCATCAAACACTCGGACACGTCAACTTTGTTTTTGAGAGGGACACTTATTGGGCGTAAAAGCAAACCCTCATCCTCATATCGAAAGGGGGTCCAGTGTTACCTTATTTTAAAGGTCCTTTGACCCTGATTACAACTGCTGAGTTCCAAGCCTCTGCTGTCATTCCTGTTGTTATGACAGCTTGTCAGAATGTGGTTTTTTTCATTTAATAAATTATTACTCGCAACAGTGAACTTTTTCGAACTAGGAGGAAATGATGAGGGACCAAAGATGTTCGAAATTAGCTATCACACAATCCTTTTGATGAAGTTTTTTTTGATGGAGAAGGTGGCGAGGAGTTTTTTTTGACAAACTGTCATATCGACAGAAAGGACAGCATATGCTTGTTGTAATCAGGGTCGAAAGACCTTAAAAATAAGCTATCACTCGATCTCCCTCTCTGTTCAAGATTTTGGGGGTGAGGGGTTGCAGATGAGGTTTTGCTTTTACGCCTGATTAGTGTCTTTCTCATGAACAAAGTTGACGTCTCTGAGTTTTTTAGTTTTATTTAATGCCCGAAATCAATCCCGGTACGTTTCCGATTGCGCACCATGTATGTTTCTTCTCTTCTTCCTTTTTTGATCGAAGCCAAAATGACCACATAACAAGATTGATTCTCCACAAAGTGAAATACACGGAGACTATAGTATAGTGAGTGGGCAACAAGTCACGTGAGAATGGGTCAATTAACTTGTGGTCTGTTCCAATTTATTCCAATTCAAAAATTGTGAACGTCACAAAAGATTGGAAATACGCTTCCATTATTCATAAGCTTCTTGGTGCCTATCTCAGAAATGAGGTGGACATTCATTGGCAGGGTTGCTTGACTAACTGAACTGAAATACATTATGTCAATCCATAGCATGATGATGTCGCATTTTCTAATTCGAAAAGTGTGTGAGGCCTTGCACTAAAAAACAAACTCTTTTGTTATTATAATATCTTTTTCATATCACGTTGTTCAAATCCGCTGTTGCATGTTGTCAAGTGGAGTCCACTTCCAGTTTCCCGCTTATTTTTAAATTTAAAGATTCAATGGTTTCATTATGTCGTTTAGATTCTCGAAGCTCATCTTTTGCATCACGTTCGTCATTAAGTGTTATCGCAATACGGGCACCTTCATCTAACGAGCCCACTGAGTCCTGCAAAAACAGACGTCAATGTAATACTTTTTCCGGATTCTGGGGACGCGGGATGAAAGACTTTCATTCTCTTTCGTCTTCCTGTTTTTTTTTTGATAACCTCACCATCTGCTTGGTGCTGAACTCATAGGATTTGGTTTCACGTTTTTGTAACTTTCAACTGCCTTATTTGATAGAAGGTACAAAAGATCAAAATCAATTTTGCTTTCATCGACACGTCCGACATATCGAACTGTAATAGCAAAATTTGAACAGTTCTTATCCGTCTCTCAAGTAAATTAAACTAATTCGGAGCACATGTATATTACGATAGAAGCAGGTGGAAGATTTATTGGAAAGAAATAAATCGTGAACCTGACGATGAAATATTATCGTGCAAACCTCATTCTGGCTAGTTTATATTCTCCTAACTAGCTGTTTGGCTCCAGTTTTGTCTGGTAAGCCGCAATGGGCACAATCAATAACATTTATCCTTCCCCATAATTTAAGAACAAACACACTTAGGATGCACTACCTCTATCAAGTGGATTTCATAATGGCTGTGTAGAATAAAATAGAATTCAAATTGTTTGATGGATATGAAAAGCCAATGTCTTCGAATATTTTTGTTCAAATTGAATAATATCCAATACTGAACTGCCTTGATTTTCCAAACCATAAATAGTTATTTGCCAGAGAGAATAGATCGTTCTGATAAGAGATTTTTGATGGATCTCAAATGGGTTTTGACATATTGGCAAGACACATATTTTCTTGGAAATGTGGAAGCCTAATTTATGTGAAGAAAATGCGACTGTTTGCCATTCAACAAACATTAGTTTTTTTGAAGCGGTTCGTGACCTAAATCTCAAGTATCAAAACTGGGAGCTCCCTATCTTTTTTATATTTCCCATGAATATTTCAGACTTGCGGAAAGTAGGGCTTATCATGTTCAATAAATAATTCAGTTTTTTTGAATCGAACTGATAAAGGAAAAGTTATACATCTTCAAATTTGCATATGAGCAATTCATAAAGGATATATAAAATGTTGAAAAAGAGATACAACTTTGCATTTAGATGTTTGATGTCATGGAGATTCAAAAATTGACGTGACTTATGTGGTTTATTAGAAATGGCAAAGGACAGTGAACAACAACTTGACCAGGATAAACCAGTTCATCAATTCCTCATCATACTAAGATAATACATATTATTATGACGACCTTTCAATTTTATCGTTTTAGCTTCAATCGCCGAATCTGCATCACTCCACGATTCAACAAATAATTCGATGCTTCTTAGGGATATTCCTAAAAATATTGAGTAATGACTAGAGTTCTTTTCGAAAATTGGAAGATCATGGTGAGTGAACGTGGGACACATAAAACAGTTTTTGCAACTACTGTGAATATCCAAGTTTATCAGGCAGCATTAAGAACCTAATGTTTTGTCAAAACTCATTATTGAATTGTGTGAATGTGATGACAGTTCACAAAAAAAAATCCTTGTAGTGCCTCAGATACAATGACGGTTTGGAAAATCTCTCACCTTTTGAGCTTTTATGATGATCATTTTGTTTTTTGAAAAGCCTTGCTTCACGGACTTGTTTTGTAGTATTTTTGTCGCTTTCTTCACGATTTTGCGCGACCGAACGCCACGCATTTCATTTTTCCGTGGTCATCATAAAAGTTAGCAATATTTATTGTCCATTCTGCGCGATTCCTTTGCGAGCAGATCAAATAGTTTTGATATCTTCTAGTCCATATCCTCTCACTCAGCAAATTGTTTTTCTGAGTTGAAGAAATATCTGTCAATGGTTCCAGCAGGGACCTTCGAATTTGACCAAAGTGTTCCTGAACTTGGAACTCTAATGCTTCGATTCACGGAAGTGGAAGTTTGCTAGACTATCGGCGGTTGATTTTTCAGTTCCAGTGTTTCACATGTTGAAAAAATTCAAGGCAAAAATCTAATTAGGTACGTTATCTTGTCAAAAACAACTTGAACACACTAAGGTAAAGGACCAGTCTTTGACTAGGAACCATTCCTTGACCTATTTTGGTATTAAATGCTGATAATAGGTAAACAATTAGGAATTTCTAAGATGTACCATTTTTAGAGTAAAGTAAAAGTATGGTAGTACTTCCCTGATCAAGTTCAGGCAAAAACTAGTTTTTAAATATTCCACAAAACCCTGAAAACGATCGCTGTTCACACCATTTTCACAATTCAGCTCCAGTCGCAACTGTCATGGAATACACAAATCTTTTCAACCTTCCCCAAGTGAAGAGGTCACATTTGCTGAGCTATGGTGATCGAGGAGGCCAGACTTGTGAACAATATCAGGAAATAGTCCAATCCCTCCGAAGACTGATGGTTTGAAAAGTCTCTAAAGTAATATTAAACGGAGGCAACGCTCCATCGTGCATAAGCTAAGTTTCAGTCTGAGTTGTGGTGAAACCTTCAAAAGTACTTGTATTTTCACAAAACTGAGCAAAAACTACACCAAGTTAAATGACTCCCCTTCTGGTTTGTGAAGTCTGACGTTCAATTTCATAGCCAACGTTGATGTTCTCGACGATTTTAGATATGACAGATAAAATACGTATCATCATTTATTTGAGTTTTTGCCGAAAACTACAAAGTTACTTGTGAAATAACAAGAACGAAAAAAGTTTTGGGATTAAATTCTCCATAAAATAGTATAATGAATTTTTCAACTCCGCCCACGGGTTAAGAAATTCTGTCTTATTGTGAGGGTGCAACATTCCTCAACAACTCATTGGAATGACTCCATCAAATTCCAACTACTGTCTATCAATGCTCTTGGTAGAATTACATCGTTCACCAGATTTGGTGTTTCTAAGTTGAGGTATAACTGAGATATTGAATATTTTCGGAATTCAAAACCTCATCATATTTTTTTCAAATTATGATACTGATCAATCACTAGGTAGAAATACCTGTCAATGATTGGTTTTTTGAATCCTAATGATGTATTGATAATAATAAAAATAAAAAAAAATATTTTGAAACAAAAGAAGCTGTCAAAGAGAAGATAAAAAAGGAACAAAAAACCATTCCGAAAAAAAGCTTTTGAAAAAGTAAGTGAAAACGCAAGTGCGACAAAAATAGGAAAACTAATAATAAGCAATAAAACTGTTAAGAAAAGACAAAACTTGGAAAACTTTGAAGAAGGTAGCTATTGTATTATCAAATATGATGATATTTTTTTTTCAGGAAGAGTACAAGAGATGAAAGTCATTGAGAAGTGCATTGAGTATAGAGTCTCAGCAATGCAACCAACTACAAAAATTAACCGGATGTTACAAATTCGATGCTCACCATTGGAATCTTGCAAACGGTAAGAGATACAGCGGAATTTGAATGGGGGCAATGTTGCGCATTTTGGTGCTCATTAAAATGCCGTTCCGAATACCTTCGGAAATATTAAGAAAAAACCGAAATTTTGTGGAATCGTTTTTATGTTTTTCTATGTGTATTTAAAGAGATATTTCAAAATAAATGTCACATCTTTATTGCCACTTTTTTTACTCTACAAAATGGCGTCATCAAAATTATGATTCGACGTTTCGTCTATGACCAGTCATTATCCACTTTGTTTTTTTGAATACGGTCCTGGAATTTTTATTACGGATTTCAGGAGCCTCTTTAGTCCTTAAACCAATGATGTAAATCGTTTTTATTTCACAAAATTTCCGTTTTTTCCGGAAATCTCAAAAAGTATTCGGAATTTCTTGAATTTCAATGAGCACCAAAATGCGCAACTTTTCCCCATTTAAACTCCACTGTATCTAATACCGTTTCCAAGATACCAATATGAGCATCAAATGTGTAACACCCTGTAGCTATATACATACCAAGAGAGGAAAGTGCCTTTTTTTCTGGAAAAAGCACTTTACTCCAGCGTGATGTATATATTTTTTTCTACTACCATGCACCTTTACCTTTAGTAAGTTCTTTTTTGGTAAAACTTTGATCTATTTTTTTCCAAAACTTTTTCTTCCGGGAAGAAAAAGATTTATATTCCTTCCTCATTTAAGGGTGCAAAATTACATTTTCCAGTAAAGTAGTGGAAAAAATATTTGATTTCAAGTTGTCACGTTTTTTAACTCTCACATCTATTATTCTAAGTGATTTTAAACAGTAATAATTACTGGTCTGGCAACGGTCAATGATTGATTTTGTTGGCGGTCAAAGAGTGGTTTTGCTATATGTTTCTGGTGAAAGATTGTTGCTTTCATTTTAATGATAATTTTATCTTTCAATCAACCTTTTAAGGAATATTGTCAAGGAAAAAAAACATTCAATCGAATTTTCTTATTTCAATTATTCAGAATTTACGAAATAAAATAGCTGGATACTGAATTTCAAGTATAAACTACCGAGCCTCATTGGTTGAAGACTGGTCCTTTGCCTCAAATGCAGAGTTAAATGATCGCAGAAAATATACTCACATATTTGCAATGGAACAGTTTTTGAAATAATTCAAGGGTGCCAAAATACGAGTTTCCGTTTTTTTTCATCAATATGATCTATTTACCAGTGCCAATATCCCAGTAAAACATCTAAGTGCCAATTGTAATGTAATAGCTTTAAAACTGTGTGCAAAGAGGCGCCCAGACGGTAATTTGAAGTATTATTGGTGTTTTGTAGTGAATACAATGAATTCGATGAAACGATGAACGCGCGGTCATTGATACGAGCTCCGAGATTTTATTGAGTTTTATACGGAATATAGTAATCATAAATTCGAGATTTTTTGCATAGTTGTAGTAGTTGGCGCGAGTAATCGATCTAAATAAACATTGAGCACTCATATGCAACAGTTTACCGGGAAAATAGAAATAGTCTGTGAACAATAGGTGACAAAAACTATCAACAAAAGTAGTGTTCGAGGCGGCAGCATCAAACGAGTTCGATGCGATGGAGATAGAGAGTGTAGTGGATGATCCGGATGGAACAAATGGGTCGAATTGTTTTAAATTCAAAATTGTTTTTGAAGGTGTCAAGGGCATTATACAGTGCAACTTTTGTAAAAATTATTATCATGCAAGTTGCGAAAGTGTTGAAACCCGAGGCTTTCATTTGAAACGTACGTGGAGATGCAGTAATTGTATGGATGCGCAAACAAATAAGGGTGGAGGTGATAACACTGTTGGTAGATTAAGAAAAAGGAGCAGAGTTGATGATGATTTGGACCAAAATGTTTTTGAAACCATGAAAGAAACCTTGAGAGACTTGTTAAAAACTATTAGTGAGTTGAACACAAAAATTGATGCGCTAAATGGAAAAGTGGATCAATTAACAGAGGCGAACAAAAATATTAATTTGGAACTTATGGAAATAAAACAAATAAAAATATCCAATACTGCTTCATCTACTGTGCAAGTACCGTCGTATGCATCTGCTGTTGCTAAACAACCCAACAACAGTAAAGTACTATTGGTGAAACAGAAGGGAGAACAAAAAGATGTTACTAAAATTAAGAAAGATCTACAGGACAAGGTTGATCCGGGAAGGCTGGGAATCGGAATAACTATGGGACGCACAACAAAAGATGGACGCCTAATACTGAGCTGTGGAACTGAAAAAGAAATATGCACCGTCCAGTCAGCAATTCAAGATACATTGGGAAAAGATTATGAAGTTGATATACCCAAAACTCGTGAACATAGGATCAAGGTCGTGGGAGTGGATCAGTGCGAGAATGGTGTTTCCGAAGAGGATATCGTCGAGAAAGTGGCCAATCAAAATGACCTTGACCGAAAGAATATCAATTTCAAAATGAAGATGGTGCGTAAAACGAATGTTGTCAATAAAAAGTTTAATATCATTTTCGAAATTGACTCCAACACTTATAACTCGTTGATAACAGCGGAGAAAATGAATTTGGGCTGGAATAGATATAGAGTTTTTAATGAATATGGTATCATAAGATGCTTTAATTGTTGTAAATATGGACATATGAAAAAAGACTGTAAAGAAAACAAGGTGTGCAGTAAATGTAATGGTGATCATGATCTAAAAGACTGTGTTAGTGACGTTATTAAATGTGCAAATTGTGTGGCATCCAATAAAAAATATGGGCTGAACCTGCAGACTGACCATGTAGTGTGGGATGTAGCCAAGTGTGATACGTATAAGAAAATTGAAAAGGTACAGAAAAACAAATTTATAAAATAGCAATTAGACTGTGATAGTGTTCTCAATTCTAGTCTAGTTTACTTTAATTGCCAAGGGTATCTTAACAACAAAGACAATATCACCTTATTAATTAATGACTGGAAACCAAAGATTTTACTCTTATCCGAAACACATGTTTGTGCTGATGTTGATTTACATGAACTTCTTGTTGATGGATATAATTTTGAACAGTGTGTTACGACGAATAGAAGGACTGGAGGTGTTATTGCGTTGATTCACAGGGATATCAAGTATAAAGTTCAAACTGTAAAATATGTAGACAATTATCTGTGGTTTTTGTCCTTTACTTTTACACTGTCCAACGTCAAGTATTTGTGTACTGTCTTATATCACGCGCCTCAAACAAATGATGCCAAGTTCGTAGATTACTTTTCCCAATTTTTGGATGAAATAAGTGAATTTGAAGGGTTGATTTACATCATGGGAGATTTCAATTTTGATTTGGGAAGGAAATCCTTCTATGGCAAGAAAATCTTAAGTGCAGTCTATACAAATGGATTCCACCAAATTGTAGATACCATTATAGACTACATTATAACGAACAACAAAAGGGCATCTCATAAAGTACATCTTACACCTAAAGTAAGTGACCACTCAATTTTATCTGTGATACTGGAGTCAAAGACTGAAATCAACTGTGATATTACAACCTACCAAAGATCTTGGAAAAATTATAATAAGGAGAAACTGCATGAGTACCTGATAGAAAGACCTTGGAACAGTAACTGCTCTGATGTCAACTTTTTGGCGAACACATTGACAAGTGATTTGATGGAGATTATGGATAATATGTGTCCTACGGTGGAGGTCCGACTTCGGCGAAATAGAAACAACAAATGGATTACTCACGATATAAGGCAGATGATGACCGAGAGGGATGCTTTATATAAACAAGCCATTTTCAACAAGAACGAAGAAAGTTGGGCTCTATTCAAGAGGAGACGCAATGATGTCGTGAGGGAAATCAGAAACTCTAAAAAAATATTTTCATGACGTCATTGATGGAAATAGGCATAACCCACATGAGTTATGGAAAAATCTGAAAACCTTACTTCCAGGTAAACATTCAGCGATTCATGACGGCATCATGTTCGAGACCAGATATATTAGTGATGAAGTACAAATTTCGAATGAATTCAATTTTTATTTTATACAGAGCATTTCTGATATTCGAAATGCTATTCCCAATTTGCTGAGATCTAACGCAATCGAAGATAGTACCGTTGATTATAACGTCTTTGCGAAATTTGAAAAAATATCCATGAAAGAAATGAAGGATCTCATCAAAAACCAAAAAAATGTTGGAGGAGGCGACAGCGGGATTTCTAAACAGGTGCTTTGGGATGCTTGTTGTGTGGTTGGTGACCGGCTTTTGGACATAATCAATACGTCTCTATCTACTGGAGTATTTCCACAAAATTGGAAAATGGCTACTGTTATACCAGTTCCAAAGGTTACCAATACAAAAATCCATACGGAGTTCAGGCCTATCAACACTCTCCCTCTGCCTGAAAAGGTCTTGGAATTAGCTGTGAAAAAACAACTTTTGAAGCATTGTGATAGTAACAAAATCATAGTTCCTAATCAGTCTGGGTTTCGTGAGCGTCATTCTTGTGAGTCTGTCGTAATAAATATTTGTGATGAATTTAAAAAATCGATAGACTGTGATAATTGTGTTCTGGCAGTATTTCTGGACTTTAGGCGAGCATTCGAGACTATTGATCGTGATATTTTATTGTATAAGTTGGAAAAATTGGGGTTACAAGCAACAGTATTAGGATGGTTCCAATCTTACCTAACCGATCGGACTCAAAAAGTTAAATTCAAAAATAGTTCCTCTGACTGTAGGTTGGTGGAGTATGGAGTGCCGCAGGGAACAGTATTGGGTCCGTTATTGTTTATACTGTACATAAATGACATTGTGAAAGTTGTAAAAACGTGTAAAGTAGTCTTGTTCGCCGATGATACCATGTTATATGTGGCTGGTAACGATATTCACGAACTAGTAACCATCATGAATCAAGAGTTGTCCCTTTTATTTGATTGGCTATGTATAAACAATTTGTGCCTTAATACAAGTAAATCTAAATTCTGCCTTTATGGTAAAAGATCGAGGCTTAGTCACATTGATATGGAGAATATAAATATATGTGTAAATAATGATCGGATTCTCTATGAAACAGATATTAAGTATCTAGGTATCATTATTGATCCTAATTTGTCTTTTGTCTCCCATGCAAATTATGTAATGAGAAAGTTCTCGATAAAGGTTGGATACATTAGCAGAATAGGAAAACATTTGTCCATGTACACTAAGATGCTACTTTATAATACAATTGCTGCTCCACACTTGCAATTCTGCTCGACATTATTGTATAAATTGCCAAATTATAAAATTGATGAATTTCAGAAAATTCAAAATCGAGCAATGCGAGTAATTTTAAGATGTAATCGTTATACACCTGTACAATCTATGTTAAATGTATTGAACATGCTGTCTGTAAAACAAAAAATTGTATATAATGTGTTTGTATTTATATTTAGAATTAAAAGAAGAATGTTGCCTGATTACATTTGTGAAAAGACCAAATGTTTTAGAGATGTCCATAATTACAACACTCGACATTGTGATGATTTTATTTTAAACATAAGGTGTAATTCGAATTTAATATTCAATTCAATATTGTGCAGAGGTCTGAGTGAATTTAATCAACTACCTGCTGATCTCAAAAATTGTGAAAAATTTGATAAATTTAAGTGTTTATTGAAGGCATATGTCGTCCAAAACTTTTAATTCATTTTTTATTTTCTATTGTACATTTACTTCATAGTTATTACTAGCAAATTATTTTAATATTTATATACTGTATAACATTGTTTATTAATTTTACTATAAACTATTATTTGTGATATTTTGTAGCTTTTTTAGCTAAATAAAGAACATTATTATTATTATAATTCTTGTGAGTTGAGAAATATCAAATGTCTAACTGAAACACACAAATGAAGCAAACTATGTTACACACAAATCCAAGCTGCAAAAGCCTGCAAGGTCAGGAACTTTTGAAATTGTTTTTTTTGGCGTTTCTGGAAGAGATGGATCCAAATAGACTTTACATTTACATTGTTTTTTTCTGATGACACAATCATATTTTTGACCCCTTCCAAACATTATCAATTCACAATGATGATGATTTCATCAGACCAAATGTCGAAAGAATGTTGTTTGATATTGTCATTTTATGTTTTTCTGGATGCTCAAGAGTTGCTATACCAGCTCTTTGAATTTTATCGAGTTTCTGGACACCCTGTATTTATTCTGATGTTTATTCAATTTTGATAATGGAATCCAGAAAGAAAGCTTATGTGACCAGGATGAGAGATAAGATTCTGAATATCAAACACATTCTCGGGAAGTCAAGGATGATTGTCAGAAAGAACAAAGACAAAAAAATTTGCTTTCAGAGATCTCAGATTGATTTGTACGTCTCTCAAAGAAAATAAAGTTCGGAAGAAAAATAGTTTCGAACTATATCCTCAGTCAAACCAATCTCTGAACGTTTCTGCCCACTAGGCTGCATCAGCAAAGCTAGGGTCTGACAGAGCGAACAGTTCGAAACGAGTTAAAGTCAACTCGACGTGAATGAAAAGAAAAGTGTTGTAGTTGTTGTAGATCAAAGCGCCGATTCACAACAATTTCCAGAACAAAGTATTTGGAAGTATTTTCTTATAAAAATGCGCCTCCAATAACAATAGAGCATAATGAGGTCTTTTATATCAAAATCTATTTTCATTCAAAACAATGCATCATTTTTGCACAGTTTCAGCTTTTTAAATCAAATATACTACGATATGCATCTGCGTGCTGCTTCAGAGGTGCCGTATTTTAGTTTTACAGGATTAATGTCGTATCCAAAATAGAAACTCGCTTTGAAATATTACGCTTCATAGAATAGTTTTTGAGATCTCTACCATACACCTCCATTTCCCAAATGCTTTCACTAAATCACACGCATATTCTATGGAATATTACAGTCAATCAGTTTATCCAGTCATCGATCTATGTGAGGGTAAGCTGTATAGAATCACAGCCTCAAACCCCAATGAAATCGAAATTCCTTGTTCTTGATTATATATCAATTAAGTTCAAATCTAATCAATCTTCGTTATGGTAACGACGATTAATCACACTGTGAATGTCATGATCTCAAGTTCCACGTAAGGAGAAATTCTTGCTTCTTAAGCCTGAATCTAGATTACGACCTTTTGGCGTACCCTACGACTCCGTGAAATATATTAGCCGGAATCAATAGGTCAAAAACATTGCCCTATTAGTGATTTTCAGTCCATGTGAGCTTGATGGGAGATTGATTACAAACAATGTAGTGAAAAATGCAAAAAATACTTGATTCTGTTCCATCTCCGTATGCTTGCGAATCCTTTCAAAGAGGTTAGTTAAAAATACCCGTTAATATTCACACTATAATTTCACAGATTAAAGTTGAATTAAATTTCGACAATTTTTGCGGTTTTGACGGTGTATGTTATTGTAGATAAATATCAAGCAACGACGACGTGTTATATGAAACAATATTTATTCAAATCATCAAACCAACATAGAATTTAGGCTACTTCCATACAATAATGTGAAAAATTCAATTGTTACCATGTTAATTCAATCAATTTATGTATGCCCATTTGCACAGGTTTGGCTTGACCTGTAAGTGTAGCTTAAGATGACACAAATGCCAATCAAAACTGAAGCTCAACCGCCAATTACATCTAAAGCTTAACCGGTGCCAACAGACATCATTAAAATGGCAACTTCCTTACATTGTTTTGTGGATTCAAACAAGGTCATTTTATTTTCAATCACCACTGAAATGGTATTTTTCCCAGAAAGAATCAGGTTGAGAATTTTGGGCCTCGTCCGCGACTGTGAAATGAATTTTCTGGGGAATTCAGAGACTCTTAGTTATGAATCGTTGTTCTATTCTTGGAAACTAAGTTTGTTTGAATTTATACGCGACTAAAAAGGCTTTTTTAGTCAGGGAAAAAAAAAAATTGTTGTGTGACGATCTGCTGAATAGTTTTGGTAAAATATATCATGCATGTCCGTGTAATTTTTGTGAAAGGACTTTTTGAATGAATATCGCTTATAGAACGATTTTTGAAGACAAAAAACAGTTTAAAGGAAGCACTCTCCGTGATACTCATCAACATACAGTCAGTCCGCAACAAAGTGAATGAACAGGAGCTATTTCCTGAGGAGCGCATTAATCCGGATATCCATCTCCTCACGGAACATTGGCTGAAGAGAAATGGAACAGTCTATTCACCCAAGTATGTTACTGTTTCAACCTTTTGGAGGGACTCATCTTCGCATGGCGGTTCCATGATCTTGGTTAAAGAGGACTTCTTAGATAATAACGTTTTTTGTAGAGTGGACGTATTCAACGATTTGTTGGCTGATCGTTCGTTCGAGTTGTGTGTGATTTATTCCAAGCCTTCAAGTCTGTTTATAATCTGCATTTCCAGATCACCATCATCGAGTGTGAGCGATTTTCTTTGCAAATGCGATGATTTATTTGCTAGTATTCCAACATCGGCTAAAATTATCGTTGGAGGGGATTTTAACATGAACTTTATGGAAAAAACCTCTCCGATAACGCTTCAGCTGTGCAACTTGTTGCAATCCAACAATCTATGTGATCATATTGCGGATCGTACTCGCATCTCAAGATATTCTTCCTCAATGATTGATTTTCTATGCTCTAACTTCATTAGTAATCTAGCGACTTTTGAGGTTGTGAATTCAGCATTGTCGAATCATAGAGCTGTCTATGGAACCTTTGGCAGTTTGGACACATCTTCTCAAAAACTCACAAAGTATGGCAGAAAATTCACTAGTCGAAACTACAGAAGATTTTATGTAATGTGTCAAACAATATCATGGGATATTCTGGTGGCACGTCATCCCGTACTTGAATTTCATAGCATTCCTACAACTATCTTCGAAAAAATTTTTCCCCTTCAGAAAATCCATGAAAGAAAGAGGAAAGCATGGTTCACGGCTGGTAAGCGGTACTCTTTCAAAAATTTGAGATGACTTCACAGAAATGGGAAATTCAATCGTCATGGTTTCTACCAATATTTTAATAATTATAGATCATTATATAGAAAGTTGAAAAGAGCTGCCAGAAAATTGTACTATAAAGCACGACTAGATAAGGCATCTAACAGAATGAATGAGAGCTGGAGAATTGTGAATGACCTACACAATGGCAACACGCAAAAAGAGGCAGAGAGTTTGAGGCTGACACTTGATCACATCTACAACTATCATTGTTCGATTGTGAAAAACCTTACCAAAAATCTGAAAGAAAGTGTCTATCACATGGAATATCTACGAGGTACTACATACTCGAAATCTTTCGTCTTTTCCCCAACCGACATGAATGAAGTTCGAGAAGTGATCTTATCGATCAAGAATAAATGCTCATCGGAAGAGGACGGACTATCTGCCAGAATATTCATGACCCTCCCAGACTGCTCACTTCAAGCTCTTGTGAACGCTATTAATTGGTCTTTGGAGAATGTTGCATATTCTTCATGCCTGAAAATAGGAAAAATCCTTCCACAGCACAAGGGTTGTGGCATGGAAGAACCTTCCAACTTTAGACCAATTGCACTCCTGGCACTCCTGTGTTCCGAGCAATACAGGGTGTTACAAATTCGATGGGATAGCATTGCTAATTCCTAAACCATAAGAGATACAGCGTCGGTTAAATGGAGGCAAAGTTGCGCATTTTGGCACTCAATAATATGCCGCTGAGAAACTTTGAAAATTCCAAAGACTTCCGGAGATATCCGGAAAAAATCAATTTTTTCAAAATTCTTTTTTATTTCCTCCTGAGTTAGTTTGAAGGAATTATTGAAAACGAGTGGCACATTTTCATGGCCACTTTTTCTCCTCTTGAAGGTAGGGTGGTCGGGATTTATATCCGACGTTTCGATCTTCCGCAACCATCATCAACTTAATTTTTTCAAATACAAACCCAACTTTTTTTATGCATTTTTGGATAGCTCCTGACTTCCTGAACATCATGATGTGTCACACTTGTCATTTCAAAATATGCAGAATTATAATCCGAGATTTTTCAAAATCAAACCTCTTGATCTCTTTGTAATGCAATGCGCGTATCGTAGTCATGGTAACAATAACAACTTGTCACGCCTGTGGATAGTTTTGATGATCAAAAACTAGTCGAGAAACTGTTTTTAAGCTGGAGTTTTATTATTCAAGCTCCAAAACTATCCACAGGCGTGACAAGTTGTTATTGTTACCATTACTACGATACGCGCATTGCATTACAAAGAGATCAAGAGGTTTGATTTTGAAAAATCTCGGATTATAATTCTGCATATTTTGGAATGACAAGTGTGACACATCATGATGTTCAGGAAGTCAGGAGCTATCCAAAAATGCATAGAAAAAGTTGGGTTTGTATTTGAAAAAATTAAGTTGATGATGGTTGCGGAAAATCGAAACGTCGGATATAAATTCCGACCACCCTACCTTCAAGAGGAAAAAAAGTGGCCACGAAAATGTGCCACTCGTTTTCAATAATTCCTTCAAACTAACTCAGGAGGAAATAAAAAAGAATTTTGAAAAAATTGATTTTTTCCGGATATCTCCGGAAGTCTTCGGAATTTTCAAAGTTTCTCAGCGACATATTATTGAGTGCCAAAATGCGCAACTTTGCCTCCATTTAACCGACGCTGTATCTCTTATGGTTTAGGAATTAGCAATGCTATCCCATCGAATTTGTAACACCCTGTATACATTTATTGAAAAGTCAAGCACTCAAGATGCGATATTATACAGTCTTCTCCATACGCTTTATACAATGCTCAATGTAGGGGAGGCGGCTGCAGCAGTGTTCTGCGACGTCTCCAAGGCATTTGACTGTTTCAATCACGGAATTCTGCTGAACAAGCTGGAGCATCACGGGTTAAGAGGTGTCGCACTCTCCTGGTTGCATGCCTATCTATCGAGAAGACGCCAGAATGTTTACTTGATGACTTCATCATCTGAGCAGCGAGATGTTCAATGTGGCGTTCCTCAGGGCTCAGTTCTGGGTCTTATTCTATTTCTCATCTATGTTGATGATCCTGCTCACTAAGACATCAAAGGGAGACTCACAATGTTTGCCGATGATACAACAATATTGTGGAGGATAACGGCACCGTTCTATCTGCAGCTGTGTGGCTGACGATATAAAAACCGTGAAGGATTGGTTTGACTCAAATCCACTTCTATTGAACATCGATCAGACTAAGGTTCTAAGGTTATGAGCTTTGAGAGTGACATCACTGACCTCTGTGTAGAAAATATCACATTGCTAGATCATCGTGATGTGAAGTTTATGTGGCTATTTATTAATAGGGATCTCAAATTCAATTCACATGTCACATAGCTGGGCAAAAAGTTAGCTTACGGCTGCTTTGCGGTTAGGATGGTGGTGTCAGAGGTTGGACCTGGAATGGGCAGGATTGTGTATCACGTACTGATCAAATCACAAAAACGATTCGGGATTGCCTTTTGGGGATCGGCTTGTGCTCATCTTTTAAACGCTCTTTTTATCACTCAGAAAAAAGCTATTGGATGTCTGGGATGTATTGCAAGAAGAGACTTATGTAGACCGATTTTTAAACCTTTGGGAATCCACACACTGACATGCATATACATCCTTGAGAGCTAATCCTTGGTCTTTAGAAAAAAAAACGAGTTGTCTAGAGGCGATCATGGATATAATACACTACCAATCCCTCATTCGCCTCCTGGCCTCTGAAATCAGCTTACGATAGAACCGTCCATATATTTTGCAGAAGTCCAAAATACTACTGTTTTTCAGGAATTCACGTAACTAGTTCAGGCAGCGTAAGTTTGCACCCAAAATCTTCGAGCCAGACGTGAGCCAGAGCTTTGCTGGTCCACTCCTTTTCCTCAACCATCTCAAGCAAAATGCCCGATTGAAGAGATCTGCAGCCATCATACAAAATAAGGTCAGGCCATCTGATAAAGGACTCCCAACCATAGTCCACCTCACTTCGCTACAAGTTCGATGGAACGTTGTGAAATTAGCTTCATCGAATATTCGACCTCTTCTGCGTGCCACCCTATTGACCATGTTGAGCTTCGCCGATAGTTGGACCACCTCGTGGTCAGATAATCTTGTGTTCATGATGAAGCAAGTAACATTCTCGAAGTTGGAACACATGTAGTCTATAGCACTAAACTGAATACACGAGTTGGGGATTGCACATGCATTTGGAGTCCATAACTAGACAAAACATCACGCAACATCAATATATTGATCGATCCACTGTCATCAAATTCCATATTGAAGTCCCCAGATAAGCCGTGATGTGTGTGGTAGCCCAGCCAATAGGAAGTCCAGGGCAGCTAAGAAATCCCTGACTGGGGAGGATGGAGATTGGTAGACACATATTATGATGTAACTATCAAATTTATCAGAGTGATTAATGGACATCTCAAAGGTATGTTCACATGCCAGACCCTGGAACTTGTCAGCATGAACAAAAAGATCCGCAAATTGATTGTTTACCAAAATCAAAGAGCCGCAATGTGCAGAACTTCTTCTATAGTAAATTGAGACAGGGGAGTATTGCTGAATATTGAAGCATTTCTCTTTCTTTAGCCAGTGCTCTGTTATCAACCCGATACTTGAAACATCGAGGCTTTCTTAGAAGATCAACAGATGGTCGCATTTTCTTTGCAGTGACCGGATGTTCAGCAGTAACAAAGTGGCCAAATCTGTTTTTTTTTCTTATAATTTGAAAATCTTATGTTGAAGAAGCTTGTTGCCTGCCTTGTGAAAATTTTCCCCACCTATTTTATCGGATTCTCCCAGTTTCTTCGACATTTCCTGGTCAATAGTTTTGATGTCAATGACAGGAATGTTATGGTTCATAAGCTCTGCCGCATACGAGGTACAATTCAATTTGTTACAAGAGGTATTAGGTTTAAAATGGGTGATATCATTTCTTATGTAGGAATGTAGCAGGTCAGCAATCAAAGGCCCACGTAAAAGTTGACCATTTCTATCGCAGACATGCAAATATGACCTCTGTACCTGACTGTGCTGGTTGAGTTCTCCTAGATAGAAGTACATCATGTTATTGAATTTTCTCCCCCTCAAATTGCGCCTTCCACCATTATATCTACACTCTAGTATGGACATGAATATCACATTGGCAAAACTGCAGCTGGCCACTTTGGATGAGAAGACACAATCGTTGGGAATGTTTCTTTTTTTTTAAGTTATGTGCCCCTCCAGACACAAAAATATAGTCTCTAAAAGTGTAGTCACTGGTGAGCTTTTCCATATCTTCCATCACATTCTCCAGAAGGGCACCCGGCTTGCAGACACATATCAACACGTTTTGGTTGCAATAATGTAAACAACCCCAAGTTCCTTGTTTGATATTTAAATCGAAAATAATTACATGCTGCAGGCAGGGCGAAAACAAGATGACTTCAGATTTAAAAAATAAATTTCGAGTTCACCAATTTCGCTCACCCCACCTGATGTTCATTTTTTGAATGGGAATGGAGGGTTCTACCCATAATTGTTGATTTTGCTGTGTTATTGTTTTACTGACTTGTCATCATAACATAACTGGAAGTTTGCCAATGTCTATCGTTGTCCATGAGCAATTTTCAATTAAATATAAATTTGACAAAATATTGGGAAAATATATTTGTACTGGTTTTGTTCTTATTATTCACGTAATTGTTCACGTAATGTACACGTAATGTATACCATCATCATGTTTTGTATTGTTTTAACTCTAGCATTTTGCATTTGTATTTGCTTTTTCCATAAAATATATTTAAATTTTTCTGTGGCAATGAAGCATATTTGATTTGATTTGATTTGATTTGATTTGATAGTCCGAACTCTGAACTCTGGAAAGCTGCGTATCTTCGGAGGTATCTTCCCGTGTCATCACATAGTATGAGAATTCTTTCGCCAATTGGACTAGGATGAGGGACTTTTCCCAGATGGTTTACTGCTGTTTCTGGAGCAGACGCATTATTGATAATGCTAATATCAGATTTCTTTGACTTTAAGAATTGTAATTGAGTGGGAAGGTATTCCTTAGCTTTTTTCTCTGCTAGCTCGTGTTTGTATAGATTTTTTTCGACTGTGAGTGTCTCAATGCGTATCATCATGTTGTTTTTTAAGTTGTTTAGTTCTTTTAGCTGCAATTCTTGAGCAATTCTTGCAGTGTTCAAAGCATCTAATTCAAAAAGTCTCCCTTCTGCAGTTCTAGGATATCTTGATTTAATTTTTGCATGATAGTATTTTGCGTTTCAAACCTTTCTTGATATTCCGTTTCAGCCGTCTCCACCAAATCTTCAAATACACTTGAACTTCTCCCCAGTCTCTCTATGTGCCTCAGATTTTCGTAGTTTTCCTGCAGAAGCTTTCCCCTTTCTTCCTCAGAATTGAGACTTTTCTTAGTTAACTCACTGTCTAAGCTTTCAATAACTGAATCTTTTCTTTGCATGTCCATTTTCATACTCTATGGTTCGTTCAAACGAGACCTCTGCATCCTTGGAAAAATTTCCTCTACAATCCCCATGCCTACATTTATTACAGAGAAAAATCAGGTGTCTTTTAGTGAGAGCTATGCAGTGGGTCTCTGTTGTTGTCAGCTCAGCACATAACTTACAGTATGCTGCGTCACACCGGTCACATTTTGCTCCAAACACTTGATCATATTTGGGCCTTGCTACAAAAGTACATTTTTTCCGGCATTTAGTACAAGTCAGGTCTAACATTATAAAAGATCCAATTGTACTAGATTTGGTACAGCTCAATCGCTTACAGCAACCAGATAATAGTAATTCGGCTTCTGCTTGTGCGAGCTGTGCGAGTAGGTACTCTCATCAGGGATTAGTGAGATGAGAAATGAGTAAATGTAAACAATCCTGGATTTTCTCGAAATTCACAATAGTTCGGATAGTAAACATCACTATATTCAGAGACACAAGTTTTCGATGAAAATTTCGATATAAAACACAACTATATTAACTTGAACTCAGATTAATAAACATATTCGGAACCAAAACAACGTTGAACTGTGAATCGTCAGTATGTATTGATTGATACTAGATTTAAAATCATAACAAAAAGATAATGATATGATAGTGCACTGCAAAACAAGGAAAAAGTCGTCTCGGTAAAATTTCTTTTGGCGTACAACCGCATGGGATGTTTAAAAAAAGATGGACTAGGTCTCTGTGCATTGGAACTCAAAAATTACAACATTTTTATCAGAAACGCATTTTTTTATTGCGAAATATGTCAATAATCTGTCAAAATTGTGTTCCACTACTTTTCCACACATACTTCGTCATATCTCCGGAAAAAATCTAGCTATCAAAAATTTTTTTTTTAAATGATAAAGGAATTGTGGGAGAAGAAAACCGGGGTGTTTTCGTTAGTATGAACAATCTAGTTTTTTTGTAAAACTGCGAAAAACTTCAACAATAACATTTTCTGCAGAACTATCTTTAGTAAGCGAGAAATTTTTTTGTTTTGAGAAATTTTGCTATACTATCTGCGTATGAAATAAAGCCAAAGGTTCAAAAAAGTTTTTGAAAAAAGAATAAAACTCCTTTGTTGTACAGTCTTCGACTTATAATCACAGAACACATTTACAAAGTTTAGAAGACAAACTGACGTATAAAATTTTACTGAACAATGCGCCACGGAATAAAGTGGATGCGAATCGAACTATCAGACTAATAGCGTTTTCGATTGGTAAAATCGGGCAGCACTGGTGCAACACTCGGGCAATATTTATGTTCGATTGGTAGAAATCGAGCGGATTTGTATGTTCGATTGGGAAACCGGGTCAATGAGTTTTGCACTCAGTGCAGATTTTTCGGCACAAGGTCTTTGAGCTCGTGCTGGTATAGTGCAATTTCAGTGCATTAGCAAAATTGAAAAAAAAACATGAAAAATGGTGGAAATAAACGTCGCGTGAGGTGATTCTGTGAGTGGACAACAGATTTCGAGTTAGTTATTATTGTTGGAATCTAGTAGTGCCGAAAAAGAAAAATACTGGCGCTGGCGAGTTATGGAAAGCGAGTACCTACTCAAAACTGAATTAATTTCATTTAAGATCTGGTGCATATACCTAATTTCTCAAAAAAGTTGTTCCTAGTACCTATCTATGATCTATATAATACAAAACCATTGATTGGTCTCAAGATTTTGTCATTTGACAATGAGAAATGGTCTTCTAATCAGTTTAGTTTAGAGTCACTTCAGCCGCTACGCAGAGACAACATAATATTAGATTTTCAAGAAGTTTAATGATTCCAATTTCAATTCAATCGGAATTTTACTGTGCAGTATTATAGCACACGATGAAAAATGTATGTTCGATTGGGATTGCCCTAGAGCAAATTTTCATCATAACTGGTTTTGAGCGAGGTCAAACCCAGTGCAACCCTTGTTTTCCCAATCGAAAACACTATAAGATAATGTATTTTCGAAGATTTCTGTAATATATTATTATTATTCAGTTCCCTTTACATCAAAGCACTGACATTGACTTTGACGTTGAAAATGTCTGTATTTATTAAATAAAGAAAAAAACTTTGAATAAATGTAGTTTTTTCGTTTTTTTTTGAATGTCCAGAACCATCTGGGGATGGGGTCAGTCTGGGCTTCATATCTGCGCTGCGGTGCGCTGACCCTGTGTGATGGTGACCATGAGAAAATGCCATTTACTCCGGAGGTCTCGGGAAGCGGTGCATGACTCCATGTGGTGTGGGACGACTGGGCTGTACGAAACTTGTCGAGGAACACTTCTTCTCTTTTTTTCCCTTTATTTGACCTTTTCAGGATGGTGTCACTTAGCCTCACTGTTTAATCTGTTGTAGAATAAACTGGGCGATATCCCATTTGTTTTTCTGGCAGAAAGTTTTTTTCCATCGTGACTATGTGATCGTGACTTTCCTTATTTTGTGGAGGATGCGTTTCTCCGGAACTTTTCTGATGGCGGCTGGAACATTGATGAGCCTCTGGTATTCCGGGTTGTATTCTGCATTCTTATAGGTTTTTTTATGAGGATTACCAGGGCATTTTTTCACTTAGAGAGGAATCAAAGCATGAAAAACAACATGAGGATAAAGGGTGACGTTCAAATGACTTCATCTATCATCATGACAAGCTAATAAGCTGTCATGTGGCATTCCACATACCTTCATCCTCTCGTGATCTAACGAACTTCAGGCACATCAGCGCCTCTCCGTGGATGCGAATCAAAGCTTTCACTTAGGCCCCGCCCTCCATTTACGTTTTTGTTCTAAACTTTGTATAATATGTGTTCTGTGCTTATAATTTTTTGAAGTTGAGTTTCCGCATGGGCGGCTCGCGGCGCGGCATTCAAACAGTCATGCCATGCCGCGCCCTGCATTAAATACTATTATAGCGCTATTATGGGGCCGTCCAATTGGTATTATGTGTGAACTCAAAACTGTAAATACAAGTTCAGAAAGATTCTGAAGTATATTATGGCCTCGGATCAATCATCTTCCCAATCTGTTAAGCTTTCTTGGTTTAGGCTGTTGATGCAATTCGCATATTTTTCACAGTCATTGCAACATTTTATATCTGATGCAATGCAGGAAATAGACTTTGACATTTTGTCGTCAAAGTTTCTCTCACATCATCTACACTGCTCCTTGAGTAAAAAAAAATGACTTTTCAAGTATCTTCTTTCTGGCTTTATTTGAATTGTACCAAATTCTTGATCAATACAGACATTTAAGAAAACATGATACATAGAATGATTTGAGTTTCGTCTTTGTTGTACTGGGTGCACCATTTGAGCTGAGACAGCCCGATATCTAAAAAGCGATAGTTATTTGAAAAGTTAAAGTGAAAGTTATTGAGTGTTGTGACATTAAAAAAATGATAAGGATTTTGGATATCAAAATAATAAAAAAAAACATAGTTGAGACGTTCTAACTGTGGAACACATGACATAAATATCGTAAAACGTAAGCATGTTGTGCGTATGAATAAAGTCATATGACTGCAACCTCAAGAACACCAAGCTTGATGTTTAGCTAGTCAGTCAATACTACCCTGCCGCTCTGAAAGTGGCTATTTATAGGTATTGTTTTGTTTACTTTTCCTCAAAATATATTTTTGAAGTCACACATGCTTTCGTTTTATGACTTTCATGTGATGTGTTCCATAATTTAAAACGTCTTGACTATTTTTTTTTACTATTCGAAATTCCAAAATCTTAATAATTTTTTTTATGTCACAATACCCAGTAACTTCAACTTTAACAACTCTCCAGGTAATTATAATTTTTTTAAAAACGGGCTGTCTCAACTGAAATGAACGACACAGTAGGTATAACAAAGACTAAACTCAAATGAATCGCTATTATGTGTTGTTACATGTACAGTACCGAGCAAAAGTAGAGAAACATAATATTTGTCAAATAAAAAACCAGAAATATTGACTGTTGCTCAAAGATAAGCACTGATATTATTTACTTAGACCTGGACCAAAGCATAAACATATTGACTTGTTCCAAATTCTTGTTAATGAAAACATTCGCGTTTTTGTTTATTTCTTTGGCGAGCAAAAGTGGAGAAACATTTCTGAAATACCTAGTTCACACTAACTGATTGATTCGAAAAGACGTATAATTGTGTATATTAGTGGAGAATAATTTGTTAATATGCCTCGAGGAATTACCGTGCCGTTGTATGTGAAGCAGTTGGTAGTATCCAAATATCAATCTGGAGTGAAACAATCGACAATTGCCAAGCAACTAAGTTTGAATCGATCGGTGATTTCCAAGATTCTCAAGCTATATCGCCTCAGAAAATCTCTGATAAGTCCGCCCAAGATCGGTAGACCCAAAAAAACAACACCTTGGGATGACCGCAAAATCAAAAACCTGGCTTTAAGAAATCCATTCAATACAGCTGTCGATATCAAAGCTCAACTGGATGAGGCTGATATCAGTGTTCATACTGTGCAAAGACGTTTAAGGGACAGTGACTTACCGGCACGGAAACCCGCCAAAAAACCCTTCATTTCGAAAAAGATTCAGGCCGCCTGATTTCAGTTTGCGAATGATCATTTAAATTGGTCGGAATCCAGGTGGAATAGTGTCTTATTTTCTGATGAAAGTAGATTTAATTTATTCTCTTCGGACGGCATTTTATGGGTGAGACATCCTAAAAATAAAAGATTTGATCCCAAGTACACTTTGGCCACAATCAAACATGGAGGGGGCAATGTTCAAATATGGGGTGGCTTCTCGGGTCATCAAATCGGCCCCATTGTGGACATTGATGGAATCATGGACAGATTTAAGTACCTAGAGATCTTGACTGATACCATGCCCCTACAATGGCGATTCCAGCACGACAATGATCCGAAGCATACGGCAAAAATATTAAAATCTTTTTTTTATGGACCAGAATATCAACGTCATCAAATGGCCAGCTCAAAGTCCTGACCTCAATCCTATAGAGAACCTCTGGGACCTAGTTGACAAACAAATTCGGTCTGAGCATCCGGAAAAATTCAAAAATGGTGCTGAACTATTTGAGGCCGTTGAAGCCGCCTGGCAGTCTATACCTGAAGAGACGATATAAAATCTAGTTGGCTCTATGAAGAGGCGGTGTCTAGCAGTAATCAAAAGTGAAGGCTATGCAACCAAATATTAGTTAACCTTTGTCATAAAATTTATTTTTACTTTTGTTTCTCCAGTTTTGCTCGCTTCATTTCTCTATATCTTATGTCATAGATCCATCAAAAGCAAAACAAAATATATTTTCTATTATTTAGAATTCACATTAAAGAAGGGTTTAGATAAAATAGAGTTTTGTATTGAGTCTTTTTATATTATCAAAATCTGCTGGAAACAGAAATGTTTCTCTACTTTTGCTCGGTACGGTATGTATCAATTAAAAATTTGGTACAATTGTACCATATTCGAGAGGCAGAAAAAAAATACTTGGATGGTCAATTTTTCTACTCAAGAAACAATGCTTGATGATGTGAAAGAAACTTTGACGATAAGATGTACCTGCATTGCACCAGGAATAAAATTTTGCAATGACTGTCAATATGCAAGTTGCAGGATCTGCCTAGTCCATGAAAGCTTGAAGGATTGTGAAGATTATTGATCTAAGGCTATAATTTACTTCAGAATCTTTCAGAACTTGTATTCACAGTTTTGAGTTTACGGCAAAAAATAATAATAATAATATTTTATGCAAGGCGCGGCAGCACGGTAGTTTGAACGCCGTACCATGCGGAAACTTGACTTTGACTAACGATAATTCGAAAAGTATATGGCTTAGAATGCTGATTCTTTTTTCAAAAACTTTTTTGAACCCTTGGCTTCATTTCATATGCAGATAGTATAGCAAAACTCTTTGAAATAGAAAAGTTTCTCACTCACTGAAAATGGCTCTGAAGAAAATGTTAATATTGAAGTTTTTCGCAGTTTTACAAAAAAACTAAATTTTTCATACCAACAAAACAACCCCGGTTACCTTCTGCCACAATTCCTGTATCATTAAAAAAAAAAGTTTTTGATATCTAGATTTTTTCCGGAAATATGACGAAATATGTGTGAAAAAGTAGTGAAACAAACTTTTGACAAATTCATGACATATTTCCCAATAAAAAATTTTGGCCCTCATGAAAAATGTTGATATTTCCAATTTCCAATGCCCAGAGAAGTGTGCAACATAATATGGGATTTTTTTGTATTAACCGCACAACCAAAATACAAATATTGCCGAAAGTTGGCGCATGTTCAAAAATCATATCAGGTGAACTAGAATGGTTGCAAGTCAAACAGCAAACAGCGTAGGTCAAAAAATATGAAAATTGAACAACAGTAAAGTACTTTTATTTCAGAAAATTCGGCAAAATGTTATAGAGAAAAGTTGTTTAGAATTGAAAGTTACGCCTAAATACCAGATCATGTCCTCATAAGAAGAAAAAAAATAATTATTTTTTTTCTAAACATCTAATTATTTCCAACAACATTTTTTTCTTTCATATTCACCCTGAACAGTTTGATAAATTATTCCAAAACAAATCAATTTCGCATAACTTAGTTCAAATTTAAGCATATTTAGAAAACTTACCCAACTTTTAAATTTTCTAGGGAATCACAAGCTTCATGTTTGTTGCAACGATATTAGACACAACTTTAAAATATCACATTTTTTTTTAAAAAGGTAAAACATTATTAATGATAATATGCATATCAAAAAACTCGCATATAAAGTGATTTTTTTTTAAAGTGAATTTTGTAATTCCCTAAAAAAAATCAAATTTAGGTAAATTTTCTAAATATGCTCAAATTTGAACCTAGATAAGCAAAATTGATTTGTTTTTGAATAATTCATTAAACTTTTTAGGGTGAATGATTAGATGTTTCAAAAAAATATATATTTTTTCTTAGGAGGCCATGATTTGGTATTTAGATATAACTTTTAATTCTAAACATTTTTTCTCCATTACATTTTTCCAAATTTTCTGAAATAAGGGTACTTAACTCTTGTACAATTTTCATATTTTTTGGCCTACCCTGTATGCTGTTTGACCTGCAACCATTCTAAGTGCACCTAATATGATTATTGAACATGCACCAACTTTTGGCAATATTTGTATTCTGGTTGTGCAGTTGATAAAAAAAAAATCACATATGTTGCACACTTAAGTGACCAAACTGTATAAATAAAAAATCTTTCTCTATCTCTTTCCTCAAAAATCATGTAACAGGGTGCCAGTCGTCGCTGCTTACTTGCACTACACCACTTTGAAAGTGAATTTTTTATTTCTGGTCGCTTGTTGTCTGACGTAGATTTTTTTCAAGTTGATTATTTTCAGAAGTATGAATTTTATAAAAAATTCAAATAGCTTTAAAACGGTTGAAGATAGGTATAAACTGTATTATACAAAAGGTACTAAAAACTTCATGGAGAATCCAAAATAGAAACAAAATTGAGGGTTTTCATTCAAAAATGTCAAGTGTAATGCGATATCCTATTTTTGGAACACCCTGTATTATACAGTCATTCACGTAAAGACATCCCCCTAAAAATAAAAATTGACGTGTCCGAGCGTTTTTCCCAAAATATACCAGGAAAGTCATAAATAAGGGTGGGACCTTTTCGTTGGGCCACCCTGTATTTTGTGCCGTATAATCAGATGTTATTCTATCCAACACTTGACTTTTCATAAAAATCTAATTTGTGAAAGTGTTATCAATACACGAGGATGAATCAGCTGTGCCATATTTCCATATTGATCCTAACACACATATACAATCTAATTTATGCACATCATCTTTAAAAAGTTCAATATTCAAGACACTCAAAAACACAATATTAATATTCTTTCCACCTGATAATTGACAGAATCCTATCTATGCTACAAGTAAAATTATTCACATTACCAGCTGAAAGGTCCACAGACTCACACTATTCCCATTGGCATGTGATCGAAGTAACATTCTGTACCGCGTATTCATATTCACCCTGCACAGATAGATTATTTAGTTCATCTATTTCACGCACTCGTTTAACACTCTGATGGATGCTGCTCACTGGGACGACAAAAATCTGCTCCTAGTTTGAAGTTCGTGATTCCCAAATAGTTCAGCTCCCCCTTTGACCTTCAATGTTCCGTGAAACATATCACTCTGCAATCATTATGAGCTCTTACCAATTCATTGACCAAGTCTAGGGAATTTCCCAGTGATTGGCACGTTTTGATGGATGATTGAGATGACCTCTGGATGTTTATGTTCTGCATTTGAATTTTGTGTCTTATTGAAGCGGTTATTGGATTGTGTGTTTTGGTGAATAATAGTTTAACAAAAGGGTCTACTTTTTTCGCTACTGGCGTAAAAAAGACGGATCTGGGAAGTTTTCTCAATGGTGATATGATTGTTTTTGACGCTCCATTGATTTTCTTTGATACACGGGACAATGAATTTCTTGAGCAGAATGTTGGCTATCGTAAGGGGAATATTTCAATTTAGTGCAATTTGGGCACCTCAGGTATTTTTGCCACAGTCTGTTCCATGGTGCTCAGCCATACTTTTGACAAAGTTTGTTATAACTGTATTTTGATACATGGCCGAATCCACAGCATTTAAAGCAAATAACCAGATTTATGTGCTCTTGTACGTGCACTTTTACGAAATCATAGTTTATGCGCTGCTTTTTCAAAAACCACTTAGTATTTGATGCTGGTGCTTGAAATATCCAGTTTTTTTTACTCGTGTTCCTATTTACATCCTTATAAAACAAAAGCGACTGATCCACTGGATTATCGTTGGCACCAAGAACTTGCTGCTTGTATAGAAGAACTTGAAAATAATTCTTATCGAGATTTTTTTTTTATAAAGGTCAAATTAGTGTATAAGTTTTGTTAACAACATTTGCTCAACCTTTTTTTTTTCACTAGAAAGAAGTGGGAGATGTAGTAACAGTGGTGAACGATATACCAACATAAATATTGTTATAATAACAAATTCAGTTGTTCTCGATTTGAAGGATGTTACATGTTGCCAGCAAGTCATACTGCTGATGAAACTATGGACGATGGGAAAAAAAAATTCAAGAGAAGATTTGAAAAAAAACAACTGTCAAGCTCCTTACAGAACGCACTTCTAATGAAGCTATATCGAAACAGATCACACATATATAATGCATCAAGATCGAAGATTGAACGCGAGGTTCAAACAATGCCCTATCCATAGAACACAAATTTAGTTCGTCCAACTCGTTATGTTCCAAATCGAGAATTGAATAATGTGTTATCAGAAACTAAGAAATATCATACACGTGTCTATGAGATACGAACAAAATATAGTAGTTCCTGAAATAGTTTATATTTTATCATTTTGAATTCGTATGTTGGACTGAATCACACAGTACCTGACGGGACAATATTTCGCAATCTGTAGCTGCCCTTGAGAAAGTCCTGAATCAATGTATCAAGAAAAATGTTGTAATTTGACCCTGTCAAAAGCCTTAGCATGTTTGCAATAAGTCACACGTCACATGCTACTTTGGTATGAATGCGGTCTTAGAATTGTCAACCTGTGACCTCTCTTTCATGGAACTCAGTATATGGCGTCCACACAACAGTAACTTACTACAAAGGGTACAAACGGCTCCGTTATCTTCCACATCTTCCTTTTTGTTCTGATCAGAAGAACGCTTTAAAAGAGCTGAATTTCCGGTACAAAGGAAGCTTTGATAATTGACAGAATGTTTATCTTTTTTTTTCAATCAAAAACTTAGTTCATCATTTTATTTCGAAAATCAATTGAAATATTGTGCTGCATCACAATTTTGTAACTGTGGTCTCCTACTCCAAAGCTTTTCTAGATAAAAGCAGTTCGAATAAGATAGTCATAGTAAACAATGTTTAACATTAGAATGCCTCTCCCTGTGTGTACTATTTCTTATTTTCTGTGTTTCTATGTTATTTGGTAAAGGCGCAATCTTATTTTTCAACCAGCTCTACTCGTTTCTATAAATTTCAACTTTTCTCTGTTTCAAATGATGTTACTCTTCATTATCATTTTTCTCCATTGGTTGTAGGTATAAGATTTGTCTAAGTGATCATTGTCAGTTCTCGTTATCAACATTTAAAAATAGGGGTCTCTATTCTACCCATAATGGTAAAATCATTCACATTAAGTTATTTTTCCATCATTCGCGCCCTTTTATATAACGTCCTGTGCTAAAGTTTGTATAATAACCGACCGACAAGTCTCTGCAGCCAGTATAATAATATTCAATTTCAGGAGTTTTTCATCGCTTTTCTTCGCAGTTTTATTATATTCAAGGCCTGTGCTGGAAAGTTTGAATTATTAATCTGAAAGGTTCATATTGCAAGAATTGCGGAATGCACTATTATGATTCGTCGATGAGGACGCCTCATCTCCCAAATTTTCTTGAAAAATATATCAATCAATCTGTGAGTAGCGCAATTCATCAAAAACGTCGAAGTCCGGTCCTGGCTAAAATTCGAAAGTGCAATTTTGCTGTGACATCCAGAACATTGACTAATCAAATGTTTTGGATGGTGGAAAAGGAATAAAATCCAAAACACAATGATTACTCTATTGTGGCTTTTTGGAACATCAAGTATTTTGCCAGCTCACACGCTGAGTAATCCATCAAAATTATCACATAACATCACTAAACAAGACGAAAAATCAAACAGTTTCAATACAATATAAGTGAACACATTGTAACTGTTTGATTTTTCGTATTGTTAGTGATGTTATGTGATAATTTTGATGGATTACTCAGCGTGTGAGCTGGCAAAATACTTGATGTTCAGTGCTTGATAAAGCAACAATAGAGTTGCGAAACGTCGCACAAGAAGTAATTGTGTTTTGAAGTTTATCCCTTCCCCACGATCCAAAAAATTCGATCAACACTTGGGATACTATATTGAAAAAATATTGACTAATATCATGCCCAAAGATGATTAAAATCTTTCAACAAAACGTTGGAAAAAACTGGAGCAAAATGAAAAAAAAAGGTTCTGAGGAAAGGCGATGAACATAAACATGTGAAGAGTTGGTAGCATCCCTTTCAAGCGTAGTTGCACAGAATTGAAGCCATCATGAAAAAAAAAGATATACACTGTGGGCCAAATCAAGTTAGAACCTAATTTGACGCTTGATAACTTTTTTGTTTGTTTATGGATTCTGATGATTTTTGGATATGATATTGGTCAATATGTTCTGATTATCACCCTGAAATTGAGCTTTTGAATTTTTGCCAGGACCGGACTTAGAACGTTTCTAGGAAGTGGGTGCATTTAAGCTCGTTGCAAAAACAAACTGCGCTACTCACAGACCCACTGATATATTTTTTGAGAAGAGCATAAGTGGAAAAAGGTATCCTGAAAATATCAATATTTTAGAACCATAACCTGAGAAACGTTCTGTTTGATGGTGCTTGTCGGTATAAAAACGGTTTCACTTTATTTTGATCCAAGTTTCTTGAAATTCCATAGCAACTTTGATTGCTTGTTAAATATTTTTAACATTTTTGAGATTCTAGAGTTTGCCTGTTTGATCTTAAATATTGTAGACATGGTTCTATATTTGAAAGATAAAATTTCGATTAAACAATTGATGGAAAAGAATATGGATGCACGGAAATGTCACGGTCCCTTTCAAATTATCGAGTAAAATTTAACAAAGTTTATTCAACAAAAATTTTTTTTTTTTATTATTAATAAAAAAAAAATCCAAATTAAAAATTCTAAAATGTGAAAAAATCGACACATCTCTAACACACAATCCACGTTGCTATGAAATTTCAAGAAACTTTGATCAAAATGAAGTGAAATAGTTTTTATGCCGACAGGCACCATCATATAGAAAAAATCATAGTTTCTTAGGTTATGGTTCTAAAATATTCATATTTTCAGGATACCTTTTCCCACTTATGCCCTTCTCAAAAAATATATCGGTGGGTCTGTGAGTAGCGCAGTTTGTTTTTGCAACGAGCTTAAATGCACCCACTTAATAGAAACGTTCTAAGTCCGGTCCTGGCTAAAATTCGGAAGCTCAATTTTAGTGTGATAATAAGAACATATTGACCAATATCATATCCAGAAATCATCAAAATCCATCAACAAACAAAAAAGTTATCAAGCGTCAAATTAGGTTCTAACTTTTGGCCCACAGTGTATATTCATATTCATGTTCTCTAACAGGGCTTCAGATTTACAAAGTGAATGAAGACATCGTCAATAATTCAATAGCATATTATTATCTGTATAATACATGAAAGCTACATAATATCTTCTAAATATTCTCTAACAGAATAATAGCATGCTTCCTTCTTCTTTTTGAAAAGAATAAATTGAGTTTCTTATCGTTAATCTCTACCGCGAGTTTCATAGCTATGTATATCGAAATTTTATTTGCAGTTGCGATTTATTTTTTTTGTACACCATAACGTTCTATACAGGGAGTTACTTAATGATATGTCATAATTTTAAGGGGGAGTTCCTGGATAAATTTTGAGTCGAAAAGGTCATACCAACTGGGGTCTAAAAAGAAAAATTAAAAAAACTTTAAAAAATAAACAAAATAAAATAAAATGAAATGAAAATGAAAAAAAAAATAAAAAAAGTGAGTTCCTGTGGCAAAATTCAGTTCAATATCTCAAACCGTCCATGGAAAATGTATTAAGAACTGAAAATAAAATAGATCTTGAAAACCAAGCATTTTTAAACCCAAGTTCATATGACCTTTTCGAGATTAAAATTTATCCAGGAACTCCTCCTTGAAATTATGACATACCAATGAGTATCACCCTGTATACAGTGAGGACACGTAGGTTGGAATAAATTCATACAAAATTCAGGGCTTTGTTTTCTGGAAAAACGCTCGGACGTATCAATTTTTATTTTTAACTGTGGTTTTTTTTATGATAATTTTATTTATACAGGGTGGATCAAAAATAAGCTACGACCATCAACTTGATTTTTTCAAATGGAAACCCCCTTTTTTCATTTCATTTTCGAATTCTGCATCAAATTTTTAGTAGGTTTCATGAACCATGTCCTTAGCCTAACCCCAACAGTTATCGAGAAATTTACGATTGATCAAATCGACTGTGCTTCTGAACAATAATTGTATTTCCCGATTACTGTTGGGGTTAGGCTAAGGACATGGTACATGAAACCCACTAAGAGTTTGATGGAGAATTCGACAATGAAATAAAAAAAGGGGGTTTCCATTTGAAAAAATGAAGTTGATGGTCCGAATTTATTTTTGATCCACCCTGTATACTAGAATCATAATCATATCATTCAGAATTTCACGAAGAATTCAGAAATGAAATAAAAAATGGGGGTTTCCATTTGAAAAAATGAAGTTGATGGTCGTAACTTATTTTTGGTTCACCCTGTATAAATAAAATTACCATGAAAAAAACTGCAGTCAATAATAAAAATTGATGTGTCCGAGCAGCGTTTTTCCAGAAAACAAACCCCTGAATTTTAAATGAATTTATTCCAACATACGTGCCCTCACTGTATACAGGGTGTCCCAGCAAGGGTCGCCACCGGCCATATCTCGGAAACTACTGGACCTAAAAGTTCAGGAAAAAAAGTATGATCACCAAAGTGGCCACGAGAAAATGCTGGAAAATATTTTTAACTTCGAAATTTTGCCGCTAGGGGGCGCAATCAAAGCTTAAATATTGAAATTCGGAATTTCTCCGGAAATTCTTGGATTGAGGTATATCTTTATCAACATGGTTAGAAAACCTAGACAATTTCACGTCTTTTTGGTACAGGGCTCATTGGCGTACCGATCTTCGTGTGAGTAGGGGAAGGTAGTGAAAGTGTAATTGTTCAAGTAGCTGTAACCTATTAACGACTTGTCCGATTTTATTGCGTATAGGCTTGTTTGGAAGATAAATGTGAGTACTTTCGTATATCGTATCCAGTGATGCGTGATTGTCTCCAAAAAAGTTGCTAGAAGGCGTAATTTGAATTAAAAACTGTTATTTTCGTTTCACCGCAAAAATTTAAATGGTATGGTATAATTCTGATAACAGAATCGAAATGAAGATTAAATTTACAAGAAAAAACCTTCAAAAAAAAAAAAAAAAAACCTTAAAAACCTTGAAACATTAAATTTTACATAATTTGGACTAGTTATTATTATCAGAATTATACCATACCATTTAAATTTTTGCGGTAAAATGAAAAACACTGTTTTAAATTCAAGTTACCCCTTCTAGCAACTTTTCTGGAGACAATCACGCATCACTGGATACGATATACGAAAGTACTCACATTTATCTTCCAAAACAAGCCTATACGCAACAAAATCGGACAAGTCGTTTATAAGTTACAGCCACTTGAACAATTACACTTTCACTACCTTCCCCTACTCACACGAAGATCGGTACGGCAATGAGCCCTGTACCAAAAAGACGTGAAATTGTCTAGGTTTTCTAACCATGTTGATAAAGATATACCTCAATCTGATAATTTCCGGAGAAATTTCGAATTTTAATATTTACGCTTTGATTGCGCCCCCTAGCGGCAAAATTTCGAAGTTAAAAATATTTTCCAGCATTTTCTCGTGGCCACTTTAGTGATCATATTTTTTTTCCTGAACTTTTAGGTCCAGTAGTTTCCGAGATATGGCCGGTGGCCACCCTTGCTGGGACACCCTGTATAAATACAAGGGGATGATATAGTTCTGTGTTATATAAGTATTGGTTTATGAGTCTCACTGAAACCCATACAAGTGATACATCTTATCACTTTTTTCGAAGAGATGAAAATCCTTTTCCAATCGGAACCTGATCCCCATAGTGAGACATTATTATGTCAGATGACTACAGGGTGCCACAGATTAGAGTGCATGCATGGGGATCTCAGTTATTATACGAGATACAGGGTCGGTTGAATGGTTGCAAAGTTGTGCATTTTTATGCTCAAAAAAAGGCCGTTTTGAAATTTGAAAAATTCCGACCACTTCCGAAGATATTCGGAAAAAACCAAAATTTCGCAAAAACGTTATTATTATTTCCTGAGTTTATTCAAGAAGATATTGTTAAATGAATTACACTTTCTCATCGCCTCTTTTTCTTCTCTAGAATATGGCGGTATTAAATTGAAAATCTGACGTCTCGTCTTTGAGCGGACATCATCAAGTTCATTTTTTTACATACGGACCTGTTATCTTTTGACGTCCTTGAGGCATTGAGGTAATTAGATGAGGGTGTAGAGTAATGGGTTGCCTTAGCAACGTCAATAGTTTCAATTATTTTTCACCGATTATTGTTATTTTCAATATTTGGTTAAAATGTCAATATTCTTGAACACTTGCAGAAATTGATTCAGTTTTTTATATGATTTTTTTTTTTATTTTCCATGTCCTTTGTGGATTTAATTTAATTTCATCAAATGTATCGTTATAAGATGTTATTTCGATTTTGGTTCGGTCAATTAGGCTTGTTTAGTTGTGCAGGTTCTCTCATAAGAATAACGTGTCTAATGGATTCATGAACCAAACTTTGAGTTGGGGAGAAGACGGTTGCCTTACTAATTTTCTCTGGTATTATTTTTTGAATTTTTTTTTTTTTACGGTTGCCATACCTCAATGCATTGGGAACGTCAAAAGAATAATTGATAATAAAATAAAAAATCCGGGTCCGTATTTGAAAAAATTAACTTAATGATGGCCGCTCAAAGACGAAACGTCAGATTTTCAATTTGATACCGTCATCTTGTTCATTCATTCTACAATATCTTCTCAAGTAAACTCACGAAATAATGACAACGTTTTTGCGAAATTTCGGTTTCGTTCGAATATCTTCGGAAGTAGTCGGATTTTTTTAAATTTCAGAACGGCATTTTGTTGAGCATAAAAATGCGCAACTTTGCAACCATTCAACCGACCCTGTATCTCTTATAAAAACTGCGACCCCATGCATGCACCCGAATCTGTGGCACCCTGTAGTTATTTATATTTACTTTTTCTCCAGGTTCGTAAGTGTATCCTGGCTGTTTCCGTACTATATAGAATGCATTTGACAAATTCAACTATGACAAACCATTTAGTGTTAGTTGACAAGCAAGAAAAGCAACAAATCAATTTCCTGTACTTCACCTCACCTCCAGGAGATAAACCGTACCCTCATTATAGAACACAGCCATATTTGAATTTTGACTATTGTCATTCAGTGAATCAGAAAAAAGCTGTTTTGGTCAGATTTGCAGAAATGGCAATCAAACTGCCAGAATAATTGAAGTATTGCCGACAAACCTTTGGAAAAGTGTAGATGGAAGGGATTGTTTTGAAAATAATAGATATCAAATCCAGCTCAAATGATACATACACTTCGTTTACAATACGGAGGAAATCACAAAATTAAAAATCCAAACACACGGTAGGTATCTTTCACTCATTTTTTAGAGCTTATCTAACCGATTCGTTGAGGTTTTGTTGAAATATCACATCAAGTACCCTTTTTTTCAAAGACTTTGACACCCTGTATTTTATAGGGAACGCATTCTTAGTCATGTGCGGTGAAGAATATTATATTTATTCTAATTTTAAACGTACATCACTATTGAAGAGAATCCCTTCAAGTCAATTAACAAAATCGGACGTAGCATGGGTGTATTTTCTTAAAAACTTCTCGAGTGAAAGAACATTCATCTATCCATTAATATGATCTGTTTATTTCTCAAAAGGTTTTATCATAAGAGCGCACATGGAACACAGCACCAATTTTCCAAGTGATGTTGATAGACGATGAATTAAGATCATCTAGAAGGTTCATCTCAAAAATGATTTTTTGACCGGCAAATAAATCTAACACCCTTCTGATTGTAACCGATATATCTCAAGTAAATCCAATTTTCGTTCACGTGAAGAAAAGGAGAGGTGTCAAGTAAACCCCGCCTGGTCTTTTGAACGATGACAAATTGTGGGGTTAGACCTTTAATATCTCAACTTGTCAAAAACAATATCTACAAAGACTCTATTAGGATGACCGATGATCTATTAAACTCACATCGATTTTGCTTTTATGAAAAAAATGTTTGTATTAGTTAAGGTGCACTTGTGTAGCTTCTTCAGAACCAATAATTGAAAATAATTTTATCCAATTCTTCTATACAGTTGAAAATATTATGCAAAGTGTTTGTCCATCAATGCTACAGGCCATAACTTTTCATAGTTCAAAGACATAAGTGTAACATGAGGCATAACATTTACAATGGAGAGATATTGGAGATATTGGTACAGGGTGTTACAGATTCGAGTGTATGCATGGGAATCCCGTTAACAGATTCAAGGTCGGTTCAATGGAGGCAAAGTTGCGCAATCCTGATCTCAAAAAAATGCCGCTCCGAAACTTAGAAAATTCCAGAGACTTTCGGGGATATCCGACAATAACCGATTTTTCAAAAGTCCTTTTTTATTTGCTCCTGGATTTATTTGAAAACATAATTGAAAACGAATTACACAATTTCATGGCCACTTTTCCTGCTCTTCAAGATAGCATGATCGAAATTGAAATCCGACGTTTCGAATTTTCGCAACCATCATCAAATTTCTTTTTTAAATACGAACCGAGCTTTTTTTATTTTATTTTTAGATATCTCCACGCTCCTTGAAAATAGTGGTGCACCATTCTTCTCTTTTTTTTCAATAATTTTTGTTTATTTTTTTTTACTTTCTTCAAACTTCGGGGTTGAAGCTTCTGTATTCAAGTCAAAAGTTATTATTATTGTAACATGATCACGATCCGCCCGACGCGTTCTGGTTCAAAAACTATTTATTGATATCTCCCATATTAACTTTCTGCATTGTTTCAAAATGGCAAGTTTAACATTTTATTTTCAGAGTTATTCAAGACGAATTGAAAAATGAATTCGTATTTAAAAAAACAAGTTGAAGATGGTTGAGAAAGCTCGAAACGTCGGATTCCAATTTCGACCATGTAGATCAAAAAAAGTAGCCAAGAAAATGTGTCATGGGTTTTCAATTATTTTTTCAAATAAATTCATGACAAATTGAAAAATTCTGTTATAATCGGATATTTCCGGAAGTCTTTGGAATTTTCCAAGTATTGGTTCGTCATTTTTTTTTTTATTCAACAATGGTCGCGTTCTCAAGACGGAAAAGTTGTGGAACTGTACCGCTCTTTCTCATTATCAAGCGCAGGTAGCAGAAGAATATGTTCTCGAGCGAACTGGCAGAAGATTTGAGACCGCTACCCATGAGAATATATCAGATGTAATGACAGACTATCATGAAACTCAACAGTTGCCGATTGTAACCTCCAAATCAGAATGAGTTTCAATTGAGGCTCATGAAGAGTATCATTTTGATTGATTCAATAATACATAAATAGAACACGGGTACGTGAGCTTTAACCATATACCAAGAACCGCCATTCGAGTATAAGCACAAGTCATATTTTCGACACATCTTCCGCGTTCACATTAAGTGCGTTCGAGTTAACGCTCTGAACACTTTGTGTACAAAACTTGTGCACTTTTGCCTTTTTCATAACGCTCGGAGCATAACACACCGTATTTTAGTTTGAACCAAGCAGAGCGTTTGGAGCGCACCCGGTTTGCCTCTGGTAGGAAAGTGAAGTAGACAGAGATTTCCACAACGTACAATGAAATTTCAAATGCCACTTGAGCTCGGTGTAATTAGCTCTGCCCTGCGTTTTTTAGCTCTTACTGTATTTTCTATGTGTATATCTCCTTTTACACTGCCAACTCCGCCGAGCCTTAACTTGAACCATTGAACGACATACGTCATGCTCCTAGGATAGAGCATGACGTATGCCGATGTATGACGTATGTCGTTCTACTTTTAGCTAGACAAGGATAGAGAACGCTCTTTGTGAAAAATATGAACACGGCACTGCTTGTCAGTTGTCCTGATCAGAACGCATGTGCCTCACGCTATCGGTGAGAAAAACAGCCCTTCGGGGCTGTAATAGTAGCCAAAGCTAATGAAAATGACATAGAATATATCATTTTGGGCCTCAATCAACTCGCTTCAGCTTGCATGGCATGTACGTAATCAAATAATGAGACTGCACAGGGCGGTATTTAAAATTGGTAACTTCATAAACGTACGACATCAAGCAGTAAATCGCACATCGAATAAATGTCAAAATAGAATATACCGCATGCGGTATCACCGCTGGAAATTTTTTGATTAGCAATATCCCTCCATTGCAAATTGCAATACCGCATGCGTAGCGTTATCTTATGTCGCCAAGCGAAAGTTATTTGACGTTAACTATATATTTTATATTCTTTTTATCTACAGCATACTGGCTGTCAAATACTATGACGTTACCCCCGAAAAGCATTGAACAAGCAGCCGTATCAGGTGTTGGTCAATCGGTGCAAGAGTTTATCTTTATCAACTTTTAAATAATTTCAAAGTTTGCAAATATGAAGTTCAAAAATTGCATTTTTTAGGATTTCTTTTGGGCTGATGGGTAAGTTTGCGATAGTTCTCACTTGGCTTTTGTTTGGCAATGCATGTCTAGGGCACACCCTGTATATGTGTATAAAATTTTGATCACTTTTTTGATGCAATCATTCAAACCTTTTGCGCTGTTGATCATGCTCGCGCTATTGATCGAGCTCAAGTTCGCGTACGTGATCACTCTTTTGCCATTGGTTCTTCTTGACGCTTTAATCGGCAGTTAAAGTGTCCACGTTGTGGTTCTATGTTCACGATTCGGACATAGAGGACAACTGATTGTTAACAGCAGCGGCTGCGAATGTGTTGATTATTGTAGAGCTAAAAGCACAAAACAAAACTGACAGAAAGATGATGATGAATTTCAAATATTTCTTGAAGTGGATTACAAAGTTTTATAAAGCTTTAGAGAAAAAGACCTTGAGAACTTATTGGCACCATCATCCACTTCTGAACTTATGTCGCGGATAATCCCTGTTCCACTATCTTTATTGAGTTATATCTATCGCCTGCACCGTCAGCTTAACGCGGTTACAGATTTAGGCAAATCTTCATGTATATTTTCACTATAAAATCTCCGTTGCATACATTATGGATTGATAAGACATGATTCAATCAAAATCAAGGAGTATTGATTTATCAAATAAGTACATCGTGGTTCAATCTTCTAAACTACCGCATAATAGTATGTAGTAGCATGTAGTTTATTGTATGAATAAACACAATGTTAAACTAAACGACGCTGATTATGTGTGATAATGATATTCGTTCAAATCAGAAATGGTTCAAAACATGTTTGTGCAATACAAATATCAATTTAGTATAATATATATAATCTTAAATTCTTCTACCATTCAATGGTGTACGGCGGAACCTGTATAAGATAGGTTTCTCACAAAATGTTTCCACTTATTTCTGTCCTTCGCAATTTTTCTTGCATATATCCAGGTTTTTTCTTTTCTTTCAATCATTTCTTCCACAACTGTGTCCCATGTGTTTTGCGGTCTGCCTTTCTCCGTATTTCTCGCTATTTTCGCTTCCCATGTTCTTCTAACTGTACTATAGTCTCTTCCAGTTGTCTTTTTTGATTGTAATTGTAGTAGGTCTCCTCTTATTTTTGTGTTTCTCATTCTATCTCTCTTGGTTACTTCATTCACTCTTTTTATGTATTTTATTTCTGCTTGGATTTTACTTTTCTAACGTTCTGTCACTTAGCCACGCATGTTTCGCAGCCGTAGGTTAGCACAGGTCTATAAATTGTTTTGAAAATTTTCGTTTTTGGCTTTCTAGAAATGTCCTTATTATTTATCAATGTATTGGTCATCGAGTGGAATAGTTTCATTGTTTTCTCTATTCTCTTGTTCATTTCGATTTCATGTGTACCATTTTCCTCCATGTTCACTCCCAGATAATGGAATTGATTCACCTGTTATATTTCTATTTCATCAATTGTAATTTTTAATTCTTCTCTTTTTTCTCTAATGACATCACTTTGGTTCTCTTTTCATTCATTTTCATTCCTATCATTTGGTTCCACAAATCAAAGTCCTTCTGCAAGTTTTTTTCATTTCTTCTGATGATTGCTATGTCATCTGCGATGATTACACACTCTTTTTGTAGGTTCTTATGTCCAATATCTAATTTTATGCCTTGCTTTGTGTATTTTTAATTATTTCGTCCATGTATATTGTGAACAGCACTGGGCTTGAATATCCACCTTGTCTTAGTCCGTCTCTTGTTGTAAATGTATCTGAGTGTTTGTTGTTGGTTATGTTTGAGTTGGTGTTATGTGCATAGATATTTTGAATGACTCTAATCATCTTGTCTGTAGTGCCCCTTTCTTCCAGAGTCTCCCATAGCTTCTTCCTTGGAACTTGATGGAAAGCCTCTTCTAAGTATATGAATGCCATGTATATTGTTTTTTTTCAGTGTATTGCTTTTTGTGTGAATTGGTTTATCGTGAATATAATGGTCCTGCAAAGAACCAGAGAACCAAAAAACTAGAGAACCAAAGAACCAAAAAAAACAAATAACCAAGGAACCAAAAAGACAAGGAACCAAGAAACCAAGAAACAAGCAAATCAGAAAACCAAAAAAACCAAGGAACGAAAGAATCAAAGAACCAATGAATCAAGGAACCCAAAAACCAAGGAACCAAAGAACCAAGGGATCTGGGAACCAAAGAACCAAGAAACCAAAGACTCAAAGAATCAAGGAACCTGGACATCAAGGAACCAAATCCAAGTCCAAAAAGAAAAAAACAAATACTTACATTTGTAGCAGAACCTAAGGAACCAAAAAACCAAATAACCGAGGAACGTAGAAACTGAAGAACCAAAGAACCAAAATAGAAGAAACCAAAGAATCAAAAAATCAAGGAACTTAGAAACTATGGAACCAAATAATCACAAAACCAAAGAACTAAGGAACCATAGAACCTCAATTATCCAAGTCTTCAAATTTCTGAAACAGTATAAAACAGTAACATTTCGAACAAAATCACAAAAAAAGCAACACATGAATAATTTTACGTAAAAGTCACATTGAGCAAATGAAACGCTGCAGTCGGATGACGTAGTACTTCCCCCTGCTGTCAGGGGATCGATTTCGAGATTGATCGCCATATATCTATTAGCTCTATATGGGAACCTCTCCCATTTTAACAACAAGCGACGCTTGATGCCTGGATGAGATAGAAGATCCCGCTGTACTGTATAGTTTTGGCGTGGTTTTTGCATAAGTCTATCCTTTTCTTTCGCGAGGGGACGGACCCCTCGCGATAGAAAAGGATAGACTTATGCAAAAAACATACAGTACAGCGGGATCTTTTATCTTATCCTGGCATCAAGCGTGTGGAATTGCTTCCCATATAGTTATTAATAGAAATATGTTGATTGTCAATGATAGTTGATAACGACCGTATTGATTGTGCAATTCAGATGTTTTGGAGTTGAGAACAGTAACTATGAAAACGTGTATCGGAGTATTCTTTTAGTGTCACCCGCTCTACCCACTTGGGTGCAAGCTGGCATCGTTTAGTACAAAATCAATTTGACAACTGTCATAGTTGTCCGGAGTTAGTCGATCAAATGTCGGCCATATTGGCATAAATAAACAGACAAATAACATACAATAAATTTTACGATTTGCCCGCCTACGTTGTATAAAGAACCTTTATGCCAAATCTTAAGCCTCTAGACTCGGGGGTTTAGGCTGTGCGTTGATATATTGGTCAGTCAATAAATCAATCTCCTTTTATTCTTTTATATATATAGATTAACAAGATAAAAGAATATACAGGGTGGCGCATTAGTGTGTGGAAGTCCATTTTCTCCCTTATCAAAAGAGATAGGAAAAAATTTTCAAAACAAAACTTATAGGGTTCCAGCAGAGTCACAATTTGAAAATATTACTGTTTATACAGAGTGTTCTAGAAAACCGTGGCATCAAAGAATACACTTTTTTTGAAAAGCAACCCCAACTTTTGATTAGAAATTTGTATGATACGGTGGAGTTATTTGCCAGAACGTGCAGTGTCGTCACGCTATCGAGGATTTACTAAAATTTAGGGAAAAAACATTATGTTGGTTAATTAGCTACAAATACAAAAGATTTTAGATTGAATCTTGCGAAAATGCGTATTATTCAATGTAAGAGTCAAAGTAATTGATTTTTGAAAAAAGAATTGCTATAATTCATATAGGGTGTTTTCTACAGCAGGCCCAACTTAGCGAATCTAGAGACGGAGAAACTCAATTTTTTCAAATGGAACACCCTGTGCTCTGTTATCTACTGTTATCAAGCACCCAAAACACTGCAGCTTTGCCATAAAAACACATGTCGTAAAATGTATCGTTATCTTGCAATCTGTGATTATGTCAAGGTACCAATTAATTGGGTTTCGAGATGACAAACTCGAACGTGATAATGGATCGTTGCTATGGCAGAAGAATCCGATTCAATTACCATGACAACCAGCATCTCCGAGCATTATTAGGTGTGTTTGTTATCCTCCACTAGTGCACACGGAACTGCACTTTTCCACCATGCGGCGTTTGTAATGCTGTTTGTGCAAGTAGTGTAGAGTGTTTTTTGTTATATCAGGGTAGGTTGCCTATCACTGCACTCGCTACTCCAGGTCAAGAGGAGGTGTGACAAGTGCAGCGTGGTGTAGAATAGGGTGGGGAGCTTATTTCGTGTATTTTGTAAACAAACCATGTCTCAAAACCTGACCTCTAATAAAGTTAAACGAACAAGAAGGAAAATTTGTAGCGAAGAATCAGTGTATATCTTATCAAATGAATTGAAATGGGTGACGAAAATAGTGAAAGTGAATGTAAACAGTCATACGATAAAGACTCCGATCAAACATATGAAATCGTCTCATCTACTCAAGAGATACAATTAGAAAGATGCGAAACTGGTAAGCTTTGCATCCATTTATATTTTTTATTCTCATTCAATTTCTTTTTCTGCTTAGATTTGGAATTCGCAACACTTCTCATAAACTCTCAAAAATCAACATGAGTGGCAATCTTGATCATGATCCCAAGCCAAGCTGCAGTGGCTTATCTGGTAGAGCGATGCTAGCCTGAATCGAACCTAACACAAAACTGTTGATGTAGTATTAACTGAATTGTAGATATCAAGATGATTTGTTGAATAAAGCTCTGCCAATGCGAAAATGCTTTTTGAATCCAATATCCGCATAGGCAGGTGCCAAAAGCACCACGTCTCAAAAAACTATCTCCACACAGTTTTGCTTCTTCTGCGGTGAAGTGTATTTAAAATATTATTACGGTTAAGCTGTCTTCAGAATCAGAACTTCTAGATGAGATTCATCATCATCGTCGCAAACTTCAGACAATAATATAGTCCCAAATCCATAATACTTTATTTTACTATACAAATCATCCATCGTTTACACAGTTGTTTTGTTTGTTTATTTTTAGGGTAAGAATATCTGCAGAATCTTAACAAACGCGTTTGTTGTATCTTCTTTACACTGACAGCCATGACTTACACCAGCAGTCTGCACTACCCTACCCCACACCAAAATAACAAACACACCTATTATTTTGAGTGAAATCTCGTCAAAATTCATGTTGTAGTTAGTTGCTGCATAATACCTAAATTAAAAATAACATTTCAAAATTTTGCATGAATGAACTTTCCCAAAAAGATCTTATTGATATGGTATTCATACTTGGAGAAAGTCAACGAAACTGTTTATTGATTCTGTTAATGATAAGAATTGTTCCATTCCGATTATACAATAGTGGATATTCAACTCGATTTTAAATAAAGATCTTTAAACTCTTTCGTTTTAAGTTATTGTTCTGTTAGAGAATTTCAACACGTGGTCCGAATACCCAGCCAATGACATTTCGTAGCGTAACCTGTACCGAAAATGAAGCAGAACTCCCAATTAGGTACTATTTTGACATAATCAAAGATTGCGGGATAACGACAAATTCAATGACGTGTATTGTGATGGCAAAGTCGCAGGGTTTTGAGTGCTTTACAAAACTAGATAACAGCACACAGGATGATCCATTTGAAAAAATTGAGTTTCTTTGTCTTTGGGCCTGCTGTAGAAAACACCCTATATAAATTATAGCAATTCTTTTTTTAAAAATCAATTACTTTGACTCTTACATTGAAAAATACGCATATTTGCAAAATTCAATTACAAATCTTTTGTTTTTGTAGCTAATTTACCAACATAATGTTTTTTCCCTAGATTTTAGTAAATCCTTAAAAGCCAGACAACACTGCACGTACTGGCAGATGAAACCACTGTATCATACGTAGGATATTACGCTGAATTCAAATCTCTAATCAAAAGTTGGGGTTGCTATTTTAAAAAAGAGTATTTTTTCATGCCTAGAACACTCTGTATACACAGTAATATTTTTAAATTGTTACCCTGCTGGATCCCTTCAAGTCTTGTCTTGATATCTTTCTCCCATCTCTTTTGACAAGGAAGAAAATTGATTCCACACACTAATGCGCCACCCTGTATACATTATAATATGTACCTACATATTGTAGGAAAAACCATGGAAAGACCATAGTCGCTGAAAAAAAATGTAAGTGAGTTGTCGTCCTCGTGCTCATTGAGGTCGTTTGTTTCATGAACGTTGGTGCAGGTATCAGCACAGTGGATGCAGACTTGGCTGCAGAACAGATCTGCGCGCCTGCAACCACAACGGCTACCAAAGTGCACTTGCATGATATTTTCTGCATTACTTTGTCAGGAGCCGGGAATATCCACTCATCGCATGCAGAAACATCATGTGCTTGGCAAGATTTTGTTTTACTGCAGACTGCGGTTTATACAGTAACTGAGGCGTTTTTCCCTCTCCTGGCCTCAGCAGATACACGTTTGAAGAAGTGTTAAGACCCATCATTATCACCAGCAGATCTTTCATTATTATTTATTAGAATAGGCTTTTTGCGACTGACGATAGCAAGCTTATAACTTTAACAGTGACAAGGTTAGGGTGGCCATTCGATGAAGAAATGTATGCTCTTCAACTTTGAATACCGTAACATCCGACCTGAGCCGGTACTGCTAGGAGGCAGCAAACTTCAGATTTGTATTTAGCACCCCAAAAAACATAAAATCACGTTGAAAAACCTTCTACCGCTTTCATGTTAAAGTTATCAGATGTTCTCGTGCAGTGTTGCACAATGGGTTTGGATCCCTCACTCTATCTCTTCCGCACTCATTGTGACGTCGGCGTCAAGACTGATACCATTTTATGAATGGGACGCCTAGCAAGATTTTTTTCAATAATTTCTTGTCTCCATCAACGCATTTTTTCATTGTTATTTGAATCATGAGATCTTTGAAGTGGATCTTAGAAGACACAAGACAGAATAAGTTTCGTACATCCCAATTAGCTTTGAAATGTTTCCTCTCGTTCACTCCATCTTGCATTGCAGATTATTCGAATGATGGTATCCACATGACTGAACCATGGAAAAAACGCAAACTAAGAATAGAATTCACAAAAGCCCCGTCAATTATTATTGTGCCCGCGAACATCCCTTTGATAAAGTGCTACCCGTCCGGACAGTCATAGCCGGTGTTTTTGATGCTTGCAAGTGAGTGGAACAACGCGAAATTAGGAAAAACAATAAATGTGATCTTTGCATGATTCGTGCGGCTCGCTCGTTCGTGTCTGCTCGCGATGACTGTGGATGCTTCTTAAAGAAAACGAAGGAATTTTAATCAAAATTATGGTTATTTTTAGTAATGTTTCACTACTTTCTTAAATTTGGTTCTCCGTATCTGTTTTGGTTTTCTTGAGAACCAATCTGGATTTGTTCTTCAACAAGACGTATTGAACTACTAGAGCATGATATGAAAATCTTAACTTGATTATTCATTTAACTTGTTTACTCTTGATGAGGGTCTCATGTAAAAATATTGTTGAATCTCTCGGTGTAAAAAACCATACATTTCGAGCTTGGGAGAGGAGAGTATTATTTATAGTTTATGACCTCCTCAGCTGTTGAAGTCCTGAAAAAAAAAGACTTTCTAGCCATATCAAGAGATTTCATATGTGTTTATGTAAATAACATTTCGCTTTCAAAATTGATCCGTAATAATTAGTGTCGAAAACAATAATTCGGATGGGTACCAATACAAATTCAGCGCTTGATAAAATAGTAATTGATGAAGTTTGTTAATGAATTCCTAAAAATAATTGCAAGTAATGCCTTGACTGACAGCCAATTCAATCACACCATCAAAACCTTTGATTACCTCCTAATACCACGTAACATAAAGGAGAACACTCATCTATCTTCCATAAGACTCAATGTAAACATGCTCTGATGAGAAGTTTCATAATCTTCCTTGAATAAGATGTCATGTCAACACTAAGATTAAAAAGTTCAGAATGAATCAAGCAACAATAATTAGGCATAACTTTTTTTATCCAATACTCCACAGAATGTTTCAACAATTTTTGATTCGATATGCATTGGGTGAAATGTACTGGAACTTTGGAACATTCTGTGAAGTATTAAAATAAAAGAATTATACATTTTTTTTCATTCCAAATCATTGTAGCTTGATCCATTCTGATCATTTCGATTTTCGATTTGACATGATGTCCTCTTTTTCAAGGAGATATAAAGCTCTGTATCACAACATGTCTACATTGAATCTAATGGAAGACAAAAATGGGTGTTCTCCTTTTCATGACCATGGTATATTATTATGAATGACTAATTAGTGACATTCTCTGAAAAAACAAATTTATTTTTTTTTATTTATTCATTTCATTTATTCACATATCTATTACATCAATTGGATAAGTTTAAAATGAAAAAGTATATTACATATCACATCATGGAACAAGTAACAAGGCAAACAAATTAATTGAGTCACGAAATAAATGCATTAACTCTCATCCACAATGTCGATCGTCATTATTTAGGGTCTCATTAGTTGCAGTTTGACATTTGAGTTGAGCGTGCAATTTTTGCGACCGATTGGCCGTGACGCGCTCAAACATGTGATAGCTGTGAAAAAACATCAGTGGATGTTTGTTCTCTGTTATATTATATTCACATGCACCATTTGGAAAAAGTGGGAAATAAAAGAAACATGTTTTTCCATCAATTTCTCACTCAATTTCATACATGAGAAATTTTTTCTTTTCGATTCTCTACAAAGATAATGCTTCGGAACGCCAGTTCGTACCTGAAAGCCAAGTGAATGATAAAGTTGAGAAGATGACAAACCTTGAACATTCAAATCGATGATTGCCCTCGCATTACGATAGTTTTTTGAATGATCAAGATTCCTTTCATTGTTCGGAAATAGTTATTTACGTTACTAAGGCGGTAAATGACTTTTTAAATTACGAGTCAAGATGTTTATGGACGAGGCGACGAAGGAGCCGAGTCTAGAATATCTTAGTAGTTTAATGACATATAACGGCTGTGTATCATACATTGTTTTGTTTCATACTGTAATAACTATTTTTAATCGGTTTAAAGTGCTTTCTCCTCAAACCACACACTTAGGGTGGCAGTCCACCACACATTGGTACCATGAGATGGCGCCAGCCAGACCATGTAACAACTTATGTTTTTCCTATCTGATATACTTCACCAACCGTTTATGTTAAGTGAACAAGTTGCAAAATGGACCAAATTTTCCATTAAAGCTGCGAAGCGCAAATCGGCGGAAAGGTATCAAAAGGAGTTTGAGGCTTTCTGCGAATGACGCAAAATCTTCCGTGTAGATAAGACAGTGAATGAAAATATCGTGTTTGGCGCCCGCCAAACCGTGTTACCATGTTACCAATGCAATTTCACTGTCTTTGATTATGCAAAATGTCATTTTTGGAGTAGTCAAGTAATTTTTTTTTACAGTCTCTGATGATGTGAAGTATCATTTACTGGACTGGTTTTGGGTCCGGTAAATGATACTTTACGGTACAGTATGAAATAAAATATTTGAATCCGTTGACATATTTTTTACCGGAGTGGTTGCGTTCGACCAATGTGTGTACCAAATTTGGATTATTTCCGTCAACCATTGCCGTCGGTTTTTGCGACACTCATCAAACAGATTGGCACCAAAGTTTGTGTTGCCTATCGTACGCTTCTCGATTTTCTAGCTTTAGCCTACTGCTTTATGTGGTGATGGTGTGGATTGGTATTTTTACAAACAATCGGCTGAAGATATGGAATAATTGAAACATGGTTCGAGAACGTGATGATTAATCAATTTTCTACCTATCTAAGATTGAACTTGTGGGCTTTTGACCTAGCATGAAATCTGTACAGAAATTGGAAATATACCCAGATAAGAGGACAATGCATGTTCAATAATTGTGATTAAACATAGATTTTACTGGGTCTTCTCCACGACGCCGACGGCGACGTTCCGTAAGCACTTCATCTATTTGTAGATAACGTTTCACTCTTTTCAACATACAATTACCATTGATCAATTTTTTCTCTTCACACGATACCCTACGACAATGGATTTCACTTTGTTAATTTCTATTTTCTGACTCGCTTGGGCTCAGAGATAAAGCATAGTTTTGAAATGAGAAATCTTAGAAACTTTCTTTGTACTCCTCATAGTAAGCGATGACCTGCATTCAAAGTAGTCACCTATGGGTTTACTGCATGAACACATCCAGGAAAGATTGGCGGTACCTGACGAGTGTAACTCAAAATTCACGAGAAAACCTCTAATTTCACCACTTAAATGAAAGTTTCCTACCGTTTCTGCTCTACTGTATCCCGTTTAGACAAAATAACTCTTTCGCGAGATGTATTCGCTTCCGATGGAAAAATGGATTGATCATCCATACTTCATACACTCAAAATAATATGGAGGCCTGCAAGTCAAGATTGTCAAGTGACTCGCCAATCTCATTTCCATAGGTTGACGCGGACATATGAACAGTGTTCGAACACGTCGGGTTTTGCATCAGCAAATATGTTGTTGTTACAACACACATAAAGTATTTTAGTTCGAAAGTCTGAACTATCCATATTGATACTTATATAACCACTGGAGCGTATTACAACGACAGACCATCACACACATTGTATGAGTTCTCCATAAGTGTCGATCCTGGATTTGCTATTGAAGTAATACCAAGAAATTTAATATATCTACCAGTTACCACAGATGAAATTAATAACATTACGCTAAAAATTTTAGATCAGAATTTTGAACTTGTGGATTTTCGAGGCAAGGAGATAATTATTAGATTGGAGCTAAAAAATGGTCCTAGTGATTGAAGTCTATAAAACAAACACCTCCACACAAACGGAGTCAGTGTTGAGATCATTCTCAACAAGTAAGAAGCTCGCGCGCAGAAAATTGGGTGGACATTTAACCAGCGCAAATAAGCACTTTCTACAAACGCTTGGCTATGTTATCAAAACGTCTTCTAGACGTCTATAGGAAATCCCAGGATGATGATTCCATTAACCACATTGAAACGCAAACATATCTACCGTTTGTGAAATCATTTTTGAACAATGATAATCTTGAGATAACAATCGACAAAAATGACGTTTGGCTACAGATGTCCGATGCTGCTCTAATCATTAAAGGAAAAGTGCTGAAAAATGCTGCAGGAACAGGGACAACCCAATTGGTTTATAATGCAGGTGGATTCCTGTTTGACTCAATCACCTACGAATTGAATGGAATTGAGATGGAGCATGTTGAGAATCCTGGCATCGTAAGCTTGATGCGGGGATATCTTTGTTATGATACTGATGCCACCAAATATCTCCATATAGCAGGTTGGAGTTACCCCAAAAATTTGAAAATGAACGACGACAACAGTTTTCATATGCGTATCCCACTACGCCATTTCTTTGGTCTATTTAATGACTACAGGACGGCCATTTGTGGAAAACATACAATTGCCTACAAACATCTCAAGATGACTCTACTGCTGAAATCTGGTAAAGTTCTCTATCAAGCCAGATTTATTTCGTCGTAGGCTGGCTCCGTACGTTGACTTGACTGTCCAGCTTGACTAGTTTGTTGTGCGTCAAAACTTTGGTTTAGGGTTGGCGCAATTTGAGTCAGATTTGGTCAGAGTCAACATCAATAATATGTTCAATGTAAAAGTTGCTGTGGGTGCGACTGGTTTCAAAATAATGTATGCAAGGCTAGTCTGTTTACTCATTGATTTGTTTGATAAGCAGAATATCAGTGATGAAAGTTCATTAGTTCAGTAGCAAATTAAAATCAAACATATCCACTCACATTCAAAGCTACAGTGCTACAGTTCAGGAGTCACTCCAATAAAGCTCATCCTTGGACATTTTATCTTGTGATAAATTGTCCAGTTCGGAGTTATTTTGGTTCAGCCAAATTGTCCGCGAGACCAAAACTATCAAACTTTTTGTTCTGACAACATTGTTATGATTTTTCTGATCTTTTCCTCATTCCCCATAGAATTTTTTTCTCAGAATTTTCCCCATCACGACTGAACCACGTTTCAAATCCTCGTTACATCAGTGGTGAAAATCTAAATCTCCTCTGTCTCTCTACAACCCTGTTTTTCAATGTTATTTTCAAGCCTGTTACACAACTTTAACTCTTGTTATCGGCTAGCTCACCAAAAGAAAGTTCAATGAGTTTATTTATCAATAATTTGCCTCATCAACAAACCATTAAGAAATTTTACTCAGGGTGTTTAGGTCCGGGCATGAAGTGCTGACTTGTTTTCGTAGGTGTGTGCGTACAACAAATTAAAATCATTCTAACAAAAGAACAGTCTATTAACTGACAAATAAGTTGACAACTTCAATAAGTTTATGGTGACCTCTGTTGGGTGTGTGTGTACCTTGTGGCTCTCTCGTCAGGAACGGATATCCATCAATGGTGGCAGGTTGTTTGAGTGTGTCTGGACAGGATCAGCTCCACTGTGACGTCACATTAGAGTATCTCCACAAATGATCCAGCACCTGAAAAGAAAGTACACACAGTAAGAGGTTCACCAACAGTGTCAAAAAGTGTGAATCTGAGTACCGAAACTGATGTTGATGAAAACCCAGCTCATTATTCCTCAGATCCACTTGATAATACAATTGAAAATAAGTAGGTAAAGATAATTAAATTTTTAAGCAAAATACAGACAAAATATTTAAGTGTGTCTCAATCAAAACAAATTCAAAAACTCAATTGATAAATGGAAATTCCAATCAGGAAATTTCCCAAAATACAAAATAAGGTGTTTAGATAAATAAGAATTGGTATTGATTATTGACTAACCAATCCAATCTTTAACATCAATGAAAAGAATCAGGTATTTTAGATAAGAAGAGAAAATTCTCGTCCCCTGAGACCCAGTGATGTACTTCGCAATTCAAAAGGCAATTAAGAGGACTGCAGGACACTTTAAAGAGACTTGAAGGTAATTAAAGTTGAAGGGGCACAAAGTAAGTAAAAGAAAGAGAATGTGACTTTGAAGAAACTTGGTTATATTGAACAGAGACTGGGCTGTTTCACCAGACAAGATGAGTCAAAATCTTCGTATAAAGACTGCCGAAGCAGAGATATAAAATATCTTAACAAAGCTCTGACTCACCTGGTCAAGTTTTCCAGCGATAAAGGACCCAGTACTCGTGTTCACCAATGCTTAAATTCCAGGTAGAGGAAAATATAGGTATAGGTAGGTTTCTGGCTTAAGGTGGGCGTTTCGCGGTCACGTGTCGGCAATGTGATTTAATGATTTGGTGGAAGCGTCAGAGGTAGATTATTCGAGGGAAAATAAACCTGACGTGTCTGACACCACCTCGACACCGACGGGGAAATTCCATAATTAGAGATATTTTTTCAGGTACATACACAAAATTTTATTTTGTGGGCAAATCGAACACCCCCCGCTATTACTTGGTTTATTCTGGGTGTGTATTCTTGTGAATATTATTTTCGGATGCGGATATGTTTTTGTGGTTGCCTTCGACCATACCAAGCGTGTATGGTCGAAGGTGGTTGCCGGTGAGTTTGTGTTTTTGGTGAACTTTTCAAAGTTTTTCTGGATCTTTGAATAAACATTATAGACAATTGATTTTTACGAACATTGGAGTATTTTCCGTTGTGGTAAGTTTTTGAAAGAGTAATCATTAGATAAGTAACATAATATCACTATTTATGAATATATATTTCATATGTATGTACGAGCACAATACATAAATATCGCAATTCATCAGTTTACGTGTCCTGGCGATTGTGTTTTGCTCTTTTTCTAAAAAAACTTTTTTCTGTGTAATTTTTGATAAAATTGGCCATCACTGTTCAAAATATACTATAAAATTATATACTTTCTGAAAATTGCACAATTATTGAAGAAAAGATAGTCTAGCTATAAAATTGTGAACTAGGCAAAAATAACCAATAATTATTCATATTTTTCTCAAAAATCTGGGTTGCTATGTTGCTAAGATATTGTAGAATCCAGTTCAACGCAATGTAATTTTCATGAGACTTTGAACTTGAATAGGGTTGAAAAAAAAATCACTCAATCAATTTTTTCAATGTTGCAAAGATTTTTTTTTCACCAATGATACTACACGTGAAAAAACCTAAAACTTTTTTATTTAGAGTTTTTTTCTATCATTTATAATAAAGAGCTCTGTAGTTGGGTGTCAAAATATAATGCGAATAACCCTGTACCTTCTATGTCCTCGATGGTCATCTTGTTCATTAATTGTCTATTCGATTTACTTAGTTTTACTCTAAAAGAAATTCGTATGAATGTTTTTTGATCCGTCAATAATTATAGGTATTTTAGTGTTGGGCGTTGGGCCATTATTTGCATGGTAAATCGGGGTGACGCGACATATAGCGCAGTCGAAAGTAACAATTTTCCTGTAACCATCCTTCGACCATACACGGAGCGTGTATGGTCTAAGAGCAAACTCATATAACTTTAACTGATTTGAAAAGACATTTGTGAGAGGAAAAAGTGCGAAAACTGAATGTTTTTTCATAAAGTTATGGACACGGAGCGAATAGAGGTGGTGCTGAGTGGAGTAAATAAACAATAACTGTATGAATAAAAATACATAATGCATACAGTAGGACTGAGCAAATGAAGTAAAACAGCCTGAAATTTGATTAAACTTGAATCCTGCATCAGTTACTTTTTCATGATTCCCTCAAAAATGGGACATTTTTTGCTAAGTCCAAAATTTCAAAGCTTACTATCCTTTGTTCAACTAGAGGGGTGACAAATTATAAGAAAAAACCCTGTACCTATGTGAACGCTCATTTTTATGAAAATAATCTATAACGAATCTTTCTTTTTTCAATTTTCCTATCAATTATTATTTTATTCGGCGACTTTGTTCTACAGCAATTTATAATTAGAATCAAATCACGATAAAAATTGAAAAAGAAAACAAAATATTTGAGGTGTTGATACTTGCATTTCATCGTCATATTATTATCAAATCGTGGAAAATGTAAATAATAATATTCTTTTTTCATTCCCATAAATTAAATAGGTAGGTACTTTAGTAATTTGGAAAAAAGTCAATACCTGGAACCATCGATTTGTAGTCCTGAATATAAGTAGGTAACTGTCAAATATAAGGCTGAAGTACTAAGACATTTTTATGGAAAAGTAATTCATATTTTTTATAGGTAGAGTGTTTATTTAAAAAGTTACCATCCACGTTGTGCGAAACTAGACAGATTTTTGAAATTCGACGAAACAATTCACATACCTATTGGGGGGAAGTTATATTATTAAAAATTGGATGGTGCTAGTTCAACCTCCCTAACACCCAGTGCTTGATGCCATTGGACGCGGGTGATGATTTTTTTCAAAAAGGAAACCCTGTATCAGTATTCAGATTAGGTACAGAGTGTTTCATTATCTTTGATAACATTTTAATCAGCTGTAACTTCTTTGTTTTTGAAGGTATCGAAACGAAACAAATATCAGATTGTATGGTTCTCTAGCAAGTTTTTTTTCTGCACAAAAAATAATACAAAAGACTAACGATTTTCTGAAAAATTGACCCGACTTATGTGTTTTTTTTTTAAATGGTATGCCCTGTATAATATTGGATATTTCGATTCCACACAAAATTCTAAGTATATTTTATAGAGCATCTCATATACCTATCTTCAACGGTTTGGGAGAAAATGTCGTCGAAACATTTTGCAAAAATTGAATGGTTCACATACAGACAATAGTGACAATCATAAAAACGTGTAATCACATAACACCTCGTGTAATGAGCAAACTCTGTGATTTGTCAAAGTATTTCAAAGGCGATATTGTAGAATCTAATTAGTTTTTATTGTTCATGGCACACTTTGCGATCAATAAGAAGACTTCAAAATTTTTGTGTGACAGGTTTCGACGCCATTTCCTCACAAACCGTCGAAGATGAGTATATGTTAGGCTTTATAAAATATACATAGAATATTGGGTAGAATAGAAATGTCCAATAATACAAATAGGTACAAGGGCATTTCATTTAAAAAAATATAAGTTAGGTTATTATCTCGGAAAAATGTCAGTTTTTTGTTTTATTTTTAAACAGAAAACAACTTACGAGATAACTTTACATTGAATGTTATCAAAGATAATAAAACACCCTGTACCTACCTATATTATTTTTCTATGGCCGTCTCATAAAACGGCTCACTCAAGTACATTTTCTACTATTATTATAGGTAATTTCATCACAGCACACAAAAAAAATATCATTTCTCTTGGGCCCATTCATCAGTCTCGAGAATCAGGTCCAAAGCAAACCCATGTTCTGTACTGTAAATACAAAACGTACAATACAAACATAGGTAATACAGGAATCTATAAATACGAATTTCCGAAACCCCCAAATCGATAATGTTCAAATTACAGTTTTCTCTACATCATCACTCGCCGCATCTATGAGTGAAAAGCTGAACCCCAGAAAAATGCCAAATCGTGGTTCCTACATGACCTACCCACAGATGATTCCTTTCCATCTCTGTTATCCTATGCAATATGCCCCATCTTCTTTCTTTGTCTACTGTAAACCTTGGAAAAATCCCAAAATTTTTCACAAATAGTTTCCCCATCCAAGAACGGATTGTTTGTTGATCAAAATCGCAATGTTATATTGATACGCAGATCCATGTGCCTCGAATAAATTATTTTGGTGATGAAAAATGAAGAAATAGCCGAGAAAACAGCGATTGATGTGACCGTTTCGATACATCCAAAAATAGGTCATTTTTGATTGCCCAGAAAACTCTTCAAATTGAATCTAGCTGATTCATGTTACTTCATTGGAATAGTACATCATTGTACATCATGTACATAACATGATCGCGTCTCAAAGTTGTGTTGTTCTCCCGAATTAAAACATCTAGTGGGTCCATGTCGGGAATAGGAGAATAACATTGCGATACGCCCACCTTAAGACTACTCAGTCCACTTCCATCGATCCACTACCAGATCCAACAGAAACACTCCGGAATCCAGAAGTTGCACTTAAGCTACCTACCAACGTGTTCAGGATCCAGGTGGAACTGTGAAACGTAAATCCAGGCAGTCATCGTCTTCAATTAGTGGTTTAACCGAGTTTTACTTCAATATAAGCCAGAAAATGTGAAAAAGTGAAGATAAGCGTGCCCACGCGTAAAATGGCGTACACTACGCACTAATTATGCAAAAATAAACACGTATGCAGTGTACAGGTATATTAGATAAAAGGTTTAGATAAGTGTGCCCGTCAAAGCAAACCAAAGAAAGTAGGTGAAAGATAAATTACCTCAAAAAGCGCCTACAAACCCCTTGTACAAAAAAGTAACACCCTACCGGTACAATGGTCTCAGGAGGAGAGAAAGAGTTTTTCACCTGTTGAAATGGATTGCCCTAAAATTAGCACCTTGTGCATCAATCGATACCCTTCATGCACATTCATTGGCCGAAACACTCACATGGTACTGTATGATATCAGAAGAACCATCTGGGAGGTATAATCACTTCAGTACTTGACAACACAATCAATTACTGCTAATTACACCTACAACACCGGGTAATCAATTAACCGATATCAACAAATCAAACTAACCCCAAATTAGCACATTATAAGTGTAAATAATCGTCAGCTGTATACGATTTTAACATTTCGAATTATATTGCTCTTTGTCTTGCACATTGGGTCCAATTCGCAGACGGTGTTGATCGGATCATAATCCTCATAGAGTAAGTATTGATTTTCAGCCTACGTTCATACAGGTGTAGCAGGTGTATTTCGACATCGACAATAATTCGACGATATCGCGGTGTTGCCAATACGAATAAGTAGTACCAGGGTGGATTGTGAAGATGTAAGGCGATGTTACGGGAAATTAATGGATTTACCGTGACAAGCCTCTTACTATTTATTCTGCGCATCAAATCTGAAATCTGGTACCTTTTGGACTCGACGGTACTGGACCACATGAATGCCTTTTTGATTATAAGAGACTATACTGAATCACTCTCCTATCTTCCTGATGGTTCACGTAGCCTACCTTTGGAAGCACATCTCGAGAAAATGTTATTAAGTGGACAAAATGAGAACTGACATCAAACCGGAACTCACCTGTGACAAGACCTTGGGCTTTTTTGACCTTTCCGGAATCCACCATCACAAGGCCCCGTGTTACTTTTTGTCGGTGAGTCATTCCAAGTAATGTCATCCAGATGGGTTCGAGTCGAACTTCTAGTTAACCATTATTCCATTGTGGCTCATATCAACAACAACTCACGGATTCCAGTTCTCTGAAAGGAATCATTGCTTATGCAATTTGCCTGTGATCACATTAAAACGTACAATGGATAATATCTGACGGTGGAGATACCTCACTTTACTTACCATATTGTGACTTCATTCATATTATTTATTGCGTGATTATAAACCCCATTTTGGTGATCACGAAAATCGGCGTCATATTGTGTGTACGTATGATCTGGTTACTGTGTAGTAATTTTATCTTGCTCTTATTTCAATTGGATGTAACTTTTTTATTCTAAGAGATGGAAAGACGAACCAAACATTGAATTGATACCACACCAAGTTTTTTGTCATGAAGAAAACAAAGGACGGTTGTTTTGTGGAAAATACCAACACGACTTCGATTTTTTCAAATCGTTCACCCTGTATATTGATAGTGCGTTGGATAGCCCATTCTATTCTGATTCCAATGATGTACGACACTTTGTACTTTGGATAAGAAGTTTTCGACATATTTGAAAAAACGAAATTCATGAAATACCATAATTTCAAATATGTATACTAGTTTCAATCAGTAAGGTACTATGTTTCTTTTTTCTTATGACAAAAATCGAAGTTTTTTTTCATAAGAAAAAAGAACAAAAGACCAGATACCGTACTAGTCAAAAATTATAATTGAGATTATGGTATTTCATGAGATTTGTTTTTCGCGAATATGTCGAAAATCACTTATCCAAAGTATAAAGTATTATTTATTATTAAAATCTAGATAAAATAGACCACCCAACGCACTATCAAAATACAAGATGTACCATTTGAAAAAACCGAAATCGTGTTGGTATCTTTCACAAAACAATCGTATTTAGTTTTTTTTCCTATGACAAAAAACTTGGTGAGGTTCCTTGAAATTAACTGTTTGGTTCGTCTTTCTATCTTTCAAAATGAGAAAGTTATATCCAATTGAAATGATAACATGATCAAATGACCACACTGTACTCACATCAACATATTTACAACATTCATAACAGCACTGGATTGTGAAAGACCAAAAAAGCTTGTGAATAAACTACTTTCATCACCATAATTATTGGTTTTTGGGAACTGTTTTGATTTAAAACTGTCACTTTAAGTAGGATGAACTATAGAATCGAACAGGTAAGGCTATTGGGTTCTATCGCAATTCATCGTAGTAAGCAGAGTTTGGAGTTTGGTGAATATTGTTTATCGCAAGGATTTAACTTTGCTTCTCAATTTTTTGATTTCCGTAAAAAATCTTATTGAAATTATTGTTTTACACCTCTGACGACTGTGTTAGGTAGGCTATCCGATCAACTTTCTTTTGAAGTTATATTTTTAACTGTTAAATAGTTTTCACCCTTCCTGTCACTTTATTTAGGAGAAAATCCCTGGAAACGCCTCCCACCATACCTCTCTTACCGTTAAGCAGTTGCAGGCAAAGTTTTTTTTAAGTAACAACCCCAAACAAAACAAGCTTGTGAAAGTTGCCATGCCTCAGAAATTTCATTCAAATTTTTGTGTTTTTTCATCATCACAGCATAAATAAGAACCACCAGTATAACTCCCACATTATTATTGTATCGGAGTATTCCGACATGCAAGACGTTTTTCGAATTAGAAGCCATCAGCAGTTGACATGGATCATGTCGTTGTAATGGTATCAAGTCAAGACTACAATATGCGGACTTAAATGTTTTTTCTCTGCCAACGTCATTTTTGTGAAACTCTCTCGTTTATTGGGAGATTCATTACCTTTAAAACACAGGTTTTACCATATTTCCTAACAAAAAATGATAATGTCAACAAATTACTCATACATTTTGTATCTCTTGAATTCATGCCCAACCAAGCCGAGTTTCGGAATACTCCTTATCAGTCCCCGACTTCTAACCGAAGAGACAAAAAACAGGTCAAATTTTCATCTCCTCAAAGGAGTGGAAGTAAAGAGTGCTGGTTCTCATTTATGCTGTGATTGGATTCCACAATTCTGACTCTCCATGTTTCAATTCCAAGAACTTGGGAACGTCGCATATTTTATCAGACTACATTTTACACCTTCTAATTTGCAAAGCGACTGCTTGAACCGGACAGAAAAAGCGCAAAATCAAAGAGATTGAACAAAGAGGAGACGTCATGTCAATCAATTTTACAGACATGCAAAAGTGGCTTTACTAGGCCGGGCTTAAACAGCACCAATTTGGCGCTGATTCCAGGGGTGGACTACCGCAGTTAATTTTCTTAGATAAGAGAAATAGAGGATACCTCGCAATGTGAGTGATTCTGTAACCGTTTTTGGCTCAAAGTAGATAATACATAAAAGAGTTTGTCATACCCAGGAACCGAAGGAAAAAATCATCAAACATAAGTAGTTTGTATGTACGGGAAATTATCGAAAATTCGGCACATTCAACTGGATAAAACTCACTTATGAAATGTTATACCAGTAGTGTCTTTCTTATCAAAGGCTTGTCGACTAATAGGCCTGTTAACCTTTCGGAAGGAAAAAAATCGGTACAGGGTAAGCGCAGTTGCAGAGGGTAGAAAAAAGCATAATCAAAGCTGGAAAAAAAATTCAACACCTGAATGCATGCAGAGGAGGAGTGGTGGGGGTTGAAAGAGGTGAAGAATGATTTTTTGTGGCGTTATTACTGATTATTACTGATGGAAAAAAGTTGAATGAGAAAAGAAACTAGAAGATCTACAATTGTTTGTCCCACAAAATGTTCACATAACCTTAAAAAAAAACTGAAAATTCGATATTTTGTCATATTCATTTTCTCACCAAAATGTTTTTCCAATTATTTATTGAAATACGGATCAAAAATGTTAAAAATGTATTATCGATAACCTTATCAATAAATAATCAACATGTATGGATGATTTTCATGCATGTTGCTTTGATGAAATGACTCAATGATAAATGCAAACAAAAAATAATGATAATAGAATGTGCTATGATCATCAAATTTTTGGATATGGAAACGATAAGATCATTAGAATTGTATTATTTTTATGCTACCTTATTAGAAAATGTTATCTTCTTCCCACATCTGAGGAAGGAATTAGTATATTGTAGTCCTAGGCGGTAAAGTGACATTTTTCCAGGCTTACAAAAAAGTACAGGTCTTCTTTCAGCCTGGCGAGCTTTAGCGAGGCCGGACACTCCTTGAAGCCCGAAAAAATCACTTTATCGCCGTGGTCTACACTCTATTTTTCTGCTCACAGAATAACAGAAAAAAAAGTACAGGACTTTATAAAAAAAAAGCATGCCCGAGCTGGGATTTAAACCCAGGTCTTTCCGTACGCCAGGCTAAGATCGAACCACTTAGCCACCGAGGCCGGAAAAAGTCAAATTCCAGGTTTTAGCCGCCATGTTGCATTTGTCTTGTATCTTGTATTAGTCACTGTAAAACAAACCGGGACGGTAAAGTGTGAACTTTACTTTGTATCCTGAATGTATAGGATTTAATTCACTTAGAATCCATAAGAAATATCTGAATGAGATGTTTATTACATTCCATCAAATAAAAATATACCTTTCATGCTTCAATCACATGCATTCAGGAAATATTCTTGTTATGCCCCATATTAGAAATAGTTGGAAAAAATTTTCACCGCCTAGTCATTTTTCACTACTTTGTCGGCCCAGCCTTAGAAAGTCCCACATTCTCGTCTCTCTGGCGTCGGTAAAGTTTAGTTTTGATGTGGTGTCGGCACCAAATGTTTTTTTTTTTTTTTCTTGGAGGAAAAGAGCCATTATTCATAATTTTTTTGTGCAACTTTAGCCCTGTTTTGGTTCCAAAGTTGTAGCGAATCCAAACTGTTCTGGAACCATCTACACATGTGAACTTCAATATTATCATGGCAATATTGAACTGCGCATGTGTAGAACAGATCGGAACTTCTTCATTTTGGAACCAAAATAAAGCTTTTGGCTTTCTTAGAAGGACTAACATTATGCGCGACCACCCTTATAAACGGTACAGGAAAAAACTATAAGTATACCTTTCGCTGGAGTAAAGTGTTTTTTCTCCCTTGGTATGTATATGGCTATTTCGCAATTTGATCTGGATAGTTTATTGAAAGAATTACTCTAATATGTACATTCTCTACAAAAAATTATTTTAAAAATTTCAAGAAAGTTCCAGTCGTTTGATTTGAAATTATACTTTCACCCGTTCTTCATTTTCTTTATCCTTTTGGGGTTCTTCATCCTCTTGTTGTTCTTCTTGGTCTTCTTCTTCTTCATCTTCTCGTGCAGGTTTTAATTTGGTCTCATCATTCCGCTCCTTTCGTTTGATACGGTCATTTTTCCGACAACTGCATCTCGAAGTACTACAAACTTTCTCACAACAACAAGAAATGTTTTCGAGCTAACTTTTGCAAATCATTTTTTCTTCAATTTACTTGCAACAGCACTCCTTGTGGTGTTCTCAATGAGGATCTCCTCCAACCCTAATCCATTGAATTTTTTCATTTTCAATGACTGGGGTTGAAAATATATCCTGAATGGATGCTGCATCGCAGCTTCATCACTGGGAGGTCATTCTACTAGCTTGAAAGTGGATTTTTCCAAAGCTTCTTGATACATTTCATGAATCTCTATTCATGTGCAACATTCACTTTTTTTTTGTACAATGGCTGAATGCAATGACTCCACTGCTATTTTTAGCTAGCAATCATCCCGCAGCATCTTTATTACAAAAAACATCAGATAGATAATCAAATTTTTGATAGCTAATAGTGACTTGATTTTAGCTGTATTTTCTTTTTCAGTAAATGTGACGTCACATCCAGGGAAACAATGCAAGAATGCAGAGGATGCTATACATTCATGCGTTTTTTTCAAGACGGAACATAGGGATTTCCATGTTACATTTTCAGACCCATGTTAGCAGTACTCCTATTCAAAGTACACAGCTGAAACTTGTCGTAGATAAACTCTGGTGCCTAGAGATCATGTTATTTCATCAATTAGCACAGAAAAGATTAAAAAAAGATAAAAAAAATGCTTTTAATAATTGGAAAGTATTACCTTTTTACTAGTTTGTATTTGCCATTGTCAACCAATAACTAATTTGTCAAATTGTGATAACATTTATTTCTAACAGTATAATACATGCGATAAAAAATCAAACAATATTTCTTGGATAACCTGTTCAAAGTTTCCTCTATTCACTCCCAAGCAGTATTCTAAACGGTCATTAAAATGAAAATGAAATTTTTTGGTTAAAAAAATTGACAATGAAGTAAGTCTCGTCAGAAAATTTGTTGTCATCGTCATATACAAGGCATGTTAAAAGTATCACTTCCTGAGAAATTAGAGCATTTTTTAAGTCTTTTTCCTAGGTATTCTGGCGTAATTGATGAACTGACGCAATCTCGAATCACCAAAAATCATCTTTGGCAAGTTTCAGCTGTGTACTACGAATGGAAGTACTGCTAACATGGGATTGAAAATTCAACATGGGAATCCCTATGTTCCGTCTTAAAAAAAACGCACTGTATACTTCCGATTAAGGTTATTGCTGAAGCCATCAGAGGTGTGATAACAGTGTCTTGCATTTCCTGTATCTGGTTTCCAAACGTTAATATCTAGATCATCAACAGTTATGAGTTTGTTGATGTATCTTCCACATTAATACCATTCAATCCTGTTTTTTATTGAACTCCAAAAGGAGTTTATTCATAGTGTTTCCATGATATCATTTAGATACATTTCATGGTTGATTCTTTTCTGATCCGTATTTCAATGAATGATAAGAAAATTTCAACTTCAGTAAGAAAATGAATATGAGCCAAATTCGGATTCTCAGTTTTTCGAAATTCACGAAATATTTGTCCAATGAAGTGATATACTTTTATTCTCCCATATGAAAGTTGAAGTGCCAACAAAACCTCGTCCGAAGTCTCGAAAGTGAAGAGAAAAAGATTGTCCAGAGGGTTGAAAAAAATGCATTCTTCGCAAAATATTGTTAATTACTCAAGAACAAAACACTTTTCATCAAAACAAAAATATCCACTTATTCGGCATAGGAGTAAATAAGATTCCACTAAGTTTTGTAATTATGAGAACATTTTTTGAAAACTAAAACACAAAAAACGAAATACTCAGTTTTTCTCATTTAACTAATCAATTTTGAGGTTATGTGAAAATTTTATTGAATAAAAGTTGTGGATTTTTTTGTTGCCCACAACTTTCTCATTCAACATTTTTCAATAAAATCAGTAACAACGCCGCAAATCGCGAAAAACCATTCTTCACCTCTTTCAACCCCCACCACTCCTCCAACTGCGTTTGTCCTGTTCCGATTTTTTTCCTGATTTGATTTTATTTTGAAGTGATTCGCCTGGCATATACCACAACTAAGCACTGCACATGAAAACTTTCGCAATATGTTAAAAGTTCTCAACAGATATTCAAACCAGTTCAAAAAAAGGCACAATCCTGACAAAACCAGCCACACAAAACGTCAACAGACACTTGACAAACTCGCAAAATATGGGATACTGGGGATATTGATGACGGAGAACTTAGATAATAGCTTTGTTTAAAAAAAAAAAATAATAAAAATTTGAAAAATCAAGCCGTTGTGGACTCATGTTCATGTCACGAACTTTCTGTCTATAAATTAGTCATAGATTTACCCATTCAAGTTTTCACAAGTACTTAGTTTACACCCTGTATATTGGAAAAACGTTGTTGGCCTCTCCATTGTCACCTATGTGTTGAACTGGGGGTAGTCACAGTGGTTTCCATGTCAGACGTTGGCTCTGGCGGAAACGAACTGAAATTTTGACAATCCTTCTACAATTTGTTGGCAACACTGTGAACATGAAACCTAGAACTTCCATCAATGCTGGTATCCAAGTGTGAAGCAGGGTTGAAGGTAATAAAACCCTCGATTTCTGATAAGGAACATTTAGAACTGATAAGAAAAGAAACGGAAGTGAGAAAACTCAATAGAAAACAATTAACGAAGTCACTTCAAATATCCACATTTTTTAAATCTGGGGTGCTCAAAAATAATACATCATTAAAATCACAATATTATTGGTTGGTCTCCGATATAAATAGTGTCTAGACCTCTATTAAAACCGCATTAATAACAACTACTTGATCCATTCATCAACTTCATGCACCACAACAGACCTAGGAGAAATTTACAAAGAGTTTTGAACGTTGAAGTCATTTGGGGGTCACGAAATGATACCACTTTCCCAGACTCCTCAAGTTTGTGGGATTGGATAGCTTCTCTTATGTTTGTGTCATGTATTGAGCTTGACATACGCAATAACACCATATTCAACATCGCGCTTTGTAGATGCAGTATACACAGTGTGTAAAAAGTCCCGGAACAGTGAATTATCTCGAAAATTGTGCACAATGCAATTTTTTGAGATAGATTATTCATTGTCCATTTCTTAATTGGTCTTCTTAATATTCAGATATCAATATTTTTACCAATAAAATGAATTTTTTTTTATATCTACAACTCATACCAAAAATTATGGCAATCGGCTGCCACTGTGAAATGTCGAGGATGTCATCACACGATCTAGATAAACATAATATGCTGAAAGGATGTATTCAGCATAAGATTCGTTCTAGAAAGTTTTTTTATCTAAATTTAGTCCGTCTTTGATGGAGTTTGAGTTGGGAGGACTATATCGAAAGCGATGATCTCTTCTCTCAGTTACTTAATAAGAAAGTATAAAGATTTAATGAATTAATCTCATAGTCTCAGAACATTTTTCAGCATTTGATCGTTGATCAAAGAGATGTGTGCCAATCATTCATGATTGCTGGTTCCAATAAGAATTATCCTTGAGTCAAATTTGCATAATAATTGATGCTTGACATTCGGCATCTCTTGCATGCACACAACAAAAAATCAGGATATACGTAGGTACGTTAGGATTTTCCCCTTTCAGTATGTCATCAACTTTTAACCAGACTTAAATCACTGGAGAAAGTTGGTTGCCGCGTAGTAACAAGCTGTGTTTTTTTCAATCATCTAAAAGAAATTTCATATAGCAATCACAAAATAACTGTTTATACAGATACCAAGGGTTTGATACCCTAAGGCGAAAACATCTCATACAAAAACAAATTGAAAACATTTATTGGATATGATTGAGTTTGGTGGGATTCATCTTATATTATATTTATCGCGTCAGTCACGCTATTTAGGATTGTAGCTCTTCGAATATAACATCTGTACGCTTACCGGATGTCTCCTAATTAGGTTGTCTCATATTTTTGTTTTTGCTCTCTGAGGTCATCAAAAACATTTCCATAACTAGGTCTCGGACCAACTTGTTACAGAAGTCTCCATTTTATTCTAAGACCATTCATTTATTTCGTGGTCAAAGTGAAAAGTTATTGTAACAACTGAAATAATAACTTAATAATATATAGAATGATACCAGTGGAGTTATAAATTCCAAAGAGTACTTATACTTTTCCATACTATCATATCTTCTATAAAGAGAAGAGATGATTTTTGATCAAAACGACAAATTTATGCCCTGAGCGTTTAATGGCGGATCAAAAAGCATAATAATCGCTTCTATACGTGCCGTGTTATGCTTAAATATTCATGTTTTATATTTTCATTTTATCAAGAATTATAAAAATATATTCATGTGAAGTAAAATCAAGACTTCAAATTTGCGTTTCAAAATAAAATACTTATACGCACAAGAAATCATGAGCTGTTGTATAACATTACCGTGATTCATTCTTCAGAAATAAGATGCAGTGATCCCAAATAAAACCCAGCAAAAATAAATGATACGAACAAAACGATATCGTTAGAATTTATTGGGTCGGAAAAACAACATCCGGATGTCGTATTTGACGAGCTTGATAGAACACCGTGAATATTTTTCTTTTCGTGGAATTAATTTTTCCAGTTGTATACAAGTTTTCTGGTCCGTATTATTGTAAGATAAAAAAACAGAATGATCGATAAGAAAAGACAATGCTTGAATCGTTTTGAAGATCAAAAAATAAACTTGCTCTGTGGAGATTCAGGAACACTATTCTTGAAAAATCACCCACATTTGTTCAAAAAAAATATTTCAAAAGCATCACTACTAGCTCAATTTTTTTTTTATTTGGAGATCTATACTGCGAAAATAAGAATTTCCCAGAAATGTTCACTTACAAGTAGTAGCTTTTCAATTATACAATACGGCTCAAAGAGGTCCCCCCTTCTAACTTTTGAACCGTTTGATATATGCGAATGAAATTTGGACAAACGATATGTGAGGACGTTCTGCATTTTTTGACATAGTTTTGAAAGCTAAAAATGACTAAATGACAGCTGGAATGAAAAATCGAGAAAAAAATCAAATGAAAAGGGGGGTCGAGTAAAACCTTATTTTGAAGGCCCTTTGACCCTGCCTACAACTGGAAAGTCTTAAGCCTTTGCAAAATGAATTTTTCGTTTTCATTTTTGTCACTTTTAATACCTACTACTTATTTTGATTTGCACTTTTTAATGTCACAACATTTGGTCGATACACCGACTCCGTACTCTGCAACCAAAGCTTTTCGCTGAACCCCCGACGGGATTTGGGCCTGTTTGAACTTGTGAATTTCGCTTAGAAGACATTACCGATTACATGAAAATTCGGATTAGAAGGTACATCATTATGGTTCATTTTTATTTTGATAACTGGAGAATTCGGGTTATTGGGAGTTCGGACCGACGAGGCACTACTGTATCATTTTTAAGTGAACGTAGTCGACTATGAGGTTGATTAATCAACGTTTTTTTTTTTTATATTGATTAATTTTGTGTTCATCAACGTATAAGTCGACTACATATAAAAACCAAAAAGTACGGGTTTAAATAGATGAGATTATCATTTTTTTCCGGGTTTTTTGTTGTATTCCCTCACTCCAGTCAAGCCCCACGTTTTCTGTTTTTTCGTCGATTTTAACAATCCAAAACAGCGTGGCGCTCTTTGATAGTATATTCCGTTTACCTTTATCTCATTGCCTTTATCTAACAGAAAAAAATATATTCACACACGCCTCGTTGCTCACACGATAAAAAGCTGCCGTGTTGCTGTGTGTGAAATTCTGACACAAAACAGATAAGAAAACCATGAAGTATAAAACTGAACACTTTGACCCTAGTCTAGAATGAACATAAGTGCTTCTCTACTGTGATGTCTTTGAATCAACTTTTGTTCATAATTTGTTCAAGTCATTTAATAAAGTCTTATTCCACAAGTTCTTTTTACTCGAAAATAAAATGCACGGTCAGCAAAATCATACAGACTTTTTGTCAGCCACTCACACTTGATGTTATTTCTATTTTGAAATTGTCTTACGAAGGTTTTGGTTTTTTTGTTAAGTCTTTCAAAGCTGAAGTTGGCCTTCATCTTGAAATAGTTGGTTTTTTCTAAACTTCAATGCTACAATCCTAGATTCACTCAACTACACACAATACGGTCACACGAACCCAGAGAAACCATTTTTTTTGTATAATCCCCCGGAAAAGACGCCATAATCTGAAAAATCGTCATTTACGACTGTCGAAACACACATTTGTATTTCACGTCCGAAGACCGATCAGCGGATCGACTTGTAACGTGGCTATTCACGAAATCCAATTCGAAAATACTTGAAGTCATGAGCCTACTATCTAAAAACAGTGCCATCAAACATTCCAAAGTCTCTATCCAACTCGTTAGATGATAATATCACAAAACTAGGCGTATACTCAATCAATGCGATAGGTTTTTGACTACTCCGGCTGAACCGTGACAAAAAATGAGAGCACTTCATTATATTAGGGCTTCATATCGTCAGAATGAAAATTCATCAAAAACCTCAAGAAAAAGTTTTTCAATAAATGATAAACAACCATGATGGCCGTAATAAGTTATTGTTCAAGTCATTCATAATAAATCACCTTTCGGGAAAACGAGTGAAACTGTTGATAAACATAAAGAGAAGAAGACAGTGGTAGGAAGCAGTCAAAATGAAAAACCTACGATGCGTGAGTTCTCATGTATTGTTTAATCGAGCTTTCGGAACCGATTTGTTCCTTCTTCAGCATGACAATCACGTCAAGATAGCGCATACAACAAATGGAGAATCTGACATAGAAGTTATAGTCCGTCCACACCAATGTGATTGTTGCGTTTAAGTCAAACTATTTCAACGATGAGTATTATTCTTTTGATTTGTCCAATTGTCCACATTCACAATACTTTCAACGTACTTTACAAGTGATTGTGGGTTTATTGTTCTAAGTGTTTAATTCATACTACCAATGAACAATTATGTCAATTGTCTGTTTGTTGTATGTGCTATCTTAATGTATCTCCAATACGCTAGGTTTCTGTGACGTCATGACGTCAGCTGTCAGACGGAAATATCCAAACAAACTATTTTCTATTACCTCAAAAGCTAACTTTCCACTCGGCTAATCAAATACGCACTAACGGGGCACACGATATACGTAATACACCCAAAATAATGATCCAAAGAAGTCCAAATTAAACACAAAAACACAGATTTTAAATTCACACAATACAAAACCAAATGTCACAAAGCTTGTTTGGATAACAAATCCGGCCACGACCAATCATATGGTGCCTGTGACGTTTTCAGAAACGTTCCGAAAGCTCGATGCAACAATATATGAGAACTCACGCATCGTAGGCCTTTCATTTTGACTGCTTCCCCTCACTGTTTCCGTCTCAATTATAAGCCAGTCACGAAAATTTCCACGATAAGTATAAAGGCAGCATATGCGATTTCAAAGATTCACACGATGCCGTACAATCTGTCATTTCCAGAAAAGTTATGGTTTTGGAAATGCAAACTGGATATTTCTATGATTGGTTGGATCACAGCACTTGGGCGAAAATACGGAAACAGAAGCATTACTACTGAAAAAAAAGCATGATTAATGAACTTTGTCTCCCGATGAGAGAAGAGAGAATAAAGAAGACAGTTTTGTCAGTGATTTGAATAACCTAGCCTATTTTAATAGTTTTTGAATACGTAGTACTACATATTTTTATCTGTATATCTTGCAATATTTGAAATAATTGTAGCTATATTTAGGGCTACTTTTTATAATAAAATGAAAAACTAATTAATTTTGTAAATCATTTTTGATGGTTTTTATTATTGTACCCATTCTAGAATAATGTTGACCGTTAATAAAGGTACCAAAAAATAAATTATGAACTGGAAAAAAAAATTCCCTCACTTAATGGTTTGACAAAAAACGAAGATGAATCATGTTTTATTTTCCCCAAAAACTCACACACACACACATGAAAAGTCTCTTTCCAAGTATAGTACTAATACCACTATTTAAAAGAGTAAGGATATTGAAATTGATGCGTGCAAGTGTTGAATGATGATATTGAGTGGAAGAAACATCAAAAAATGACATCTTCAACATGAACTATGAGAGAAGTCTGAGAAGATAATGGAATACTCATTCCCATTCATCAATTTTATTTTATATTATCTAACCCACCTTTCACCCCCAAACAAAATTTTGCTGAGAAACTGAGCGGATTATTTCAATAATGTTAAAATATCCCGAATAGAATTAGAAGTGGAGCGTAATTCAATCATCTTGAATTACAATGTGCCACTATCTACCAAAATAATTTCCTCTATACGGTTCCCAAGAACACATTTTCTTAGCCATTTAACATAAATCACCACTTATTCCGCTGATAAGCATTGATGTGAAGTAGAGCGGACTAACCAAGTTATATATCTTTGGGGGAGTGCTACAATTGTTCTATTTAATCTCCAAATCCACGCTATTTGGGTTCTGAATAGTTACATGGAATTTGACGGCTTGTTTTTATTTATCTTGAGTCAAGTTTCTCAGTTTATCTCTAGCGCGTTTGGAAGTTAGCTTTAAGTCCTCTATTTTGCTTTGACTAAGATGGATAGCACACAAAAATAGATAAAATTCACGTGGCGAATGGGAAATGGGGAATGTGGATTTTCCCGGGATAAAACAGGTTGAAGATTGTCCAAATACCAACAAAAAAAATATATATTTTTTGTTTGCATGAAAGGAGAACTGATGCTTTGTAACAAGTGATCCTATGTTGTTGAGCTTCAAAAACTGTAGCGCAAAATGGTTTGTTATTTGAGGATCGATTTCATAGTACAGTAGTTCAGTGTGAGAAGACTTTCACAAACGATCATAATCAAAGATTTCGTTGATACAGTTCAATGAGAGGCTTTAATATTATGTTCACCTTCATCAATTTCCGATAAATCCGGTCTGGTCTTTTATTAATAGGGTATAAGCTTTTTTTTTTAATATTAAACTGAAGATTATATTGTCACAGCTTTAGAGATTTAAAGAAAGAGCATGTCCTCTCAACAGCAATTCTCTGTATTTTTTATAGATCAAACAGATTTCATGGCCTGTATTCGAATGAAATTATTGTTAGACTATGGCATTACCGACCACACTGACTGATGAAGTTTCCTTTCACATCAAATAATAATACATTAAAACCAATTGGAAAGTAGTGAATCGTAACGGGTCAGATTATGAAGGATTGATTATCTATTGAGTTTCAGTCTAGTTCATGCAAAATCCATCTTGTGCCTCAAATTACGAGAGCAGGATTTTAAAAGTCAAAGATTGTTGTGTTTTTTGGCACATCAGAAAATATTCGACTTCATGGTTTTAGGTTATATGATCAACATCAAGGCTGATAATTCCAAGAATGCTTAAATAGGTGTAATCATGCGTCAGTATAACATTGCCCGGAAAAGTATTGGACATTTCCACTTTGTCCAACATCCTGAAAATGTTCAATGTTTAGAGTGATGGACAAAGTAGAAATACCTTATTACATTTGGTATCGTATCGGAGCATGCTTGAAACTTTTGGTTTTGCTAGGTTGGACGACAGACGGATGATACACATGGTTTTATACGGGGTGGAACAGAAGTAATGGGACATAAGGTCACCGTAAATTTCTCATGAAAAAAAAATGCGATAGACTGCAACTTGTCAATTCCGAAAGTTGATATCAACAGGATGTCAAAGTTGAATTTTAATATTTGATTTTTTCAAACAACTTTTGGAATAATCAAGTTATATCGATGAAATTTGATACATGAGGATTGTTGACATGAAAACTTCAAATCTTAGCACGGAATTGCTCTTACTTGTAGGAGGCGCCACCTACACACCATTTCAGTCATTCAAATAGTCAGAAATTTTTTGTACGCGAACGTACATTTTTTTGAATTAATAAAATGATCTTCCATCATGTTAACATGAAAAAGGAGAATTTTGTAAAAGTGCATGAAAATAATCTTTTTCAAGATATTTAAACTTGAAGTATTCCATGCAATGTGGTTTTGAATGGCAAATTTTGAAAATTACAATAGGAGGCTTTGAAAACAGCGCTATCATGGTAATTTTAACAACTGATCTTATTTGGATTTTTCTACGCAAAAATAGTACATTTTGTATCAAGGGCGGAAAGTGGATGATTTTGACGAGGGTATAAGTAGCAGCACGAGCGAAGCGAGGGCAGATATTAGCCGAGTCAAAATCATCTTTCGTCCGTGGTGCAAACAATGCTTTTTGTACAGGGTGATTCATTTTCAGAGTCAGGGTGCCAGTTCTGGTAAACTATTCATCGTAGAGGCTTGCGGCAAAAAATTTTATCACTAAAATGGCCAAGAGAAAAACCTGGAAATTATTTTCAAGTTTCTGAAATGGTCACTAGGGGGCGTAACAACCAACACCAAGTAGAAAAATATGATTTTTATGGAATTTTGTCCAATGAAAATATATCGATGAGCTCATTTTCGGATTAACTGACTATTTACCTACACTTTTTGTCCTAAACGTTTTTTTCTATCTATCATAATAAAGTGGTGGGGAAAGTTCAATTGTTTTATTAAACAAACGGAGATTTCTCCCGTTCCGCTTGACCGATTTAAACGAGCTTGGGCTCATCTGAAAGCCATGATCTGCACTTCAAAAATCTTTTTTGGTTCTAAATTTTTGACCTTCGCCGTCGCCGCTAGATGGCGTTAACTGGAATGGTAGCATGTTTTTAAGTTCAAATGTAATGGTATATTCATCTTTATATATTTTAAAAGGGGATTCATTTTCCTATAAAAAAAAAATAAAATTATTGTTTTTTTTTTTTTTTTTTTTTTTTTCTTTTTTAATATAAAAATGTATCCTTTTTTACAATATATAAAAATGAATATACCATTACATTTGATTTTTTTGGAAAAAACGCAAAAACATGCTACCATTTTAGTTAACGCCATCTAGTGGCGCCGGCGAAGGTCAAAAATTCAAAACCAGAAAAGTTTTTTTGAAGTGCAGATCATGCTCTTTCATATGAGCCCAAGCTCGTTTAAATCGGTCGAGCGAAACGGGAGAAATCTCCGTTTGTTTAATAAAACAATTGAACTTCCCCCAACCCTTTAATATGATAGATAGAAAAAACGTTTTGGACAAAAAGTGTAGGTAAATATGAGGAAAATGAGCTCATCGATATATTTTCATTGGACAAAATTCCATAAAAATCATATTTTTCTACTTGGTGTTGGTTGTTACGCCCCCTAGCGACCATTTCAGAAACTTTAAAATATTTTCCAGGTTTTTCTCTTGGCCGTTTTAGTGATAAATTTTTTTGCCGCAAGCCTCTACGATGAATAATTTATGAGAACTGGCACCCTGACTCTGAAAATGAATCACCCTGTACAACCAGTTTGTAATCATTTGAAAAAGAATAATTATGAAAATCATAAATAAATAATCGATACACTGCACTACACTCTACACAGCTGACAAGTCAGACAACTGACAAGCCCGGCTCCAAAATTAGCGACTTTCCGTCTGCTTTGCATGCATTGAAAAGTGTACTTTACGTGTAGGTTAAACAAAAAATGTTTTTTTTTAACAAAAATTGATTGTTTTTGAAAAAATTGTTGTTTTTTTTTTTATTTTTCTTTTATAAGAGACATTGAACATCGAGACACTTTTCAAATCACTGTAACAAGCGTTTCGAGGCCCCCTTTGTTGATCTTCGAAATTTTCCATTCGAAACAACATTGCAAAGAATACTTCAAGGGCAAATATCTTGAAAAAGGTCACTCTCATCAACTTCTAGAAAGTGTACATTTTTCACGTGAAAATGACGGAAAAATCAAGTTTCCAATTTGAATTTTTTTTTATAACTATCTGAATGAGTGGAAATATGAGTAGGTGGCGCCCCCTACATGTAAGACCCTTACCAAGGCAGGATATGAATATTGCATGTCAAACAACCCCTATACAGGGTGTTTATCAATTGAATGCCGATACTTAGGGGTGATAATCCTTGGATGATTTAAAGACAAAAAGTTCATATGGACATAGGTCCGCGAGAGCATAGATTTCAAGATACAGGGTGTTGAAATTTAAAAAAAAAATCTTTTTTTATCATCACTTTGATACTATTCCAGATATCTTTTTGAAATTTGGTACACGTCTTCTATGCATCAAAATGCATGGGAATGTTAGAGGGGGCGCCACTGATTGAATAATATTGGATGACACAGCAGGGTCAGAAATAAATAGAGATTTTAAAAATGATTTATTTGGAAAGGAAGCAGTGGCGTACAAGTTTTTTTTTCAAAAATATTGAGTGCAAAGCCCGTACGGACGCCACTGGTGAAAATAATGAAATCAATTGTACATCACAAAATGCATATTGAAGCCTAGAAGACGTGTACCAAATTTCATTTAGATATCTGGAATAGTATCAAAGTAATTTTAAAAAATCATATATTTTTTAATATTTCAACACCCTGTATCTTGAAAATTAAGCTCTTGCGGACCTATGTTCATATGAACTTTTTGTCTTAAAATCATCCAAGGATTATCACCCTTGAGTATCGGCATTCAATCAATGAACACCCCGTATACAAAATTTCATCAAAATAACCTGTATCTCGGTCCGTGATTTAGAGACACTACTGATTATTGATAATATCGTTTATCTTCTCAGATATAAACTATTTGACATGAAATTCAATAAAATAACTAGCGCGAAACACAGCGTGTCACGATCAATCTCTCTGACTTTTTCAACTATCATCTTGACATCCACATTGTTGTACATGAACCATGTTCATTCAGGGGCGTCACAGTGGCGGAATGGTAGGAGTTGAAGTCGCCACATCACCCCCCGGGATGAGAGTTGAGAGGCCTGGGCGCAAGAAGTTCTTGAAGTTAACTCGACGTCCTGATCGGGTAGTGATGATTGTTGTCGGAACATCATCTGATGGCTGGTCGTCATCCTTATTCGTCCTTTGTGTTGGTCCAGTTGGTTCATTCAATACTACAGCAGTATTATCGCTTGATTCATTGTAGAACTCGTTGGCATCGTGGACTGATAGTTCGCAAGAGCCGTCTACGTCCAGAACGTATGCAGGCTTCACTTGGTCGATGCTGACGGTTACCTACTTCAAACCACGTCTGACTGTGATTGTCTTGTCAGAGCTTTTAACAACAGAGTAAGGACCAGTGTAGAGCTGTTGAAGTGCTCCTCGCACGGTGTCATCTCGAATCAAAACTTGCTGCGTTGTGAAGATATCCTAAAATAAAAAAATCTTTGGATAAGAATGTCGGGAAGTCGGCTTGGGTCGAAGTTCTGAGATTATTTGTCGAAGTCTGTGGACGAAGTTTGAAGTTGTGTTGGTGGTTTTGGAAGTTGATTTGATGAATTCTCCTGGCGAAGTGTCTCACCAGAGACAAGTTTTGCAGAGGATGTATGTAGGTCGTCTTTCCAAGCTGCACGTATGCCAAGCAAAATCAAGGGCAGGGCTTCTATCCATATGACTCCTGCATGGCACATCAAGGCGGCTTTGAGCTGGCGATGTGGACGTTCGATGATCCCATGTCGATATGGATGTGCATAAATCTTGCCTCTGGCAAGGCAAAATTTTCTACAGGAGAGCGTGCATGTCGGGTAATCTACGATCGCTGACAAGACAAACAGGTTCGTGTACATTCTCGAATATTTTTTCGCATTTGTGGTCATACAAAACGTTGACTCACAAGTTTGATTGAAGTTCTGGCTCCTGGGTGACTCAAACCATGCAGAGAGTCGAAAATTTGATGGCGAGATGGTTTTGTAACCAATGGACGAGAGCGTTTTTGCGGGGTATCGCAGCAAAGGGTGATATCCGTTCCAGGAAGTTGAATATCCTGAAGATGTAGTCCTGTACCATTCACTTGTCGTGAAATTCGTAGTTCCATGACTTCCAGTTGTAAATTTGCAAGTAACTTCAAATCCACGGGACAGAAGATCGCCTCAGTTCGGGATAGGGCATCAGCTACAATGTTGTCCTGTCCCCTGATGTTTCTGATATCAGTTGAGTACTGAGCAATCAGGTCCAACCATTTTCGTCGTCGTGGTGGAGAGGAATCACTGCGTTGTTGGAAAGCATATATTAGAGGCTTATGGTCACTGTAGATGATGAAAGGTCGTCCTTCCAGCAGAAAAGCAAAATAGCGAACTGATGCGTACACTGCATAAAGTTCTCGCCTCGGCCAGGAAACGACGATAAAAATTGTACATTCCGGGAAATCTTCTGAGAGGTCGAACTCCTGCTGAAGAAACTGTATGTCCCAAAAATTTCACTTCTGCTTTTCCTAAAACACACTTCACAGGGTTGAAAACGATGCTGTAGTTTTTCAGACGTTGAAAAAGTTTTCGAAGATGACTTGCGTGTTGTTCTTCGGTAGAAGAATAAACTAGAATGTCATCAATGTGACACACTACGAAATCCAAATCTCGCAGAATCTCATCCATAAATCTTTGGAATGTTTGGCTAGCATTCCGGGGTTCAAAAGGCATACAAAGAAATTCAAATAGGCCAAAAGGTGTTGTTAAAGCCGTCTTTTGCACGTCTTCGGGAGACATTGGAATTTGGTTAAATGCTTGCACAAGATCTATGACAGAATAGATATTTGTACCTGACAGGTTTGATGTGAAGTCCATGATGTTTCGGATAGGGTAGCAATCGGGCACCGTTCGAGTATTCAAAGCTCTGTAATCACCAAATGTACGCCAGCTGTTATTTTTCTTGCGCAACATATGTAGGTGGGAGCTCCATGGGTTTTCTGATGGTCGTGCAATGTTTGTGCGAACCAGCAATTCGAATTCTGCCTTTGCCACTCGAAGACGGTCGGGAGCCAAACGTCGTGGACGGGATGCAAATGGCGGTCCACGTTTTGTGCGTATGTGGTGGACGGCCGAGTGCTTTATCCTGCGAGGTAAACCGGCAGAACAGCTTATTGATGAAAATTCCGTCCACAAAGCATCATAGACCGACGTACTTGCAGATATCACTTTGACATTTGTGCAAAGGGAGTCTTTCAAAGCAGCAAAAACAGAAAGCTTTGTAGTGCCGGCGACAAGGCGTTGATTTCGCACATCTACGAGGAGGTTGTAGTGCGCAAGAAAATCTGATACAATAATGGGATGTGGAACATTTGCCACGATAAATTGCCATGTGAAATCCCGACGAAGGCACAAGTTGAGGCAAAGTGGAATAGACTCGTGAGCATTGATGACAGTCTGATTAGCTGCGAAAAGGTCATGGTTGGTCTTTTTGCATCCAAGATCGATCAGCAGTTGATATTTCGAATTTCAGTCTGTTACAAATGGGCGGCGGGTAGCAAGGGAGCAAGCATAGTTGGCCGACATCACTGCCTGCTCATCGCATTTCCCGCATCATAGCTGCACGGTGGTCTGCATTCCGTTGCTTTGCTTTGCCAACGTCGATGGTACCAACAAATTTCATTCCTGTTGGTTGCTTCGTTGGATGAGGTCAAAGAATCTCTGGATTTGCTCCTCGAATGCGTCTTATTACCCACTTGTCGAGATAATGCTGCGACTTGTCGTGTTAATCCCTCGATTTGTTCAACTATCATTGTGTAATCAGGTGGAGGCGTTTCACAGACAGCATTCACTACCGGTTGTGGTGTAACCTCATTTATCTTGTCAGCCAACTGAGCAACGATATTCAAATCGGCACTGTCTTGGGTAGCAATGATCGCTTGAATGTGGGCTGGCAGTCTATTTGCCCATAAAGTATAAAGAAATGAATCTGGTGATTCGGCACCGGCAAGACCTCAAAGATGACGAAGGAATTGGGAAGGTTTGCGGTCTCCAGATTCTTCCTGCCCGAAAAGCTTTCGAACCTTCTTTTCTTTGCTATCGGCCACACGACGTATGAGTTCGTTCTTCAAAAATTCGTATCGATCAGAGGCAGCATGCCTATGATCCAGCTGAGCTTCAACATTGAATCATGCGTCACACCACTCAAGCAGAATTGGTTCTCCACCTGAGCAAACTAGAGAGCAGGGCGATCTGACCAGAATGGTGGCAGTTTGACCAAAACTCGAGCTACATTCGACTGTGTAGGTGTAGGCACTTGTTGTGAAATATTATTAGTAGGTGATTGATTGGCCATTTGTTGAATAAGCTGCTGCATTTGAGCCTGCAGAGCTTCGAGTAGTTGTTGTTGAGTTTCCAATTGTGCTTGCCAAACAGCAGTTTCACTTGATCTCGCAGAACTCGATTCCGAGCCTTTTGGCATGATGAGACACTCGAAGAAATTATCAGGTCACGAAAATAACATGCACTGTTAAGTCTGGGAAGAGAAAAGCAGTCCGATAACCGCGCACTCACGGAGCCATAACCAACTTTGTTTAAACTCCGGAAAGGCACCTCGAACACTCCCACAATTGTCAAACGGCAGCGGCAGTATCAAAATTTTTGAAAATTTTGACACTATCACGTCGAGGTCACCAATGTAGCGGTCCGTGGTTAAGAGACACTACTGGTTATTGATAATACCGTTAGGCTCATTTTCACAATATCTGGTCACCAAAAAGTCTTGGTCAGTATCCATAGTTTCAATTGAAAAATCACTATGCAAACAATAGAAACCGCAGCAACTAACCAGGACTTTTTGGTGACCATATATTGTGAAATTAGGCCTTAATCTCCTCAGATATAAACTATTTAACATGAAATTCAATAAAATAACAAGCGCGAAACACAGTGTGTCACGATCAATCTCTCTGACTTTTTCAACCATCATCTTGACATCCACATTTTGACTTGTACGTGAACCATGTTCATTTGGTGGCGTCACAGTGGCGGAATGGTAAAAGTTGAAGTCGCAACATCTCTTTCAATGTCAACTTTCGGAATTGACAGGTTAAGGTCTTTCGCAATATTTTTGTGTAAGGAATCTACTGTTACCATATCTCATCACTTCTGGTCCACCCTGTATACATCTTCACTGTATCCTGAATATTTGAAAGTACAAAGCTTTTGAATTGGTCAATCATATCAAACAATTAGTTCCAAAAATTAACCTATAGTAATAGGTATACAAGTAATACAAGTTGAGTACATTCGAGAGCTGCTTTCTATAATATACTAGTTGAGTGCAGACTCAGTCGTTTATTGTAGTTTTGTTCTTTGATTGTTTTTTGTTCTATTGTAAATTTTGATTGGACATGCCAGTATCCTTTCATGTAATTGTTTTGTGATCGCCAGAGAATGAAATAAAAATTAAAAATGAAAAAGAGAATGAGATTTAAAAAAAAAAATTCGGACAATATTATAACTGACGCATGACTACATCTAGTTAAGCATTCTAGGAAGTATCATGTTTGCTGGCTATTACATGACCTTTAATCAGGAAGTCGAATTATTTTCCGATGTGGCGAGGAAAAACCTTCTACGGACAAGCTTTTTCCGCGTAGAGAAGTGTTTGGACGTCACGGTCAAGCTATACCGAATGATTATCAACCGTTTTTGTATGCCATACAAGGAAATAGAACAGTTACAACTTTGGGATAGATACAGCAAAAATGAGATTTTTTGAAGGAGTTACGCTGGAAAAAATAATATGCACTATATCGATGAGCCGTGAAGATTTCGCGTTTGTAATGGAGACACTACATTTGATTTAGGTCGATGTACTGACTTTCCAGTATTTGAGAATCGGCTTACCCAAGAATGACTTACTCAAACTCAAACTTGATCAGAAATGTGGAAAATCAAAAACTCACCGATCATCACAGAATCGATCAAATTTGACAAGGCTGGTAGAAAAATAATGCAATTTTGCAGTGCCATTATTCTTTCAATTTCTACTCCCCTTTAAACTTTTGAACTACATGACCAATTATTATTAGAACTTAATTTGGATAATACATCATTCGGAAGTACGTTTTGCATCCTTTGAGATAGTAGAACTGCCAATTTTGATAAGTTTATTCGCAGTGAGTACTAACATAATATATAACACGAGATGTTATTTCATGTGGTTATCAGACAGTTGGCGTTCTAACTGATAATTTGTTTGACAATTTTGTCAGAAATACCAATAACAGTGGACCACTACAGACCAGCCTGACTGCAGTTCTAAATTAATTCAGATTCTACTGTTCTATGACAAGTACGGCAAGTTTTTGTTGGTCAGAAAATACTTAAAATCTTGACGAGTTCTCTAAAATCTACACCAAAGTATACATCATAGTAGGATACGTGCTTATGATTTCGCATGCATCTTCTCTAGGCTATTAGAAAGTCAGTTATTATACTCAAGACATTAACCCGAGTTATCTTAAACCAATCACTGTATGTTCAGTGCTGCACACTGTATACTCCATGTCAATAATAATCAATTACTTTGATAATGAAATACTGCAAATCAGAACTATTTACACGATCATTATTCCAACTACTGTTTTCTATTGAACATTAACTTTTGCTTGTGTTGAATTTTTTGACACTCTCAGATTGATGGAGTATAAAAGGAATAGTAAAAAATTGAAAAAAGTCAAAAAAATCATAGTAAATTTTCAATTTGTTTATTTTTTTTTCTAAATCTTTGATGAATACTCGTATAGTAAATCAATAACAACTTTTGTTTCGTCGTTATACAATTAGTTTCAAAAGTCTTTCACCACTTGAGAAAATGAAAAGGTTACAGAATTTTGATTCTAAAAAATATATCCTTACAATTAGTTATTTGATTATTTTTGCAGCATTTTAGAGTATGATGAAGCATGGCTATTAGGCGAAAAATCAAAAATTTCCCGGACTTCATTTGTGAAAAAATGTAGTTCTTACACACGACACTTTTATCAGTACCTTGTATTGTCGTCCACATTTGTAGCAAGGCAGAAACACGTCTGTGCATGCCGTCATATGAGGTTGTTTGGGTATTCTACAGATGTTATTCCATTCCTTAGTGGCAGCCACAATAAGCTCTTCAGTGTTCATAATTGGGCTCAAACATTGATGAATCGATCTAGACAGGTAGTCAGACATGTTCGATGAGTTTCATGTCTGGCAAAAGAGGTGGCCATTCAAATTTCTGGATTTCACCCTTCTGAAAAAACTTAAACTTTTGAACTGCTCGGATACGATGTGGACGAGCGTTATCTTTCATTATGACGAAATTGTGATCCACAATAGGTCGAAGAATAAGGTCGCTATAAGTTGGCCCGGTCATAGTGCCAGGAACATGAACCAGAGGTGCTCTTTTGCCATACATGATTCCACCCCAAACATGACCCACCCGCTCTCAAATGGTATAACTTCTATGGCTAAATGTTTTGATTGGTTTTTCAACAATCATTATCATCAACAAGGTACATCATTTCTACAATAATTACTATCGTGTATTAGCCCATAACACGTTCATTTCAAATGGTATTTGGTCAACGTTGACAACTTAGGGTGGAATTATTCATAGTCGCAAATTATTTGCCATTTGTGATTGTTGGTATATCTTCAATTATTCGACCTAAGTATTCATAGATGACAAATTAATAATCTCCAATAGGGTTACTTTTCTCACTGCTGGCAAAAGGTACATCTGTTCTCACCAGGACAACTAGCAAGCAGTGCCGCGGTCACAAGCGTGCTTTTATCCTTGTCAAGCTGCAAGTCGAACAATACCATAACAAACAAGATATGCTCACGCGCAGGTTTCGCTGACGTCATTGTGAGCTCGAACCTCAAATTTCATATGTTACCTTGGTAACTGGGTCCCATGATACTAAAACAGACAAGATAAACTCACGCTATAGTATAATAACTCTCGCAACTCAGTCATCACGTGACCTTCCTGAAACCTATACAATCAATGTCACGCGGGGACGTCATGCGTGTGCCAGTTTGAATTTCGCAAATTCAGCAAATGCTTACTAGGTTGGTTGGTTGGTGGTCAGGAAGAATGGCGCTGGTACTAAGGGAATTTGCCAGCTCATCATATATATATATGTAATGCACGTCTACGATGGCAAACGGGATCGTAGGGTAGGGAGGGGGGACTGGTTTAACATTTCTTGCAATGGGACCTACATTTTAACGTCCACGAACCACGGTCATCGGCCCCATCGGAGCACAGACTGATCTACCAGTGTGTACTGGAGACACAGCTGCGCTCGCGGTGGAATCTACCGACTGGCGAGTGTGTAACTTTGTTCTTCGTTCCCTACGAGAATGTCCGATTCTCTCTGGCCTGGTTACAGGCGTGAATAGGGAGAACAATTATACCTTTTGCATTCTTCCGTGTGGGTTCCGCTAAAATACCAGACATTCGACTTTTCACGGTCTATTGCCATTGCTGGGGATCGAACACAGCATCGGGCCGGTTCCCACTTACTGACCCAGAGCTTTACACGTTGCGCCAGCCCGGTCTCTGCTCAGTAGGTTATGGTATTGATGTTTTACATCTACCCTCACTTTAGGCTCGCGGTGTTGCCATGCGCGGCTTGGTTCTGATTTCGTCCAGCATTCGATTATATCTTTGCTGTTTTAGTATCATGTAGAACAAGTTCAGAGCATAACATATGTCGTGCAATGTGGACGTGGAAAAGATGTCAAAATTGTGACTTTTGTTATACTGATATGGCGGTACTAGACCTATAGTTGACATTCACGTACTCCCGTTATATAATTATTGTTTCAACAAATGAAGTACTGTTTGTTTCTTTATAATCATTGATTATTTGTGGATGTTGAAAATATACTGGGAGAAAAACAAGTCTACAAAATCAAGCTCGTGAATTGGAGATTTGAATCCATCAAAATCTACTGTAATAATCTGACAAAGTAATCATTCTAGATGACAGTTCAGCCTTCTATTGCAATCTTGGTATATGTCAGATACTCACGAAACAGATACAGCTACCAACAACCCTCTCCAAAATAGTAAAAGAGGCAAATTGATCGAATTCACGATCGCAATTTTTGATTCAAAAAGACAGTTCTGTTGACCACGAGCCTATTTTGACCGCGGCTGTCTATGTCTAGTTTACAACCTTGGAATTCGTAGAGGTCTCCTTGAAAGCAGACCCGAGACAATGACGAGTCTTCTGATGGTAGAATTAGAGACGACTTGATGATTTGTATGCTAGAATTGCCTTCGAAGACTGCTGACCATTTTAGACCTATTTTTACGACCCACTTGAGCGATACACCAGTCTGTCCTTTCGCTTGTAACTCTTTAACGCTCACTTATAGGTCCCCTTTCTAACAAACCCGTCTCAATGTGCCTTTGAATGGTGCGGATAATCGTAACTATGGTCACAGTCTTGGACCTGTTCATTCTTAACGCCAAATACAAAACTAAATCAATCGGTTTTTTGAGTCTTCCAGAAGTTTTTGTTTGACACCCTTTCCCACGACTGATATTTGGAAAGATCGTGATTGATACCAGTATATTCATTATTTGTGAGTCCAAAACCAATCGATCCAAATATGCGAAAAAAATGATGAGGTCATGAACCCCTTGTTCTCTGCATATAACTTATTTTCCAATTGATGGTGAGAAAATGAAGACAATAGTCATGTTTGCGGGTTGGTTACGAACCAGTTTCGAGACAGTTTGGAACTAAACTGAACAATTTGATAAAATATCACAATGTTTGGTAAGTTGCGTATGCGGATCAGTTTATTTGACCGTGCCAAAAAAGCCTATCAAGATTACTTCCTCATGAATTATTACAGCCGAAAATATATCACCTTCTAGGGAATGTATCTTCATATTCAGAAGCGTCATGGAATTTTTCAATATACGATTCAAGAATGCATAGTACCATTGATTTGTCTAAAGGACCATCTTGGAGGCTATAGTGCATAATTTGGTTCAATAACTCCTATGGCTTTTTGATATTTATGATAATTATCAAAGGACTCCATCTAATCAATATATCACGCAATAATGCTCCATTTTTGGACCTTCATCCATCACCTTCAAGAAGTTGGCATTTAAAACCCCCTCATTTGCATGATCCAATCTCAACGGTCCTATGTTAAAATTTGGCGACAATCCCTCTAGGAGCGACATTGACTCGTTCGCGTGCTGAAAAGTGGAAAATTCAAGTCACAAATCTTTCGTTGCAGCTGAGTAGTAACGTCTCATTATCAAGTCAGTCACTTCGAAGTCCAAGGAAATTGGAACTTTTGGCAATACATTTTCCATTCGAAGCTAAATAAGGCAGTCAGTTGTCACAGTCGAATCGAGTTGAAGGATCAATTTCCACTAGCTTCATTGCGTTTCCGTCATGTATTATCTCTATCGAGAAAGAGACTTTTCTGATAGGAATATCAGTAACGCATCACTAACTATAGCGAACTGAAGCAGCTATTAAAGGGGTGAGCTTTATAGTTTGTGTCACATGAGGAAACAGATCCAAAGTAGTCGATTCGTATTTGTTCTATAAGTTCTGAGATCATTTGTGATCTTATGTCTAACTGAATATAGATTTAGAAATTAAATCAATGTTATTTGAACATGAATGATTGAGATTAAGAACTGCTACGAAGATAAGCTGTTATCCATGATGTTCACTACCAATTTTAATCCTTTGGTGGAGCTCAATACATTATCTTTCAGAATGTAAACGTTAATTGGGCGCAATATTTATCCTGAAATTTCACCAGTTATAGGCAAATTCACAACAAACAAAAAATATATATATAAAATGTTGTAGACTTTATTTAAACTACGAATCAACGGGATAATAAATGATGTATGTTTTTGACAGGGGTTACAGATTGGGAAATGGTCTGACCAAACTGACTTGCTACTCCGCGGATGCGGCAATAATTTGACGAACTACGAATTATTGCGCTATATAGATTTCAAATTACAGGTGAAAAGAAAATCTCAATCGTTTTTTCTCAAAAAATATGATAATGGCCAAAAGCTAGCTTCTTAATGATTGCAAGGCTGCGACGCTCAACGAAAACAGTGAAACTAAAACTGAACTGTTCAGGTACGTTCGACATCACAGACTCAAAATATCATGGAGAAGAAACACATGGTCAAACTATCAGAGCTGAATATGATATCAGGGATATTAGCACCATATGTGTATGACTTTCTCTGAAAACACAATCATTTTGGTGACTTGCGCAATGAAACCACAGTAGTACCATAGTATATAAGCAATCAAATGTACATACAGGTCAAGCTCTCATATCTGATATAGAACCAGACCTCTATCTCTATCTCTTATTCTTGAACAAGATTGAATGAACACTTTACTTTTTAATGCCCCGACTGCTATGAAAAGCTCAAACATAAACAAAAATATCCATGCGAGAGCTTAGAGTAACACGAAGGGCAGATGAACTCCAATTGCTTGAAGTATATTACCAGAAGAGTAAGCCTGGAGTTTCTCTTGCTAAGATATTCACTTGTGGTTTTATGATGAAAAGTTGAAAAATTTGTCTAGAAAAATGTTGATTCAATTTCTAGATAAAGTTTGAAGTCTTGGAAAGAAAAAGTGAGAGTACATGACAATAATTGGCTTCGCATGCTATTGCCGATCAGTTTAAAACACGTGTACCTACACTGTAGTTTTCACCTTATCTCTATTGGCTCTATTGGAAAATGACCACGTTTTCAATAACTATAAAGTAAAGTGAACTGCTGAATAACTTCAATGAATAAGCATACCAGAAACGACTCCGCTTTGTGTTTGTGCCCTTTCAAGAAAATTATTTCCGGCAGCTTTGAACATTTTTATGTTGACTTTTCAATCCATTAAAAAGAGTTTCAAATAGGTATATAATGGATTGATTTTGATATTGAGTTAGCTGTTTCGAAATTTAGTTTTTGATATGTCTTCAAGTTGATTGAGATGGTTTTGTAAAATGATGAAGATACCTAGACAGTAGATAGATTCTTGAATATTTGGAAACATGTCTGGGGAAGATAATCTTTCCACAAATACGTACATTGTGCTCGCTCAAGTTCTTCACAAATGGAAAACTTTTGTATCAATTCTACAAAAAAAGTTATTCAACTTTTTTTTTGGGCAAAATTTCAAACACCACCGTATACCGGCTTGAAAGTTCTAATACGTGATGGTCGTAAACTAGTTTCAAGAAATCATTTCCAAAAGTTTCAGTGGGTTTTCAAGGCTTTTCATTATATGAGTTGAAACAGCCAACAATATTACGGTTATTTTTGCTTTAAACAGTCAAAAGTATTACCGTTGGTAGTATTAATCCAAAACATGAGACCACACGTCATAAAACTTGGTAGGCATAACATAAACCAGAAAGATGACATTTTCAAAGAAACGGTTACAAATAACTGTCGCGCAACTCCATTTTGGTTTTATATTGGAAATGTGGTGTTAGAACCTGCAAGAACCTTCTGGTTTGAGGTAGACTGACATACTCAAACGAGAAGGTGAACCGATTCTGATAAATATATTTTTCAAAAAAAAAACAATAATTTCATCACCATGTTATCAATCGAACTCGAAAAAAACTGACGGTAGAAATAATAAAATAAATCTTGTAAATGAACTTCTTTCAATTATTGCTTAAAAAATATATATACAAAAAAACAATATCATAATATACAATAATTTTGAACTGAATGTGAAGTAGCATACAAAACTCACAATAACAACAATATGACAAAATAATATCATAAAATTCTTAGTAGTCAAGCTATTAGCACAAACTGATGCTGGAAATGGCTCTTTTGGTTACAGATTGAGCCCGGAATATAAAATTTTTAAGTAGGATCATTTTTTGCTTCCACCAATTTTTGACTCAATAGTTCAAGCTGTTTCCAAAATATCTTTTTTTTTGCATAATTTTTCAAAGAACCTCAAGACTCTGTATCTCAGCAACGATGCGTTTCCGGACACAATATGTTCATATGAACTTTTTCCATATTATGTTGTAAAGAGAAATCTTCTCGATTACCAGAACTCTGAAACATCTGATGATAGAAGTGACAACCATTCGAGGGATTTACATTTGATGGAAATATCCAAGAGTTATTTCCATAGCTGTGATACCCGCAGCCCTTTGTAGATCCATAATTCTCCTTTGAATGAAAAATGAATCACAATAGTTGGAATGAGATACAACTATGATCATAATTGCAAGAAGTCCTACATAATCATTCACATAGACTGAAATTGGTATTGGTATGGTTGGGGGGGCAAACCACTGCCCGGCGAGTAGGCCTTGAAGGCCCTTTTCGCCAACCCCAGGACCATTGCAGTTCTAACTAAGTTGATGATGGAGAACATCACACAGTTATATATTGAACTAGCAGGACCAATTAATTTAGGCTAACTATTAAACTTTTCGACTGTCAGTTATTGATTATACTGCAGTCTACTCAGTAGCGTTTGCCAGTGAGAGTGCCACAAATACAGAACAGAAAATAACTTCTGCCCACCGCGGGGCTCGAACCCACGTCAATCAGAACTAACGATCTCTCAAGCCGGCGTGTTACACGCTCGGCTACCGCGTCCCTTACATAGACTGAAAAGTTTAGATGTTTACCATAGACTGAAAAGTTTAGATGTATACCCGCAGGTTCTGAATTTGTGGCGCGGAATATCTATATTTTGTTTATCAGAACATATTATATCAAAGTTAATTCATAGAAAGTTTTGACAACTCTGTTTACTAACAAACATGATACTTAGTTTTGTTGACTCTGGGCTTCAATTTATTTCTACAAAGTCAGTTGTTAATCAAGTTCTGGTCACTTTATCTGCACTGTACGAAATGATTCAAATTTTTCACAACACGGACAACAACAACTATTGTGCTGAATTTGCTTAGTGATCTGTTTTACAAATGCTTGATCCAGATGAATAGAACAAACGTGTGGTTGGAAAAATGTTTGTTGTGGAAAGAACAGATAAGTTTTGTTGTGGAGCATGGACCGATATGGTTATAGAACAGCAATTGACCATTTCCAGATGATGTCATGACGGGCAGTCATGTTGGCTGGAGAACAGCCAAAACAAAATATCAGGTTAAGGCAAATATCGTTCTCATCGATGTTCACAATGATAAACGGTACTTTCTTGAGTTTCTTTGCTGTTTTAATGAGATAAGAGGCTTCATTATACCTTCTTTTTGTGCTGTGGTTAACTGTGCAATGAGGGGAAACAGAGACAAAGTTCGATTTTTCAGAATACCTGCCGTTTTTCAGAAGCACCTGCTGAATTGATAAGCCCGATTGAGTTCCTAATCAGAATATAGATTTCATCAATAGATTTGAAAGAGCAAGAGAAAGGAAAAAGCTAGTCAAAGAGGTGATATGATTAGTATTGGGTTAAATAGCTTTGTCATTTTATCTAATAAAAAAAAAATCTTAGGAGAAACAACATGCACGAGGTCTTGAGGCCATACCAGACGCCAGCAGAGATCTCGACGATAAACCAGAACATCTAAAGAATTATGCAAACAAAAATACACAAACTGAGATTTTTATTGATGACAATCTCACAATTTGCCGATACATCCCCTAACAAAGTTCTCATTCCAACAGATCATATTAACTTTTATGAAACTGCGCTTTCATTTGCCCTTCAAATTTCAGTCTTACCAATTCAACATGGCTCCAAGCACATGTTCTAGATTTTTTCATGACTGTGTTAATATTCCGACTCGAAGGAAATGTCTTTTGGCCATCTCACTCAAGTCTTGAACGAAACATGCCAGAATGCTTCAAGCAGTCGTTTGGAGACAATATACAGGGTGTCTCACGGTGACCGTCGATTAGAATATCTCGGGAAATAAAGTGATTGGAATTCTGAAAATTTGTATGGTGGGATATTCATACATGTTCTTCTCAAATGGAATAAAAGCAACCTTGCACGACCTCCGGTTATATCGGAAGTAGGTGTTAGCTCGCTTATTTTGAATGGAACACCCTATATATTATTTTTGGATTCTACGTAAAATTCTAGGCAGATCTCATGTTTCATGTCCTATACCTAAGTATGAGCGTTTTTGAAATATTTTAGTTTTTATGTCAAAAATGACGTTTGAAGGCTCCTATTTAAATGTGAATTTCACCTATAAGAAAGTCTTCATTATTTAATTTGTATTGGATTTCTTCTTGAAAAGGACTAACTTTAATAGATTTTTCAGAGCAATATGAAAACTATTATTACAGGGTGGGCCAAAAATAAGATCAAAAATTAAATTCAGAAATCGGCCAAAAATCAATTTTTTCAAAAGAAAAGCCCTAATTTTTATAATTTCATCTTATTGTGCATTAAAAATAAGGGGGAGTTTACCCAATATTGTTCATTCCAAAAATTCAAAAAAAAATAAAAAAAAGAATTTTTGGAGAGGACAATCTTTTACTAACTCACCTTTCTTTTTAATGCACAATAAGATAAAATTATGAAACTTAGGAGTTTCCATTTGAAAAAAATTGATTTTTGGCCGTTTTCTGAATTTGATTTTTGATCTTATTTTTGGCCCACCCTGTAATAATAGTTTTCATATTGCTGTGAAAAATCTATTAAAGTGAGTCCTTTTTAACAAGAAATCCAATACAAATTAAATAATGAAGACTTTCTTATAGGTGAAATTCACATTTAAATAGGAGCCTTCAAACGTCATTTTTGACATAAAAACTAAAATATCCAATACAAATCAAATAATGAAGGCTTTCTTATAGGTGAAATTCACATTTTGATAAGAGCCTTCAAACGTCATTTTTGACATAAAAACTAAAATATTCAAAACGCTCATACTTAGGTATAGGACATGATACATGAAATCTGCCTAGAATTTTACGTGGAATCCAAAAATGTAATAATATATAGGGTGTTCAATTTAAAATAAGCAAGTTGACACCTACTTCCGGTATAACCGGAAGTCGTGCAACGTTGCTTTTATTTCATTTGAGAACATCTATGAATACCCCACCATACAAATTTTCAGAATCCTAATTGATTTATTTCCCGAGATATTCTAATGGACGGTCACCGTGAGACACCCTGTATATATAATATATTATAGCTATATCTAGAGAGTGTTTTGAGGCTTCCATTGAAACAAACTCAAAAATGATAACTGCCGCAGAGTGTTGGTCAAATTAGAAACATCATTAAACTGTAGAGATACTTATTGGCATCAAACCTCAGGGAACAGTCATATCATATAAGAAACGTATGGAGGTTGTGCTAGCGATAAGTATATTGCAGAGAACTGTGGACAACAGTTCCACGTTCTCAGTAGATACAATACAATAAGGCATCTTGAGATGCATGTATTTTTGGATGAATCTGTGAAATATAAAAAAACGGTTTTCTTGAGTATCTCCCCACATGGATGTTTCTTTTGATCCTCAGAAAAATATACATTCAGAGCTTTCTCTTCATGCTTTAATCAATATGATGTTTGCTTTGATACAAAAAGTACCTTTTGTGGGGAGCATACTTCCTCCATAATGCTAAGAGAGAGTGTCTCTATTTGAGTTTACAATTACAATTGAATTGTGTTGCTGTTATTCGTCCTGATCTTTGGCTGGACCAAGTTCTGTTCAGTGACTGACCTCTTGTGGCCTTGTTCACCGTTTGAAGTTCCTCTTTTGATATCGAAAAAATAATAATCTTTGCAATTTCTAACAACTCATCATATTATGCTTAACCAACATATTGTCACGTAAGGTGTTAGACTGGGTCTTTGACTGGACCTGCAACACCTGTCGTGCTAGTAGCTGGGCCGATCAGTAGGAAAACTCAGTTTGTGATAGTAGCTTCAACATATTGTTGCCAACCATATATCAGTTTGATCTTTTACCACCATAAGATTAGGATTAGCACGTTCTCTGTTGCGTTGATGGTGAGGGGAGTTATATAACGCTAAAGTTAAGAGAGGTTACACTACTCACAAGGACAGAAGGGAGTGAGAGGGGTTGCACTACTCACGGGGAGGGAACTAGTAACTAGCGTATGTCAACTACTAACCGTCATCTCTCTGAACGTGTCTATTTATAGCAAAAAAACTGCTCGCTAAAGCGATTCTACCAGAGGCAAATCGGGTGGATTTACCAAGTATATTTGCCTCCAGTACTAATGTGACAATATTTCTCCCAAAAAAGATTTACCAGAGAACTGGGCAAAACTACTGGAGGCCGTTGCTTCTCAATCTTCAGGGCCTACACCACATTCTTGAAACTCTTCTTACATTTTCATCATTTAATTTCTTCTCATTGTGAGGGCATTGCATCTCACAAAGTCCACGCCCTTCCATTTCTACCTTCTTTAGGGGTGGAATAGGCCACTGGGCTTATTCTGATATGCATGCTACAGGTTCAGCAGCTTTCTTGTTTGAACGACCAGGCAATAAATATCAAATTGCTGTCACATGTGAGCTCACTCCGCTCAAACCTACCATGCATATGTAGTGGTCCGAAGAAACACTTCCGTCATCAAAACTGATGGTTCACACTTCCCATGCCTTTTCCTTCGATCGTTGTGGATGTTTGACCTGAAATTAAAAAAAAACGAAGTTGTAGTCTTTGTAGAAAAAGCTGTTGGTAGTTTATATGGCAACTTAACTAAAGTCATTTGTAGTCTCTTGAACTCAAGATAGAAAGTGCATATCTCCACTCTAAAAGCTCACCCTTCCAACAACAACAAAAGCATTTTCAGTCATTTCCCTGGTCTTCACTCCTTGAACTAGCCCTGATTCATAATATTTGTATGACTGAAGACTTTTGAAGGCCATCATCTGTTGTCCAGTGTGAAAGCCATGTGCAAGAATCAGATGGTTCACCTTGAAGATTACTCCTGGCAGGAACCATAAATCCTGCACCTCAAAGTCTCACAATACTTATGGATCCATCCCACCAATGACTTTTAATTTATTATTATACCTGTTTTTGACATTCTGTCACAACTGTTCATAAGAATGTAATATTTTTCGCTATATAAAACACTGTTAAGCTTTAATGTATTTATTTGAAGTCACTACACACGCGATTCACAACACCACAAATATTCATATTCACAATCACAGCTTATCGAAATCTGAACTGAACTAACTGGACCTCCTCCTGTTTACAATTTACCTGCATATATAGCTAATCCGTGGATTCTAGAATATGGAAGAATATAAAATATATAAAATGAACAGCATGACTCATCGCACAGAAATGTGGCTCTCCGGCTTTTGTAAACATGTAGTAAATTCCAGATTGTTTTCGCTACATTGCCCCCTCCTTGAAGTATTTCGTCCCATGGCTCCATGACGGTATCGGCATCTATCTCCAAACCGGCAGCCTGATGTTCTATGGAAGTAGCAGTCCACCGTCCTCTGGTTCGTCCTCCGGAAAGGATAGCAGCATACCAGGATGTCAATGCCGCTTTCTTTGAAGATCACCTCCAGTATGCCCCTTACTACTCTCCTGTCCAGTTGGTCGTTCGTCATCTTCGGAATTGCCAGATGGGTCAGGTCCTGTGACAGCATTAGGCTTCTCAGCTGATGCAGTGCCCTCCAAACATGACTATAGCTAGTCCGATGTTGTGGAAGCTTCTTTGTCACCAGGTAAAACAGGTATCGTGTCCCTGTCAAGGCTTGAAGCGTCTTCCCAACCTCTGGCCTTTGTCGTCGTAGATGGTCCATTTGTCCAAATTTTTCTTTGAATGCAGCAGCAAGTCCAATCCTCATGATGAGATCTTCAGTGACCGGGTGAGCTAACGCGTACTCGGCCGGTGCGTTGAACAAATCCAGCAGCTGTTTTCGAACGACGCCTTCAAGGACTTTCTAGCCGTTGAAATATGAGGACATGAAGGTTTCCAGGTAGTGGTGAGTCGATCCGGCCGGACTCGGTACAAATGAACGAATCCAGGCCAGGATCGAGTTGAATCGAATCTATGAAATCAATTCGAGTCGTTCCGGGGATTGAATATCGATATCGAATCTGGTGCTGGTCGCTCCGAATTTCGAAAGACGCATCGCCGTTTAACGCATATTTTGGCTGCATTTTCGCTGGACCAAGCGAGTTTTTTGCTTTGGTGTCGTGATTATGTGATATTTATGGCTTTGTTAGGAATTCTGAAAAGCTTGTAAATAAACTTCTTGGATATTTATGTTTTATGTTTATGGTAATAGATTAGTGTGTTTCTACAACGGTCAGTTTTTTACAATGGAGTATTGCTGAAAATGTTTTGGATATGATCTATTCAATTTTCGACGACTGCTCTATTTTTTAGTACATACTGAGTATGCTTTTTCGCGGTCCACCTCGTGTCTTTCTAATCTTTTTACACGTTTTAAAACGTTGAGATTGAAAACATATTTTGATTCAGCTAATCTTTTTCAGAGTTTCAAGTTTTGTTTCGTTCAAGGTGTACTTTTTGTTATTTACAAAAAAAAAGTGTTTGTTTTTCCATCATAATATACTCATCAAGTTCATGATCCTATCGTCTTATGATGCAGGGTTTCCGTTAATAAGTCTTAGTTTTATGTAAGAATGACCTGATAATTTTTGTTACCTGATTTATAAATAGTTTTTTGGAAATAATTTCTTTTCATAATACCAAAAACGTTGTTTGTATTTTGATTTGATCCATGGAATATAATGCAACTATGGAAGTGGTGCTCTTCGAATTATATTACACCATATTTTAACCAAAAAATTCTCCGAAAAAGAATATACATATTATAATACAGGGTGTCCGGAAATTACGCGTCAGGATTTTGGTGGGCGATTCTACATGAAAAATTAATGCAACAAACTTCTATACAATTTTTTCAAAAACATCAAAAATTTTTTCAAAGTACGAATTTTTAATTATTTAAGGTACGGTTAATGTTTTAAGTCGTTTTTCTCGGAAACCGTTAATTCTACGATGATGCAACACGAGCACCTTTTTAAAAAATATTTTGATGCTCTTTACTAATTTGACATCCAAATTTATAAAAAGATTAAAACAAAAAAGTTCTAAGTAATTTTCCTAAGGTGAAGGACAGCTTCAGCCTTTTGTCATTGACGACTAGCGTCAAATCAATAGGGTGAATACAAAGAAACACTAGTGACATGCATGCAAAATTTGGCGAAAATCATTACACTAGAAAAAAAGTTATTAAAAAAAATAAGAAAAAAAATATATTTTTTAACACCCTGTATCTTTCTTAATTTTGAGTTTTCGAAAAAATTGTATAAAAGTTTGTTGCATTAATTTTTCATGTAGAATCGCCCACCAAAATCCTGACGCGTAATTTCCGGACACCCTGTATAATCATTATTATAGTTTTAAAATCTTTTCTTTGCCTTGAAACTTGAAATAATAGACATAGATAGAGCTTGATATTTCCGATAAATATAAAACCATCTTCAATCCATTGTTTTACCCAAAAGTCTTTACAATTTCCATAATCTGTTTTTTTTTCATGCTTAATACAAGATACAAATGATCAAATCTTAATATGATAAATCGCCAGAATGGCCGAGGATACAACGGTACAACATCAGGTAATTCGATCAGAATAATATCATTCGTCATTCCAAGGAACGAATCCGTCGGACCCATTCCACCTGCGAATCGAAATCGAAAGGAACAAGTCCGGAAATGTATTGAGACTTCTCATCACCATTTTCAGGGACATGTCCACCTCGGATGACTTGATTTGCCTCACGTCAGCTTTCTGATGGTCTCCAGCGTACGGGGCCAAACGGTTGAAATACACAACCCTCGGCTTCCCTAATGATGGTCTCTTTATCCGGTATACGACGTCATTCGCACACTTGTAGGAGGCTTGCAGCACTGCTGCGCCGCTTCGAGTTCCAACGCTTTGATCAACGCATCCACCAGATTGTCAGAACGATGAAGAATCAAGGACATCCTTTATCTCCGGGTCCCGTAGTCCATCCATGAAGGCCTGAACTGCAAGCCTCTCCACTTTCTGGCGTGGTTGGGTAAGCCAGGCGGGCAAGGCGAGCTTCATCAGCTTGAAACTCCTGCTTGCTTTCGTTGTTCTTCTGAGAGTGGTTGTTCAGCTGAGAGTGGTAGACGTGCTCCAAGTGAGTCTGTCCATATCACAGCTCCAAATGCTTCACCAGAACATCGTAGTAGTCCCGTTCCTGGGTGTTCGACGTCTGCAGGATTTCCGTCGCCTCCTCACGAAGCGCTAAATTGGTTTTGGAAATATCGGCGAAAAACCGAAAATGGCGGATTTTGTTTTTTTCCAGTAAATCCAAAACGGCTCATTGGACAGATATGAAAATGTGACATCATCTGGACAATTTTCTAAGACGAATGAAATGGTGTGTATGACATGTCTCAATCGCCTTTTCTTTTTCCGCAACCTGCCTCAACTTTCATTTTTCCCATGATTTATTTGACAGAAAACTGGTTTATAAGCAAAATCCTAGAAGGCTCTGATCAGTCGTTCAATAATTCTGCCGAAAGATGGCGTTGTGGTCTATAGCACCCCACAAATAATAATTCAGTATGAAAGTTGTGTTTACGTGAATAGTAGTACGCTTCTCTGTCATTAAAATAATAAATCTGATTAACAAACTGTCGAAACCTTCTAAAAATGCCTTGTGTTTCCTATTCGAATGAAGAAAAGTTGGATATGTTAGCGCTGTACTTGCAGTCACAGAGAAATGCCGACATTACCTCAGCAAGGTATTTGGAGACGTACCCCGAACGACGGCAGCCTCATAAAACCCAATTCAGAAAAATGGTTGTTAATTTGATCAACTTTGGGGCCTTCGAACAACCTAGAAGCGGATACAACATTGAAAATGAAAATCGCAACAAAAACATTTTACAAGCTGTCAACGAAGGCCCTAGTGAATCGGTAAGAACTGTAAAACGGGAAATTGGTGTGTCAAAATCGACAGTACAGAGAGTGTTAAAAAAAAATGGGTACCATCGATACAGACCCACAGTAGTTCAAGGACTTGAAAAAACTGATTTTCCAAGACGAATGCGCTTCTGTGAGTGGTATACAAGGAAGTGTAATGACAATCCCGATTTTATAAATCATGTCTTGTGGTCCGATGAAAGTAGGTTTACGAATTGTGGAGTTTTTAATAAGCACAACACTCATCATTGGGCTGTGGAAAACCCTAACGAAGTGGCAGCGAGACGTCTACAGACCAGATTTGGGTTTAACGTTTGTTGTGGGGTCATTGGTAATTTAATCCAACTCACCTTTCTCAATTGGGCAACTGTCAATCAATCATTTCAGAAAATCGACTAATAGGGCCATTTTCATTTGACCACAGCCTAAACGGACAGAGATACCTAAAGCTTTTGCGAAATCAGGTTGTGCCGGCATTACGAGCTACTCTAACCAAAGATGAGTTCAGAAGAACCTGGTTTCAACAGGATGGATGTCCGGCTCACACCATTCAAGTCAGGAACTTCTTGATGGAGCAGTTTGAGGACAGGATCATTTTATCAAATGGTACAATACCCTGGCCTCATAGATCCCCCGACCTTTCGCCCTTGGATTTTCATCTCTGGGGTCATACAAAGCATGAGGTCTATGAATTTGATCCTTCTGCGACTATAGAAATCCTGAGACAAAGAGTTTTTGACACATTTACAAATATCAACAGAAACATACTTGCGAGGGTTGTACGAAAAACAGTTACTAATTGTCAAGAATGCCTCGATGCAAATGGACGTCATTTTGCAAACTTGTAAATCAATATCCAGGCAGTTGAGAACACATTACAGTATTTTCATTTTCAATATATTTGTATCTACCTGTGAGTTATTCAAAAGCTCAAGTGTTGATTGAATAAACAATGATCTTTCTGACTTTTTATTCAATACACTCATAGACTCGTTGAGAAGTCATTATTCACGTCAATGTTCTATTGAACATTTAATGAGTCTTACACGTTTGCTGCACACCAAATAAGGTGACCTTGGGTTGATACAGTACCTATTAATGATGTTTTGCGACAAATTAATCATGGCCTCCTTAGAAAAGATTGAGTCCCAGCTACGAAGTGTGATATTTCGATGATACTTTGATCTCTAATGCACTTTTGGGAAATTTTACACTCTTTCCAAAAATCGAAAAATCTAATATGGCGGCTATAAGAAAAATGAAAGTTGAGGCGGGTTGCGGAAAAACAAAAGGCGATTGAGACATGTCATACACACCATTTTATTTGTCTTAAGAAAGTGTCCCGAAAATGTCACATTTTCATAGCTGTCCAATTAGCCGTTTCGGATCTACTGGCAAAAAACAGAATCCGCCATTTTCGGTTTTTCGCCGATATCTCGAAAACCAATTGACCGATCGCAAATCTGGAACCTAATATCGAATGTCCTTTTTTATTCATTTGATCTTTGATGTAGGTATGATAGGAGTCAAGAACCCTGTATAGAGAAACGAATTTGGGACACACTGTATATTGATATACATAGTCACAAACTGCACGCCCCATCCTGTATACAAAGCAAATCCATTTTTGTTGATTCCGATATCCTTAACGGTCCAACTTTCTCATATCAATGACCTTCCCTGTATGGCAATTCTGGCGGCAACACAATGAAAAAACTCCAAGATTCCACACACAAAAAGAACCAATTATTTTTATTAACAAATCATTATATCGCCTTGTCTTGGTATCATCAGATAACTAACCATCAAAAAAGTGTTCCTTGTGCAGCTGGAAGCTAACTTTTCTGCTATAAGATATCCTCACACATCAAGTGGCTTATTGAGCATGTCAATCGTTTCAACGGCGGTTAAAAACAACCGCTGCACATTTACCCAGATTAGGGATGTGCCTAGAGTTGCATCGGTGTGAGTAGTGCCATGGTAGAAAAAAACAAGGTATGTCAGACACTTGGAGAAAAATTGGCATGAATTGCGCAATGACGTCAAACGCTACAATTTTTGTTTATAGTAACCATGGTGACAAAGGAACGTAGCTTTTCACGAGTGCTATCTAGCATAACATATGAGCATAACAGATAAGTTGTTTCATTTATGGCCGATTGCACCAATCAATTATTATGCAAACTTGACAAGTTTGCATGTAAAACTGTCAAGTTAAGGGTTCCCGTTAAGCATCCTCAAAATTGGTTGGTACAATCGGCGATTACTGTGGTTATTATCTCATTTATAAATACTTATATATAAATGATTAGAAACAAACCTTGAAAATTAATTTCTTGTTCCCATTCCTTTGTATATGGCATTTACTATTTCCCCAACTTTTCCATCTTTGTTGAATTTGATAATATCAAGCAATCAAAAACCAGACGAGGTTTGGATACGGATTTAACTGACTAGGTCACTAAGTAACAAGATTACGAAGGAAGAGACAACAGATAAGACGAATAATTTCTTTAAATATTCAAAATTCAAATCAATAATATCAACGACGGACTTTATGTAGACTCATTTCAGTAAGACCTGTCATCTGTAAACCCGACACTGCAGTCAACGTTGCCAACTTGCAAATGTACTGTACACCTTGGAAATAAACGTTTTCAAAGTAAAGGTTATAAACAAAATTATGTTTGATTTTAGGCAAAATAGATAAAGCAAAAAGTACCCTCAAATCAAAGTAAGTGATTGAAGAACCGCTTAGCGATATTTCTTGGAATCTTGTTCTAAGTTGTGGTTTCTAGAGGTAGTCCAATTGCGATAAATCGCCAATATGGCAACACTGTTTCTTTGTTGCATTTGACGTCACAGTGAGATGCGCGTTGGCATACCTTGTTTCTTTCTACCATGAGTAGTGCTAGCGTCCTTACTAATGAGACCAATTTCGAGATGAAACTGGTATAAGGAGGGCACTGCTTACATGAATGTAACTCTAGACATTTATTACGGTTCTGTACCAACCTTTCCGTTTAACATCGGATAACCGTAAAACAATGTCTCTTTATTGATATCTTTATCTCCATACCTGGAATCTGTCTCCTGTATTTCAAATTTATGAAGATAATTGAATCTGTGTGTTATCAGAGAATTATTATTTGGTATCACAGGTCCCACCTCAGGTCCCAGTCCTCATGAAGATTTTTCCATAATAAATCATGAACAGTAATGTTGTAGAGTAAGTCTTGTTCAAAGATGTGAGGAAGTTCTTGGATATGGGAACACAATAAAAGACAAAGGTCTTACTGTCTTCGCAACGTTTCGTCTATTTTATAGACTTCATCAGGCTGAAAATTGAAAAAACAATAGGTAATGAATATGAAAAACCTTTTTTAAAAAGAGAAGCGAATTCAAGAAGGGTGGTCCCTCGTCTCCCATTTTTGCAGAAATGGTCATGACTGAGCTACTTGAGCATGTTCATGGTGTGGTTCCCTTAGATGTTCCTTTGATCACATTTTATGTGGATGACACAATACTGGTGGTACCTGTAGCACACATGGAGAATATTGTTGAACATTTTAATCGGTCCCATGAAGACATACAGTTCACCATGGAGATGGAAATCGATAACAGCATCCCTTTTCTGGATTTGAAGCTAATGCGACAAGAAAATGGTGAAGTATGGACTGATTGGTATGTGAAACCTACAGCGTCTGGCAGATGCATGTACTTTGGATCATGGCATACATTGACTTATAAGATATCTACAATTAAGGGTTAAACACATCGAATACGCGCGTTGAGTCACCCGTCATACCATCATAAGAACTTCGAGTTATTGAGAAATATGTTACAAGACAATGGATTCCGCATGGCCTTATTAATGAGGTCTTTAGCCAGAGCAGTCACATAGAAAGAGTGCCAACTAGGGATAATACTGTGGTAAGATTGCTTTTTCTACACGAACCCCAGTTGTTCCCATGTCCTCAGTACGGAAAGAATATCTGTCGTGCCAACCAGACGGACACTCAGAACCTTGGTTCTATATACATTGATTTGACAAGAAAACAGGATGACCAACATAATTTTTCTAGTAACACTTCTTGGTTTTGATATTGTTCACTAGATGTATTATTTCTCAAGATCTATGTCCCGTACGCCCATGTTCGTACTACGTCAATCAATTTGTTAGTATTGCTGTGTCATGATTGTTTTACATCTAGGTTTCCGTGGTTTTTACAAAGTTTTAATGACTGTACTTCGTCCCATATACTTACTGGTTTCTCTATGTAATGAGAGTAACAACTCTTTCCATGTTTTGACTAACTGTTGATCGGTGAGTGTTATCATAATGTTTGGTTTTGTATTCTACATTTGCTTGTTTGACGTTCAGTCTCACCGTGTTTTTCTCTCAGTTTTATTTCATTTCAAACTCTTTATAATTTATGTTTTACTGTTTTTGTAACGTAAAGACCTTCTTTATCAGTTCATGTTGTGATTGTGTAGTATCGTAACTCTATCCACTATTTTTAAAGTATCTGAGTAGTTAGAGTAGTGGTGAGATCCAAAGTTCCCGACCCAAGGGTCCATGGCTCAAACTAGGACTGGGGCCTGAAATTATTTTTTTTCGAATTTTTTATTTCTTTTTGATTGAGAACTGTAGGTTTTGGGTCCACCAGCTGTTCTATTGAAATGTATATTGTTGAATTTGCTTCTCTTTTAAGTATAAAAAAGGTTTTTCATATTCATTACCTATTGTTTTTTCAATTTTCAGCCTGATGAAATCTATAAAATAGACGAAACCTCGCGAAGACAGTAAGACCTTTGTCTTTTATTGTATTCCCATATCCAAGAACTTCCTCACATCTATGAACGGTAATGTCTCAGTGCCAAATTTATAGTCGTTTCTTGAGGCTTTCTTAGACCTTAAGGCACCCTTGACATAAAATAGGGCTTTCAATGGCTAGTAGAAAAAAATGGGCCAGACTAAGGGAAAATCCATGCATCAAAATAACAAGGAAAAACTCAAATGTTGTTATCCAATTCTCACTTCTATGAACGTTGCTTCTAAAGCATATTGATAACTATTTTTGAGGACTTTCAAATCTTCTCAAGCTAGAAAATTCTCTTTTTTATCTAAATTCTGTCGAAGAGCTCGTCCGAATGTTACATTAGCACTTGGAAGTTGGAAGCTTCCCGGTCTCGCCTTATAACTTGAAAACAAATGAATCTGGGTGATTGATTTTATTGACCATTCCAGTATGACGTCACTACTGTCATTTGCTGGGTGGCACACACAATTTATAGGTTGAAGCTTGTTATGTCAGTGATGTGTACATAAATAAAATTGGTGTTTTTGATAACATATTTTCTAATAAATACTAACCAATTTCATCCAGTAACTAGAATGATCCATGATTCTTACCTCAGACATCACAATAAATGCTTCTTCGCTGATGTTTAGCAGCAATTTTCTGAATACAGGATTCGTATTGCTTGAAGGCTTGCAAACTCTCATAAGCCTTCATCTGCTTCCCAGTGTAAAAACTGTGAGTTAATATCAATAATTTACTAAATCCATCATGGTGATATTCATTAATCGAAAGAGCATAGGGATCAATACTGTGTATAACGCCGATTTTGTGGTCGTATTGTATCTTCACATCAACACTTAACGTTGAATAATAATTGCTGTGAGCCATTTTAGGAAAGAACTGATTGAAAAAGCATTATTAACAGATGTGTTTGTCACCCAGCAAAAATGACATCGTTGTCAAGGTCACGTGTTCTGGAATGGCCAATTTGTCAGGATAACCTCCAAATAGGTCCCGCCGTTCCATTTATTATCTGACGGATAGTTATTTGGCATAAATAGGTTATTTATTTGAAAGAAGAAGTACCGGTTCTTAGAGTTGGACGTATTTTTTCAGACTCAACTCGTGTAGTCGGTCAGGGATAGGTCCATAGCCACTTTGCTGTAGAAGTATTGCGCCTTGAAGTCAAGTATGAATTGTGATCGATTGACAAAGCAAACAAAGTTGATGTGTTGATGAGCTGAGTATTTTGATGATTGGACTGTTTGTTGATTACAAAATGGATTCTGTGTTGGGGTATATCAAGTGTTATTACTGGATTAATGACAAGGGTAGCACAAAGTTGATGAAGTTGGTTGCACGAAAGGAATACGATGATTTGAATTGTATATGAGCCATTCTAGAGAAATTTTACATACAGTACGACAGAATATTTCTGTGGATGATAAACTTGAAGAACTTGATAACATCGGCTTTTGTTCTGTTCAAGCTTGCAAATACTTTTCATCATCAACAATAATAATAATCATTATTAGATACGTAGATTTGGATAAACATAAAATCAATCATAATATAGATAACTTCAATAAAATTGAATAACCAAGCTTCTCTGTTCAATAAGGCATTTTTCAGTAACGGAGTCTTGAGAAATGACTATTAACTTGGCCCTTATATGTACAAGCTAACGCTTTTCTAAGCTGTCTTGAATCAGGTGAATCAAAAGAATGTCTTTACCTATGAATTTTTTTTTGTGTAATGTTTCAACGTCAAAGTTCAAAAACAGACAGAAATACTTTCGATAAAATAATATTTTATTCCAAACGATCGCTCATGCTGAATTATGTTTGTTCGAAAATCATTCGTGGGAATCTCATTAGAATGAAAAAATGGTGGCCTGATGAAAATATTCAAATTAAAACAGTCCAAAGGAAACCTGTTCGATTTAGGAATCAGATCAGTCATTTGCAGTGGAATGTTTGCTTTATCGTGAATTTTGATCATTGTAAGTGAATAAATTGCGATCCTTGGGATTTTTTTTCATTTGCAGATTGTTCATCCGGAAAATAGTTGAGTCCGTCAGTTTTATATTTGTTTAAAAAAAGTTAAGATGGAGAAAGTTGGACCAACATGTATTGCGTTAACTTTCAACCGAGTGTTTTCTGTTTGACGCTGACAAACATTGATAGTATGTCAAAAAGACAAAAAAAAAACATTTTCTTATCTGAGGTTTACAATGGATGTATTCTTGATTTGCATCATTGGTAACCCCTAGACTTTTTCCTTCGCTACAAAACGATCATCAAATTCAACATCTGTTTCATATCTCCGAGCATTATCATTTGGATTCTAAAACCAACAAAATATCTCATCTTACATTGGGGTTATCGGAACAACTTTGAAAGATTTTGTTCAGACTGACCCTTCAAAAAAAAGCTGAAATTCTATTGCGATGATGTTGTATGTATTTGTTTGGATCATTGAAGTCCTTTCCGTGTCGATTCCCCAACTCACATCTTTTTGTCACATAGGCTGCGATGAGAGCAAATTTGAATCAAACTATAGCGAATGAATTGAAAAAGATCACCTCATTTATACTGGCCAATTCTGTTTATTGCTGGGTCTTTTGGAAATTTGATACTAATGAGTATATTCGAACCCAAACCAGCTCCACTACAACTATCTATTTCATTGAAATAAACAGCTAATTCTACATGAAGAGTCACTGGATCCTACCGCTGGCAGTCAGCAATTTCCTTTTGTTGCATTTTGTTAAACGTAGCCGTAATTATTGCCGATTTGTGTCAGTGACGCTCTGATGAAAACGGTTTAATTTCAAGTAGAAATCACTAGTCAGGCATTATCTGGGTATAAGAATAGCTACGTTGTAGGTACCCTGGTGAGCGTTGGATGGACACTCTCCTCTAGTCCACTGAGAAAGTAATAAAATCATACAATTTTTTTTTGTTTTACCCTCAAAGGAACTTGTACATGTTTTCTTTGCCTTTGGATCAAAAGAACATCACAGCATGCTTTCGAATTCGATGTGCACTATTCATGTTTTGTGAAAGGTGATCAGCGAAGTTCAAACCATGGCAAATTTGCACATCTTAGTAGTAAAATGCCGTTGACAAATTCATAAAATTCAGTTCAACCGTAGTTTTTGTGAAATGGTTTTCATGTTATTCTACGTTTATTTGAAAATGTATTTTAGTATAAATATCAGATCCTCTTGACTGTTGAAGCAATATCACAGTTTTGTTAGATTCGAGTATTCGAATATCAAGATTTCAATTTTCAGCTTGAAAAACAAAAACTTTAATAACGATCGTTTTTTTTTCAAATTGGACGATGAATCAAAACATAATTCTCAATCAGGATTTTTTTCCGATTCGGCTAGAGCATTCCGAAACAAAGAAGATTTGAACATATTTGAGAACTTCAACGCAATGAAGCACAGTATCGTTTACTTTTGAATCATCCTCTATATTCAGGTAGTAGGAAAGTTATACCATCAATCGCGTACGTGTCTTTGTTCTTTTTGAGACATTTGTGTTAGTTTAACTTTTCCAGGAACTTACTCACTCAGCGACTCAACTTTTTGATTTGAAAAAAAAAGAGTTTTCACACAGTGGAAATAATTTGTTGATTCTCCGTTCAATTTTAAGCAAGAAATCTGACGATTTTTTTTTCTTCGATGCTTCGTTTTTCAGTTGAAAAATAAAAATAAATGCCACTGTTATCCGAAGAAATCACGTTTATTCACACTCTAAGAAAAATGGTAAATCAATCAATTTCATAACATCTAGAACGATTGCGCGTGTTCATTTGCAAAGGAACGAAACACTTTCAGACAAAAAATAAAATTAAAAATTATTATTATTATTATTATTTTTCTAATGAGACGTTCGCAAACACATTGTGACGCTTCCAGAAATTCTCGGTAAGGAGGTGTAACTCGAGTGCCACCCTCTATATTCACGTGATACCGTGCCTACACTGCCTATCGGGTAGCTTTGAAACAGTGAGCGTTCGTTGTTTTCAGAATTCCACAAAATTCCGCAATAAAACGGACTGAACTTTTGAACAAAAACAAGCGTGTTGGTGAAAAATAAATATAATAAACGCGCCACTGGGATGAGATCTTCCAACACTGTAGCCTGGACCTTGAACTAATAACAGTTATCCTTGAATTTATATTCGATTCTTAATACCTGATATTTGTTGACCAGTATTACAAACAAATATTGGGCACCCCAATGGGCTCAACCATATCCCCAATACCGGTCAACTATGTGCCGGATGACCTGATTGACCACTGTGTCCAGGGACTGTCGTTACAAGTTCCTTTCCTTAAACGTTATGTTGATTACTTAATACTGGCCCCACCATCGGACAGCGTCAACTCCACCGTGGACCCCTTCAATTCATATAATCCTCACATACAGTTCACGGTTGTGGAGAAGGAGGTTAGGAGCTCACCCTCATAGGACATGAGGGTACATAGAAACGATGACCAATTACTGCTTACTGTCTGGTACAGAAAACCCATGGCCTCTAATAGATTCATCAGTTTCCAATCATACCCCACAAAAATGAAGATGAACCTCATCATGGCGCTAAAAAGAAGGGCTTGTCTTCTCACTCATCTTACAAAAAGAGACACCTCATTGTCGGTTCTGGCCCAGATATTGAAGAAAAATTCGTACCTATGGTGGATGATTAACAAGTTTCTCTTAAGCACTCGACACGACTTCCAACTGGATGTTGACCCACCCAACCAGATCGCTACCCCTCCACCTGCTGCTATATCTGAAGTGACTGCTTAATACTATGTCTCACCACATTTGGAAAAACTAACACCTAAATTGATCAACACCCTAAATCATGAAGGTGCAAAGTTCATAAAAAAAAACTATACACAAGGACCAAAACTCCTTTTGCCACCAAAGATATGAGAAATGTTGTTTATAGCATTCCATGTGGAGCGTCAAATAGGGTGTATGTTGGACAAGTCACCCACAAACTCTCTGCACGCCTTGCTTCGCATAAGAGTGATTGCAAAAGGAGAGTTCAGACGAGCGGATTGGCCCAACACCATGTTAACACTGGCCACATACCTTATCTTGAAAAGGTGAAAGTGTTGACGAGGTCCAACGTGTATCACAAACGGCTTCTCTTGGAGATGGCTCACATCAAGATTATTGAAAACAATTTAAATAACCAGAATGATTATCAGAACTTGTAATTTAAAATCACTTGCTACAAAATCACCAACGGGGCCTGACACCAAACAATCCGGACAACATGGATGTGAATTAGTTCCAATTTTCCTTTTTTTTTGGTTTTTTTTTCTCTCTGGTTTAACTTTCAGCATCTGATATGAGATGGGAAAGACACATCAACGTCATACGTCTCAATTTGTTAGAATGCCATCATTACAACCTACAGATTCTTTTTTTCTCAGTAAGTGAGTTGCGTCTGATGTTCACAGATGAAGCCAAGTCGTTTACAGATGATTGCAATTCTGTCATTTTTGTATCTCATATTGGTTCTCGAACCTACAGTGACTCGATAAACTACAGTGACGCCAATGCATGTCGTCGTTTCTATTGGTCGTCCGCCATATTCTGGCAAAACATTGCTCGCATTCATAAGACGGAACAGTTGTGGAACTGTCACCGCTCCTTCTTATGATTAAAGCGGAAGTCTCATAAGGCTCAACAGTCAACTGTCAGATGCCAAAGAGCGCCCCCGGAGCGTAGCGGTAACTGTTCCGTCCCATGAACGCGACCAATGTTGATTGTTGTGTTGACATTGACAACCATTGAGAGTTTGAAATGTTATTAAGTTGCGATTTGTGAAAATTGATTATTTTCTGATCAAAAATATTATCTACTAAGGTTCCTTTGTGATTTGATTATTTGTTCATAAGGTACGTACCTATTTATTTTATTATTTTCTTATTCCTATTTCTCAAAAATTGCGACATTCCTGAACGCGCCCCATCGTTCGCCTTAACATGGCCTCATTGGCGTCACTGTAGTTTAATAAACCACTGTACTCTAACCTAGCTAACAATATGCATGTCATAGTGATAATTAGTCCGTCCACACCAATCTAGTCGTTACTGTGAATTCAAACTATTTTAATTATTTGTTTTACTCTTTTATTTTGTTTAATTGTCAACATATACAGTACTCTTGACGTAGTAAACAAGTAATAGTGATGTTTGTGTCTAAAAAAGTGGTGACTGTGATCCAAGCTATTGTCTTAAATCTTTTATTTTTCTATATGTGCTATCTTTACGTTACTCTAATTGGTTAGATTTTCATATCCTAACGATGTACACGTATTTATATACATGTTTTTTTCAATCTCATAGTCTTTCCTGAAGAAGGAACAAATTAGTTCCAAAAGCTCGAATAAACAATAAATGAGAACCCACGCTTCGTAGACCTCTCATTTTGACTGCTCCCCACCACCTTTGCCTTCATCGAAAATAATTAAATCAGACTTCTCTCCCAAATATTCACATCGACTGGTTTCCAATCAGTAGTTGATCAAAATAAATTAAAAGGAGAACAGTAGAAAACTCTCCCGGCCAAGGTTCAGAGTAAGTCATAATTTACGAAAAATTAACAGTGATTGATACTCAGGAAGTAATTGTGAACGAGCGGCGTGTGAACAAAGTTTTAAACGACAAGTTTCACAGCAGAAATTTACCAGAAACAGCGGCAATTAAAAAAGAAATGTTTCCGACATCGTAGAGAAAAATGATACGGGTAAAAGCCAACGCTACGAATTCAGTTTCCGCACTGACAAAGTAAGTGGAGAGGGGCGCGGAAAAATTTTAAAGACAATCTGGCTCATACCTCGGCTGTCTGATTCCCGGCTGCGAGAGAAAATAATTAATACAAAAAAAAGTTACGCGCACGTGCAGAAGCCTCTCTGTATCCACCCGGCAAAGTTGGTTCCCCTGAAAATACGTTAATTGAGTGAAAATGAAAAACTCAGTAGTAGGAATATGAATGAAGTAGTAGTAGGAATATGAATGAATTTCCTGAGACGAGTCTTGACTCCAGGAAATTTTTCTGGTTGTCAAAACATGCCCACCGAAAAGTCTTTGATATCCGATGAACTTTATTCCGAAAAACAAAACCGAATCTTCCCAAAAATAGACCTGCATTCCTAGACAATCTGCCCAGAGAAAACAACGCCTGCTTTTCAGATAACTTACCTGAATCTTATGATTCGGGAAATGATATTCAATCCCACCCGGTTAATTCATTCACAATGACGCAGCAAAGCTAAGAAATAAGAACGCGTAAAATAGTTCTACCTCGAACAAAAAGACGGGATTTGGAGTTCCGCGGAACAAGTCGGGATTCAAAAGCAAGTGACGCATACTCTCACCGGCGAGCAAGTGCTGATTTTTCTTGGCGCACGATTCCTTGCTGTCAAGTGGTAAGAGAAATTGAATAATCGTTTGAGTGACAGTGAAAAACCAAGATTAACCGTTTCGGGTAGCAATTGAGCAGCGGATTATCAATTGTTACACGGCAGACATTATTTTGAAGAAGATACGGGGTCTTTCGACAGATAATCAAGCGAGTCACGGTAAAAAGATAACTTTCACACGATTGCTTCATTACAACATGTTCCTCCACAAAAAGATATTACCTTGCTAACTGTACTCACCATGACAAATAGGAGAACCATACCAGACGCATCCTGTTTATCAGGTTCAGATCATATTCATAATATACTTTCCATAACTATTAATGATGCTTTATAGAACAAATTGGTCGCTTCAGTATTAACTATACAGGGTGTCCGGATAAGGATACGGAGCGGCTTTATCTGCACAATGGTAAGACCCAGAGCCTTTAGACAAAAATCTCTATAGCAAAATGGGTAAGAGAAATGACTACAGGTTATTTTAAGGTTCGTAATTCGACCGCTATGGGGGCGTAACTGCTATAAAAAAAAATAAAATTCACGCTATTGAGTTTTGAAAAACAAAGAAGTACATCACCGATGTTGAGTTTCAAGTTAATATGACCACGAAACTTCAATTTTTCATTTATATAATATGATTCTTACCACATCCACCCTTTTCATCTTCTGAGGGGTTGAATTTTGGAAACCAACGAAACACGTGTTCAATTGATCTAATTTTGGTTTATTGCTATGAATTTTCAAATTGATGTGACCAAAAAATAGTATATTATCATTCAACGAGCGAGAAATGATGAATATTACTCACGAGGATGAAGTTTGCGTAATCATCTGAGTGAGTGATAGCCATTTCTCGCGAGTGGAATACTATACTTTTTCTATGATTATTCGATGATTGAAGCAAACTTTGAAATATTCAATTTCATTTGTACAGCACTTTTTGACAACCACTTGAAGTTACAGTAACTCGATAAACTACAGTGACGCCAATGCATGTCGTCGTTTCTATTGGTCGTCCGCCATATTCTGGCAAAACATGGCTCGCATTCATAAGACGAAACAGTGTGGAACTGTTACCGCTCCTTCTTATGAATGAAGCGGAAGTCTCATAAGGCTCAACAGTCAACTGTCAGATGCCAAAGCGCGCCCCCGGAGCGTAGCGGTAACTGTTCCGTCTCATGAACGCGACCAATGTTTATTGTTGTGTTGCCATTGACCACCATTTGACAACCATCGAGAGTTTGAAATGTTATTAAGTTGCGGTTTATGAAAATTGATTATTTTCTGATCAAAAATATTTTCTACAAAGGTTCCTTTGTGATTTGATTATTTGTTCATAAGGTACGTACCTATTTATTATATTATTTTCTTATTCCTATTTTTCAAAAATTGCGACGTTCCTGAACGCGTCTCATCGTTCGCCTTAACATGGCCTCATTGGCGTCACTGTAGTTTATCGAGCCACTGTACTTGAAGTGAGGTGAGGTTGTCAACACAATGTGACAATGACTATAAAACCAATATGGACGGTCGAATGGGCTGTTTCAAAATGATGTATTTGAAGGTTGACATTTTGTCGAATGTTCTGATTGAGTTATGAAAAAAAGTCACTGGTATAAGTAACGAGTTACATTATTTACTAATAGAAAGAGGATGGATAATACATCTTTTATTGAAAAGTCATAGAAAAACATAATTGTTCATTTATATAATATGATTCTTGCCACTAGAACCCCTTTCATTTCCTTGGGAGTTGAATTTTTGAAAACAACGGAACACGTGTCTTATTAATTTCATCAACAAGTTTCAAAAAAAAAAATCGTGTGAGATTTAAATCACCTGTTGAGTGTGTAACAGTCACGAAGTAGAATATTTTGAAAAATTTGGGATAGACATTTTCGAAACCGAATCAAAGAAGTCGATTATCGTTAACACCTTCAAAATTCTTGTTCCATATAGCTCAAGAAGGCGGCTAGAAACTTTTATGGCATTATAAACTTAGTGGTATGACCGAAATTGACAGAAAACTTGATAAAGACACGTAGTTTTATCAAAATCATTATCTCACCACCGTAGAAATGAGCTCGTCTCGTACGATGGCACATTAGGGGACAATAAAGCTGTTCCATCATTTTTGTTTCCAACGAATTGGGTAAGGTGAGAATAGATGTACTGTTATAATATTATTTAAAATACAGTGAAAATTTTCATTCCTTGTCCTAATGCTTACTTTCGACACAGAGGTCTTTAGTATAAATTTCACCATAGTTACCCATAAAGAGAATTGAAATGAAAATAAACGCACTCACCGGTACAAAAAGGTTATTTTTGTAACATTTTATCCAAATTGTGTTTTTTGTTGCTGAAAAGCATATTTGTTATCGCGAATAAACAATTCATACGTTATTTGGCTTGCTCATTATTATTTGTGCCAAGTCCCAGACTATATGCATGATGAGGCCAAACCGTTTCCAATATAAAATGATTTCACTTGAAATTTTCATTTTGATTTCCTAAGAGGGTTCGCTTTTATACCAAAGTTCATTTAAACGATTTCCTTATTGAAAGCAACATGTAACATTATTTTTATGTTAATCTTGACGCTCTTCATTTCTCCCACCCATTTCTCATTGAACAAATTACTTCTTTCCCATGAAACTCTCTTGAAACGTTCTCACAGTGGCGATAAAAATGTCTGGAATATTCAGAAATTTAATTCAAGTACCTACGCAACTCAATTCTTCCGTTACACTTTTTCACATATTTTTGTGGCATTTGTATTTGTTCACATCAATTTGCATGGTTGCCTACTTTCAGACTTTTTCATCGTCTCAATTCTACGTTATTGAATTAATAAAAGCCGCTAAGTACAGGTAAGGTAAACATACAGAAAAATATAAAATGGAAATTTCCTTACAAATTTAAGGCCTTGGCTGTTGTGGCTTCGTTGAATTTTTTGTTTGACGGATCAACCTTGAGAACTTTATTAAGGTGTACTTTTTATGGATTAATGATGATAGTCAAGTGTAGTCCTAGGCTAAGTCGAAGTAACGTGAATGATCCAATTAAACGTTCTGTGAATGAAGTTTGTAGATTTGTCTCACATTATATCAAAACCTATTTTCTTTAATGCCATAAAAGAGGTACCCAAAATTAATAGGTAAAAGAAAACCAATACTTCAATTGAATTTGTTCGATACTCTTGCCCCTCACTGGATACAGAAGCTGCTTTATGGCACTTTTTGGAGTCCATTTTCGTATTTCAGATCATAGGATGAACCGGTTCATTTTGATATATTTTCGTTGAACTCGATGTATCACTATGGTCGAATGAGAAAGTGCAGAAACATTTCCAAGTCTGGTGTTATACATCGTAATATAAGACATCGCCACGAATTTATAGCAACATTATGTTTAATTTTGAGAACACCGTATAGTAATAAAAGGATAAAGTGAAGAACTGAGACTGCACTATTTGTCTAGGGAATATCTCCACATATGTTTTGATCATCTTTCAGGAAATTCCATATTTGCATGAATATTTCATCATTTGAATATGATGAGACTTTGTAGTTTGATTCTCCAGAATAAACATATAAACATAAGTTACTTGAATGCTGTTGGTTTTCAAAATTGATTTTTTTCACTGCATTCGACTCCATGATCCGATTTCAAACCATAATTATTCAACCCCCAATGTTACCAAGCATCAAAGCAGGATTCGATTATGAATTTGAAATTCAAAAATATTCACAACTGTCTGCAACACAAAATCTGAAAGCTAAATTGGTTTTTCAAAGTTCCCGACCAATATGAAGTGGAAGAACGTTAGTGTCGTATGCTGCAAGCCAAAAACTTTATACAGCCGTGAATTTGAGAATATCAGATTACTTTCAAACTGCCGCAGATGTTGTATTTTGCATTACAAAAAATTAGAATATAACTTTTTTTATCAAGCTAGTTTGGACAAAGTTGGAGGGCTAAGAGTCACGACAAACTCTTGTTTTGATATTCTTATTTCTATAAGTAATGATGAAGATGATTTTATTCACATGATAAATGAGAAGTATGTTGCTTTCCCATTCCATTGTGTAATCCAATATTCAATAAGGTTTGTCTACTAGCTTGATTCAAGTTAAATGAGCTGATATATAGATCATTTGGTTTATTGCTAAATAGGATAATGAGACAGTTGTAGAGACAGTGATGATTTGCGGTAGAATGGAACTAGAATCTCTCAAGATATAACCAGGTCTAAAAATGTGATGCTTGTCTCCAATTTAAAACACTTGTTCATAACTCTACCGATTTGCTTTTTTGAACTTTTTGAGCGGCGTCGTATCAGAGACTTTTTGCACCTCTTGAAATAACATCAGTTATTTCGTCCGTTATGGTTAACTTTATTTAAAATGACATTTACTTCATCCGTTATTAAGAGAAATTTTGCTCCACAACGATTTCACTCTATTCGTTATCTTACATCGCCGCAACAGGCAAAACTAATGACAAATCTCGTGAATATACTTCTTGTTATTTTGTACTTATTTCGCTAGTATTTATTTCTATATCTGTATATAAAAAATTGTTTTTTGAAAAATCAGACATACCTAAACGATACCAGAACCATTTTTATGTAAATTGATAAAATTAGCTTTTTAAAAAACAAACTTTGAACTACACAGCACTAGTGCTGAAAAATGAGTTCCACTTCCAACTTTCAACTATTTTTAAATCATCTACACAGTACAGATGGACAGACACACACAAATTAGCTTGTGGTAGAAAGAAAAATTCAAACAACAAGAATATTTATAAGACGACAAAAGCAGAAAAGTAAGGTTAGGTCGAGCCAAGGTTGAGTTCCGTAGTTGAGTTTGTGACAGGGTGTGTCAGATTGTTGAGTAGAACAATCCGCAACAGTATCAGATAGAATTGTACTAGGTTTATTTTTTGTTTGTAAAACATGCCATTTTGGTTTCCGCGATCGATAATTAATTGTCATGTGAACTTGTTATTTGTATCATATATTGATTAATTGCTTAAGAAGAAATGATTATTAGCAGTTATGTCCATTTCATTCAACACATTCCGGCAACATCGCTGTTTATAAATAAGCATTACCATAACGATAAGGTTTACCTTATTTCACCGTAATCAAAGGAATCCGTTATGGTTAATATAACGATGAAGGATTGTGATTTTGTGACTGCGCATGCTCAGAATAACGATAACCACAACGGAATAAAAACTCAAGAAGTGCAAAAAGTCTCTATTATATTCATTTATTGACCTTATTCACATAGTTAAGTGTTAAAGATAATGTATATGTGTGCATTGATCACACACAATGACATGGGATTTTTTCAGATTGTTTATTGAATGCTTTTATAATATTGCATAAGGAATTGTGAAGAGATATAATACTTGATGTGAGTTTTTTAACCGACACATTCAAAAATGACACTTTAAAAACTGACACTTTCTTCCCAGTTGCAAACAGGCTGGACATGCCGCCCTCCTTGAAATCCAAAGGGCTTTAAGCATTTACTGATCCTTCGTCTTGTTTGGGTGAAATGCACAATTTGGTAGTAGACCTTTTCAAGTTGTACTGGAAGTTCTAACCATTACGAATAATTTTATCTTTGCCTGGATGAATTGCTTCAATTCTCTCTAACTGCCACTTCAATGGTGGAAGATTATCTTCTTTGATCAGGACCATCACATCGGGCTGAAGCAGACAAGGATAATTCCTTTTTCATTTAGATCTGGTTTTGCAGCTCGGAAATGAATTCTTTGGACCACCTTTGCCAAAAATGTTCGGTAATCTTGTGGATTCCTTGAAATGTGGACAGGCGATTGGTAGTTGAACTACACGAAGTCATTGTCTGGTAAATTTGTCAGGTGGTCACCAATTAAGAAGTGTACTGGAGTTAATGGTTGAAAGTCAGAGGGATCGAAGGAAAGAGGAGACAAAGGTCGAGAATTTAGACATGCTTCAACTTCACATGGAACAGTTTTAAATCCCTCAAAATTTAGAATAGCATTTGCCAAAACTCTCTTGAGGTGAAACTTAGTTGACTTCACTCCAGCGGTGATCTAGGTGGAATGAAATTCAAGACTTGATTAATCTTGAATTTTGTTGCCGTTTAAACGTGAAAGTTTCTCAATTTCAGCTATAGCTCCAACGAAATTGGTACCGTGGTCTGAAAATATGTTTTTACTAACACCTCTGCGAGCAAAAAATCTCCGAAGAGCTGCCATAAAAGTTACGGTAGATAAACTAGTCACCAATTTCAAATGCACTACTTTTGTGGTGAGACAAACGAACAAGCAATTATAGGCTTTTAATTTTTTATAATTTCGAGTTTGCCTATCCTTTTTAATGAAATTACCACATTAATCTACTCCTACATCATAGAATGGTCTATTTGGGTTCACTTGATAATCAGGTTTATCCCCCATCAAATATTGTGAATTGATAGGGTTAAAACGAGAACACACTCTCTACCGATTTAACTTACTAAATGTCTTCCTGATATACAGGGTGTCCCAAAATTGGATGTCAATATTTCAATCACGTATTTTACGCCCCAAAATAGAAATAAAGCTTCATATAGACTGGTATCCACAAACTCTTCGTTTTCAAGATACAGGATGTGGAATGTGCAGACCTGATGACGGTTTTTTGTGGATATTTTCAAAACCTGTCAAGATAAATGGGTGAAATTTGGTACAGACACTAGACTTTTCAAACTTCATCTAATGAACAAAAACTCATCATTGTATACCCTTTATGAGTGGGATATACAGGGACGGGTTTGAGAAAAATATGCCTCAAATTCTTTGGTTGTTGATGTTTAGTAGTTCTGCCTGCAAATTTTGAAAATCTAGAGCTTTCTACGTTAATGAGGTACTCTTGTTTTGACTCGCTGAGACGCACCATTTTCGAGAAAAACGCATTTGAAAATCTTTTTACACACTGATTTTAGTGAAAAGTGTCGTGTGCATCTGGCTAGGCTATCACAGGTAGACTCCTGCCTTCGCTGAAAGTTTTGGTATATGTAATTTTGTTTGTAATAGGATTTTCATATGCATTTTTCTCGAAAATGGGATATCCCAGTGAGGTAGGAGAGGAGTACCTTATCTATGTAAAAAGCTCTAGATTTTGAAATTGTACAGGCAAAACTACTGAAAATCGACAACCAAAAAATTTAGGGTACATTTTACCCAAACTCGACCCTGTATTTTCTAGCCATGAAGGTTATAGGATATTAAGTTTTTGTTCATTAGGTAGAGCGTTAAAAGTTTGGTGACTGTGCATAGTTCAACCTAATTATCTTCACAGGTTTCTAAAATATTCACGAAAAACCGTCATCAGGTCTTCACATTTAACACCCTGTTTCTTGAAAACGAAGAGTCTGTGGATACTCGTTTCTAAAAAGTTTTATTTCTATTTTGAGATAAAGAAGTTTTAGATTGTTTATTGAATGCTTTTATACTATCGTCGGCGTTATGGCAAAAGTCACCAAGTCCAAAATGATAGTTTTGAGAAATTGAAAGGTGAACTGAAATTTCATTTTATGGAAGTCAACTGCATAACGGCAAAAAAAGTACAGCATGATGTTCGCCAGTTGGAAGTTTGTCCAATTCTAAGATTTTAGGTGTTATCAAATGAAAAATGCTGAAAATGGACTCAGTGATTTTTGCCCCTAACGCCGACGATATTTTATAAGGAATTGTGAAGAGATATGATACTTGATGTGACTTTTTTAACTATCACCTCAAAAACTGACACTTTTTTCATAGGTGCAAACAGGTTGAATCCCTGAACTGAGTTTTCTTATTCGATGCGTCGTAAATCGATGTATTGGTATCGCTCAAGACGTCTCGAATCTACAGACAAAATTTGTATTATCATGTTCTCAATATTACGTTTGCGGACACGTGTTCCTTATTCACCATGTCAAAATGCGCACTCATTTCAGACATCCTGTACAATATCCGTCTACTGCAATATAATGGGGGTTATGATTGAACTTTTACGTTGACTTAACGTGTCTGTTAGGATTGTTCACTCATGCAAATGTTCCATCAACTAACAGCGTTACCATGGTGAAATAGGCATGCTAAGTTAACGTGGACGTTCAATCATAGTCCCCATTGTATCACATGGAGACACGACAATTGTTTTATCTATAAAATATGCATGACATGGGGGAGATAACATAACGGATGCTGATAATACGTGATTCATCCACTTTGGGTCAATGACAAACTTGTCCTTAGATAGTGGCCAATATTTTGGTCAATTTTTTACCTCCATGCAGCTCAGGGTATAAGTTTCTATCAAATACTGGCCTATGATTCTCAGAGGCGATATTTTATTATACTACTTTGTATACAGGGTATGCACTAAGAATGCGAGGTACTGTATCGGCAAAACTATTCATCGTAGAGGCTTGCGGCAAAAAATTTCATGGATAAAACGGCCAAGAGAAATACCTGGAAAGTATTTTCAAGTTTCTGAATTGGTCGCTAGGGGGCGTAATAACCAACACCAAGCAGAAAAATAGGATCTTTATAAAATTTTGTCCATTGAAAAGATATCGATGATATCATTTTTATATTTACTGACTTTTTACCTACATTTTCTGTCCAAAATAAAGGGGTGGGGGAGGTTTAATTATTTTTTTAAACAAACGGAGATTTCTCTCGTTTTGCTTGACCGATTTCAACAAGCGTGGACTCATATGAAAGAGCATAGTCTGCACAACAAAATGCTGATTTGATTTTGCATGTGTAACCTTCGCCGTCGCCGCTAGATGGCTTTAACTGAAATGGTAGTTTAGCTGTCTGAGAGGCGTAGCCAATTGCAATGCATGATTAGGGCAAACGTATAATCACAAAAATCACACAAATGAATTAATTAAACAGTAAAAATGTCCGTGAAGGGAAAGAACGCGTTACAACGACTTAATGACGTGATTCACGATCGATAGCTTAGTACCGATGTCTGACGTCTGCCAATTCGAATACCTGCTGTCTGTCATCAGTTGGAGGTGGTTCACAAACCGCTCGGTGGATGTTGATTCGCCACAGTAGAATATTTCAAAGTTTTTACCAAAAAAATCTAATGAAATGATATTTTTATTCCTATATATTTTAAAAATGGATTCATTTTTCTATTAGAAAATTAAAGAAAAAAAACAAAAAAAAAATTTTCCACCTCATTTGTTGATTCTAACCTAACTTAATCTCTTGATTTGCATTATTTTATCCGGATTCGCTCAATAACCTGTATCATTCCATCTCTCACCTTTCGCCTCGTGGTTAATCATCGGTAGAATGATAAAATAAGACTATAAATTCATTTAAAAGTGTAAATATCTTGTACGTGCTTATGTTTAATGTTATTTCAACCTTGTTAACTTGATTGACCTCGATAACTTCTGAAAAAAGTATTGTATGATGCCGGACCACTTTTACGAATAATAAGCACCCTTGAAAGGGGCCCAATGATGGTCAAATTGATGAAAAATGTCCACTGTACACAACTGACTAGTGAGTACCACAAATTTTTTTCTTTTTCCTTTATTATATTGATTCTTTTTCTTCGATAAACGTTTAAGAACGTAACTCATACCGGTATCACTTTCAGTTGGGGCACTGATGATGGCTTATTATTAGCCGAAAGCGCTTTGCCAGCTACATTAATAAAAGATTATTGCTCTGAGTACTCAAACTGTTTTCTTCCTCCATATATTTTTTTGTTTTTTTTTATCATTTTTTTAAAAGAAAAATGTTTTTTTTTTAAATATATAGAAATGAATATACCATTACATTTGATTTAAAAAAAAAACTCAAAAGTATGCTTCCATATCAATTAACGCCATTTAGCGGCGACGGCGAGGGTAACAAATTCAAAAGCAAATGAGTATTTTGTAAAATAGAATAGAATAGAGTTGAATAATATGTATTGTGCAACATTGAACAATACTTACATTGTAACAATATTACACAGTGCAGATTATGCTCTTTCATATGGGCCTAAGCTCGTTGAAATCGGTCAAGCGAAACGGGAGGAATCTCCGTTTGTTTTAAAAAATATTTGAACTTTTCCCACGCGCTTATTTTGATGATTATAAAAAAACGTTTTTTTACAAAAAGTGTAGGTGATAAGTCAGTAGATATGAAAATAATATCATCGATATTTTTTTTTTTATTGTTTTTTATTGTTCTAGTTGGTGTTGATTGTAACGCCCCCTAGCGACCATTTTAAAAACTTGAAAATAGGGGAATAAGTATTTCCCTTGTCCTTTTTAGTCAAAACATTTTTTGCCGCAAGCCTCTACAAGGAATAGTTTTCCCAGATACAGTACCTCGCATTCTTAGAGGCCCACCCTGTACTGTTACCAGATTGAAATATAACATACTCTTGCACAAAAGGAATTTGAAAAATGATCTCTCTCGCTAGAAGTTGGAATTCGAGTTATTGAGAAATGCCAAATATTTTCGATGGCATTCATTTTCTTTAGAATAATTCTCATAGAGAACAATAAAAAATTATGTTTTTGATAGAAATATATGTACATGAAATTATAGCTGCGATCAACCAGATGTTTATGATAGAAATATCCATGAAATTATAGCTGCGATCAACCAAAGAAGTAACATTTTCAATGATTATTTTCATCTCTTTAATATCCACTCAAGAAAACATCAAAAAACTAGTTGAATAAGAGGTATATTATATCAAAACAAAGTCATGACTTTGCTTTTTTTTATCCATCCAAGTCTCCGTTTTGATTTGCGATCGTGTGTTTTGCCTCCTGACGGAGATACAGAGCCTCAAAGGAATCGATCTTATTTTTTAGCTCTAACTTTGAACCGGCTGGTATAGTTTGATCAAATCTTTGTATGTTGTGTAAGCCATGAATACTCATAACAACATAGTAAAGGTAATATTTTAAATTAAAGGGGAAACCAGGAATGAACTGCTCACCAATTTTTGACTGGTGTCATTTCACAGAGCGGAAAACTACTATCACTATCACCATGACATCAGTTGTTGATGTTGTTGGCGTTGAAGTTTTTTTTTGATTCTCTCAGACTGACTACACCAGAATAAAAAAAAAATGGGTGAATTTATTTTTTATTACTATTATTTTTTCAATTTTGACTAATTCTAGTACAGTCAATCAATTTGAGAGTGTCAATACCAACAACAACTGGTGTCTTGACGTAGTATTTTTGTGTATTATGACAATAAAGTGTAAAACAAAAAAATATTTTTCTCAAAAACGGTTATTTTTATCGGAACAAGAGAAGATAATCTTTTTTGTTGAACAAATTTCAGGGTACTCGAAAAAGTAGTTGTCAGCTCTTTAAAATAACACAAAATTGGGTCCAGAACGTTTGGTGGCCAGTCCACTCCTGGTTCTCCCTCTAATTTAAAATATTGACTTCACTATGTGTTGGGGTGTTTTCTCTTCTTTTGGTCACACAAACATTGACAAGGTTTTTTTTATATTATTTAATTTTCGACAACTGGTCGTACAAAATTGGAGACAATGACAATTTCTAATATCACAATGACATTCGGCATCAGGTACAACTGGTACCAGGGATTGACGTGAACATGCCGCCCCCTTAGAAGGCATATGCCCTGCAATATGAACATATGTAAACGAACACACGAAAATAAAACAGTCAATCAATGTCCAATGCAACGAAATAAAGTCCATTATTAGTGCAAATTGCTGAAATCGTCTTTTTGAATTGCATTAAATGCCCGTTCCATTGCTTGGTTACGTTTCAAAGTCAATCGGTAGAACGCACACACGTCCAGCTGCTCGCTTGAATACTCCAGAAGATGTTTTGACACTGACTACTCGTACCACTCCGTCGGCTCCAGGGTGCACATCGACTATACAGCCCATTGGCCAATTCAACGCAGATGTGTTTTCCTGGCATAACACCACTAACATGCCAATCTTCAGCTGCCTTGACGGAACACGCCACTTGGTTCTTTGCTGCAGTGTTGACAGATATTCACTGGTCCATCTACTCCAACCAAAAATGTTGAACCATTTGTTGTAACTGTAAATACTTCGACAGTCGACCAGCTTTTATATCCTTGACATTCTCTTGTGGTACAGCAGTGAGAGCATCGCCAATTAAAAAGTGTTCAGGAGTTAAAGGGAAGATATCGGAAGGATCGTCTGACATTGACGATAAAGGACGAGAATTCATGACGCTTTCCACCTGCGTAAGCACTGTGTACATGTCCTCGTATGTCAAACTAGAATTACCTAATATTCGAACAAGGTGATACTTCGCACTTTTGACGGCCGATTCCCAAATACCGCCAAAATGCGGTGACCTAGCAGGGGAGAATTTCCACTCAATGCTGCTCTGATTCAAAAAATTGGCAACGATATTTTCATTTTGAATATCATTTACAATTTTCTTGATTTCATTATTGGCCCCAACAAAATTTGTGGCATTGTCTGACCATATGGTTTTACACAACCCTCGTCGGGCTACAAATCTTTTGAGGCTATTTAAAAATGCCTCAGTTGAGAGGTCCCCTAGTAACTCGAAATGTACTGCCTTTGACCAAAGGCAAATGAAAATACACAAATAGCATTTTACGAGTCTCCTATTTTTCAACCTTCCATCCTTTACCATGGATGGACCAGCAAGATCTAGGCCTGTATTTAAAAATGGTCGACAGGGTATGAGGCGCTCAGGAGGCAAATCTCCCATGAGCGGATCTGAGGTCAATGGTCTATTTTTAAAACAAATAACACACGATCGGGTTATTTTTCTTACATTAATTTTGCCTTTCAATGGCCAATACTTTCGTCTTACCGCAGCTAGCGTGGCTGACGGACCAGCATGCAAATGTCTAATGTGTTCATAGGAAATAATTAGGTTGGTAAACGGATGATCATAGGGCAAAACAATAGGGAATTTTTGATTTGAATTTAAAGTAGATTTATTAATTCTACCTCCGACACGAATTATGTTTTCTTGATCCAAGAAAGGATTCAATGATAAAAGCTTGCTCTTAGTACCAAGAGATTTTTTAGATTTCAGTCGATCTAAATCAGACGAGAATGAAATAACTTGGACTATTTTTACTAAAACATTCAATGAATAATTTAATTCTGAAATGGTAAGATTTGACACATTTCTGAGGACGCTTGTTTTCTGTGAATTTTGTCGAAATCTTATGCAAAATGTGACTACTCGATGCAGTTTAGTTAACGAAGAATATCTTGTGAACAAATTATCACAATCAGGAATCACCAAGTGTGACAATTTTTTGTTAGGTTTCAATTCAGGTATGTCTGTTTGTATATTTATTTTACTGACTGGCCACTTTTCTTCATCCTCGCTTAACCAGGACGGTCCTGACCACCACATGTTACAATTTAACAATTGATCAGGCTCCACACCCCGAGATATCAGATCTGCGGGATTGTCTTGTGACCTAACATGTCTCCAAGACTCTGCCTTAGTTAAACGCTGGATCTCAGCAACCCTGTTTGCCACAAATACCTTCAGTATAGTAGACTCCGATGCTACCCACCCTAGCACTATGCTAGAGTCACACCAAAAAATTGTTTGCTCAATCAAAATACTTAAGGCCTTCCGAGTTTTAGATGTTAGTTCTGCGAGCAATACCGCTCCGCATAGTTCGAGACGAGGTAAAGAAATTACCTTTAGAGGTGCCACTCGTGATTTCGCACAAATTAGCCTACACGAAATATCACCTAAGGTATCAATTCCTCGCAAATACAAACAACAGCCATAAGACGATCGAGATGCGTCACAAAAACCATGACATTGAAAACTTATAGAATTTTTTAGCATGACTTGTCTGGGCACTTTCAATTCAGACAACCTTGAAATTTGATTTCGAAACTTTACGAATTCGGTATATAGGCCGAGAGGAACACTTTCATCCCATTGAACCCCGATCTGCCATAATTTTTGTAGCATCATTTTTGTCTTTATGACCGCAGGACCTACCAGCCCTAAAGGATCGAAAATTTGCGCAATAGTGGATAAAATAATCCTTTTTGTCACGCGGTTCTCGTCGATATTAAAATTAATCGTAAAACGGAAAACATCTCCATTCGAATTCAAAATTAATCCCAACGTTTTAACACAAACATTGTCCGTTATTACGTATTGTGCCACGTTGTTCGATAAATCAATATTTAACTCTAATAATAACTCTAATATTTACGAAAAGATATTTGACACTCCTTGCTGACGATTGGCAACTCAAAAAGTGCTTTAATATGGGTATGAATGATAAGTCGTTCATTTTCAAATCGTTCGGACAAATTCCAGGCAGTTGTGTAATTCACGTTATTAACTGGCAATGAGTGCAAAATATCCGCAGCTTGTCCGCGTAGTACAGACTTCAAATAAATAAATTTTTGTACGTTCGACAACGCATGATTGTTATGAACCAATACTTGAAAAGTTTCAGAAAATGTACTCCATTCCTCATACTTACCAGAAAACTCTGGTAAGGTTATCAACGGTAACTTAACTACGCTATCCGCTAACGTTGCTACTGTATTACTTACCACATCCGGATGCCTGAGAGTATTATTATTCCCTTGTTGAGAATTTGTCGAAGCGTTGCTAGCATTAAAACTGGATAACTTAGCTATCAAATCTTTGGCTTGACACACCGATTGAAAATAAATATTCTCGAAATCTTCTCGATAATCCTTGTGCTCAACAGGTTTTAAAATTTCTAATCGGGATTGAATGTTGTCAAATTCTGACCAAATAGCTTTAACCTTCTCCAATCGAACAGCAGTAAATGTGACGCTTTGCGATTCAGCATCAAATTCATTCAACACTTTCAAAAAACGTTTAAGTGTTCCTTTGAGTTGGCCTCTACAAGCAACCAACTCTGCTATATCTGCTGTTATTTTATCTGCCTGTTCCGCCATACCGCACAGCAATACAAAGTTATCAAAATGTTATTACGAATCACGATAATAAATGCCTCCAATATGGAAAAGGATGTACCCTCTACTGACTACAGCACACCCAGCAGGTGTTTTTATTATTCAAAAACTCTGTCAAAAAATCAAGACTCAATACAATGACGTTTGTGTAACCAGTATATCAATAATACCTACCATAAGGTATTCAACTTCAAAATATAGAGACTGTATTTATACCAAACTGTTCTCCAAGACACAAATCTTGCTATCAACCATATGATAACCAACAATAATGATTATTCGATTATATCAAAATACCCCGATAGGTACCAATGCTTATTTAATGATTCAACTCAAATAAACCCAATGTTTATGTTGTTCTATTATAGGTAACAGGTAATCAAACACCTTAATTTAAATCGGCCGACATAAAATGCGAAGTATCCAACTTACTGCAGTATACCCGAATAGTAATACTACACTTTTAAAATTAATTCGCGTCAAATGTGTACACAATGCTCACGAGGCCAACGCTATCATGAGAGAAATATCAAAGATTAGAAAAGATGGACTCACAGCTTGTCACATGGCGGCCTTTTACTTTTCCACTGCTTCTGCTTTTCATCCAAGAAGTATCCGGTATCGAGGGACCAAATGTTGGGGTGTTTTCTCTTCTTTTGGTCACACAAACATTGACAAAGTTTTTTTTATATTATTTAATTTTCGACAACTGGTCGTACAAAATTGGAGACAATGACAATTTCTAATATCACAATGACATTCGGCATCAGGTACAACTGGTACCAGGGATTGACGTGAACACTATGGCTAGATAGAGCTAAAAAATTAAATCGATGGGTACTGCTTCAGGACTCTGTATCTCCGTTAGCAGGCTATTTAGTAACAGAAATGAATAACTAGAGATATTTGGACCTCCCTATATATTTCCGAATTTATGTCATATAGTAACCGGGCACAATGTATAAAGACTTTGTCAGAAAGGAAAATACGTGGGAATTTTCGTGACTGGTGTGAATCGAGAAAGAGGAGAGTGGTCTTAGGTCTCTCATTTCTGACTGCTTCCCACCACTCTTTTTCTTCAGAGAGGAAAATAGAACATTCCATAACATCTAATTATTTAATTTTTTATACACTCCTGGTATTTCTTTTGCTATTCAAGTTTTAGTTCTCGTTGAAATCTACAATACCTCAAGTGGTGATGATCCACGTACCAGGATCACTGAATCGAATTTCTTTAGGGAGAAATTCTCTGTATGGACTTTCGACTGGGAACGGGACCCACCGTTCCCAGTCGAAAGAACGACTTCCCTTAATGAAATAATTCAAAAGTGATTACTTTTTCTGTAGTTGGAGTGCCCCGAACTCATTAATGTCATTGGGCAGCGAATGTAGAGTGCGAACTTTGTGAAGGTACACATAGAATGGTAACAGTGTTGACCTAAAAGGCAAAGAATATTTTAATAGCTTGTCTCACATCACCCATTGAAATGTTCTCTCTCACAAAACAATTATCAATATTTTGGCAAATTGCTTCGACGAAGCAGCGCCAAACAACAACCAACCAATATTGTGGCTTTTGCAATGAAAAATCCTAAAAAATGGCAAAACCTCCAAATCACAAATACGAATGACTTCAAAATATAGCACACATTTTCTTAGTGGTTATTTTTCTTCTTTTTATCTAAGGCATCACAAACTAGCCCAATGTTTTCAATCGCCTAGAATTCCGTCCATTACGCACGAGAACGTCCGAAAATTATAAATGCCTATGATGTATCACTTGTTGGAGGTGACCTTCTCTTTCCGCTTTCTTTTTCATTGAGAATCCAATTAACAGAATGTCAGTCCTGGCACCCTAAAGAAAACTCAAAGCACCGGAAGTCTGAGTTCCGGCGTAGTTTAGCAAACATTAGCTTCAAACAGAAAAAACTTGGTATCTCTGGTCTGTCGTGAAAAAAAATGGCGGAAATATAATCTTGAAGATGGAATGATCAAACGCAAACAGGTTTCAATGATCTTCAAGTGCGTCACTGGATGATAGACTCAAAGCATGTTCATAATTTTATTTCTTATACTGAATAATTATTGTTAGTTTGATTTTTCACTATTCAAAGTAGTACTTACCGCTTTACTGCCTGAGTGATAAGATTGAGTTCTTTCTCTATCTGTGAGATCTGAGGGGCGATATTTTAATGTCACCATAAGTGATATTTAAGCTAAGGTATACTTGAAGTTGATCTGAATTTTAAAATTGGCTAACGAAAGTGCCGTTTTCAGCTAATAATCTAACGTGAGTGTCGCAATTGAAACACGGCACTCACGGAAGACCAATTCAAGGTCCAAAATGACCTTTGAGAGTACCCTAATCTTAGATGAACATTGAAATATCGGCCCTAAGTGTACTTTAATCTCAAATGGACATTGAAATATCGGCCCTAGATCTAGCTCAACTATGTTGATGACATATATTTTCTCTAAAGAACTTGAATCGCTTTACCAAATTTCCGATATTCATTTAATGTCGGTAAATTTTGTATTTGATTCATACAAATATCCAGATTTAGACAGATATCAATTTTTTACACCAAACATTAAATTTATGCTTGCTCTTACTCACTTAGAAACGAAGCTTCTGAACCATATTTGATTCTACTCCGAAGTCAAAACGCCATCAAATTCCAATTTTAATTCATGGAAAAATTAGGTGAGAAGATTGCCTCCATAATATTAAATCTCGGTTTTGTGGAGTTCTCCGACGACCGGTGATAGTCTAAATTGAACTTTTCACCTAATGACTTTCCACTTTTATCCGTTGATTAAAATATAATGAAACCTTGGAAAATTTTCTGCCATCATCACTTATTGAATATTGGAATAGCTTATGTGAGATATTCAAGTGTATAAAAAAGACAAGAAACAACTGTTTATTTAGTTCAATAGGAATGTGTTTTTTATCGTCGTACCGGTCTGGTACCACACGAGGCATTGCGGAGAGAACACTTTTGTAGTAGATTTAGACGTGTGTGAATATAAAATATATTCCTGATTTCCGTCTTGTGATTTTCCCAATACATGGTTAATCAAAGTATTTTACATTGGCGACGAGTAGTGAAACACTTCAGTTTAAGTGTTGGAACCCACGGAGTTGTGTGAACTGTAAAAAGTTCTAAAATGCCGGATAACGATTACCCATCATATTATGGACAACTTCGGGAATTTAGCGCTCAAAATAGTGACTGGACGATCTACAAAAGGCGTTTGGATAATTACTTGACAGTGAATTCGATTACTGATGGAGCTAAGAAGAGAGCATTATTGCTTAACGCTTTGGATGAGGAGGCCTATAAACTTATCTATAATTTGGCTCTTCCGAGACTACCAGAAGATAAGTCATATGGTGAACTTACAGAGCTGTTCGATAAGCATTTTAAAGTTGCCGAATCAGTGTTTGTGGCAAGGTCAAGGTTTTATTCGACATTTAAAAATATTCATGAAAGTGCTACAGAATGGGCTGCAAGAGTAAGAAGTGTGGCCATAAACTGCAAGTTTGAAGAAACAGTTTTTGATATGATGTTACGTGATCGCTTCATAGTAGGATTTGATAAGGGATCAGTGCAGTCAAAACTTTTCAAACAGGATATTTCCAGCAAGTTTTCCGAGGTCACAGAAGTAGCCATGACAGAATTAGCTGCAAAGGAAGATTCTCAGAGTATGGAACAATTGTCAATTAAAGGGGAACCCGTTCAACAGATTGGAAGTAGACGCATTTCAAAACAATCTGGTGCTAGTGGGTCAAGGATCGTGGAAAAGTGTGAGTGTTGTGGGCGGAATAATCATGTTACGCAAAAGTGCCGATATCAGGATTACGAGTGCCATATATGCGGTCTAAAAGGTCATCTAGCCCCTATGTGTGCAAAGAAAAGAGGTAATGACAATAATAATAGAGCTAGAAGTTTTAGTAATAGGGGCAGAACTATTCAAAACTTTATAGAGTCCGAGGACATTTTTTCAATTGATGAAAATCCGGTCATAAAAAATCCTTTCGTTGTTTATGTTTCTGTTGAAAACAAGCTTTATGCTTTTCAATTGGATACAGGAGCAAGCATTTCGGCAATTTCAGAGAATTTTTTCAAAGAAAACTTTGGAGATTATCATTTATCGCCACCCAATAAAAATTTAAATGTTTATACCGGGGAAAAAATGCTCACTCTTGGATTCTGCAAAATAAGGGTGCTTTATAATAATTTAATTAAAACATTAAATGTATATGTTATTAAAAACGGAGGCCCTCCTATTTTAGGTAGAGACTTTATGTCGCTATACAAATTAAACATTGCGCAAATTAATTTTTGCAGGGATTCAAATAAAATTGATTTTTTGTTTAAAAAGTATAGTGAACTTTTTTCGCCGGACCTAGATACATTTAACAAAGGTACTGTTTCTCTTAAATTGAAAGATAGCTCGGTTGTTCCAAAATTCATCAAGGCTCGACCTTTACCATACGGTATTAGGGATAAAGTAGAAAAGGAATTACGAAATTTAGAAAAATTGGGGGTTATTAAACCAATTGATTATTCTTCTTGGGCGACTCCTATCGTACCGGTTTTAAAAAAATCGGGAGCCGTTAGAATATGCGGTGATTTTAAGGTAACCCTGAATCCTGTTTTAGAAATTGATCAGTTTCCCTTGCCTCGAATAGACGATCTTTTTTCTGAATTGCAGGGGGGTACTATTTTTTCAAAAATCGATCTTTCACAAGCCTATGCACAAATTTGCTTGGATGAAAATTCGAAACAGTTTGTAACAATCTCCACACATAAAGGTTTATTTCAGTATCAGAGATTGCCATACGGGATAGCGTGTGCACCGTCCAAATTCCAAAAAATTATGGAGTCGTTGACTCAGGATATAGAAGGCTGTGTATGTTTTTTGGATGATATCTTGATAAGTGGTAGAAACCAAGCTGAACATTTATCAAGGCTACATCAAATTTTGTCTAAATTAGAAAAGGTGGGATTAAAAATTGAACCTGAAAAATGCAGTTTTTTCCAGGATAAAGTATGTTATCTGGGTTACGAAATTGACAAAAACGGACTTCATACTTCGCCGGAAAAAATTACTGCAATTCAAAATGCACCGGTACCGGGAAATGTTAAAGAGTTGCAGTCGGTCTTGGGAGCAATAAATTATTATGGTAAATTTATACCAAATTTGGCAACCTTGTTCAATCCATTGTATAAACTTTTGCAGAAAAATTCAAGATGGTTTTGGGATAGTGCTTGTAACGATGCATTTAACAAGGTTAAACAAATTTTAACTTCTGCTGAAGTTTTGATTCACTATAACCCCGATTATGAAATTAAATTGACAACAGATGCAAGTCCATGCGGAGTTGGTTGCATTCTTTCGCACCTTCTGCCGGATGGAACAGAACGTCCCATTGCATATGCATCACGTACGTTATCGGCTGCAGAAAAAAATTATTCTCAAGTTGAAAGAGAGGGGCTGGCCATTATTTTTGGACTAGCTAAATTCAATCAGTATTTGTACGGACGGGACTTTATTCTGGTAACAGATAACAAACCACTGGTTGCTATTTTTAGTCCTCAAAAAGGAATTCCCCAATATTCTGCAAATCGATTAAGGCGTTGGGCCGTAATACTATCAAATTACAGGTATAAGGTCCAATATAGTGAGTCAAAGAAAAATTCTGCTGATTTTTTGTCAAGATTGCCCATTCAAAATAGTCGTAACGAAATTTGGCAATCTGTGGATGTAGACTATGTCAATTATTTTTCCGAAAATGACTTTATATCCACAAATTTCAAGTTAATTAAAGAACATACTAAACAAGATAATATTCTGCAAGCAGTTATGACGTATGTTAAAAAATCGTGGCCAAAATTTTCAAAAAACGATATCAGATTTAAATCTTTTTACGTAATAAGGCATCAGCTTACTATTGAACATGAAATTTTGCTTTGGAATAACAGGATAGTTATTCCTAAAATACTCCAAAATCGCATGCTTGAACAATTACATTTATCTCATTTGGGAGTTATTAAAATGAAAAGTATAGCAAGGTCTTGTTTTTTTTGGCCTGGTATAAATAAAGCTATCGAAGGTTTTGTTTTAAAGTGTCAAAATTGTGCAGTTCATAAAGTATCTCCACCTAAAGTCAAATTAAACCCTTGGGAATGGCCTGTAGAAGCTTTTTCACGATTACATATTGATTATATGGGCCCTTTTCTCAATAAATATTTTTTTATTGTGTTAGACGCACATTCAAAATGGGTCGAAGTATTCCCAACTAAAAACATCACATCACATTTTACAATTACTGCTTTGCATAGTACGTTTGCGAGATTCGGGTTACCGAAATCTATAGTTTCAGATAATGCTCGTAATTTTACCAGCTATGAATTCAAGAACTTTTTAGAAAAATATGACATTAAGCATACGACAATAGCACCATACTGTGCCCAGTCAAATGGAGCTGCAGAAAATGCAGTAAAAAATATTAAAAATAGTTTGAAAAACGCGTTGGGGCGTAATAAAAGAGTAGATATACAAGTGGCACTGTATAATTTTTTATTTGATTATAGAAACGCTCCTCACGCTACAACAGGCGTTTCTCCAGCGATGTTAATGTTTGGTCGCGATTTACGGACGTTTCTCGATAATTAAACCAGATTTGGAAAAAATTCAAAATCGAGTCGAAAATAAACAGCAATCGCAAATTAGAAATTTTGGTGGCAGAGAAAAACCGAAGTTTGAAATAGGAGATAAGGTCATCGTTAAAGATTATCGCGAGTTAAATAAATTTTCATGGATTCCGGGAGTAATTGAAAAAGTTATTGGTAAATGTACTTATATGGTGAAAATTCCTAATATTAATAAAACATGGAAACGGCATAGTAACCAAATTCAAAAAACTAATGTTCAAAGTGGTCTCGTAAATGCAGAAGTTTCGAAAAATTCGAAAAATAGGAGTAACAGTTTGCGATGGCGATGACGTCACAGAAGTTGAAGAAAGTCAAGAAAATTTTGAAAATTTCGACACACCACTACCACTAGATGATCTTCCTTCAACTTCTGGAACGCAAAGGCCGAAAAGACAAATTAAGCCTCCTGAAAGATTAATGTATGAGTAGGTTATAGGGGTAGTTTATGTATCATAGTTTTTTTTACCTTGTTTAAGGTATTCGTTAAAAATATGTATTGAATTATGGGGATAGTATATAATAATTAGGACTTATGTAATTATAGAATGTAAGTCTTGTTTTGAATTATGTAAATTAAACCTTATTTTAAGGGGGGAGAATGTGAGATATTCAAGTGTATAAAAAAGACAAGAAACAACTGTTTATTTAGTTCAATAGGAATGTGTTTTTTATCGTCGTACCGGTCTGGTACCACACGAGGCATTGCGGAGAGAACACTTTTGTAGTAGATTTAGACGTGTGTGAATATAAAATATATTCCTGATTTCCGTCTTGTGATTTTCCCAATACATGGTTAATCAAAGTATTTTACAGCTTATATTAAAAATTTGTTCATAGGATATTGTGGATTGAAATTGAGACTGATTTAAGATCAGATGAAGTCAGAAACCCGACGCTATCAATTCAAACTAAATACAATTCGAAATAGGCTCCAACACCTTCAATCACAATGATTTTCATGAAATCCACAATACACCAACAACGGAATTTTCTTCGATCGTCATGATTTCGTTACTTTCGCGCATGACGTGGAATGCTGACAACGTCAGCACTGTTGCCAAGTGTCACCATCAGACGACTCTCTGTCTTCCCACGATACGCTCGTATCATGTGTCTTACATTACACTCGACAATATTTATGCAAGATCACTGGCAACATTAATCAAGAAATCTTAACTTTCAGATTGTCAACCCGTGATGTCACTGCTGGTTGCGCATGAATATACCCTAATGAGTGTATCGTGATGGACCAAAATATGTGTAAGATAATATTATAATTCTTGAATGAAACTAAAGCATGAAAAAAATTACTCTATCAAGAACCTACTTAGTCGGGCAGGCCACAAAAAAGTATTTCTTCTCAATTGATAAGCCCAGATAACTTACCGCTTTTATAATACAAAAATCGTAAAATGTATATTAAAAGAAAAAGTCAATCACATTGAAACTAGAAGTTTGTGGAAAGGAAAGTTTTAGTTATCACAAAAAAATGTGAAGATGTCGACTAACTTTCCATTTAGACCCCAGTTGAAAATTATGAGTCCAAATCAAAAATGGTAAATGGGGTCAATCTTAGCTGATTATTAGGATGTTTCGGATCCAGCAGTAGTGCTTGGGAAAACAAAAAAAAAATGGACAATTCCAATTTCATATATCACTCAAGTCTGCCAATCCTAGAAAAAAAGCAATAAACCGTTGGAGCGTCGATGACAAGGGGGCGGGAATATGTTTTATGACGGAAAAACACACATTACATTTTCTTGGCTAAACAGTGGTCTCTAGAGAAAGCTCAGGAAACGTGTCCAAACAAGAATCAACATTAGAAAACAACATCATAAAAGAAAGTGATAAGCAGTGCTAGTACCTTGGATACAAGTTGGATAGTAGAAAACTAACATTTGAAAAATGATCAGGTTGACGATTCAGTTCGTTAGATCCAGGAGGAAGAAATTGACAAACATATGAATAGAGAATTATATAATAACAATCCAATCGTTTACGACATCAACATAAGCTTTGTCCTACTGTGAACGTGGTACTTTTTCGGATTTGTTATTTCATTCTAGTCTCAAACTTTAACACTAGAAGTAGACTTGTAAGAAACTCGAGGCCTAACAGTTTGTGTAACGTAGTTCAAGAATTTTTTGCCATTCAATTACGTTACTCTGTTACCAAAATGTCAAACGTTTCTGCTTTGAACCGTTTTATTATTCAACTGCCAACAAACTAAGTTTTTCACCCGCACGCCATCTGACCAAGCTTTCCCACTCAAAGTGGCAACAGTATCACGTTAACCTCCGACTGGGTCGATTAAGTTGCCCCCCCCCAGTAAATAAAAACCCATCTCAATCACGCAATCCAAATGCACCCCTTATGCACCGTTGTGCACCACCAATAAAAAGTTTTGCACCATCTCGTACGAGAAATAAGATACCCAAATGTATGGGGGGGCCAACTTAACACCAGCCCCCCCCCCACTAAACTTTGTTCAACTTTTTCGGTGGAATATTATGGAACTTCAAATGCACTGTTATGCACCACACTTAGTTTCATTAGCACCCCTAGGGTTCAAAAGATATTCGCCTTGAAAAAATCCAAGTTAGCCCCCCCACTAAATTTTTTCAACTTTTTTGGTGCAATATTATGGAACTTCAAATGCACTGTTATGCACCACACTTAGTTTCATTTGCACTCCTAGGATTCAAAAGATATTCGCCTTGAAAAAATCCAAGTTAGCCCCCCCACTACATTTTTTGTAACTTTTTTGGTGAAATATTATGGAACTTCAAATGCACTCTTATGCATCACACTTATTTTCATTTGCACCCCCAGGGTTCATAAGATATTCGCCTTGAAAACATTAAAATTAGCACCCCCGCTAAATTATTTTCGACTTTTTTGGTGGAATATTATGAAACTGCAAAAATGTACTGTTATGCCTCACACTTACCTTTTTCACTGTGAATCGAGCTAACAATTATTCAAATATGGTTTTTATAAGAAAAAAAAATGAATGTACATACATTATGTCAGTGTGTCCCAAACTGGACGCGTTCTTATGGGAACACCCCTTGTTTGAAGATATAGAAGAAAATCAACTAATGTAAGATGTCTCAAACTGGACTTATAGGAACTAAAACTATATATCCAAAAACTTAGCTATAAACGCAAAAACCGCCTAATGCAATGGATTCTTTGCGGAAAAAGTGACTTGAGAAAGTTTTTACCAAAATTAATTATATTTATTAATAAAAAAGTTATAGGATATAAAAAAATCGACGAAATTCGAGAAACGCCCTCTAGCGGCCAAACGACAAGAGATAGGAAAGTTTTGTTTGCGCCGGTGAGTTTCTCATCAAATTTGAGTTCCGAACACCTCAGTTAATTTTCTTCAATATCTTCAAATAAGTGGTGTACCCATAAGAACGCGTCCAGTTCGGATGAATTCACCACCGCAAATAACCATGTAGGTAACTCAGATTTTTTCGATAATTTTTTTCACCAGATTGATGTTTAAAGTCTTATTACAGTCGAGCACCGCAAATAACCATGTAGGTAACTCATATTTTTTCGATAATTTTTTTCACCAGATTGATGTTTAGAGTCTTATTACAGTCGAGCACAGATTCAAAAGTTATCCCTGAAAAACCAAACGAACTTTTGTTACAATTATCGGTTTAAGCACTGTAAAACTTGCGAGAACTTTCATAAGATCGACTCATTCTCTTATTAGAAAAAAGTCACTAGCATCAAATTAATGATATCCTGTGACCACTTATACTTGTAAATTTATTTGTATGATACATTGATGACATCTTATACTTGGTTCTTTAACAAACTAACCAAACACATGTTCTTACAGAATTGTTACGAAAAATATAATAAAATCTGTATTCTGAGGCACAGGTTGGAGGAGCAAGGTTTGCCTTTTGTACTTCTGTCATCGTACTCTTCCCATCGATTGTTATGTCTATAACAATAGGCGATAAAATGCCCAATTCCGTCGTTGGAGCCAATATATCCAATCACTCCTCGTAATATATATTTGTTATTATTAGCGGAAATATTCTTCGGGATTTCATCCAACTTGGCCAATAGTTCTAATGTCTTCGCCGACATGTTGACTGGTTCAATAAATACATGGGTACAACTTATTTCTGTATTTTTATAGATTGTACCTGTACATCCACTATGGAAACACTTTGCTTTTTGGTGACTCGGAGATATACTTTCTATAAACTTTTTTTCTAAATTTTTGGCATTATCAATATTGACCTCAAGAAAGCTACAAAATCGTTCTTCTGAAAATGAGCAGTGGGAACATCGCCGAGTACCTAAAGCACTGTCAAAAGTTGAGATTCTTGTTGAATACTTGTTTGTTCAATAGTGTGAGGCTACAATTGCAGTTACATAATATTCCACCAAAAAAGTCGAAAACAATTTAGCAGGGGTGCTAACTCTAGCTTTTTCAAGGCGAATATTTGAGCCCTGGGGGTGCAAATGAAAATAAGTGTGGTGCATCAGAGTGCATTTGAAGTTCCATAATATTTCACCAAAAAAGTTGAACAAAATTTAGTGGGGGGGGGGCTAACTTAGATTTTTTCAAGGCGAATATCTTTTGAACCCTGGGGGTGCAAATGAAAATAAGTGTGGTGCATAAGAGTGCATTTGGAGTTCCATGATATTTCACCAAAAAAGTTGAAAAAAATTTAGTGGGGGAGGCTAACTTGGATTTTTTCAAGGCGAATATCTTTTGAACCCTAGGGGTGCAAATGAAACTAAGTGTGGTGCATAACAGGGCATTTGAAGTTCCATAATATTTAACCGAAAAAGTTGAACAAAGTTTAGTGGGGGGGGCTGGCGTTAAGTTGGCCCCCCCATACATTTGGGTATCTTATTTCTCGTACGAGATGGTGCAAAACTTTTTATTGGTGGTGCACAACGGTGCATAAGGGGTGCATTTGGATTGCGTGATTGAGATGGGTTTTCATTTACTGGGGGGGGGCCAACTTAATCGACCCCCTCCGACTGATCGATTCTCCAATCGGAAAAAATAATCTACCAGCAACCTTCAACGTTAACCGTGTTTCAACTTAGGACCTTGGTTTTAACTAAGGACCTCCATATAAGCCTCTTCACCGTTGAAGCTTCCAAAATTCTCCACCGCATTCATCTCTTTTGAGCAACAGGGGAGTGTTTTATACCGATCTGCTCCCAGTAGTCCAGTAAATATGTGTATCATTGTAAACAAAATGCTGACAACATGATCTCCTCAGAGAAAGTATAAGGCCCATTGAATGTAAAACCATAGAGATCACAACGCCGTCGTTGTGGTTTTTATACTATGAAGATGTTTTCTTTTTCATAACAGTTCACAAAAATTATTATACTGATGAGCCATTTTGTGAGTTTTCCAGAAAAACCAAATCATCTCCAAACCAATCATCTTTTGAGAAAAAATTGTGGGGTGAAAAAGACATTAATTGACATTCTAAACGCGACTGAGTAGCTTAATACAGGGGGTGCTATTATGTGAAAGAATCAATTTATGGTGCTTTGAAGTTTACCAATATTGAAGTGTCACAGCCCAATGATACCATAATGCAAATTGATGGCACCAAAAGTTACCCAAGGCAGCTGCTTAAACACTGACGAAGACTCAACTGGATATCTCAAAAACCAAGTGTCCTGTGGTATTTTTAATCAATGCTTGCAATTGCAATTTCTGGAAAAAGTGAAATAACTTTTAAACGGATACAACGAATTGCAAAAACTGAACTAATTTCAAATTGCCATTTGAAAAAACTATGTTGAAGCCTGCTCTGCAAAAATGATACACCTTGTATTATCGAGAACATTTTCACAAAGTGCTTTAGGGCCTGTTTTCACATGTGTACATTTTTTTTCATTTCGATATCGTTAACGGAATGGCCGCAACGTAGCTTTCCCATATCAATCTGTATGTGCTGAACGGACAAGAATTGAAGAGTGTACCATTGGTGGACGATCTTGGTGTCACTTTTGACAACACGCTGTCCTTCAACAATTACATCGACATTACATAGAAAGCTTTAAGAGTGCTCGGATTCATCAAAAATAGCGTCGCGACACCAAGGTTTCACCATTGTTGCCCTTATAGGATCGACACTGGAATACTACTCAATCATTTGGTCACACAACACATGCCATCCACTTCATGTACTTCGCAAATTCACCATAGTAAAGTCTACTTTATCGCGCACTGTGCTGTGAAGCTCTACTGAATAAAGACACGCAAATGAGTAAAGTACACTTTGAAAGTAAAGTGCCTTTTTTCCTCCGGCGGATTATTTGATTAAAAATTCAAGAAAAACAAATCACTTTACCCCATCGGGTAGGAAAAAAACTTTGTTCCTTCTTCAGTTGAGGGTGAAAATGAAATTTTCTAGTGAGGAAGTGGAAAAAATATGTTGTAGTTCAACTCATTTGTCTGCCTTATCCTGACTTGATGCAGGTTCAATAATGATGCCAGTTGCAACTTTCAAATTGCATCACCTTAATCATACCCACATACTCATAAAAATGTACCGCCATCCAACAAGTATTAAGTCTAACGCTTCAAGAAATAATTTTCTATTACTTCATTTGATTTTTGAATCTCAACACAGTTGAAAAGAGGAGTCATGTAACCAAACAGAAATCACTGCAAAACCCTAAATCTTTGTTTGTTATCAAAATAGTTGGATGGGTCAAGAACAGTTTCAGCAACTTTCAACAATTATATATCGCCAAGTTAATACGTCTCAAGATGAGTGGAAAATTCCACAATAATTTCAGATGTTTGTCATTAAGCCATCAACAAAATGAAAAGATCGAGATAACGCTCTAGATACACATTGAGATGAAATTGCGCTTGATCCAATGACTCAGCATCAATTTCAAAGAAAGTCGTTGAGATCTGTGATGATCAAATCAGCTCGTCATCTCTCTAGCTCTAAACCAAGATTGCAAAAAAATGCAGCTAAACAAAACTAATCGATTATGAATGAACAGGAGGTGGAGCTTTTCGGTCACGATACATGAAACAGCTGATACATGAAATAGCAAATCTTGGATCTTTCATTTACTTATACGTCAATCAGTCAGGCAAGGCTTTGCTGAGGTTTATTTTTCTCCTCAAATCTCGAGTGTCATTGATATAGTCTCAAATATGTTTAGATTGAGTAAATAAGCTATACCTACTTGACTACCATGATTTTCATAATTCAAATTATGGAAAAAGTAATCTGGTTTTATTGAACAAAATGTTATATTCCGGATGACTGCAATATTAGAGTACCAATCCCATTTTCGCATAGACAATATCATCTCGTTATTCAAAACTGAATTTGCTATTCCATGAACTTCTATCTGCGAATTAACAGATTCTTGGAAAATAGACCCTCACAGATTTAATGATGTTTAATCAATTTTGAGCATCTTAGGTATTCAAAATCAATGTCGTAATATGACTTCTCCTTTATTCCAGTCTAATTACCCGTGAATTTGAATCGCTTTTCAGATTGCTCGCATTTGAAAGCGCCTTTCATGTACACAACGGGTTCACAATAATCACAATTTAATTGGAATTTTATTGTCAATAAAATTGCAATCAGTATCTAAAACAAAACAATCTAGATTTAATTAGAATTTGCTAAATGCTTCTGAATATTACTCGGAAATTGCTTGTAATACGACTTTTTTCTGCTTTTGTGACAACTGGGTGTAATTGGTTTGAGGCACAGCTTGTATTTCTGAATGATAATTAATGTATGGAGTTAATCTTTTGTAATCTGAATCCATTTAAAGGATTGATTGTTGTTGGTGTCTGTGTGTGTTTCATGTTTACCACTTATGTCACAGACGTAGACTTTTCTTTGAGCATCAGATTCTCACTCGAAGTGAAACGAGGATGAAGATTTCTTTTCTTTCTTAGACCCAGTGGTGTTCCAGAAACACATCACGACGACGGCGACGAGGCCGAACAAGATTCAAAATCTAAAGAAGACATACTAGACTTGCGTTCCTCAACAAACAGACTTGGAGAGTTGTTCTGAAGCAATGTTTACGGGCTACTGCGCAAGCAAATTATTCAAAATGAAAAACTGTATGCAGTGCAAAGACATACTCCTTTCAAGCAAACCATTGGAGAAAGGTTCACAAGATACTCTAATTATTTTTAGACAATTTGAAGAAAGACCTGAATCCAGCGGTCTTTGTGCTCCAACTGATCTATGCAAAGTTGTTTGCCACACGGCCTTATCAGTTTTTGAAAAACACTATAAAAAACAATATTTCAAAAAATGTATAAAACAATTAATGATCAATAAGGTAGAGGCTATTTTGGGACCTGATCTGGAAAAATATTCATGTTGTATTGACTATTTCACATTTTTCCTACAGATTTTGTATAATGCAAAAATATATTCATCATGCAAACAAATGAGTAGTGTTATGAGAGCAAAGGCTGAGCATGGTAGATCTTCGACAAAAAAAACAAATTGTATATTTTCAAAAATCAGTGAAAACCTGAAAACTTCAACATCACAAGATCGATAATAAGTACATGTTGACAATGTACCATGTCATTGTATGCTATCCTTTTAACTTGTTGTTTCAAAAGGCTGTGAAATAATTATTTTTTCAGTTATAAGATTGAATAAAAGAAAGAAAAAATAATAATGGGTAATGTGAATAAAGAACAAGTACAGTCTGTTCATGGCTTTCCTGCGGTTACGTCATACTTTTCCGTCTCTCTCTTACACATTGAAAAAAAAATCACGTACGTCTGGACGAGGTCTTTCAGATCAATTTCACAAATGTCACATGTGGAGCGATGAACGACACACTGCCAAACGTCAAATACTGTGACGTGATCGCAAGAAAGCCATGAACAGACTGTAAAAGCTTTTACTCAATTTTTTTGAGATAAATAACTGGCAAAGATAGTATTATAGCAAAAGCTTTCACTTTTCTTTATTCATGCCACCCAATGTTCTTGGTCATTACCATTTCATAATATAAAATGTTGTATGATAATCAATATAGGTATTTGATATTGTACAGCTTGGTCGTAGAAAAACTGGTATTGCTCATAGAAATGTTCAAAAAATTGAGCAGTGTAATATTTGTTATGACAAAACAAAAAAGTGTGACGTCATATTTTTAGCAGGTTGATACTTTTGTATATTTTTTCAAATGACTCCTAACATGAGTACAAGAACTAAAGCGAAAATATTGAATTGATCGATTGTGTGTATCAAAATTTGCAAATCTACCTGATTCAAATCAATTATTAACATACATACATCATAACATACCCAAACTTTTCACTTGAATGACATGTCACTGTCGTATAGTTTTGTCAAAACAAATATCACACTGCTCAATTTTGTAAACAATTCTATGAGCAATACCAGTTTTTTTACGAACCAGCTGTACTTCACATTCATATCACAAAAATGCAATATATTTCGTTTGAATATTTTTTGAGTGTTTGTATTTAGACTACTCTTTTTGAAGTCAGAACAGTTTGTCTATCTGGTTATCTATACAACGTGTCATAAAAATTAGAACATTCATTGTCTTTCATAAGATTCAATGGTACCATGTTCTGATACAAAATTTCTCCCTTGAAAAAGAAGATATCATGTCAACTCAAAGATTAAAATGTTTAGGGACATACTCCTCTCACGGAAAAAAGCATAAAAGCATAGGTCCGGAAAAGTCCATTGTTTTTGAGATATAGGGTGTTGCGAACTAAAAAAAAATGTACGCCACTGACTTTATTGTGATTTTTATTTATTTCTTGAATGACGACCAAAAATACAACCTTTTTATCTCATAGATTTTTTTTTTGTATCTGGCCTGGTTTTATTTGTTGTAAAATACTTTACCCGTGTAAAGTATAAAAATAATTTGCGGAGTTTGAAAGATTGTTTTTTTTTGACAACGAGGCCATCAGATACGAAAAAACTCTGAGAAAACTCTAAGTAAAAAGTTATATTTTTGTATGTTTCATTTCCGAAAAAAATAAAATTCAGTCGATGAAGTCAGTGGCGTTTTATTTAACAAAAATATTTGGAAACATGCCCGTCGGGACGGCACTGGTCTTTATAATTTCTATCTAGCTAAGGCTACATTAGGCTTCCATTACAAAAAATTGATCTGCCAAATTTGAAAAAAATCGATTCAAGGATATCTGTAACATTTATAAAAGACCGATTTTTTTAAAGTTTAACTCCATGCCTCTTGAAAACCATGCACTTTTGAACCCACGTTCATAATATGAACTTTTTTTGTGAAATAGCTCAGGAATACGCTCTTAAATTTAAAGTACGCAATTATAAAAAACCCTGTTCTTATATAGACAAAAACAGAAATTATTATTGAAAAAAGTTGATCAGAACTGAAGAGTTCAAATATGCAATTAGGTGATCAAAGATAGGTTTCTCTATTGTCACCAATTTTATTATGAATAATGAATATTTAGCTTTTGTGTGATTTCTAAAAATACGATAACTTTTTTGTTTCTTGATCCTGTCTAACAATTTTGCAATTTAAACACGTGATGAATGCATATTCAATATTGCCAATGGGAAAATACATATAAATAATGTTTTCAATATAAATGGGTGTAATGACTGTAACGGACAATTGGCAATTTTTACGAAAATATGAAAAATATTAAGATTATTAAGTACTGATGCCATCAATGTTTAAAACAACAATAAACGGTGGCCACGGTGTCTACTAATGTAGTAAAGACCCTCAGCCAACCTCCAATTTGCTCCAATAGTCACGCTTATAATATCCAAGAGTAATCATATAGATACTTTTTGCTGATATCACATGATCTATTAAGTATTTACCTGGCGCAGAGATAATGGCGTATGGTACTGCAATGAGAAGAAGAGAGTGAGAGAAATATACTTATTATTATACGTATATGGTGAGAGAGAGGATTGCTTCAGCACCGTCCCTTTTTTGATCATGTAGGGAAATTCGCGTTGACTTTTTCATTCATTTAGTTTATTTTTGGGTTGGCATTTTCAATTTTTTTTTGCTGACAAATTTTGGGCAGAATACGTATAAAATATCAAGTGATTTGAAAATTTATACAAATTGTCCATTGCATTGCGTATTTCAACGTGGTTCTTAGTTTCGATCAACTTTTTTTGGAAACAACCTTTCATATTGTCAAAAATAAAGGTTCTTTACTCTTGAGCAAAATACATATTTTCTAATAAACTTCGTATATGACTAAAAAAAATTTTACCACATGATTGTGTTTCAGACATGAACATGTAGAATTAAGAACTTTTTATAAAGAATAACTTGTTTTCTTTAGACTTATAATAAAAAAGTTTTCCAAGTCTCCGTAACTTGGAACCATATGCCATTGGTTCCAGGTTACGGTTACGTACTATATACCTGATCTTCATTCTTTACCTGCAAAAGAACCCATCACCATTTCATAATTTTCAATAACAAATGAAGATCAAGTACCTTTACACTTCACTTTGAAACACGTTTATTAATTTCCATATATACATTAGAAAGTACCTATATACAGGGTCTTTGTTCTAAAGGAACAATCAGCCTAATATCGGAAAGTAATTGTGATCCGCTTATACAAATTCACACTCTTTTTTTTTAAATAGTGGCAGTTTTTTTATCAATTCCGGTTATACCGGAAGTAGATACCAACTTCCTTATTTTAAATGGGCACCCCCATTTTATATTTCCCATTCAGATTGCTTTTTGAAAATTAAGGACAGATTATCCAATATTATCCATGGTCATCTTTGATCATTTTGGAGATATTTGCATTTTAAGAAAAAGAATGAGTTAGGTAAGGGGGGTACTTTGAAGCTTTGTATCTCAGAGACTATTAGATGTGAAACAATAAGATTCTGGAGGTCTCTATAGAAAATGCTAGTCATCCAAATAGCCTTGATCAATTTTTACAATAATCTACAGTTTAAGATCTGACAATTTGAGAAAAACATAAAACTTCGGTTTTTCCAAAAAAACTTGGGTTTTTCAAATGGAATATCCCATTTTTAATTCAGATATGGATTCTTGGCAAAATTTTCTTCCGATTGACACTACATTGTCACATACCTTAAATAGATAGTTTTTAAGTTATTTGCATTTTAAAATTAATCCATTAAAAAAAATGCAAATTACTTGAAAACTATTAATTTTAAATAGAGTATAATGTTGTTTATGTCTTTGTCTAAATATTGAGATCAGTTTATCAAATGACATCTATGGCCATCTCTCAACGATCTGGAAATATTTGCATTTTAAGAAAAAAAATACAGTTAAGTGAGTTACTTTGACGCTTTGTATCTCCGAGACTATTGGACGTAAAAAAATATGAATTTTGAGGGTATGTTCCTATAAAAAATGCTGGTCATTTGAATGATCATTATCATTTATCACAATAATCTACTACATACCACAAATTATAAAAAAAAGTCTTTTAGAAAAACTCCGGTTTTCTTCTTGTTCTAATTCAGATAGTAATTCTAGACAAACTCTTCATTCGATAGACATGACATTGTGCTCTACATAAAAAAAAACAAAAGACTTATCTACTGTTGAATGCCCCTTTTTCCATTTCAGATATTGATTATAGATAAAAATTTCTTTCGGTTGACACTACATTGTCCCACAGCTAAAAGTGATATATCATGTAATGGACAAGGATTAAAACCACGTACACAAATAAATAAATTGGAGATATAGAGTAGCGGTCAGAATTATAGCAACCGCCTAGAATTTGATAAAACATTGATTCTGTTATTCTGTCATTCAGTCATCAAAGAATGATGGTGCATTTAAAAACTTTAATCCATTTGTCAGTTTACAGGTCTAGCCATTTTTTTCAAAAAAATTTTTAGTGCTTCATTTCGCGTTCTGTGTAACTTTTGATAAAAATTACTAGTGCCATTTGAAAAAGTAACAAAAAGTATGTACTCCCTGAAATTTTCACATTAATTAGTGAGCTAAAAAAATTGAACTTGGCAAAAATGACACATTCTTCATGGTTTCTTCAAAAATGGGTCATCAATTATTTGAAAAAAATCGCCAGGACCCGTAAACTGACAAATGGATTGTAGTTTTTAAATGCACTATCGATGACTTCTTTGATAACGATGCAGGATCAAAGTTTCATCAGACTTTAGGCGGTTGCTATAATTCTGATCTGTTTTGTACAGGGTGTTCACAGATAAATGGACCTCATTCATTAACATTTTAATTTGATGTTTGAGAAAAAAATGTTATTGAAAGCTTAATGGTTCAAAATGAATTTTGTAAAAACAAGGTTTTCACATATACAGGGTGTTTCAGAACTTCTGGGCGTAGTCCAACTTTCTCATTTCAAATCGCAACCCTATTTTTTTATTTGATTTTCGCGTACTCTGCAAAATTCAAAACATTTTTCATATAGCATACCCTTTACTCAAACTCAACCAATAAGAAGATATTCACATCAGAGATTTGCTATTTTTTCGATCATGTTTTGAAGTATATGGTATTATTTGGAAACCTTGGGAACGAGGTTGTTCTTAACAGATGTGAACTTATCAAAAAAGATTTGAACCACTTACAGGGTGACCCAATTTGATCCGACAATATTTAAAATTTTGATTCTACCAATTAAAATGAACAATCTTTATTCTATGGATATTTATTCTAAAAGACGACGAAATTGCCTCTCGAACAATGACAAAATCCACTTAAACAATAGGAGTTATATTCCATTTTATCTACTAAGTAGAATCCAAGGTAGCGTCTTAATTTGAAATATTGTATGATAAAACTGGGTCACCCTGTTTGTATAAAGAGAATATTTCAACTTTTTTCTATTCGCAACATAACATGTTCAAATCTTTCTTGACAAGTTGACATCTATTAACAACTACTTCGTTTCCAAGGTTTCGAAATAATACCAAACATTTTAGAACATGCTCCAAAAACTAGCAAGTTTCTGACGTTAATATCTTGTTATTGGTTGAATTTGCATGTGTATAGGATATGCTAAATAAAAATGTTCAGAATTTTCCAGAGAATGCAAAAATCAAACAAAAAAATAGGGTTGTAATTTGAAATAAGAAAGTTGGATCGCGCCCAGAAGTTCTGGAGCACCCTGTATATGTGAAGACCTTGTTTTCACAAAATTCATTTTAAACCATTGAACTTTCATCTAAAACATTTTTTTTCCAAACATCAAATAAAAAAGGGGGGTCCATTTATCTGTGAACACCCATAAACAATGAAAAAAATACAAAAATAAGCACAAAAACATGAAAAAAACAACACAGTCAAGCATTACTACCGGTTCATGGAGGTGAGACGATAGGCAGCGATACGAATTTTAGGGTGATCTCTTTTTTATTATCACCATAAAATTTTGTTTTGGATTTGTAAAAAAAATCGTAAAATACGCGGCAAAAATTAATTTAAAAAGAGTAGTTCTGAGATTATTGAATATCCATTTATTTATATCGATCCATGTTTTGAATAATATAATCACATTTTACACATTTCATTGTTTCGCCAAAAATGCAGCATCCTCAAATGAAATGAAGTGTTTTGTTGCCTCTTTTCATTATTATCCATAACCATAACCTTTCAAGACGAATGATTAGTTGTCAACAAAATGTTTTCTAAACTTATAACTTCTGATTCATTCAAAAATTACCAACATTTGTCCACATATCTTCCTATGTGGGGAAAGAAACAGATGTGATTTGGAAGTAATAAATAGGTTGATAGGTCCTTGCCAACCATGAGGTTGAGATTAACCTTCAGATGAATAGATAGATAGATAACCAAGATTCGGGAAAAAGAAGATTACTTGGATTATAACGGGAAAATGACTTTAGAAAATTACGGCGTTTGACAAAAGAATTCAAAAATTCGGTAACTTCGTTACAATTTTAGACTTATTCTCACATCATGATGTCATGATTGTACAAGAGTCAATGTTGGTTTATTTTTTTTTTTCTTCTGGTCTCGAGTTTTCAGATTGTTTGTTGGGACATATTTCACATAATTTGGCCACCCCTTTGATTTGAGCGATTGAGGTTATTCATACAGTCGAACGACCTTTGCTATAACCCAACAGACAGGTAGCGATAAAGACAGAATGTTGGTTATAATTTTGTAATATTCGACCTAAATTCAGAGCAAATATATTTTTGTCCTTGAAGGAAAATTTTTTTGGTTATTTTCAAGTAAGTTTAGTCTTACCTTATATAGAGTGTTTTATTATTATAGCGAAAAAATTCAGGGCTAGTTTTTCCGCTTAAAAATAAGAAGAAAATTTCCTATAAACATGTGTTCGGAAATTCTTCATTACAGAGCTACAGGGTGTTGAAGTTCTATTTTTATTTTTGTTTATTCTAAATAGTATTTGCACGAATGTCGATCTTTTGATCAAAATTGGTGTTTGTGGGTTTTTCATCATGCAAAATTCGAATTTGACCTTAGTATGGCTTGTAGATGGCGCTACCTATACTTATTTTTCCTATTATTCACAGTCGTTACTTTTTTGGACGTGCCTGTGCTATATTTTTAAGTCAAAGATCAGATTTCTTTATCATTTTTACGCAAAAAAAGTGAACTTCTCAAAAGTCGCTGAGTGACACCATTCTCAAGATATTTGGATTTGAAATAAAGAATACATGTGATTTTGGGATTATGGTCCAGCAAGGTCTTGCATTCTTTTGAGAAAAAAATTAGTATTAGTCTCCCTTGTTGGAAATAAAGAGAGATCTTTCCATAAACATGTGTCCGGTAATGTCCGTTACAAAGCTACAGGGTGTTGAATTTTTTAATTTTTTTATTTTGTCCATCATTTTTTATTTTTTCATGGTATTTTAATAAAAATTGTTATTTACATCACTCATCAGTTGAATTTTATCTTTTTACTGAAGACATGTAGCAATCATACAAATAATTTTATAACTTTACCTCCACCATTATTTCAAAATCAGATGTATTTATTATTTCAAATCCGAATATCTCGAGAATGGTTGCCTGTAGAGAGTTTTAACAGGTATACTTTTTCTGCGTAGAAAATACAAATGAATCTGTTCTGTTGCTTAAAAATGTTATAGAGGTACGTCCAAAAAAGGGATGGTTGTTAATAATTGGAAAAATAATTGTAGGTAGCGCCCTACAATTATTTTTCAGCAAGTTAGAGCCTTACTAAGATCAAATTCAAATTTCGCATGACGAATAACCCCTTTACACCAATTTTTATCAAAATATCGACACTGCTTCAGATATTATTATGAAAAAAATAAAAATGAAAATATCACACCCAACACCCTGTAGCTCTGTAATTAAGCATTTCCGGATACGTATTGATAAAAATTTTCTTCTTATTTTTAGGCAGGAAAACTTATACTGAATTTTTTTAACATCAAGTATTTTGCGTCATTTTCGTAGATCTTTACCAAAAATCGATTAATAGTCCAGTAACCATATACATCAGACCTTGCGTTAGATCTGGTAGTTCTGATTTTTTTCTGACTTGTTTATGATGTTGGACCAATGAATAATCCAAGTTTTCGACACCGAGCACCGATTGGATTCTATTAAAAGTTGTCACACAGGTCAATTTTTTTCAGTTTATATTCTATTATTTTTATTTTTTTTCTTATTTTTGGCCATATCATACAAAAGAGGACTTTGATTTTTCACTCAAACTGAATTAGTATCTCGATTATTAGGCATTTTTTTTTCATCTTATTCTTATGATTCTTCTTATTCATTCTGTTTCCATTCATTTTCACATTTTGTTCGTTTTTTTTTTCACTTTCTATAGATATGGACCGGTTGTTTTCTATCAAGAAAGTATTTAAAAATGCTAACCCTCAATTATGAGGCCAAAGGGAACCTATTTTCCACCAATAAGAAACCGGACTCTAAACTCTAAAAGCAAAAGAAAAACGACCTAATGAGCATGACATCCAGCTTGAAGACAAAAATACCAATAATTTTCTAGGATGTCTTGCAAGCACAACCGGTAATGAAACCCCTCAAAAAGATTATGTTCAATAATATAATTTCAGCTTTGCACGGGAAAAACCTAATTCTATTCCAATATCTTCCTCACATGACCTAATTGCTTGCTTTATGCAAAAACACTCTATAAACACTTAGAAAGGCAGTTTTGTCTTGCCTAGTTCTTTCGAAGATTTAAAGGTTTGTCTTCTATGTACACCTAGATAGGTCCTTTTGTAAAATACTTTGTTATGAATAAGGTGATGCCTTCAGACCTAATTTGAAGCCTTGCCATTGGTTCTTCTAGCACATGGATGGCGGCCGGTCATTCTTCTGGTATTATTAAAAATCTAAATACCTGACTAGACTAGTTATTTCCAGTTGTAGAGCGCATGGAGACAAGGTTCTGCAGATGATGGCAGTGTATTATGACATCGTGGTTCACATTTGGCAAAAAAATTGAACACTTCAAAAGTGCATCGTTCACATACTTACTTGATCTAAAAAGTAAATCCAAACAGCCCATTATTTATAACTCAACTATCCGTCAGATGATAAAGGGAGCGTCACCATGGCGGGACCTATTCGGAGGTTATTCTAACAGAATAAAATCGACTACTTGAAAGTGAAAGTACTGGGCCTTAGGGGGTGTCAAGTTATAAAGAGATCTAATTTATGTTCAGTATTTGAACATCATAAAGAGCAACCAACCACTCCGACTATTAATACTAGATAATGACTGTCTTATGCACCATTTTTACAAACTCATTTTTTATTACTTTCACGGTTTTCATTACTTTTTCGAATCATTTTATTTATTTGAGGAAGTTGATTTCGAGTATTGGTTTTATTGATTCATACTTAAAACAACCGTTCAAAATCTTTGCAACTTATCCAATATCCAGCCTGTTTCATCAAAAAATCCGAAAGTCAGAGCCAAGCCAATCAGCATTGTTATAGCAGTTTGCGAACTGTTTTTGTCCAATTTTGTCGAACACGACCTAGAGAATGATAAATTGCATATAAAAAAGATTTTGTACACCTATAAAAACTTATTTTGAGTGACCCCAGTAGGTTCAACTCAATATTTTAAACCTATCATGGAATGTAGACTTTGGATTCCTTTGATAACTTCATCGATAATTACATTCCAAGAGTTTCCGTTAAAATACAACAGCTTTTTCCAGGTGTATTTTTTTTGAAAAATAGTAAAATTAATTGTACCTATGTATATAACCTTCAATAGAAAATTTCATATATGAAAGCCACATACTGATTGATTTTTCTTTCAAGCAATCTATATGAGTTATTAGTCATGTTGTACCAGTATATTATCATGTATTGTATATTATTTGATATTTGTTTTTATATTATTCATATTATAGTATCTTTCTCAAATTGGTTTTGAAAAATATTTTATATATGTTCGCATTTTATAAAAACAATATTATTTACATGATTTTGCTTTTAATGGAACTCCAAGACATTATACAAAATACCTATTTTTTCGTACACATGTTTGTCTTTTCATTTCACTTCCTTACTTACTGGTCTCAAGTGGAGTACATCGGTTTTACATGTGACGAAAAAGTAGTGTATTGGATTGTATGAAACTTAAATAACAGAAACAAAATAAATTTCGTGTCGTATTGGTGGACGAGATCAAATGCAGCGCCTCGCCGCTTCGAATAAGTGTTGTCGGCCGGGGAACTGAGATTATGATAATGCCTATTAGCATTACAGTTTCCGTTCTATTGGGTCTATTGTTTTGTGAATATGACAACAAATGAAAGCTTCATAGAACAACAAAATAAATGAAACCATTGGCATCGAGATAGAAGTATCACCACAGAAAACATATAATCCAAGTTAGAATAGACACGTTATTGTATGGTGGTTCCTAATTGAAAACTTTGATTCTCATCCAAGAAGAGGCGCTGATGTGTCTCAAGTTCGATAAATCTCGAGGTGGATGTGGCCTCTGAGATGGGTCGATTAAGTTGCCCCCCCCCAGTAAATAAAAACCCATCTCAATCACGCTATCAAAATGCTCCCATTATGCACCGTTGTGCACCACCAATAAAAAGTTTTGCACCATCTCGTACGAGAAATAAGATACCCAAATGTATGGGGGGGGGCCAACTTAACGCCAGCCCCCCCCCACTAAACTTTGTTCAACTTTTCCGGTGGAATATTATGGAACTGCGAATGCACTGTTATGCACCACACTAGGATGTAAAAAAATCGACGAAATTCGAGAAACGCCCTCTAGCGGCCAAACGACAAGAGATAGGAAAGTTTTGTTTGCGCCAGTGAGTTTCTCATCAAATTTGAGCTCCGAACACCTTAGTTAATTTTCTTCAAATAAGTGGTGTACCCATAAGAACGCGTCCAGTTCGGATACCACCGCAAATAACCATGTAGGTAACTCAGATTTTTTCGATAATTTTTTTCACCAGATTGATGTTTAGAGTCTTATTACAGTCGAGCACAAATTCAAAAGTTATCCCTGAAAAATCAAACGAACTTTTGTTACAATTATCGGTTTAAGCACTGTAAAACTTGCGAGAACTTGTGAATCTTGACTCTCTTCATCCATAAAATCAACTCATTCTCTCATTAAAAAAAAGCCACTAGCATCAAATTAATGATATCCTGTGACCACTTATACTTGTAAATTTATTTGTATGATGCATTGATGTCATTTTATACTTTGTTCTTTAACAAACTAACCAAACACATGTTCTTACAGAATTGTTACAATGAATATAATAAAATCTGTATTCTGAGGCACAGGTTGGAGGAGCAAGGTTTGCCTTTTGTACTTCTGTCATCGTACTCTTCCCATCGATTGTTATGTCTATAACAATAGGCGATAAAATGCCCAATTCCGTCGTTGGGGCCAATATATCCAATCACTCCTCGTAATATATATTTGTTATTATTAGCGGAAATATTCTTCGGGATTTCATCCAACTTGGCCAATAGTTCTAATGTCTTCGCCGACATGTTGACTGGTTCAATAAATTCATGGGTACAACTTATTTCTGTATTTTTAGAGATTGTACCTGTACATCCACTATGGAAACACTTTGCTTTTTGGTGACTCGGAGATATACTTTCTATAAACTTTTTTTCTAAATTTTTGGCATTATCAATATTGACCTCAAGAAAGCTACAAAATCGTTCTTCTGAAAATGGTAGCAGTGGGATCATCGCCGAGTACATAAAGCACTGTCAAAAGTTGAGATTCTTGTTGAATACTTGTTCGTTCAATAGTGTGAGGCTACAATTGCAGTTACATAATATTCCACCAAAAAAGTCGAAAACAATTTAGCAGGGGTGCTAACTCTAGCTTTTTCAAGGCGAATATCTTTTGAGCCCTTGGGGTGCAAATGAAAATAAGTGTGGTGCATAAGAGTGCATTTGGAGTTCCATAATATTTCACCAAAAAAGTTGAAAAAAATTCAGTGGGGGGGGCTAACTTAGATTTTTTCAAGGCGAATATCTTTTAAACCCTGTAGGTGCAAATGAAAATAAGTGTGGTGCATAAGAGTGCATTTGAAGTTCCATAATATTTCACCAAAAAAGTTGAAAAAAATTTAGTGGGGGGGGCCAACTTGGATTTTTTCAAGGCGAATATCTTTTGAACCCTGGGGGTGCAAATGAAAATAAGTGTGGTGCATAAGAGTGCATTTGAAGTTCCATAATATTTCACCAAAAAAGTTGAAAGAGATTTAGTGGGGGGGGCTAACTTGGATTTTTTCAAGGCGAATATCTTTTGAACCCTAGGGGTGCAAATGAAACTAAGTGTGGTGCATAACAGTGCATTTGGAGATCCATAATATTCCACCGAAAAAATTGAACAAAGTTTAGTGGGGGGGGCTGGCGTTAAGTTGGCCGCCCCCATACATTTGGGTATCTTATTTCTCGTACGAGATGGTGCAAAACTTTTTATTGGTGGTGCACAACGGTGCATAAGGGGTGCATTTGGATTGCGTGATTGAGATGGGTTTTTATTTACTGGGGGGGCCAACTTAATCGACCCCTCTAAGATGGCACATAGCAGCTTAGGCTTAGCTTGCCATGATGACAAATAAAGACAGCGGCAGGTCACCTTTCACTTTCACTTCGTTTTGTTTTTTATACAATGAGGACTTGTAGGTAAGAACAAATAAATTCAAAATTCAAGGGTTGGTCTTATGGAAAAACGGTTGGACAGGTCAATTTTTATTTTTAACTGGGATTTTTCATGATTATCTGATGTAAACAGGGTGGATTGAAAATAAGTTACGACATCAATTAAATTTTTTTGGATGGAAACCACTATTTTTGTCCCATTTTCGAATTCTACTTCAAAATCTAAGTAGGTCTCATGTTCAGTGTTGTCAATTCAATCGTGTGTAAGGGCATCATTTTTTATCTTACCGTAGCGAACCATAGAATATGTTGCAGGGCTATCTGCCAAGTTTTCATCTTTACATCGAAACAAATGATAAACGAGGATTTAAAAAAATATTCATCCAACATACTTTTTTTCAAATCGAAAAAGGGTTCGGGTGATACCTCATTCCAAAGGTCTCCTCATCCTTATTACATCATGAAAGTTTGAGGTCGCTGTCTCGTTCCAATGTTTGTTTTGACATTCTCAGCTGTCACTACTGTGTTGAGAAATGCAGAACGTGCTCATATATTGGGGATTCAAATTTTGTTGTGTGAATAGTAGTCCGTGTCATTGATTGAACCAACAAAACAAAATAATATCCGAGAAGTCAAGCGAACTTCTGCAGGAACCAGATAGATATAAATAATATTTTGAAGTATTTTGTGTTGTTCAGGGTTTGTGAAGAAAAGGCGGCAGATGATTCGCTGAACTTACTTTTAAGTGAACTGAAGTTAGTTTGGGTTAGTTTGGGTTAGTTTGGGTTTGCCTCTTGACTCACTCAACGTGAGTCAAGAGGCAAAATATTATTCATATCAATTAGGGAACTATAAACGTTCGCTATCTTGCTTGGCTTCATGATGTTTTTCCGTGAGTATATTTTATTTTAAACAAATAATAACAACATCAACAATAAGTGATAAAAATTTCAATAATCAAGAGCAACAATAACTTTTCGACCATTATCCTCAGAGCTCAGAGTTCACCGATAAAAGCACCGTCACTGAATGTCTCAATATTTGCTATAGCGCAGGTTTATTATGATGCAGAAAAATTGTCACGTTACTTACTATGGCCAATTGCGAATCCGTTTTTGGCATATCATTCATCCAAAAAAGTATGACCACCTCAGACAACCAGTGAGACTCCTTCAAGATACGCCTTTCGAGTTTATGTTGCTGGCTTCTCCGATGCCGATAATATTATTTGGAAAAATGTCTACTCATTTTAAGATAAGATATTGAAAAAACCATTTATATATTGAAAATAAATAAAAAAATGTACGTTAATATACTTGAACTTTGCTTGTAAATATTTTTAATTATAAAAATCGATTTTTAAATGAACTTTGTGTCACCAAGCACTAAGGTATTGCATTTTTGTAGTTGAATATGGCAATATCGATTTTTTTCCTACGGATTCATATCCACTCGCTCACTGTCAAGAAGTTGATGGTCAACAATTTGAAAATCTGTTTTGATTTTAAATTTGGTTTTTCAATGGATCGTTTCACAAGTTTGATGTTGAATTCGAAAATGACATAAAAATAACGATCTCCAATTATTAAAATCAAGTTGATGATCGTTACTTGTTTTTGGCTCACTCTGCATATAAAAATACCATCAAAAAAAGTGCAGTCAAAAATAAAAATCGACGTATCTCTACAAAACAAACCCATGAATTGTTCCATCCTACGCGTCTACACGGACATGTATTTCGTATGTTGTGTTCTTGGTTGTTTGGTACTTTGATCCTCTTCTCCGTGAAGGTGCTCTGGTAATCCATATCGTATTATGGTGACATAATATCACTTTATGGCAACTGAAAATAACAAATTTTTTATAAAATGGTCTTCATATTTGCATTGAAAACATACTTTTCGATAGAATGAGGTGAGGATTATTTCAGATTTTCAATCGGTATTTTTAAAAAAGCTAATTAATTTGGTGTTATTTTATGCATCTGTTCAAATGGATTGTTGCTCCGCGTAGGAATTTGGGTTAGTTTGCGTTGGTTTTTGTTAGAAAAAAAAAATACTTTTCATATCCTCACTTTATTCCATAGAAAAATATGATTTTATAGCAAATATGAAGAAATCTTACTAGAAAATTTGTAATTTTCAGTTGCCAAAAAGTTATATATACCCCGTATTATAACCTTAGAAGACCGGCTACAACCTGCATAGAAAACTCCATCAGTTTTCTAACAGCTCCCGGAAAAGTGGCGGAGAAACACATCACAAAAGCAAAAAATATTGTTCAAGATAAAGAAATGCATGGAATTCTGCTCAGGAGACCCCACCACACATTAAACACTGCAACTAACTGACATCATCCTGGAATGGTGTAACAGAGAGAAAGACTCTGGAGTGGTGTTTCTTGACATTTTCATGGCGTTTGTCAAAATTTGGCACCGAGAGCTTCACTTCAGAATATCTAAGTTCAATAATCATCTTTTCTTCTCGACACTCTTCTCAGGTTACGGCAGACAGCCCAGGAATGACTACTACCATCTTGGGTCAAGAAGTAAAAATCCCTGCACTCATGATCCATTGAACGCATTCGCCAACACCTCAAATGCAAACAATGAGGTAGTCTCAGCAAAATTTTATCAGAAATGTCATCATAGTCAGTGGACTTTTTGTTTTTGATGTATCTTTGAGTAAGCTTGAGCTCACCCACAACATATACTACAAATGAAAGTTGAGAAATAGAACCACAGCATTTGCGGAAAAAAGAATACAAAAAAAAATAAACAACTTGACAAACTCGATAAATAACGATCAGTATTTCAACAAGTTTCTGAGCCAAACTTCAGCTACAATAATTATGTCAATTTAATTTCCTTCCACATCACTAGTTCGAACCTCAAGATGACTAATTTTGTTCCGGATGTTATCCGATCGTGCATGAATTAAATTAACTGATGTAGACATCAGCATTGTTAATTGAAACCGATCTAGTAGTTTTGCATCAAAATTCATTAGTATTATTCATTACCAAAATTGATCACTTGAATCAAGTCGAGAATGTTAAATACCTTCTCCAATAAATTCCCTATATCTGTTTTTATTTATTTTTCATAATGCCACTTTGGAAAACGTTCATATCAACCTAAAAACTTCAACGTAGACTACTCTTGAATAATAATAAAAAATGTGTAGCGGCAGCGAAAGTAATAAGGTAGAAAATTTAGAATGACATTCATCAAGATTATGACGAAATCCCCTGTGAGTTAGAAATAATATTATGTCAATTTTCTTCACTCTTTGAGAAATCAAATCTGTTTCAAATTAAACTGTTTTGCTTCAATAAATTAAATCACATTTTCAATTATATGAAAAAATGCTGAATGACTGGCGATTTCAGATCAATGACCTTAAACCAATTTCCAAAAAGAACGAACATGCTGAAAAAAATCTCTTCAGCTAGTATAGCCTCTGGAAAACCGTTTAACTTAATTGACTTTGAGAATTTTAACAAATCAAAGTCACTCATGTATGTAACCACCCAAGTATTCGAGTTTTGTAACCTTCATCATAGAGGCCAAGAAAGTGAATATAAAAATGTCAACAATCTAGCAAAAATAGAATTTGCTTTCCATCTTCTTGGATTAAAAAAAATGTTTTGTGAAAAATTCATCTACTCACAATAGAATCTGATCAGGCGAGAAATATAAAATAGATGAAGGAATTGCTAAGTGAAGTCCGGGGTGGTTGAGACATTTGAGCTGAGACAGCCCGGTTTCTAACAAACAATAAGTATTTGGAAAAAAAAGTTAAAATAGTTATCGAGTCTTGTGGGAAAAAAAATCTAATTTATTTTTGAAGGTTATTTATCATATTCGGTTGAGCAAATGTACCAAAGACTATAACTATAGATATTTCCAATACCACTCGTAAGCTGATTTCTCCGAACAACGGTTTACTTATTTTTAATCAGTCAGGTACCTCTACCAATCTAATGGATGCATCAGCTTTTCAAAATATGTATCATTACAAAATATCTCTCTTTCAATCTAGTCTGAAGACTTTTCAATTATGTGATTTCAAAATATATAATATTATTTTTATATTATTATAATTATTATAATAATTATTATAATAAGTATTTATGAATCAAATTTAGAATCAAAAGTAAGCTTTCTGAAGAACTCTTCAACTGGGGCTTTGAACGCAACAAATTCTCACCCATGTTCAGAATATTGAAATAACTTCTTCCATTTTAGTATCGTGTGGCATAATGCAAGTTCACGAACTAGAACAGGACAATGTGATTATCTACTTATCAAAATCAAGCGAGCTTCACAGGCATAACGGAACCATCCAAGCTAAACCACAAAAGCTACTGCAACATTATCCAGGGTCATTTGAAGTGGGTATTGAAGCAAAAATCACATAAGAAAATAAAATCAGCTAACCTGGTGAAATTTCTCCCGCCTGAAAATAAATAGATTTGTAAACTAATAAATTGAATCAAATTTAGTTTTTCACAAAGTTTTAATGAATAAAGCTCAATAATAAACGTATCAAAATCAAGATTAGATGTATTTTAATATAAATACATTGGAATTGATTAAAATGCCGTGGAGTCAAGGTATTTGCCTTAGAATATAGAAGCCACTAGAACTAGCGTACACCCTAGATTTCGGGCAAATTGTTTGTCACTATAATAAACATGTTATTATCTACATCTCATCCGTTGAAATCGTTCAACGTTCGATCAACGTTGCCTTGTTGCAAATGAAAAGCATTCAGAATCTCCACTTTTTATCAAATGGGATTAACCAGTGTATTAACGAGGATATGTTTCAATTTTTCATTTGTTTCAATATCGTTGGTGTTATAGGACAGTTATAATTTACTGATTATTGATAAGTTTTGTTCACATAAATCAGCTGTTCGTCCTTCAAAAATATTGAATTTTGAACAAGTTCCAAGGAAGCTACAGGCTATGATTGGTTAAAATGACCATCAGCTGTGATTGGTTGATCTCAAATAGGCATTTCGTTGCATCGTGTCTACATAAGTAACTAAGGTTCATGGAAAAATATAGGTCTCATTGAAAATGTTTTATCATCACTAGTGATCTAAAAATGTACATATTATTACATTTTACCAATCATGTAACTACTGGAGATGCACATGAGTATAGAGTATTTTTAATCAGAATCAAAATACCTTGAATACAAGGTAGCCAAATTTTCAGTTTGGCAAACTCTCAAGAATTCTCGCAAGAATTCAAGAATTCCTCTCTGCCCTCAATGTTTAAACATGTGACACACGAAGAGACGTCGGGCTATATCTAGTTGTTGGAAAATTATTGGTATTTGCTTTATTGGAGCGATTTAAAATGATTATTGTGGCAATGTTGCACAGCTTTCTGTTAAGCTATTTGCTGGATGATTCCCTTCATGGAAGCAATAATCATCCAAAGTCTAAGAAATCAAACACACAGTACTAAATAACCAATTCATTGTATTGATTTTATCGATGTTCGCACAATGACAAACGACATGAACTTTCGCAATCCACTTCATATAATTGAAATTTGAAATGACTTTTTGCCGATGAATTTCAGAACATTTGGTGAAAAATAACTTTTTCACTTTTATTGTTTTTACTTTATTGGAAAATGAATTTCACTGGATAGAGACCAAATATAGAGAGAAAGGGATCTCCATCTTTACTTACAGGTACAGGCGCAGCGAAGACACATACAGGCACAGGAGCAGGAATATACTTAGAGGAAGTAAACATCCGAAAGTCTATCAAGCTTGAGAAGGGATATGGCATTCTGCATGCAGAAATCATTGCCATTAAAGGAGAAGCCAACCTGCTGCAAAGACTGGACAACAAAATAAAAGACGTCGCAATCTATGCAGACAGCAAAGCAGGGTTGAGACTACTAGAATCAGGTACAGTGAGGTCAAAGGCAGTGATGAGTTGCCGTGAGGCATTGTCCTGGATCAGGAACAAGAAGCTCGTCCTATGCTGGGTTCCTGGACATAGCAATATTAAAGGGAACACGATGGAGATAAACTGGCAAATTTGAGACTAAGAAAGGATGAACCCGGAATGAAAAACACATCGCTACCAACGGTCAAACTATTGGAAGATACAGTAGTTAAAAATATGGTAAAGCGACACAGCGACGGGTGGAGCAATCGGAACGACTGCAACACATCGGGACCTTTGTGGATATGAAAAAAATAAGAAATTACTAAAGCGGGGCAAATCCTCTGTGAACACCCTTGTGAAAGTAATCACAGAACACTGTGAAATCGGAACCATATACATACTTCGAAAATGGGCCCTAGGGATTGATGATCTCTGCAAGTGCTGCAGCGAGGAGGATGAAACGATAGAACATCCACTGTGTCCCTGCCCAACTAAAAAAAAGGCCCCTCAGGAATATGGAAAAATACTACTTTGAAGACTTAGAGAAAGCGGCAAATGTAGACATCGTGCTAATTTTTAACTAAAAACCATAGGATGATTAAGACAAAAGAAAAAAAAGGCTGCAGGTTAAGACCGAGAGGCCACTTCTCCAATCCAGAGAACACAATGGGCCATTTGGCCTCCTAGTGGAAGCAATGTGAAGCAGGAAACTGCGAGGCAGGGCATATCCTTCGCAACCTAACATGAGACCAAATATTAAGATTCTTTAGAACTACTTTTGATCTTCGTGAATCATTAGGTGTTAGGATTGCGAAGTAGAGCAGTCATTGGGTTCCCTAGAGTGATTCGAGGGGCGGCAGCTTTGCTTTGAGGGTGGTTGAGCGGTCCACTGTCCCTGAGTTATTGGATCGACCTGTGATCCTATGGTATCTTGTCTCTGTGTCTCAATGAAGAAGGGTCGCTGCCACAGGGTTCCATTTTCAAACTGCGCCATCAAAGATCGGAGTGTCGTAGATGCTTTGGAAAAACTGTTGTGCAACATGTTGTGGCATGGATAGGACGATACTGGCTTGGGCGCTCGCTTTCGGAACTCACATGTTCTGCCCTATTTGCCTGCAGATACACGCCAGCCTTATCTTTTTGAATGCCAGGTTGGTGATGTCATTCGATCTAGGTGCTTCCCAGTTTTTGACGTTCAGGATGTCACTACCTTCTCGATAGTTGAGCGGGATGACTACGTCCGTTTTGCGTTGGAGGATGAGATTTTTCGCCAGAGAGAACTTGTTCTCAAGCTGCAATCTCCATTTCCTCATCCTGGAGGTTGACCACTTTGTTGCCCTTTACCAGGAGATGAGGTAACCTGGAGCTTCCATTGGGCAAAAAGTTTTTTGCTGCGCAGAAAAATCTTTTTCTTGAGCTGGCGATGTTCTCAAGTCATTCCTCTCATCTCTAGCTCTGCAGAAAGTTGACTAGATCAAATTCAAATGAAAGGCACAACATCTGAATCCGCAGAAAACTCACACATCGACATCTTATACGGCATTGCTGGAACCAGCACACATACTGGCATTTCATTTTTCTGGTAACCCGGAATATGTCAGGTTCCTTGGTTACTTATGTCATCATCAGATTTCATAATAAACATATATACAGGGTGATTCAGAAGGAAATGTCAATACTTCAGGTACGTATTCAGAGCCCAAAAATAAACATAGAAGTTCCTATAAGTATGGGTCCGCATGGTGTCCGGTTTTGAAATACAGGGTGTTGGAAGTTAAGACCTGATGATGGTTTTTTGTAGGTATTTTCGAAACCATCAAGATAACTGAATAAAATGTGAGATAGTTGTCAAACTTTTTACACTCTATCCAATTAATGAAAACTTGGTATTTTCATGAGTGGGATATACAGGGACGGGTTCCAAGGTTAATTGATAGTAGTAAGGTTGCGTCGTTATACGTTCGAGTCTCGGACGAATCAGAATTCAGAAAAAAATGACGTCAGTCGGCTCCGATCCGGTTCTGAAATTCAAATACAGATTTAAAAAAAAGATAGAATATGGTTCACACTTGATAATGAGAAGATATTGTACACTGTATACCAAGAGCTGTGTAATGACTCACCCTCGAACACGTTTAAAAACGGCCGACACTCGGTAAAAAAAGTGTTAAGACCCTGAAATACGGACATGTTATGACATCAAGATGACACACCGATGACAGGAATGTCAATAATGGAGCTCGGTGACGAGATCGATTCGGTTTAACGTTCGTGTATTTCCGATTCCCTAGTTACGGCGCAACCTCTACATATCAATTAACCTTGGACGGGTTCAAAAAAATATGCCTCAAATTTTTTTATTGTTGACCTTTAGCAGTTTTGCCTTGAATTTTAAATATCTTTAGTTTTCTACACAGATAAGGTATTTTTCTCGTACCTACCTGGGACGCATCCTTCTCGAGAAAAATGCATTGAAAAGTCATATAAGAGACAAAATTGCGTATACCAGAACTCTCAGCGGAAGCACAGGTTTACCTGTGATAGCCTTGCCAAATGCAGACGGTATTTTTTACTAAAATCAGTGCTGTGAAAATGCATTTTTCTCGAAAATGGTGCGTCCTAGCGAGGTACAAGATGAGGACTTTAAATGTGTTGAAAACTACAGATTTTCAGAATTTCTAGGCAAGACTACTAAAACTCAACGATTAAAAAATTAGGAGCATATTTTCTCTGAATCCGTCCCTGTATATCCCACTCATGAAGGTTAAAAAATACCAAGTGTTTATTCATTAGATCAAGGTTAATTGATAGTAGTAGGATTGCGTCGTTATACGTTCGGATTTCGGACGAATCAGAATTCAGATAAAAATGACGTCAGTCGGCTCCGATCCGGTTCTGAAATTCAAATACACATTTAAAAAAAAGATAGAATATGGTTCACACTTGATAATGAGAAGATATTCCACTGTATACCAAGAGCTGTGTAATGACTCACCCTCAAACACGTTTAAAAACGGCCGACGCTCGGTAAAAAAAGTTTTTAGACCCTGAAATACGGACATGTTATGACATCAAGATGACACACCGATTACAGGAATGTCAATAATGAAGCTTGGTAACGGGATCGATTCGGTTTAACGTTCGTGGATTTCCGATTCCCTAGTTACGGCGCAGCCTCTACATATCATTCAACCTCATGATACTACGACAAACAAGATATGCTCACTAGCCGAACGAGTTTCGAACTGAACTGCGCATCAAGCTATCCGGTGACCCAATTGGATAAAATAGCATTGGAAAGCATGGCTTATATTGCGATTCTGTTGAATTCTGATGATTATAGTTGGTTATTTACCCAAAAATGAATAATATGTATAGTTGGCTATCTATCTATCCAAAATTGATAATATAATCTACGCAAATCCCACCAGATTGGTTAGATAGTATTTAAAAAAAGATCATATTTTCAATTTTTCCGTTACATTGAAAAAACATTTTTCTCAGTTGGTTTTCGACGTCAGAAAAGATGTTTGAGGTGAAACTTTTTTATGTGCGGTGGGAGTGGAATTTCAAGGTCACGACACACTTGGTTCTTTGTGGTTTTGTGTGGTTTTTTGTGATTCTATGTTCTTTTCTTCCTTCTTTTGTGGTTTTATGTGTTTCTTTGAGAATCTATGTGGTTCTTTGTGATTTTATGTGGCTCCATGCATGTGGTTATTTTTTGGTTCAATTTGGTTTTTGTTGTACTATGTGGCTTCTTGTGGTTCTATGTGGTTCCATGTGGTTTTGTGGTTCTAAGAGGCTTTTTGCTATTCTATGTGGTTCTAAGAGGTTTTGGCATGTGGTTTCTATGGTTTTTTGTGTTTCTACATGGTTCCATGTGGTTTTTGTGGTTCTTGTGGTTCTATGTGTTTTTTTGTGGTTCGATGTGGTTTTTCCGGTTCGTTGAGTTTTTATTGTGTTTCTATGTGGTTCCATGTGGTTTTTAGTGGTTCTATGTGTTTTTTTGTGGTTTTTCAGGTTCGTTGTGTTTTTTTTTGTGTTTTTATGTAGTTCTTGTGGTTCTATGTGTTTTTTTGTGGTTCCATGTGGTTTTCAGTGGTTCTATATGTGTTTCTATATGTGGTTTTTGTGGTTACATGCGGTTTTTCTGGTTCTATGTGGTTCTTTGTGGTTTTGAGAGATTTTTTGTTATTCTATGTGGTTCCATGTAGATTTTCTGGTTCTTTGTGTTTCTATGTGGTTCTGTATGTTTTTTTTGTGGTTCCATGTGGTTTTTCTGGTTCCATTGCGGTTTTTCTGGTTCTATGTGGTTCCTTGTGGTTTTTTGTGTTTCTACATGATTCGATGTGGTTTTTGTGGTTATGAGAAATTTGGTTAGCGGGTTTCTCTTCAGATATATCGGATATGCGATGCGCACATAGTGCTCACAAGTTTTTTTTATAAGAGTACCTATAATTATTTTGGAAAAATAATTTTCTATAAATAATGCAGTCTTTGTCCTTTTGATAACACTTCTGTATCCATATCTTGCGAATATACTTGGATGTTGGAAACCAAAAGAAATGGTATTTACACGGACGGTTTTCTTTATTATTCTTATTGCTGCTTCTGGCAGAACATCACGGCACAGTACACCATCATCAAAATATGCGAAATTCACGCAATAATAAGATATTATATCACACAAATATCAGAACAACAATATTTACATTGCAAACTGACAGAAGCTTGACAACATAACCTCACAAAGGTCACCCGACATGATGCGCGTGAGCTTATCTGTTTGTCGTAGTATCATGATTCAACCTTGTCATTAGATAGAGTTTTAAAACTTAAGCAACTGTAACAAATTTCATTCAACCATCTTAGCCGGTTTTGGTAATTCAAAAAACCATCATTAGGTCTTCACTTTTAACACCCTGTATTTCGAAAACAAAGGCATCGCGGACCCATACTTATATGAACTTTAATATTGATTTTTGAGTTCTGAATACATACCCTAAGTATTGAACTTTCCTCCTGAATCACCATACAGGCTGTCGGGAGAATATACATGGCTACGGAGGACCATCATCATTTAACAGTTGGTTAACTCATAAGACTAGGTAAGTAGGTTTCTACCTACTCAATAGTTTATCTTACGGGAAATTCTCTTTGAACATTTTAAAAAATTAGCTCATTGCGCTGTCATTAGTGCGGGAAAAATGTCTAAGTTAGTATTATTTCTCTCCCAAGCACGACCATGAAATTCATTTTTAAAAGGTCCAAATACAGTTTCGCAAAATAATTGAGGACAAAAACGGACTTTCAGTGTAATTTTCCATTAAAAATTAAAACAATCATAATGACTCAGAAGATTGAACTTTATTCATGATTTGAAGATTTTAAACCATGCTGCTCTTTTAATGAGCAGGGTTTTCAATAATTCACATCTTGAATTGGAACTTCAATCTTGGAAGTTAAGACTGCGGCCAGTGATTTTTGCAAATCACAGTTCGTATCAAAATTCATGTTATGGAGAATAACAAGAGAAATTTTATTTATATAACATCGGAGTTATTCCTTTATTCTTCGTGTATGACGTAAGAGTGAACAAGTTGGTAGATTTCATTATCAAGCTGTATTCTTTCAATCGAATTGATGTTATCTCTTTGATCGTCAGTCCACTTTGATGGTCCCCTCGAAAGTGACTGTCCTAGTTCATTCGCTCTCTCTGACAATTTCAAGCTGCACGGAAGAGCATATTTAGATAACCTTTTCAAAACTCGAGAACGATATGTTGAATCTTTGTATTTCTCTTAGTCTGTAGCCACATTTATAGTCCTTTTGTAGACCTGCAGGGTTCCTCAACTTTTATTTTTAAACCGGAGTTGCTGATATTCTTCTTTAAGTCGGATTTGATACAGTTACTAGCCTAGCTACTTATACTTCTAGCTAGCCGGATATCCTACTGTCTGCAGGCATGAATATAGTGGAGGTCTACACTACTAAAGTCCACTAGTAACAGTAATGAGGTCACATTGCCATGATGAATATTTTTTGATGTTCTTTATCTCGTCGTCGTAGAATGTTGCAGATAAAAGGTCAATAACACTTTTACGGCGAGAAAGAGAGAATGTGTAATACATAAAAGATGAAGTTCCACAAACTTCAATGCTTCTCATTCGAACCAGCTCAGCTTTAAAAATAAGCGCAGCTGCTACTAGCCAACTAGACTGAAGCGTTAACATTAGTGTAGTAGACACGACAGCATAGTAGCCTGGATGACTATTCACTTTTCTGTCCGGGTAACTCAAACCAGTGCTAATACAAGAACTCTTCTATGTGGTTACACCTGTTAAGTGACTTTCTTGCAAGTTACTGCTACTAGTTACTTACTCAGGGGCTGTTTATCAATTGGGTTAACCCCTGGGTTAACGAAATAACCTTGGAATAATCTCAAAATGTTAGGTTTACATTGATAAAGTGGATGAGTTAGTTACTAGAAGCAGTGACTTGTAAGACAATTACCAACAAAGATCACACTTTGTTGGTAATTGTTGGTTAGTTTGGAAAGTTCTTTAAGAAGTACTGCTGCAAATAATTAGGACAGAAAAGTGAAAAGCCATCCAGACTATCCACTTACAATTTGCAAGACTGTTTTCCCAAACAAACGTTTTCTGGTATTGTCGTTTCTACTTCACTAATGGAAATGCTCCGCACTAGTTGACAAGTAAAAGCTGTGTTGTTGAATGTGAAATGATAAGAAAACGACGTCGAGGGTTAAACAACAACTATCAAACAATAATTATTCTGTTATCAACATAATTCCAGTTTTTGTACAAATTGCATGGAAGGTTAAGAGCCCACAAGCTCATTGTTAGATAGGAAGGAAATCAACTAATTATCATGTTCATAAGGTGGGAGCACTTGTACCAAGGTAGGTCATGACTATTGTGCTGATCATTTGTGTACCATAACAATAAATTATATGCAGGGTGTCGCAGTAGTATTTAACCTTTAACCAAAACGTTGTTTACTCGAACCCATGTACTGCGTCCAAGTCTCCTTGGCCATAGCAGTGGGTGAGGGTACTCTCTGACGGTGAACTATACTTTTTTCTCGCTGCTCAAACAATCAGAGTTGAGCAAGTGTTATCTACAAGATAGACCAAGCTTGACCATTACTCCTTTGAACCGGATTATTGTACTCGTACATTGGTTCTTCGAGCAATTAAATCTGCAGCAACCCTTCTGCAGCCCAGCGAGTCCACAAGGGGCTCACTATCCAAGAATCTACAGAACCAGTCCAAAGAGGCTAATCCACGAGAGCGTAGCTACCGCCTGCTGTCACCTGCCAGAGTCCACAAGAGGCTCGCTGTCCAACCATTCATACAAAAGCTCATCAGTCCACAACAGTTAATCCAAAATAAAGCAACCAGTCAATCACTATGCAAGACAAGACCAAACTCGACCACCTTGCATCAGAACAAGAAAAAATGAGAACGTCAATCATCCAGTTAAAGAGCAGCAGCAAAAACGTCTCACATACCAGAAACACGGAATTCCACATCCAAAAACGTTCAGCCCACCTGAAAGATTACGACAGAAGGCCCCTCAAGAACGACACTTCAATCAGCAGGATAACGAACTTCGTCAATCCTCCCTGGTAATGATTCGCTTAATGTGGCGTCTCATCCATAGCTCTACTTGAACTCACTGTTCCATGGCTTTTCGAGGTGCTGATTATACTTGTTCAATAAAACCATTATTGTCCATTTTCCAATTCTATTCAGCTTTCTATCCGCTAATGAATACAGAGTATGATATAAGTGATGATACTGGAGTACAACCAATAAGAGTATTTTTCACTAACATCACTAACGAATGTGTACAAGCACTGAAGAACGGAGAAGTGGATGTTGGTAAATGGAGATCCTTGATAACTCATATGATGATCAGAAAATAGGATTCCGAAGCAAATCGGTTGAAGAAACAGAGTCAAGAGGAAAGAGGATGGCGAAGCATTCATCAGCACGCAGCGGCCATCAGCAACATTACGACAATAGCCATCCTCATAATGGTGATCCTAGGTTGGCGTACCTGAAACTGATCGTCAGAAGAAGATAGAAGAGGCGAAACCAGAAAGTAGACAAACGACAAAGCCAACACGAAGACATAAAGTTGATGTCTCTACATTCGTCCAACGGGGAGAGGTGGTAGAATGTTTAATCGCAACTATTAAACAACAATTATTTTCTGATCAACATAATTCCAATTTGTGTACAAATTTCATGATAGGATAAGAGCCCACAAGTTCATTGTTAGATAGGTAGACAGTCATAAATATCAAGGATAATTCCTAAACACCACGCCACGTCACTGAGTATCTCAGGAATGAATGAAGCATCAAGACAAACCCTTGAATGCTATGCTTTATGCTTGGCAGAACACAAGACACACTGATATCAGTGTGTCTTGTGTTGAGATTCAGTCCAGTTGATAAGATTTCTCCAGAATGATTCTACACTGATCCCGCACGTGGTCCCACCATCGCGGTATCGAATTTTTGAGTAGTGAATTGTACATCATTCTGCTGATGAAACAAAAATCAGTTTTCGCATACCACACATATATTTCATAAAAATAAATTACAGTATTTTCAAGTGACTTTTGGCATAATCAGACAGGTTATAATACATTCAAAATCAAATCTTACTTGGTATGCGTATATTTGATATGTACAGATTTACAATTGATATCAATTCACTCTAGTTTTTACCAAGAGATTGTGGTTATTAGTGTGGATAATAATTCTCAATTACGTTTAAAATATGATTTGGGAAAATACCCTCACTAACACTAGACAAAGCCGAAAATGGATGGCATCTGCCAACGTTTCTTGAAATTATCATGAATAATTGGTCAGACTGCCATCGCAAAAATCTTCTTTGTCGTTATTAGAAGTCACAAATATCACAAAATAGAAGAATGCAGAAACATGATTTTCTATGATGCGGAATACTGATTCTACCTTAGATATTACAAAAACGTATGAATTTGAACTTTACCATTGACATGTTGAATTTCAATATGATGGTCCAGAGTACTCCATGGATAGGAAAGTAGAAGTCAACAAAATCATGATTCAATGAAATAAAATTGATGAAAAACCTTATCTGAATGCTCTTTTCCATATCTTCAACCAACCGAGCTCTCAACCTTGACCGTTATGTTTTTTTGTACTTCTTCGAAGTTATTTATCAAAATGAGAATTCGAATTGATAAATTGATGATACTTTTGAGATGTGGATTCAAATTTGTTGATTCACAATGTAGTTCACCGTCCGCATATTTATGGGTACAAATCATCTCATCAGACCGCAGTATCTTTCAATAATTCCAATTGGCGTTCATATGAATATCTGTAGAACCTTTCATGTATGATGATACCACTTTGTCATCATCGAATTTTCCCAGTAAATGGATGGGGGTAGAGTTTTCGCTGCACCAATCCGCTTTTCAGTCAATGAATTTGCCGGTACCCGCTTCTTTGCTCAACTCAAGTCCTGAAACATCTATTTTTGTTCCAGGAGTTATTTGTAGTCAAGCTCAAGTCTGAAAGTTTCAAAAATACATTTATGTGCATTCAAACTATGTGCCAAGATATCAGTTATTATTATCCATATCATGTGTATGTGGAAATCACTATATTGATTGTTGATATCCTGCTCGATTCTTCAAGTAGTCGCTTTATGGTAATACGAGACATAACTGCTGCTATCTGCACAGATTTTGTGATTAAAGATGAAGAAATGACTATGCTGCTCATCTCGAAGTAGGAAGGAAACAGTTTGAGTACTCATAGCCCAGTGAAGATGTCGGTTTTTTAAAAAAATAATTCCAAACAGAATGAGATTTTCAGGAGTGCTTGTGGACTACCTCCTGAGCATTTACCCAAAAAATCTGACTCCAAGTCCTGGTACGTTTTGCGCCGAAGAGGTGGTTTCCTAAACATTTTTTTAGAGTGAAATGACCTGAATAAAAGAGGACCAAGAACTGACAAATTTTGCTTCATTACATTTTATGAAAGCTCTGATATTGAACGAGTTACAGCGCTTCAAATGTCAAAAATAAGCTGACAAGGAGTGTTTTGGAAATATTTGTTTGCAAAAAAATACCTGGATGAAAGTTTTTGAGATTCACAGGCTTAACAACTTTTTTTCATAACTTTTTTCATCATCCCTAAGAAACTGTTTCTGGAACCGCCCTTGTTGCCAGCGGAATGTTATTATTTGATGCGCTGTAACTCAATAAGTGTTATATCTGTCAAAACAATTTATGTAGCAAAGTTGTTCAGTTCTTGGTCCTCTATAACTTTTATTCAGGTCATTTTGCTCTAAAAAAAAATTTAAAAAACAACCTCTTCAGCGCAAAACGTACCAGCACTTCGAGTCAGATTTTTTGTTGGATGCTCAGGAGGTAGTCCACAAGCATCTCTGAAAATAGCATTCTGTTTTGATTTTTTTTGCTGACCCCTATAAGCTGACGACAACTTTACTGGGCTATCTGAGCAAAATTTATTCAAGTAGCTGACAAAGCGCTTTCAGCTAATAATAAGCCATCATCAGTGCCCGAACTGAAAGTAAGACCAGCATGAGCTACGTTTTTGAACGTTAAGCAAAAAAGAATACAATAAACGGGTCAGTTGTGTACAGTAGACTTGTTCAAAGGAGACCCACTTCCCAATATTCACTAGTCAGTGAATATAATCATTTATCACGAAATCCGCAAAAAGCTATCCATTGACGGATCAACATGAGTAAGTGTTGACCGTCATTACTCTTCGTCATTCATGGCTATGAAAAAACCAAATCGAACTTCACAGAGAATGCTTCACTTGAGATTGCCTATAACTCCTATTTACACACCCAAAACTCGATACGTCCTAATCTTCCGGCAAAATCAGTATTCCAGCAATGTTTCTCGAGACCTACCCTATTATTATTTACATCACGATACCGTTGTCAGTAGTGAGGTCATTATCGCTATTAACAAACTGCACTGCAACAAGAATGAAGAACTTGAGCTTTTTGTGGAGTTGGCATGTTGCATTGCCGCGGGCTTCTCCTCTGTAAAAAAAGAAAAAATTGTTAATGTGATGAAAGCTACAGCTAATTTGTATAATAGAATATTATTTCCATGACACAAGGGACATTTTATTGCATTTAGTCATTGATCCTCACAACCTTTTATTATCAAATTGACTTCCAACTTATGATAAAATGTGAACATTTCTTGAAAAGTTTAACGGTACAAATTGATCGTGTGCATGAAATCTATCTGGTTAAAAGTTTGACAATAAATCAGGAACACTGTTAACCGTGGGTTGTTCTTTTTCTCATAACTTATATGTTAAGTCATTTCATAGACTAAATCGGTGAAGTTTAGAAACAGAGCCAAATAACTGTGTTTCTGATAAATGCATCTGAAGTGAGTTACAAATAATTTGTAAACTCGTCCAGTGAGTCGCCTTGCGACTGATATTTATTTCTTCTTTTTGGATTAAGAACGATTTTTCTGAAGACTAGATAGTATTTTACTATCGAAGCGAAACTTCTTTTGCGGCGTTATGATAACTTGTCGACAATCCCCGAATTGGAAAAAATGCGACGAAAATGTAGCGTTTTCCAGAAACACTGATCTCATTAACACGATCATCAGCTGTTGTGTTTTGTTTTTTTTTATCCCACGTTGATGATGAGAGACCAAACACACAGCAAATGATCGTGTTAATCAGATCAGGGTTTCCGAAAGCGCCTTTTCTGAGATTTCCTAACACGAGATATGACGTAGTGAGAATTACAAGAAGAGCTCAAACATGTTATCGTATAGTGCCAGATTTTGTGCATAAAAATGATGTTAAGGTGTAGGTACTAAGTCAATAGACATCATCCTGTTTCAACTAACTGATCTTACAGCAAATCTGGATCGTTAACACAAAAACGATGGGCATATCCCTCACTTATCTTTTGGGCACAATTAAAAATCACTTTTGATCAAATTAGGTTTGGGTGGACAATAATGGGTGAGTCATTTAAACGGCAAAGCTTAATATCGTCTAAATCGTTAAAAAAGATTTTGAAATGACCAAACTGGATTTGAGTAAGGGATGCTTCGCAGTGCAGCTTGTGCAAATGTTTTTAAATACACAAGGTGTACCTTGCACCTTTTTGGGCGTCTCAAATCCGTTCGCTTGAACCGTTCAAAAGTTATTTCATTGTTTCTAAAAATGTGTGCGTTTGCAAACTTTTGATTAAAGATACCACAGAGCACTTGGTTTTCTGAGATATCAAGTAGAGACTCTGCCAGTGTTTAAGCAACTGCCTTGAGTATCTTCTGGTGGCAATGCCTTCGATTTGCATCATGGTACCACTTTGCTGTGACACTTCAATGTTCACGTATATCTTGCTTGTGAGTAGATTATAAATCTTGCTAAAAATAGTTTAACGCCTATTTCTATGATTTCTAATGAGCATAGTGGAGTAGAGACCGACATAGGTATCAGAATTTGATTTACATATGGTTATACCTAAGTAGGGCCATTTTTATCAAAACAGCCTGTAAAAACACAAGTTACAACCGACATCCATACAAATGTGCATCTTTACAATAGTCAAAGTCAGAATAAAATGGGAGGGGCGGAAATTCCCCCCCAGCCCTCGTCCTTAGCAAAGAGGATAAAAAAACCAAGGAAGATGAAAAATTACAGAAATTAACCAAATAAAAAGATTACTGTGTTCTATTAAGCAATCGTCAAAATAATGAAATAGGTAGTTTCTAGAGTCTAGACTGTAAAAGAACAGTCTCATCGTGGGAAAGCCTGATTTAACATTGAAAAATGTTACCTGTATAATAAAATGACTCCTACGTAGCATATACAGAGTGACCCATTTGAAAGCGGGCCACCCCCATAACACTTTTATTTATGGAGCGATTTTGACGATTTTTTTTTGAAATGTGGAGAGTAAAAAGGTTTATATTGAGGCCATACGTCGCCCAGTTTTTTCCAAAAACCAAGACCTTTCCCCTCTCTACATTTCCAAAAAAACCGTCAAAATCGATCAATAAATCAGAAAGTTATGAGGGTGGCCCCTGTAGGTTTGCGACAAGAAAACATGATACCTCATCAAAAGCTACACAACCATGGCAACCAGGTTGTCATGATACTAGAATACAAAAGATATGATCAATTACTGTACGAAATTAGGACCCATCCGCGCATGTCGTCACCACGTGCTTAAAGTGAGGTTGGATTCAAAACCTCAATAACGTGTCCCAGTTACCATTTGCTGCTCAAAATTTGAACTGACTCATACATGACGGGTGACATTGATTGTATAGGTTTGAGGTAGGTCACGTGATGACTTCTAAGGGGGACGTGCAAGGGTTTATCTTCTTTGTTTTTCTATCATGGTAACCCAGTCACCGAGGTAACCTATGAATTTAGAGGTTTGGACACGCAATGACGTCAGCGAAACCTGCGCGTGAGCATATCTTGTGAATTATAGTATCATGCCAGGTTGGATATGAATTATGTTGAGTACAGTGGCGGCTGGTCGGGGTAGGCAAGGTAGGCGCCGCCTCACCGCAGTAAATAGTAAATACCAAAATAAATTATTATTGTGAACTGAATAATTGAATCACAATTAATCAAGAAGATTTCCATTTAAAAACAATGCTTATTATATTCTTCATTACTTCTACCTACCAGTGGTGCGAAACTCATTCCTAAACACCCACAAGAGGACCAGGTCCTAGCCGTTGACCGCTGGTGCATTCAAAATAAGCGGCCGTCCCGGTTGCCTTTTCTCTCTGTTCCCGCGTGGTATTTTATGCACATGAGAAGGGGTAATCTTGAGAGTGGGGCAACGGCGAATATAAGGAAAATATAGGCGAATCGATTTCCGCCTTCGTCGCGTGTTTTCGGTGTCGACGCGCGAAACGGTCATCCCACAATGACATGAAGCATGAAGCATAGGGATGAGACGATTGAAACGTATAAAAGCGACAGTCGATACTCTTTACCCATCTAGCGAATATGAATTGATTCATCAATACAGATTATCAAACTTTTTTAAAAACACTTTTGGCATAAAAAAGCTAGCCCGAGCATTATTCTATCTATACTCTTTTTTATGCAATTGCAGTGATGACTGCAATAAATAGTCGTTATTGGGGATATCGGTTGCGATTATCCATCCTAGGCCTTGAGCCCGAGAAAAACCAAACTAAATTAGACTGTATTGTTCTTATCAGGTGGCGGTGTTTTGTGATTTTGCCAAGATTTGGATAACTACACTACAATTATTGATATAATCACAGATTATCAGATAAGTTTTAGAAATTAGTAAATTAGAATTTCTGTTTTGATATTTTCATTTTTTGGGACAGGATTTGTCCACACATAGAGGTAGAGTTTAGTTTGTTTAGTAGTTGTCGTTTTTTCAGGATATTCATTATTTATTTTTGGCATTTTTACGTAAGTTCTTTTTATTTTCAAAATGACTTTGCCAGCTCATGACGTTATTTGTTCCTTATTGGAGGAACCGTTTTCTAGGCTTAAGGTTGAAGATCGAAATCAAATAATCGCTGTAGGTCGCCCTACACCCTCACTTGACATTTTGAAACCGGATAAAAAACAAGGGCAACATTTTTCTCGCACTTTTAACACCCAATGGTATAAAAGCCACGGATGGTTATGCGGTAGTTTCTATAAACAGAGCCTTTTTTGTTGGCCCTGTTTATTGCTCGCGAAAGGAAGAAATAACGTTTGGGTACTGCAAGGATATACAGATTTGAAAAATTTGTCTGCAAGTATTAGAAAACATGACAGCTCTAAAGAACATCTGAGCAGTTACTTGACTTTAAAACGATTACAGACAAATTCTTCAACGATAAAAGACGCTCTTCAAATTCAAACCGCTCTTTCTTTAAAACTTTATAACGAAGACGTTCGAAAAAATAGAAATTTGATGATATATCTAATAGACGTAACATGTTTACTTGCAAAGCAAGAATTGGCATTTAGGGGACATAACGAGAAAAATGAATCTTCAAACGTTGGAAATTTCAAAGAATTTTTCAAGGTTCTGATTAAACGCGATGTGGAGATGCAAGAACATTTGAAAAAAATTGGTAACATATTTTCGGGATTATCTAAAACTATTCAGAATGATTTAATTGTATGCATTTCCGAGCATCTTATGGAACACATTAACCGGGAAATTAAAGATTCTATTTTTTTTGCGGTACAGGCGGATGATACAACCGATATAGTTGAAAAATCGCAGTGTGCAATTTCGGTTCGTTTTGTCAATGAATCGGGAAAAATTCAAGAAAGATTTTTAGGATTTTATGACGTGAGCCAAGATAGAACTGCTCTTGCAATGTACGAACTGGTATCGGCGGTTTTGCGTCCGTTTGACTATAAAGCCAAGTTAGTTGGTCAGTGTTACGATGGTGCGAGTGTCATGGCTGGTTCATTAAATGGCTTACAGATGAAAATCAAATCTGATGCACCAAACGCTTTATTTACACACTGCAGCGCTCATAGATTAAATTTAGTTTTGCAAGACGGAACAAAAAGCATTAAAAGCTGTCGTATCTATTTTGCCAGCGCTACTTCATTACCGGGATTTTTTAATCAATCAGCGAAACGAACATTTGTTTTAGATTCGGTAATGGCTAGGAGAATTCCTTCCTCTGTGGAAACAAGGTGGTCCTCCCGCTCTAAAACCATCAATATCATAGATTCAGAGTGGGAAAATTTGCGTACAGTTTTTACTGAAATTATTAACGATACGTCATCAGGAAAAGAGTCCATTTTTGGCGCAAGGGGCTATTTAAATTTTTTAGAAGATATTGAATTTTCATTTTTAACGGCTGCTTTCAAAAATATATTTGATATTACCGATTTATTATTTGACATTTTACAAAAAAAGTCTTTGGATATAACTTACTGCAAAAATCAAGTTTTTTCTGCCAGGGATCGCATAAAACTGCTGAGAACTGAAGAGAAGTTTAACAAGATTTTTGAAAAAGCGGAGGGTAGAATAAATAAATCTGCGTGCTTACCACCTGCACAAAAACGAGCTAGAATATCTGATGCTATTCCAGATAACAAAAAAGCCTCATTGCGTATTCTATTTTATGAAATCTTAGATAACGTCGTAACGCAAATAGAGGTGCGATTTGCGGATTTGTCACAAATGACATTTTTTGCGTTAGCTGACTCGTCAAAATTTAAACATTTTAATAATAACTTTCCCCATGATTTGGTTACTGGTTTGGTCGATTTTTATAAAGATGTTTTTGATAAACAAAGATTAATAAATGAGTTGTCTGTTATCTATCAGGATGAACAATTCGAAAAGTTAAATTTAGAATCAATTTTACAAAACCTGGTCAATAACGAACTTCGACAAATATTTTCTGAGGCCTATAAAATGTTTGTTTTGATTGCCACGATTCCCGTAACAAGCGTCGCTGTTGAGCGTCATTTCTCGTGCCTTAAACGTATCAAAACATACAGTCGTAACTCTATGAGAAATGAACGTTTGTCTTCACTGGCATTGTTAGCTATAGAAAAAGAATTGTTTCTTAAAATCCAGGCCAGTGAAAGTTTTGAAGCTGATATAATCCAGAAATTTTCGCTTCTAAAGGATAGGAGAATAAATCTAATTTATAAAAAATAAATTCTTTTTTTTTCTATGATAATATTAGTGTATGGTGAGGTTCAGGAAGGCTGTATGGGGAGGAGGAGGCCTTATTTTTTGCAATCAAGATACATTCTTTGTAATATTTCAAAATTAAAATAAAATGACCGCAATATAAATTATTAGTCAAAGTTTGGGCAGGGTCTCGAACAATGATTTGTCTGCTGCGCATTCTCCACTTACTGGATATGAGGGGAAATTATTTATAAATGAGGAGAACAATTCGAGGCGAAGCCCGGGGACCCGTGAGGTTGGGGGTCTACAGACTCTTTATTTAAGATTAAAGTTAAAGATGTTTTTTTCCCTCTGTTGTGTTGTGTTGTAGAGTTGTTTAGTTCTCCAATATATAGAGAATTGGAATGTGAAATGTCTCAGGGATCGGAGAAAAGAGCTGCTCCAGCAGGAAATACTATTCTCAGTTATTTTAAAAAACTGAAAACAAAGAATCAAATCGAAGAGCAAGTGGAATCAAACTCAGCCCAAATATCCCTTACTATAGAACGGAACTTCCCCTACCAGAAATGAGGGAAAATTAATTATAAAGGAGGGGAAATACAACCACGAAATTTTTCGCCAGCGGCGCTTTGCCTGCGGCGCCTTCTGAACCAACAACATTTAGTCACGCTACGCCACAGGATTCCGCCTACCCAAATATAGGCGGCACGAGCCGCCACTGGTTGAGTATCATATTTGCAGCCAGTGGCACGTCACATGCTTCTATGGAGTGAAAGCCGCCTATACAATATTCGCAATACCAAGAAAAAATCCTGAATATTCATGTTCTTCAATTGAAATATCAACTAGCTACGTTCCATTACATTTATCACTACTAGCCTATGCGTTTTGTACAAAAAATTTGAATGTTTTAACGCTGACAAATATTGATAGCATAGTTGAGTAGGTATAGGAAATCACTTCAACTTTTTAAATATGTTAAGCTTGATGCAAATACTTGATGATACAATTAAGCGCATAAATTAATTATTCTGAGATGATCATTCAGAAAGTGAAAAAAAAATGTCTTTCCCGAAACTGTATTGTTTGAGCTTCAACTTTCCTCTTATTTTTAATGAGGATATTTTGAATCAATCGAAAATATTTTTTGATAGTCGGATACACCTTTCATAGCATCTCCCTCAAATGATCGTGTTAATCAGATCAGGGTTTCCGAAAGCGCCTTTTCTGAGATTTCCTAACACGAGATATGACGTAGTGAGAATTACAAGAAGAGCTCAAACATGTTATCGTATAGTGCCAGATTTTGTGCATAAAAATGATGTTAAGGTGTAGGTACTAAGTCAATAGACATCATCCTGTTTCAACTAACTGATCTTACAGCAAATCTGGATCGTTAACACAAAAACGATGGGCATATCCCTCACTTATCTTTTGGGCACAATTAAAAATCACTTTTGATCAAATTAGGTTTGGGTGGACAATAATGGGTGAGTCATTTAAACGGCAAAGCTTAATATCGTCTAAATCGTTAAAAAAGATTTTGAAATGACCAAACTGGATTTGAGTAAGGGATGCTTCGCAGTGCAGCTTGTGCAAATGTTTTTAAATACACAAGGGGTACCTTGCACCTTTTTGGGCGTCTCAAATCCGTTCGCTTGAACCGTTCAAAAGTTATTTCATTGTTTCTAAAAATGTGTGCGTTTGCAAACTTTTGATTAAAGATACCACAGAGCACTTGGTTTTTGAGATATCAAGTAGAGACTCTGCCAGTGTTTAAGCAACTGCCTTGAGTATCTTCTGGTGGCAATGCCTTCGATTTGCATCATGGTACCACTTTGCTGTGACACTTCAATGTTCACGTATATCTTGCTTGTGAGTAGATTATAAATCTTGCTAAAAATAGTTTAACGCCTATTTCTATGATTTCTAATGAGCATAGTGGAGTAGAGACCGACATAGGTATCAGAATTTGATTTACATATGGTTATACCTAAGTAGGGCCATTTTTATCAAAACAGCCTGTAAAAACACAAGTTACAACCGACATCCATACAAATGTGCATCTTTACAATAGTCAAAGTCAGAATAAAATGGGAGGGGCGGAAATTCCCCCCCAGCCCTCGTCCTTAGCAAGGAGGATAAAAAAACCAAGGAAGATGAAAAATTACAGAAATTAACCAAATAAAAAGATTACTGTGTTCTATTAAGCAATCGTCAAAATAATGAAATAGGTAGTTTCTAGAGTCTAGACTGTAAAAGAACAGTCTCATCGTGGGAAAGCCTGATTTAACATTGAAAAATGTTACCTGTATAATAAAATGACTCCTACGTAGCATATACAGAGTGACCCATTTGAAAGCGGGCCACCCCCATAACACTTTTATTTATGGAGCGATTTTGACGATTTTTTTTTGAAATGTGGAGAGTAAAAAGGTTTATATTGAGGCCATACGTCGCCCAGTTTTTTCCAAAAACCAAGACCTTTCCCCTCTCTACATTTCCAAAAAAACCGTCAAAATCGATCAATAAATCAGAAAGTTATGAGGGTGGCCCCTGTAGGTTTGCGACAAGAAAACATGATACCTCATCAAAAGCTACACAACCATGGCAACCAGGTTGTCATGATACTAGAATACAAAAGATATGATCAATTACTGGACGAAATTAGGACCCATCCGCGCATGTCGTCACCACGTGCTTAAAGTGAGGTTGGATTCAAAACCTCAATAACGTGTCCCAGTTACCATTTGCTGCTCAAAATTTGAACTGACTCATACATGACGGGTGACATTGATTGTATAGGTTTGAGGTAGGTCACGTGATGACTTCTAAGGGGGACGTGCAAGGGTTTATCTTCTTTGTTTTTCTATCATGGTAACCCAGTCACCGAGGTAACCTATGAATTTAGAGGTTTGGACACGCAATGACGTCAGCGAAACCTGCGCGTGAGCATATCTTGTGAATTATAGTATCATGCCAGGTTGGATATGAATTATGTTGAGTATCATATTTGCAGCCAGTGGCACGTCACATGCTTCTATGGAGTGAAAGCCGCCTATACAATATTCGCAATACCAAGAAAAAATCCTGAATATTCATGTTCTTCAATTGAAATATCAACTAGCTACGTTCCATTACATTTATCACTACTAGCCTATGCGTTTTGTACAAAAAATTTGAATGTTTTAACGCTGACAAATATTGATAGCATAGTTGAGTAGGTATAGGAAATCACTTCAACTTTTTAAATATGTTAAGCTTGATGCAAATACTTGATGATACAATTAAGCGCATAAATTAATTATTCTGAGATGATCATTCAGAAAGTGAAAAAAAAATGTCTTTCCCGAAACTGTATTGTTTGAGCTTCAACTTTCCTCTTATTTTTAATGAGGATATTTTGAATCAATCGAAAATATTTTTTGATAGTCGGATACACCTTTCATACCATCTCCCACGTACCTATTTTAACTTTTATTAACAGTAATTGAAAATTGGTGCACTTGAAATCAGGTACCTATCCATTTGATGAATTTAAAATGCATGACATTTAGTGTAAACATTGAAGTAACAATTATTATTGGATCGTGATAGGGATGTATCGCGTCAGAAATTCTCATCATTTTATATGTGTTTTTCTTGTGACTTTTCTATACATGCAACATGGATCAATCACACATATTTACGTATTAGCTTTCGCCCGTTACATTTAAATTTTGGATCGCCCGTCATATTTGAAAATACCGCACCAAGTGTAGACTATAGGCGCCTCAATCAGGCCCCGCCTCTTCATCCAAAACCAAACAAGCAACAGCTGATCAGACTGTCAATCTGGCTCCGCCTTCTCGGGACGTATATACTATTGCTGAGTGGTGCCATGCTGCCTTACTGACGAGTTTATATTCGAGACAAGACCGGTATAAGGATGTAACTCTCGATATTTATCATGGTTCTGTAACAACCTTTCCGTTAGCATTGGATAACCGAGAAACAATGTCTATTTAAGTACAGGGTATAGCGACTAGGTGGCTGAGTGGTCTGAGGCGCCATTCGACGAGAGTCACCGGAGAGGTAGTACGCGATGGTCGGGTTCAAATCCCGAGGTGAGCAGAAATTAGTTCTGTTCGATATTTGGTGGTAATCTCATTGGCTAACGTTACTGAGTAGACTGCAGTATTATTAATCACTGACAGTCAAAAAGTCTAAATAATTAGCCTAAATTAAATGGTCCTGCTAGTTCAAATACATATATAACTAGGTGATGTTCTCCATCAACAACTTAGTCAGAACTGCAATGGTCTTGAGGTTGGTGAAACGGGCGAACGGGCCTTCAAGGCCTTTTCGACAGGCAGTGGTCTACCCCCCACTCATACCAATTATACCAATATGTACAGGGTAGTTCCGTATATTGAGACAGCATGTAGCTCGCCTATGAAACAAAGTAGAAAGAAACTGTGAATACAGAGTGACGACTCTCGTGAGTCCCTATCACGAGAGTCGTCAGAAAATACAACTTTAATAGTTTAGCTAATAGTTTACCGGGTCTTCCATTCAAAAAAATCCAAGTTGGGTCGGCCACATCTTTTGCGTGCACCCTGTATGTAGGGTGCACGCAAAAGATGTGGCCGACCCAACTTGAATTTTTTTGAATGGAAGACCCGGTAAACTATTAGCTAGAATGAAAGATCTCTTTTTGCTGATTTCAAATAAATGTATATAATATTTTAACATTTCTTTCACCGGTTTTTGAGATATTTGCGTATCAAGAGCGATATAATCGTTTTATCAAACCGCCCTTGACATCACTACAATAATTGTCTAGGCGTCATTGATAGTCATTATTATTATTTTGCCATTTGAAGGATCAGGTCTACAAAAAAAGAAGTAAAATTGGAATGATTGATTCACTGAATGCACATCCAACACTTGTAAATTCTCATATTTTATATTAAGAAAAATTGTTTTTGCATATTTGGGATTCTTGACTCAAATACGTACAATAACATATGAAACAATTTTGTAAAATGTTACTTTGGAATAATAAAAATTTGTTAAAAAAAACAAGTCGCTTTTTGAACGCAAATACTTCAAAAACGGGTGAAAGAAATTTCAACATATTAAACATATTATTCGGAATCAGGAAAAAGAGATCTATCATCTAAGCTAAGAATATACTGGGTGTTTTATCGAAAAAAAATACAAGTTGCGTCAGTCACATCTTTTGCGTGTAACCTTGTACAGGGTAATTCACTATACAGAGTCACCCATTTGAAAGTGGGCCAGCCTCATAACTTTTTAATTTATTGATCGATTTTGACGATTTTTTTTTTGAAATGTAAAGAAGGAAAATGTGTATTTTGAGGCCATACGTCGTCCAGTTTTTTACAAAAACCAAGGCCTACTAGAGCATATTAGGAGGCTGAAAAATCCAGAAAACATATTAGCGATTTTTTTAGAATAAATCTGACTACGCCACTGGATTTTTCATCACCTGGAATGGGTATGTACCAAATTTCATGAAAAAATAGTTAATTCGAAAATATTATCTATGTGGGTAATTCTTCTTCTATTTTTTTTGTCAGTCTCGTTTGTCTGTTTGCATTGTATTTTGACATAAGAATATCTTTTAAATGTTTATATTTGAAAATTTTTTTCTTATAGACTTGCAATCGCAAGAGTTTCGAGGTAAAATACTTCTTGGTGCATAATAAAATTATTCTTCAATTTTTTATATTTTTTCATGAAATTTGGTACAGATCAATTTCAGGGGATGAAAAATCCAGTGGCGTAGTCAGATTTTTTCTAAAAAGATCGCTTATATGTTTCTTGGATTTTTCAGTCTCTAAATATGCTCTAGTAGGCCTTGGTTCTTGGAAAAAACTGGGCGACGTATGTCGTCAAGATACACCTTTTCCCTCTCTACATTACAAAAAAAAAAATCGATCAATAAATTAAAAAGTTATGACGGTGTCCTGCTTTCAAATGGGTCACTCTGTATACTGACCGCCACTCTAACTCATTTTCAACAAAGTCTACAGAAAAAAGTTTGATACAAAAGTTGTTGGGATTATACTAAATTTTTTAAATCTGGCAGTATCATTTATACAGGGTGTCCCAGAAGCTTTCCACAGCACTCAACTTTGAAATTTCAAAAAGGACGCCCTTTATTTTATTTTGTTTTTTGATTCCTCATTAAATTCTAAGTCAAATCTGTGAAAGGTATATACAGGGTTTTTCACTTAAAACTCCGCACGTCAATATCTCGGAAACGAATCGGAATATTTGATTTCTGTAAAAAGAAGTCAATGTATGGGGTCGAGTAGTTATTTTTCACAGTTTGAAAAATTCCACGCCTACCAAGAGTAAAGCGTCGCGACGCATCGAAAATATTAATCGATTGCAGGGACTTTGAAATTACGCGCATGCTAAAGACCATGTTATTTATAAACTTTTTTGTTGTTCAGTCGAACTCATTTATTCCACTCAGTTTTGAGATATACAGTGTGTCCAAGATAAGGATGTCTATCATGGGGATCTTGAAAACCGTGAGAGATACAAGAGCGGTTAAATGGAGGCAAAGTTGCCTATTTTGATGCTTAACAAAATGCCGTTTGAAAAGCCGAGAAATCCCGACTAAGTCCGAAATTATCCGAAAAAAACCAAAGTTTTTCAAAATTGTTTTCATTTTTTTCTGACCACATTTAAAGAGATATTCTGAAATTAATGAAACTTCTTTGCTGCCACTTTTTGCCCTTTACACGATAGCGTTATCAAATTGAAGAATCGACGTTTCGTCTATGAGCAGCCATCATCAACTTTGTTTTTTTAAATCGGTCCTGGATTTTTTATGACGGATTTTGAGGGCCTCTTATGTTTCTAAACCAACAATGTATCGCAATTATTCAGAAAAATTATGTTGATGGATTTTTCCATAAGTACTCATGTGTTGAACGGAAAGGTTGGTACAGAACCTTAATAAATGTCTAGAGTTACATCCATGTGAGTAGTGCCCTCCTTATACCGGTTTCGTCCCGAAATTGGACTCATCAGTAAGGCAGCTGGCACCTCTCACAACGATGCAACTCTAGCCACTACCCTAATCTAGGTAAATGTGCAGTGGTTGTTTTTAGACAACCACTGCCATCTATTGGCTCGCAAGTCTGAGAACGCAAATAGATGTGAGGTATGTTCGAGCTGTACCCCTCGATCATGGAATAAAGAGACAAAGAGATACATTTTTGTACAACCTACACGTAAAGTCCACTTTTCAATGCATGCAAAGCAGGCGGAAACTCGCTTATTTTGGCAGCCGGGCCTAAAAGTACTTTCGCACCCGCGGGCGCAAAAGAAGGTCGCTTAGCAACCGTTCCTTGGATCCCAACGCCTCTATCCAATAACCACGTGACAGCCTAGCATACTAAAAGGAACTAATCACATGAATCTCGGTGACAATGAATCCGCACCACAAAAGAATACGGAAACACACCTATTGTAACCATGGATTGACTAAACTTGTCAGTTGTCTGACTTGTCAGCAGTGTAGTGCCAGTGTATCGATTATTTTTTTTTATTTTCATAATTATTCTTTTTCAAATTATTACAAACGGGTTGTACAAAAAGCACTGTTTGTACCACGGACGAAAGATGATTCTGACTCGGCTAATATCTGCCCTCGCTTCGCTCGTGCTGCTACTTATACCCTTGTCAAAATCATTTACTTTCCGCCCTTGATACAAAATGTACTATTTTGTACAACCTACACGTAAAGTCCACTTTTCAATGCATGCAAAGCAGGCGGCAAGTCGCTAATTTTGTCAGCCAGGCCTAAAAGTACTTTCGCGCCCGCGGGCGCAAAAGTCGGTCGCTTAGCAACGGTTCCTTGGATCCCAACGCCTCTGAATCAATAACCACGTGACAGTCTAGCATACTAAAAGGAACTTAACACGTGACAATCTTGGTGACAATGAATCCGCACCACAAAAGAATACAGGAACACACCTATTGTAACCATGAATACCATGACTGACAGTTGTCACTTGTCAGTTGTCTGACTTGTCAGCAGTGTAGTTCAGTGTATCCTACCGACTTTTCATTTTTGATTTTCATAATTATTCAAATGATAACAATTTGGTTGTACAAAAAGAACTGTTTGCATCACGGACGAAAGATGATTTTCACTCGGCTAATATCTGCCCTCGCTTCGCTCGTGCTGCTACTTATACCCTCGTCAAAACCATCTACTTTCCGCCCTTGATACAAAATGTACTATTTTAATAGGATTAAAAACAACCACTTTTTTTTTTTAATTAGTGCGATACCTCGTTGGTTTAGGAACATAATACGCTTTTAAAATCCGCAATAGAAAATCCAGGCCCGTATTTAAAAAAACAAAATTGACGATGGCTGCTCATGGACGAAACGTCGGTTCCCCAATTTAATAACGCTATCTTGTCAAGGGGCAAAAAGTGGCAACGAAGAAGTTCCATTTATTTCAAAATATCTCTTCAAATGGGGTCTCTTCAAATGTGGTCAGAAAAAAATGAAAACCATTTTGAAAAATTTCGTTTTTTTTTAGATAATTTCGGACTTAGTCGGAATTTCTTGGCTTTTAAAACGGCATTTTGTTAAGCCTTAAAATACGCAACTTTGCCTCCATTTAACCGACCTTGTATTTCTCACGGTTTTCAAGATCCCCATGATAGACATCCTTATCTTGGACACACTGTATATCTCAAAACTGAGTGGAATAAATGAGTACGACTGAACAACAAAAAAGTTTATAAATAACATGTACTTTAGCATGCGCGTAATTTCAAAGTCCCTGCAATCGATTAATCTTTTCGATGCGTCGCGACGCTTTACTCTTGGTAGGCGTCGAATTTTTTTACTGTGAAAAATAACTACTCGACCTCATACATTGCCCTGTATATCTTATCTTTTGTCGTTTTCTAGATAAAGGCTGTTAAGTTTTGTGAAAAATTCAAAATCTCCTATATTTTGTCCCCCTCCAACACATTTTATACAAGGTGTACAAAAAAAAGTTTTTTAAAAAAGTTGTTTGGTTCATACTAAATTATTTAAATCTGGTGGTATCGTTTATACAGGGTGTCCCAAAAGCTGACCACAGCATCCAACTTTAAAATTTTACATGGAACATCCTGTATTCTATTTTATTTCTAGATTCTACGATAAATTCTATGTTAAATCTGTAAAAGATATATCTATTTTATCTTTGGCCGTTTTTGAGATAAATGCTGTTGGAATTTGTCTTATTTTTAGAGCTACAATCCATAATAAAGCGTGAGCCTTTTAACATGGAAGGCAGCTGTTTTTAAACTGATCCAGAATTGTCTTTTATCTTTTATGAGGCAAACTCAAGCTTCAAAGCAATCTTTATTCAATATGGTTGCTAAGATAAAAATCAAGAATTCAGAATTTTTTACAAAATTGAACAGCATTTATCTTGAAAGTGGCAAAAGTTACCATAGATTTATTTTATATCGATTTGACTAAGAATGTAACATATGATCTGAAAAAAAAATAAAATACAGGGTGTCTTTTCTGAAATTTTAAAGTTGGGTGTTGTTAACAGCTCATGTGACACCCTGTATAAATGATATAGCCCGATTTAAAAAAATCATCATAAACCAAACAACTTTTGTACCACACTTTTTTTTCTACACCTTGTGTAAAATGAGTTAGAGTGGGTCAAAATATTGGATTTTCCACAAAATTTGATAGCTTTCATCTCGAAAGCCACAAGAGATAAGATGAATATATAAAGCCCGTTATTAGATAGATCCAGTATTGACTGGATAATTTGCGTTTTATCCAAATCTGCTGGATAAAGCGCGAAGAACTGAATGACTTCGGGCATTATCCGGGTAGTTCTAGTTTTAGCCAGGAATGGAGAAGATTGAAAAAACATCGGTTCCTAACCCAAACTAACCCAAACTAACCCAAATTGCGAGTACCAAATGCGGACTATTTCATATTTCTGGTTTTATCCAAGGGAGGTTGGATAATTCTATTATGAACCGGTTAATGCCCAAAAAGCAACGTGCTTCCTTTGAATAACTGGCTTTATCCACTGTGTATGCATAATTCTAACATTATCTGGATAATTCGCGAATTACCCAATATTTGGGCTTTAGTCGTGACATGTATACAAAATCACAAAGAAAATAATTGAGATGTTTCAATTGAGTTTTCGTGATAAAAATGATCAATCTTATAGATCTATAAAAATCAAGATTCAGAATAATAATAATTGTGAATATCTCTTTCTTGAACATGTGAGGTTAGAAAACTTAATCTTCAGGTATCTTTCACGACTGTGTCCTCTTTCTGGTTCCACTTACCTACTACTGCAAACTGAATATCACCTTTTTTGCATTATTCATCAGTATCATCATGATTCCTTTCATTATCTCAAGAGCTTTCATCTCGCTAATGATCTAGTCTGTTGATCTGTACATAATTGTGATGGATGTGCGAGTTGATAGATTGAATCATTCGAAAGCAATATTGCTATATCTTTTTCATTTGTAAATCATCTGAACATGGTTATAAGCGGAGTCCCATTTAGATCTCTTGTTGAGAAATTTTCAACAACATGTTCCAAAAATTGGGTTCAGATGTTTTAGTTGGTTGGTTTTTGGGACGGTTGGTACCGCTGCTAGGCAATTTGCCAGCTCAGTATTTATATATGTGACGGCACGTCATAGACGGGAGACGGGATTTAAGGGTAGGGAGGGAGGACCAGTTTTTAGATTCCTTGCAATGGGACCTGCATGTTAACGTTGACTCCGAACCACGGTCCTTGACCCCATCGGAGCACAGATTGATCTATCAGTGTGTACTGGAGAAACAGCCGCGCTCGCGGTGGAATCTACCGATTGGCGAGTGTGTATCTTTGTTCTTCGTTCCCTTCGAGAAAATCCGATTCTCTCCGACCCGGTTACCGGCGTGGAGAAATAGCGAGCACAACTATACCTTTTGCTCTTTGCCTCATGGGTTCCGCCAAAATACGGTCTATTGCCATCGCTGGGGATCGAACTCAGCACCGGGCCGGTTCCCACCTACTGACCCAACGCTTTACACGTTGAGCCAGCCCCCCCTCTGAGTTCAGATGTTTTCATTGTAGAAAAGGTGTAAACATAGAGGCTATGTGGGAAACTCAATATCTAATGACTGGCTGCCTTGTAAATGATAAATGACATTTTTGTGTGTCTCGTGTGGCATGAGATGGAAGGCTCAACCTCTGTATTAGTGGTCTGAAAATAAGACTCTGAGAACTGTTCGTGACATCACCAACACTATCTCCTTTGGCACATGCCAGATGAGGCTTTTGCTCCATTCAGGATTCAATTTGTTTGCGATGGACTTCTATAATTTATCTTGATGAATGAAAATGTTTTAGATGATCACAAAAGTACTCAAGGCTTTGAGAATGTTTCTAGAAATCTTCAATAACAGTGGGTACCTGCTTGATCTCGCTAAAATTGCCCACAGACGATGCAATCTCTCGTACTAAATTGATAAGATTGTTCTTTAACGATTTAGTAATGGTTTTTCTATTGTAATGGAATTTTGAGAGTTGTTCCGAATTTTTTGTTTCTAGAATGATGGATTTTTTGAATTATGATTTGGGTAAGACAAACAAACTTTTATTTTGGCGCTTACAGTTCGATTCGTGCAACTATTTCATAGCATTACTAACCTGGGTATGAGGTCATAGTATAATAAACAACAAGTAGCGACAGCTCACGTCAACCCCCTTGAGTCTCAATGACATAAATTCGCCTCATTTATACCCTGCCAACATTTTGAGATGCAAAATGGTTTTCTTAACAAGAATTTTAAACTTCGCATAAATCTTTAGACATACTGCATAGTGGGTAATCATAATCTATAACTTGATAGGTAAGTCACCTATGAATAAGTATCATTGAAATCATGGAATCTGCTACAGTATAGTTACATTTCACATTTCATAATGTTATGTTTTAGGCATATTTCCACGAACTCTGGAATATTTTTTAGTTATCCAGATCAATGAACATTTTAAAACAATACAGTTTTGATTTGAGATTATGAGGATGAGCTGAACAATCACAGTAAGTCTGATCTGGGTGTGTTTTCATGGATGGACCGGGATTTGGTCATGGACCTCGTTCTGTCCAACGTTGACGGATTGTGCGGTTGCTTTTGGTCAGTTTGTTTCATGTTTCCGGCTAAAATTGTCACCTACTGTTGAAGAGTCATTGTAATTTTATTGCAATTTTGTCAGTTGAATTGCTTTGGCTTGATGCTAGCCTTGCCGTTCTCCTAGTGCAGAGGCAAGTTTTTGGAATTTTGGAGAATTAATAAACCGCATGGCGGGATAACCTGATTTGGTGGTAGCGGGACTGAAAGAATTCGCAAACCTTTCAATCGAGAGGTGAGATTCGCAAGATTTTATCTTGTCCCTTTTAAACAATGGTTATTTATTAGGGCTCTTCCTATGCATACTTCTGGTGATATTTGCCAAGATTGATTGCCGGCTCCTTGGTTGGAGTTTGACCCTCAAGGTCGCAGCTTGAAAAGAAGAGTACTTGCTGAGGCGGGTGCTGGTGGTTGCTGGTGTGACGGCTGATTTGCTGATTGCCTGGTTTTTCTTGATTTTTGCATAATCACACAACGTTAGGGAGGCAAAAGCTTTAGGCGGGAGTTTTAACAAAAATCTTGAGGCAAGGACAAAGATAATTAATTCAAGGTATTTGATGTTTTGATTATTACTGGGCAATGGAGTGATTGGGTTGTAATTGTTATTTTCCTTGTGGAGCCATTGTAGGCTCTCTTTTATAACGATTGTATGATTTTGTCATTGTTCTCTAGTTTTTTACATCTTGGAAAAACTCTGTACCCACATTGTCCCGGCATACTAACCCCATTATCTCTTAATATACCTGTATATTGGAATTATTATTGACTATCTGACCAACATATTGGATGCGTCACAGAACAAACCATTGCTCATCAATCGCATGAAGTACATGTATGATACATAAGAAATAGCAGAACAATTACTGGATAGAGATAGCGATACGGGTCCGGTAAATACTAGCTCGATAAAGATACTCACCCGATACCATTGGGAATAAAAAAAACGAGGGTGTGCGGAACCAAGCTTGATTTTTAATGATCAAATTCAAATTTCAATTTTTCTTGTTTTTTAAATTATGCAAATTTGCGGTGGAATTTCGTGGGTTGAAGGACATCAAATAACACTCCTTATTCTCTGAATTGCCGACGTTTCGACCGTTTATTGATTTCGGTCTTTATCAAAGCTGTATGCAAGAAAATCACAATCAGTGAAGTATTACATGAAGTAGAATAATTATTTGAACATACCTTTTAAGTTATTAAAGAGACAGTACACATTTACAAATAAACAGTGAGCAAAATATAGTCTACATATAGATAAAAGCATGATGGAAGTCATTCACATATGTCGAAAGACTTAAATTATGGTATACAAGACCAAAACAAATGAATAAATAAAATACGGGACGGAAAGACAAAAACTGAATTGATTCGTGAGCTGGCTCTTATAAGTTATAGTGATATTTTTTGTATTGGTGTAAATTATTGTTGTATTGTATATTTAGGACCTGTACATCCGTTATCCTATTGATCGTGTGGTTTGGAAAAGTTTGTATCATGTCACTGAGACTCCTTTAATAATAAATATTTTCACGATCTAGAATCTCCGTATTAGAATAATCAAATTTATGTTCAGTGACGAAATGATGCTCGGAAAGTGCAGTTTGTTTCTACCTATCCCTATTGATTTCTATACAGTCATATCGATGATGGTATATTCACTTTTTAAGATACTGATTCGTTTGTCCAAGGTAGCAGGCATCACAATCATCACAAGGTACCTAGTAGATAGCTCTAGATCGAAGGTTTTGAAAGATGGGATACTTCAATTTCGAGAAGATCGAACCAACAGCCTTTGTGTTATAAAAGGCAAGCTGACACGATAAGTCAATACGACAAACATGACGCCCAATTTCCTCAGAAAGCCCTGCCACGTATGAAAATCGGAAGAACGCGCCCTTTTTATGTTCAGCCACTTTCTGAGTATGAGTGCTAGACCTGAATCTATTGATAATTCTCTTTGCAAAACTCAGTGGATAAATATTATTCCTTTAAATTTCCAAAATTGTATCAAAATTGGCCTCATGAAACTCTTTACTACTTAGATGGTATGATTTAAAACAAAAGTTTTTGATGGTCGCAGTTTTATGGGACATTGGGTTAGCCGACAAATAATTCAACACTCTTTCTAGTCTCCCTGAGGCAGTAGGTTTGCGAAACCAATTCGTTGATAATCAGTCATTAATCTATCTATGTATCATAACGCCGAGAAAAGGAATACATCCATCTCTCTCAATTTCCATAGTGAATTGAATTTAGTGCAGAAACTATTGAGAGTATCAAGCAATTGGTCAACAAGATGTTTTGGACAAGCGACCAGTGAGTCATCAACATATAGTTTGACCAAAGGCAAGTCAAACGGCAAGTTCGTCACAAGGTTTGCTAAAATAGGACTAGCTGGATTGCCCATAGCGGGGCCATCGATGAAAATTTGTTTACAAAATTTATCATCGAATTGAGAAGAACTCGATTCAGATAAAAACTGAATCAAACTACAAAATAATTTCTTGGGAATGTCAGTATATGCCAAGATAAAACTCCACCGTTTTCTGATAATCTCCAGATCCAGATCTTTGGGAATATTTGTGAAAAGGGAAACAACATCTGATGAAACCAATAAACAATCATTGGGGAGCACCACATCATTGAGTGATTGTACTAATCCGAATGAATTCTTAACGTTATACGTGAAAGTACTAGACATTTCATTCAAAATTCCATGAATGAACACTGCCAAGTTATATGATGGAGTATTGGTGCAGCTAACGACAGGTCTCATACTTAGTGTGGGTTTGTGGGTCTTCTTTGAACAATATAATTTACGCGAAAGACAATTAAGTCTCGTTAAATGTATGGACTGCCTCTCATCGATGAATTCCAAGGTAGAAAGTGTTTTAATCCACTTATTGGCCTTCGACCGGAACCTGCTAGTTGGATCACTAGACGTTTGTTGGTTAATTGCAGTGTCCTTTTGTTTTTTGATTCGGTTTTCATTTGAATCGAGTTATTCTCAATTCGATGATAAATTTTATAAACAACTTGATAGCTCTGCTATGGGCAATCCAGCTAGTCCTATTTTAGCAAACCTTGTAATGGACTTGCCGTTTGTCTTGCCTTTGGTCAAACTATATGTTGATGACTCACTGGTCACTTGTCCAAAACCATTCACCATTGAAATTGAGCCAGATGGATGTATTCTTTTTCTCGAAGTCATGATACAAAGATAGACGAATGGCTGCTTATCAACGAATTGGTTTCGCAAACCTACTGCCTCAGGGAGTGTGCTGGATCATTTGTCTGCTATCCCAATGTCCCATAAAATTGATCCCATCAAATACTTGTGTTTTAGATCATACCATCTAAGTAGTTAAGTGTTTCATGAGGCCAATTTTGATACAATATTGGAAATTTTTAAGAATGATATTTAGCAAGTTTTGCAGAGAGGATTATCAACAGATCTAGTTTTAGCACTCATACTCAGAAAGTAGCTGAACATAAAAGGGCGCGTTGTTCCGATTTCCATACGTGGCAGGGCTTTTGGAGAAAATAAGGCTTCATGTTTGTCGTATTGACTCATCATGTCAGCTTGCCTTTTATAACACAAAGACTGTAGGTTCGATCTTTCCGAAATTGAAGGATCCCATTCTTCAAAACCTTCAATATAGAGTCATCTACAAGGTCCCTTGTCATGATTGTGATGCCCGCTTCATTGGACAAACGAAGCATTATCTTAAAAAGAGAATGAACATCGATGTGACTGTAGAGAAATCAATAGGGATAAGCGAAAACAAACTGCACTGTCGAAGCATCATTTCGTCACTGGATATAATTTTGATTCTCCTGATACGGAGATTTTAGATGGTGAGAATAATTATTATAAAAGAAATCTCAGTGAGATGATACAAATTCCTCTATACCGCACGAATAATAGGACAACGGATGTACAGGACCTGAATATCCTGGATGTTTTATACCAATCCGAAAAATATCACTATAACTTATAAGCGCCAGCACACGAATTCATTCAGTTTTCGTCTTTCCGTCCCGTATTTTATTCATTCATTTGTTTTGGTCCTGTATACCATAATTTTAGTCTTTTGACATAATATGTGTATGACTTTTATAATGCTTTTATCTATACGTAGACCATATTATGCTCACTGTGAATTTGTATTTGTGTAGTGACTCTTCAATAGCCGAAAAGGTATGTTCTAATTATTCTACTTCATGTAATCATTAAATGGTCGAAACGTCGGCAATTTAGAAAATAAGAAGTTCTATTTAATGTCCTTCAACACACGAAATTCCACCGTAGATTGTATAGATTAGGACACGAACGATAACATCATTATGCAAATTGTCCAAATGTAGCAACCCATTTTTCTGGTGACAATTTTGTGTACTTTCTGATCATTCTTCTCTATCTTGATAATCATTTTTGACATCGGTCAAAGTGATATTTGAAACATAAATTCCTTTTTAATGTACCTTGAGTACAGAAGATGGACTCTTATGCTGCCAATGTGTTTTGTAATGATGGGCCAGATACCTATTTTACTGATTATGGTGAGTGGTCTCACAGAGCTACCTCACTTAATTCATTATTACGCGTTTTCAACTAAGCAAGAGAAATCCTATTGTGTTTTCTATTCTGCAGCCACTTCTGGCGAACTATGGTGATAATTATTTCACCAGCGGTCTAAAGGTTTGATTCTTGAGCTATCAAGAATAAGATTAAAACAATCTCCGCCGCCCCTTTTTCTGAGTGATGGAGATTGAGGAATGACTCACCATCAGTAGTCTAAAGAGTTTGACACTTGTTTAATGATCTGCTACAGCTCACTTCACCCATAGCGTAGTGGTATGAAATATAATCATACTTGTGGTAGGGTAGAGGCACCACTTATGGCCAGCTTAAGAAAAATATGTAAATTTTGTCATTGTCACGAGTTATTGTTAGTGTTAAAGAAAAAAATCTATACACATTCGTGAACTTCCAAGTGTTCTCTATGGAGGTAAATACATGAAATAATCCTTTTTTAAGAATCAATATTTTTTTTACAATTTGAAAAAAAAGGTGTAAAATTCCCTACTTTTGGCCATCGGTCTCCCGCTTATGGCCATATAATTTTACCACTTATGGCCAGATATTTACTAGGTAAATTATGTTGAATATGATAAAAAAAAGGTGTTGAGGTTTTAGTATTTTTAATGTATAAAAAGGTTACCAAAAGATCAATCAATCAAATCAATCCTCACCCTTCTCATAACCTCTCCACTCCTAACATTCTAACGCGTCGGTTCGCGCGCGGGATTTGAATTGTTAGCTGCACCGAATCTTATCATTTCAAGAGAATAGAGGAAGTGGCCATAAGTGGGGTAATGGCCATAGGTGGACCCTTTGCCCTATGGGAGTCTGGTTCTTGTGAATGAAGTGATCTCGAGTTATGAGTACTTGGTTAAATATTATCCATATGGCTATATCGACTTGACACGGCTCTGTTTGAGGTGATTGCGTTAGAGACTTAACATATAACGCGTAGTTCTCACATATTGGCTTGACGTATTCACCTGTGAGTTGATATTAAAATTGATTAAAGAAGAAAGCTATTTGTGCCAAGTTATATGGTTTTCCTGCAGCCTAGGGACGCATTGGGGGACGCCCCCATCTTTTGTTAATTTTTGGGATTATGAGTAGAATGCTACACCAATTTTTTGTGTGGTGGTCAACCATTGATCAAATATGATATGATGGAATGTCTGTATTCCACTTACATTGTATTCGGAGGTTGATTATCGCATTTATGCTCCCTGGCATTGTACATTGGTAAAGATTTTGCAATTGGTGTATTTCTCTCATTTTTAATTTAGTTTAACACATATCAAAAATATCTTAAACTTGACAAATACCTCAAAGTATGATAACATCAATAAGGAAGGTGACTCAGCCTAATTTTTATTCCAGGTGCGTTTGTTCTGGCCAATAGTGAAGCTGAGCTCGGTGAACCAGTCAATTATTCGTTTGTTATTGTTACAAATAGATCCTGACAATTGTTGGAAATGAATTCATTCCACACAGATAAACAATAAAGGCTTTCTTATACGAAAAATAAAAATTCGAATGAGAACCTGCAAACGTCATTTTTGACATGAAAACTCGAATATTTCGAAAACGCTTATATACTTAGGTATAGGAAGGACACCATGCATCAAATTTGACTAGAATTTTACGTATAGGTACTTCAAAAATGTATTAATATAAAGGCTGTTCCATTTGAAACAAGCTATTGACACCTACTCCCGGTATAACCGGAAGTCATGCAACGTCTCTATCATTTCATTTGAAGAGAGCATTTCCGAAAATCTCTACCTACAAATTTTCAGAATCGTAATAGCTTTATTTCCCGAAATATTCTTAAAGGCCACTTACCTTGGCGAACCCTGTATATGGACCGATAGACAATATACAAGCATCATTATGTAGAAAAGCAAAAATTAATTTAAGGGAATTATTTTTTGAATCTGTGATGGGTCAAGATCGTCTTAAACCAACCCCGTAAAGAAAAAGAAATGCAAATCAAAGTAAATTTGAAAATTGTTTGTGAAGTGATCAAGTTTTCCTGCGAATCACATTCTCAGCAATCAGAACATGTTCAAACATTTTTATATAAAGATATGAGCCAAAACTAATATCAAAACAGACCGATATGAGCAAATATTTAGATTATGTTTAAATTGCTTTCGCATAGTTTGACAATATTGATATAAGCGGTCACTCGTTGTTATTAGCCTCGTAATTGTATAACGGTCAAAGCGACTGGTCCGAAATAATTGGTTTATCATGGGTCAATCCACAATACGCGACCTCATTTATGTATCACCAAATAGGTACTCGACAACAAAATTATTGAGGAAAGGAAAAGCTCATCTACCACTTTCAAAGTGAGTGAGATTGAACATTTTATTTTAAGATTCCTCTTCTAATAGAATCATAAACCTAAGAATGTAGTCTTGTCTAACTATTGTTCACCTGTAACAGCTATAAATGAAATAGGAGATCTCGACGGCTTGTAAAGCAAGACATCTATTTGCGTGGATGTTCTGCATGGTCGATCGGGTCACCCGAGAGCTCCTTTCATCTTGAAAAATATAAATTGTTAGAAATAGACTTTAGGGGGTCACTCCAAGGCTATTTGAGAAAACAAAAGAATTCTTTTGTTTATCTTATACACATAAATAGCAGGTAAAGAATTTGTTCGAGACAAATAATTGGAACTGCGTTGGATCAAACTAAATTTATAAAAAGATTCCCTCCATTGATAAATCTGTTTCTTATCTTGTGATATTCTCATTTAGCACGAATGTAAGCTCAGTTCAGGGATCACCGAATTTACATTTCAAGATATTTGTTCGACTGCTCTCATAACATTATCAGAGTTTCCGGATTAATCCTTTGAATGCCCACCAGCAGCGTACGAGATAACAGTTGGTGTCTGTGTATTCGCTTCATTTCAATCCATTAATCTGAGCATTACGCGGTGCTTTTCACTGGGCTTACATAAATATTTGATGATTCAGAAAAGGTAAGATGATGACAGCTGATGTTGCAAGAAATTCATCAGAAGGGGTGCAGAGTGAATATCTAACTTGAGAGCTGTAGATAATGAAACGTGTTATCTTTCCATTTGGTAATTTCAAAATCAGTGACAAGCAACTATTTTGTTGATAGTAATGACTACGAGTTTTACATAATATTGTTTTGACGGATGAATGACGTCTCAGGTGCTAATTTATGGAGATGTTGAAGACAATAATAGGGAGATTTTGCCAACAAAGAGCTCGAACGTATCTCTTAAACGTGAACGTAACAATTCATGGTTACAGCGCTTTTACTCCGACCGACTTGATCCAAAAGAGTTGAGGTCCAGAATAAACTTCCATGTGGAAGCGACAAAACGCTGCAAAATTTTAGGGAGAGGGCTAAGTCTATCAGTTGTCAAGTTGACGTTACATACCGTTATGAACTCAACGGCTCGTTGGCCAATATTCTAGTCAATGTGCTTATCTTTTGAGTTGTTGTTATTGTTGTTCAAGTGAAGCCAGGCTATTCTCTTTCCGATTCTCACTGTGGCCAGTGATTTATTGTGGTGACAACATTGCCTTTCTAGAACAGTCCGATCTCTTACATTACCAGCAAGTTTTTCATGAAAGAGTTATCCCTCGCAATGTGTTGCTCCGGAAATATTGTTCCTTCTGCGTGTTAGAGCTCCACAGTTGAAACCGACGTGTGGGGCAGTTTCACCACATCGTCTACATCTTGTGGAACCATTGTAGGTACTCAGTATCTGCATATGTATTCTTAGGTGGCGTTACTCCGTCTGCAGCACCACCACAAGACTATTCTGAGTACGCGTTAGCCGCAGTAATTGGTCAGTTGGTTTTTTTGACTGAGAGGAGTTCAGGGTTTTCAATGCAGCTTGTCTCTCCAAGAGAATGAAGATGTTCTGACTATTGCAGCCCAGTCTAGCAATATCATATGCACATGCTTGAGTTGCGTGAGTTTCCGTTTGATACACAGATAAATCTAGAGGGTTACTGAGGCTTGTGCAGGGCTCAGTGGCATATACTTTCTCCTTCGTCCTTGAGGCATCCATCTGAAAAAAAGAGATGCTTCTTCCTGCCACTGCAATTTGGCAAGAAGTTTCCTTTTTTTGATATCTATCGCTTCGACTTGTTGTGACTCGCAACGACATAACGATATAAATGGACCAATAATGCACAACCTACATTTGAGCAAGTGACACGATAAGACGCAGCGATTGAACGAAATAGATGGACCATAGACTGATTATCACAAGACAAGTGACAAAACAAATGTTTCCAACCCAAAAATCCCTTATATAAATATCCACTCTTTTTCCAGCTATGTTGTCATTGCCCTGAATGTTCTGAAGCTTTATGAACAAAATACCAGGAAAAATGAATTAATTCAACCGCTAATCTTCTAAATCACCAATTTCAAATTACCACAACTCCATTTATCTTCAGTTTTTTGTCACAGAGAGGTGAAAATTGGTATTGAGGTTCACGTTTTGGGCTGAAACTTGTCAACATTTGGTCGCAAACTTGAGGCCAGTTTTTATGACGCTATTCAAAAACGTCGTGTTGTGAGGTTAAGAAGTTAGAAGTGAGTTTATTCCTTAATTTTTCGGGAGAAAACCTAGCTTTGTGGACTATTTTGTTTTCTAAATAGCTCTACTTGGTGTTTGGTTGATTAAACAATGTCTGGAAAGTCTGTAGTGTGTGGTCAGAAACTAAAATTAGGCAGACATTTGACCATTTCAACAAAAACAAGGCTGGCCTGTTTTATCATTATGTTGGGGTCAAAACATTTGATGCTAAAGGTATAGGTGCCATGTGTCTTGTTACCCTCAAGGCAGGTCGGAAGTCAAGCAGCACTGCTTTGTGAAATGTGAGATATTTGTTTGGTAACGTAGGTTATGTACTTTCATCTTGATATTTGAGAAATGGAAGAAATAAATGGAAATTGATGAGAGTGGTGAATGTGATGATGATCTTCAGGTAGATCGTTTGCTATGATCGCAACAATACGCGTGGATCAAGGGCAAAAAGAAACTTGACCTCATCTACTCCGCTTCAAATAGGTAGGTATATCCGTGGCGGACGATTCTTGACAACAACCACTAACAAGAATAAGATTACGAATTGGTAGAACGATTGACTGTATGACGTTCAAAATTCTTGAGTTTTCTGAAGGTTTGTTGAGTATCATCCCATCACGGGACCATACGGGACCAATTTAACGCGTTTTTGAGTACACGTAGAAAATCGTATGTTGATATCATACGTATCTCGTGACGCAGATAATATTGTATCCGCGCATGCTTGGCAGTCATTAGAATCGTTCATGTTCGACGAAGATATGAAATATTATTTTCCTTGACTTCAGAGTAGTTAAGATCCATATGTTTTTTCAAATAGGGGAATTCAAGTATCTCTGAATTCAAGAAAAAAAAAATAATTACTCCAGATAATTTTAAATTAATTGAGTGAAAAGAAAAAATTATAAAATAGAGCGGATTTGTGTTGCTGTCAGGAACAAATCACGGTTTTATTCGCTGTCCCGATTCCATTCTGGTGAGCGCTAAGACAAAGTAAAAATTCAACTGAATTATAAAAAACAGCGGATTTTTATTATGTCAGAATGAAATACAAATTTTTATGGTTTCGTAACATTTTTTAAAAAAAACTCTCCACTTCATTATCTGGACTGTCATTTATTATTCCCTGGAAAAACAATCAACGTTATCATGAAGTATGGTATCATGAGACCATTCCAGTTTGGTATGTCATTGGTATCACTTGCAGCTCGCCGATTGGCTAAAAGTGACGTCAATGACAAACCAAACTGGAATGGTTTCATAAAAACGCTTAATGTATTGATAGAAATATGAATGAATAGTTTGAACGCATTTCTATATCTATATTTATAATAACATTTCTTTTGTATTTCTACTTTTCCTTCATCAGGTGAAATATCTCTTGTTAATGTCAAAAAACGTGTTTCTTTACATCATAGAGTCATCATCTGGATAGCTCAAGCTCGAACGACTTTATGAATACTCTTTTTTTATTGCGGTCGTTTCTAACCGATGTGGTGTCGTAAATTTCTTTATAACTCGTAAGTATAATCTTGAGCATCCATTTTGAAATGGTCACTCCACTATTCAGAAAATATTCATGAAACTGATATGTAAATTCAACGAGCCTCATTTTGCGAATGAGATTGATTTATCATAATATTTTCTGACTATCATTGCGAAGTTGATCCAGTTTGGCAGAAAGTTTTATTTTTGTAGACGGAAATGAAATGTGATCACTTCAAAGTTCTTTCAATATCAAGTGGGAATTGAATGAATTTTTCTTTGACATGACGAAAAGATATCTCTAAGAAAAGCTTTTCAGGTTAAACATCTGACGAAGGAGCTGTACTGTCAGGTGACAGAAGCCGCGGATTATCACAGGAAATAAAAAGTTCAATAATTATTGTGACTTGTACTCTTAACAATTTCTTCCGACTTATTCTCCATTCCACCCAGTCTTGCAGTCTATCAAAAGACATACCTTATATTTCAGTTATATAATTTTATCATCCTCACACTTTGAGGTTCCTGATAGTTGAAACTTATCAGATATCTTGACGCTACCCTATTAGGGCGTCAACGGCCCTGACAGGTAAAATTGTTTGTAGAGTTGGATAGAATGTGGTTTGATGTTTCATTAAGGCAAATAGTTACGTTGTTCTTATTAAAGCTTTCTAATGAGAATTAGAAAAAATATGAAATCATCCATCAAGCTTTGAGATCAAATAAATATCGATTAATCTATATACAGTGTGTCCCAAATTCGTTTCTCTATACAGGGATCTTGGCTCCTATTATACCTACATCAAAGGTTAAATGTGGAAAGTTTTAGAGGAAACTCAGTGCATTCGATATCCGGTTCCAGATTTGCGATCGGATTGGTTTTGGAAATGTCGGCGAAAAACCGAAAATGGCGGATTTCGTTTTTTGCCAGTGAATCCAAAACGGCTAATTGGACAGCTATGAAAATGTGACATTATCGGGACACTTTTTTAAGACGAATAAAATGGTGTGTATGACATATCTCAATCGCCCTTTGTTTTTCCGCAACCCGCCTCAACTTTCATTATTCTTATGGCCGCCAAATTGGATTTTTCGATTTTTGGAAAGAGTGTAAAATTTCCAGTCTAGTGATGTCCCACAAGTGCATAAAAGATTTGAGTATCATCGAAATATCACACTTCGTAGCTGGGACTCAATATTTTCTACGAAGGCCATGATTTATTTTTCGCAAAACATCATTAATAGGTGCTGTATCAACCTAAGGTCACCTTATTTGGTGTGCAGCGAACGTGTCAAACTCATTGAATTTTCAAAAGATCATGAACGTAAATAATGATTTCTCAACGAGTCTATGAGTGTATTGAATAAAAAGTCAGAAAAATCATTGTTTATTCAATCAACACTTTAGCTTTTGCATAACTTACAGGTAGATACAAAATATTGAAAGTGAAAATACTGTAATGTATTCTCAACTGTCTTGGTATTGATTTACTAGTTTGCAAAATGACGTCCATTTGCATAGAGGCATTTTTGACAATTAGTAACTGTTTTTTGTACAACTCTCGCAAGTATGTTTTTGTTGATATTTGTCAATGTGTCAAAAACTTTTTGTCTCAGGATTTCTATAGTCGCAGGAGGATCAAATTCATAGACCTCATTCTTTGTATGACCCCAGAGATTAAAATCCAAGGGCGAAAGGTCGGGGGATCTAGGAGGCCAGGGTATTGTACCATTTAATGAAATGATCCTTTTCTCAAACTGATCTATCAAGAAGTTTCTGAGCCGGATATCCATCCTGTTGGAACCAGGTTCTTCTGAACTCATCTCCGGTTAGAGTAGCTCGTGATGCCGGCACAACCTGATTTCGCAAAAGCTCTAGGTATCTCTGTCCATTTAGGTTGTAGTCAAATGAGAATGGTTCTATAAGTCAATTTCCTGAAATGATTGATTGATAGTTGCCCAATTGAGAAAGGTGAGTTGGATTAAATTACCAATGACCCCACACCAAACGTTGAACCCAAATCTGGTCTGTAGACGTCTTGCTGCCACTTCGTGAGGGTTTTCCAGAGCCCAATGATGAGTAATGTGGTTATTGAAAACTCCAAAATTCGTGAACCTACATTCATCGGACCACAAGACATGATTTACAAAATCGGGAATGTCATTACACTTCCTTGTATACCACTCACAGAAGCGCATTTGTCTTGGAAAATCAGTTTCTTCAAGTCCTTGAACTACTGTGGGTTTGTATGGATGGTACTTATTTTTTCTTGGCACTCTCTGTACTGTTGATTTTGACACACAAATTTCCTGTTCCACAGTTCTTACCGATTTACTAGGGTCTTCGTTGACAGCTTGTGAAATGTTTCTTTTGCGATTTTCATTTTCAATGTTGTATCCGCTTCTAGGTTGTTCGAAGGCTCCAAAGTTGATCAAATCAACAACCATTTTTCTGAATTGGGTTTTATGAGGCTGCCGTCGTTCGGGGTACATCTCCAAATACCTTGCTGAGGTAATGTCGAAATTTCTCTGTGACTGCAAGTACAGCGCTAACATATCCCACTTTTCTTCATTCGAATAGGGAACACCGGGCATTTTTGATAGGTTTCGACAATTTGTTTATCAGATGTATTATTTTAATGACCGAAGCGTACTACTATTTACGTAAACACAACTCTCATACTAAATTATTATTTGCGGGGTGTTATAGACCACAACGCCATCTTTCGGCAGAATTATTGATCGAGCTATCATCCTAGAATTTTGCTTATAAACCAATTTTCTGTCAAATAAATCATGGCCTCTTTAGAAAAGATTGAGTCCCAACTACGAAATGTGATATTCCGAAGATACTTTGTTCTTTTATGCACTTGTGAGACATCACTAGACTGGAAATTTCACACTCTTTCAAAAAATCGAAAAATCCAATATGGCGGCCATAAGAATAATGAAAGTTGAGGCGGGTTGCGGGAGAACAAAAGACGATTGAGACATGTCATACACACCATTTTATTCGTCTTAAAAAAGTTTCCAGATAATGTCACATTTTCATAGCTGTCCAATTAGTCGTTTCGGATTTACTGGCAAAAAACAACATCCGCCATCTTTGGTTTTTCGCCGATATTTCCAAAACCAATTTATCGATCGCAAATCTGAAACCGGATACGGAATGCACTAAGATTGCTCTGAAACTTTCTCCATTTAACCTTTGCTGTAGGTATAATAGGTGCCAAGATCCCTGAATAGAGAAGCGAATCTGGGACACACTGTGTACACTATCTTTGTTCCTTTTTAGTGTCATATCACAGTTTCCGATGTTCTAGATAGGAAGGCAGTCTGCTCAAGCCAACTTTTTTTATGATGATGATAATAGATTCTCAGACTGGTGAGTGAAATACATTGTGGAACAAACATTCAATTGAAAAATAATCTGACACAAAAATGTTTTGTCACCTGTCCCTATCCGCATTCTTTATCACCTTACAGCTATATTTCGTCCAAAATATTCAGGAGTTTTACAGTGCTCTCTGAGCAATCATCCGATTCTTTTGCGAGCGTTCCCCATATCGTTATGTCTAAGACAATAAATAGTACATAACGACCGTAATGATATAAAAACAGATAGGTTATATGAAATAGTTTAGAACGTATTTTATCAAACTTTATCAGCAAAAATTGAGTGCTCACAACAAAGGACTAGCGGAATACAGAAAATTCGAAAGACAAAACAGAAAAAAAAAACATGTAATTTTCATGCCCAACGCTGTCTCACACTTGTCAACTTCTTCTAGTTTGTTCGGGTGATATATGAAAATCAATGTCCACCATCACCTTTTCTAGAGATATCCACTCTCATTTTGTGTAATGAGAATTCTTGACTTAATTCTTAATTTTCGTAAAACTCGCTGAGTTCAAATATTTTTTTATCGATTCAGCAGATCCCGAATCTCTCATATAATAATAATCAACTAGATAATACTATAAATTTGAGGAATACCCGCTTTTAAAAACTACTCCCTAAAAACGGGAAATCGGAAGGAAACACGATATTTTTATCGACAAACTTACCATAATGCGTATCGCCATTTTTATTTCGTCATGATAGCCAATATTGACTAAAATTCCGCCCCCATTAAAAATGTTTCTCCCTTATTATATGAAGACAACCGATCAATGCCAGTTGAAATTTAATAAACTATTCCAATGTTTGATAGAAGTCTAAATTTATTCCAATGAATGACTTGTACAAAGTTCAAATTCAATGCAAATGCGCATTTGAAAATCATATCACTGTATATTCTGCTTTGATAGCACAAATGTTTCACAAGTCATATTACAAAGATCAAAATTGCGCAGGTAAATGGAATCAAATAAAATTTCACAAAATCCCTGTAGATGAGATTTGTTTATTCGAAGTCGATGCAACGCTTCTTGTATTTTTATTATTTCAAGTGAGTGGATGATGCGAAATCTTTTCCGAAAGTTATCGGAATGGTTTCTCTGTGAAATATGTTTCTGGGATGATCGATCGAACCGTAGTCGTCTGTTCATTCAACTTGTGAAGATAAATGATAATGAAACTATTATTCAAATAATTTTATTTATTCTATTATTTATTGCCAGTACACTACAGAATAAAATAATTCCAAATGATACATACTGAATGAAATTGGTAAAAAAAATAGAATGATATGGAACTCACGTAGAAAATCCAAAATGGTTCCGGTTTCTAGACTGCACCGTAGACAGTATAAAATATGCACATCAAATTATCTGATGTAAGGTTTTTTATATAGTGGGAAAAATATAGTGTCTTCTCATGTTATTCTATAATATAATATTCTACAACAGATTAAAAAAATTGACTTTCCCAGATGTGGCAATAAATACTTCGATAAAGTTCCCAAGAGCATTTCCAGGATAAAAAACTGCGAAAATCCGGAACACTTTGATAACGCGTGAGAGGATCTAGACCGTTCCGTGTACAGTTCATTCCTTGGAAGAGCGCTTTGGTATCTGAATGACTTATTTAGCCTGTTACTTCTTAAGCATTCACTTGTCAGCGTGGAAGTACTCTAAGCGCGCATATGAAGTCTGATAAAAGAAGACGCCAGTCTAATGCAGAGTCTGGACAAAATAACTCAAGACGTCACAATCATGTACCCATAAAAGCAGCCCTGAGACTTCAAGAAGCATATACAGTGAGGCCAAAAATAGTCGTGAGGCATGGAAACAATGAAGAATCGTTCTATGCTGGACATAGCAGTTACGAAGGGAACACAATGGCAGATGGATTAGCGAAATTGAGACTAAGACAGGATGAAGACGAAATGAGAAACTTATATATAACTATCGAAAGATAATGTAGTTGAAAACCATGATGACGCTGTATAGCGACAGGTTGAGCAATTGAAATGACTTCAACACATCGAGAGCTCTGTGTTTAAACTTTGATATGGAAAAACTAAAGTAGAGTGAATATGAGCATCCTAGTGGAAGTAATTAGAGGACACTGTGAGATCGGAACAATTCTTCGAAATTAAGGTTAAGGAGGAAGGGTGCAAACAAAGAACACCTACTATGCTTTATGAATGTGTGAGATTTCATTGGAGAGGCAATTCCATGAAAAAAAAAACAGAAATCAAGCATTCAAGCATTCAACATAATGTTAACTGTTGTAGTACATAGCGCCATCTATCGGCAGGATTTGTCAATCTTAGGATGGAAATTCCCATCAATCTAGTGAAAGACTACTACCATTGGTCACCATATCGTCTACAACAAGTTCGTGGATAATCCTCCCGGTGATAAAAAGGAAAATCTTGAAACTGTTTCCTCAGTCTGACCATGACCAATCCATATACGTTTCGTCCTACTATCAGTATGTACTACAACAGTTAACATTTCATTTACTTGTCAGCTCGACACTAACCCACTTGGAACTGTTCTCTTCAGTCTGGCTTAGACCCATAGCCATACTGATGAGTCCTAGTAGGACGAAACGTATATGGATTGGTCATGGTCAGACTGAGGAAACAGTTTCAAGATTTTCATTCAACATAATGTTTCATACGAGAAAATAAGCTCAATCAAATTGAAGACATATGTGTGTCTCTATTTTATCGTTGTCACACCACATTTTGATCAATTTTATCTCTGATCTTCATCTGGTTTCAACTTAGATCTTAGACCGGTGTTCCATCAGTCTTGATGGTACACTGATGGACTGAAGGCTGATCTACAGGATCATTCAAACCTCTGTGTGACCTCATGTTGCTGCTTGAGCGTTACCAAAGATTCTGATGGGAAACTGACGAAAACAATGTACGATTAGTCTGGCGTCAATTATCCTCTACCTGACGTACCCCGTATGCTTGATCTGGGATGCCATACATCCTTGGGAAATGATAGCAAGTAGCTGGTGTATCCTCATAAACTTTTCCACCACGGTCGACCATTTCAGCTGATTGTAAATTCGGTTATATTATCATTGTGATTGCGTTATACAGTGAGGAAACGTAGGTTGGGATAGATTCATTTAAAATTAAGGGGTTTGTTTTCTGGAAAAACGCTCGGACACGTCGATTATTATTCTTGACTGTGGTTTTTTCTATCCTATTTATACAGGGTGGACCAAAAATAAGTTACGACCATCAACTTCATTTTTTCAAATGGAAACCCCCATTTTTTATTTTATTTCCGAATTCTTCATCAAATTCTAAGTAATATGATGATGATAATTCTAGTATAAAGGGTGGACCAAAAATGAGTTGGGACCATCCACTTCATTTTTTCAGATGGAAACCCACTTTTTTCAAATCGTCTGTGCTTCTGAAAAATCGTTAATTTCTCGATAACTGTTGGGGTTAGGCTAAGGACATGGTACATGAAACCTACTTTGAATTTGATGTAGAATTAGAAAATGTAATAAAAAAAGAGGGTCTCCATTTGAAACAATGAAGTTGATGGTCCTAGCTTATTTTTGGTCCACCCTGTATACTATAATTATCATCATCATATTACTAAGAATTTGATGTGGAGTTCGAAAATAAAATCAAAAATGGGGATTTCCATTTGAAAAAATGAAGTTGTTGGTCGTAACTTATTTTTGGTCCACCCTGTATAAATAAAATTATCATCAGAAAAAAACACAGTCAAAAATAATAATCGATATATCCGAGCGTTTTTCCAGAAAACAAACCCCCCGAATTTTGAATGTATTTATTCCAACCTACGTGTCCTCACTGTATGAACAGTTTTATTTATTTGGTGTTGTTGTTTGAACATGCAGTAACTCATTCCATTTTCGGCAAGCACTGTGAAAAACTAGGTTGAATAGTAAACTCCATTCTTCACTTACGATCACATGTTGACACTGCAAATGCGATTCAAACACTACACCCACAAGTTGTAAGAGAGTTTATGGCCATAGTCTATCGGTATGCTTATTTAGGCTGAGTCTGTAAAACAAAATTAAGTCAACAACGTTGAATTTGGGAGACATACACCACTACGTAGGATTTCTTCATCTTTCCTGTCACATTTGAAAAAAAACGCGTCTGTTGTTATCTCTCCTGTCTGTCATATTTAGCGGGAAATCGAATTAGTTGTCGGACAGTAGTAGGATGGTATCGTCGATAACGATACACTCGTCGATAACGATACACTCGTCGAGGTCGAGATCGACTTTTGTACATTTTGTGTATTATTTCTTTTATCTTCAAGGTTGTGAATAAATGTTTGTCTGTGGGTTCTCTTGAGCATTTCGTTTTTTTTTGTTTCTCACTTTCGGATTGGCGATTGTGGGTAAGTACCTTTTTCTTTTAAAGCGAGTGGCGCTACCTTCCCTCTACTAACCTTCCATTTTGAGTGTCTTCTTTCCACGACCACTCTACGCTCAGCTAGCATAACGATCTCCAATCCACCACCATCCTTCTTTAAAACGAAACTATTTTAAACACATTCTTCTTTCTTTGTTTCTTTTTTTTTCCTCTTTTTATTGTAACAACTAGTTTATATGAAGTTTTATTTCTATTCTGAGGTGTAGAATACGTGGTTGAAATATTGACGTCTAACTTTGGAACAACCTGTATATGTCAGTTCACGTGTCCTGACGATTTTTTCCCAATAAAAATTGTTGAGTGTCCTGTGTTGAACGCGAAAAAGTTCAGAAAAAGGATACTTTGCTAAACTTTTATCCATGTAGTGTTTGATAAAAATGGGTAGCATCATTCGAACAAGGGGCAAAAATCATTTACTTCCTGAAAATTTCACAATAATTGAACAAAGGGTAGTCTGACTATAAAATTTTGAACTTAGAAAACTACTCATTCTTGCCAATGATTGGGCGCCAAAAGTAATACATTACATTACTTTTTGCCCCACTTTCGATTGGTGCTGGCCATTTTAATCAAAAACTGCAAAGAAAAAAAATTTGAAAAGTGTTCTTTTTTTGAACTTTTTCGCTTTCAACAAAGGACACTAGACAATTTTTTGAAAAAGATCGCCAGTACAAATGGATTGATGATTGCAAATGCACCATGACTTCTTCAATAACTGATCCAGAATCCAAGTTCTAACACATTTCAAGCTGATGCAAAACTTTTGCCACTATGCGTATAGTGTATAGACATGGAGGTAGAAAGGGGTGGAGACGACATTACGTGACTAAAATGGGATCACTTTCGCCATCTTATCGCTATCGTTCTGTCAAAGTGTTTGTTTACATTTGTAGAACGGTTTTTCTAAATTTTGGCTGTAATGTGAGGATTATTTTGTGATTTTTGTGTGTTGTCACATTTCTCAATTATGGTTTCATGTGCCCTGAGAAGTTGTGTGAGTAGAGACGCTATCGGTAAAAAAAAATCGACTGGAATCACATTTCATAGGTTGGTATAGCATAATACAGGACCGGGATATGAAATTTGTGTCGAGTGTAGTGAAATATTCATAACTATGGTTGAGATTTGTAATCACATTATATTGTAGATACCAATATTTTTTCCAATTAACTAAGTCGTAGTAACTAGATATACGAGTGATTTTTTTTTTTTTAATAAATCTAGTTATCTTAAAGCTAATAGTATAAGATATAAAAGTAATAAAACTATACTATCCAAAGGACAAACAAAAAATTTCAATTATCATTATTTTTTTTTATGTCACCAAATTCTTTTGCCCGATAAGAATATATGCGTCTTTGGACGTGTTTTCCGCAAATTTGTGCTGCATCTGCGGTACATACCAACACGTTTCGCTTGCAATTGAAGATTCAAAATTCAATTCACTAATTTTCTTGTTCACGGTCATCTTTCTTATTTCTCTTTATTTATGTCCAAGTGAATATTGAACTGCATGATTTATATTATTATAGCATAACTAATAATTGTTATACATCTGTTGTTTGTTGCTTCGTTTTAGTTTTACTTCCTATTGTTTTGTTAAGTATCTACTCCAGTACTGTTTTGTTTTGTACATGAATCAAGTTTCACGATTGGAAAATACTTTTTTTGGATTGTTTCATAATACATCACACATAAGATGAAGTAAATAGTAAATTGAAACAATTATGATATAAATAAAAAATATAATGTTACCGTGAACATAAATTTGAATTAAGTTCAAATCTGGAGTAACAATTCTGAAGTTTTTCTTTCTGTCGGCCAGTTCGCCCCTGTCTACGTCGCCATATTGCAGCTACTCTAAGCTCCACCTACCGATCCCCTTTTTCTATCACTGCTTAAATGTTCCTTAGCGACTCTTATGATACTATCTCGATGTGTATAGACCATTCAACCAAGACACTGACTCTGACACTTACGCAATCTATTTGCTACTTGAGCGAACAGAGACAATGTTTGTGACTAAGAAAATCAAGCTACAATCTTGATCATTGCCTTTTTTGAAAAATAGTACTCCAAGTGCACGGTGCACAGTCTACTATAACAAACAAGCTGGGTAACTAGGCTACGTTTTGGATGTTTCAACAGCTATTTTTCCTTTAAAATTTTGACTATGGAGAACTGTTACTAGGAGGGTAATCGAAATGCATAAAAGTGGTCCAGGTTACAAATCGTAATTCAGCTTTAATTGTTACCCCCAGATGGCCAGAAGATTCGTTAGCGAGTTCATGTCTAACAAAAATGTTACCTAGGTAACATAATTGAAACAACGTTGAGAATACTCTATCAAAATGCAACAATTTTTATTGGCTAGGCTGCATCAAAACTCTCACTATTTGATTATAATAGGTACCTATGAATATAATTTCTTGTCATACATTATTCTGAAATTTATAGAATTTTCATATATTTTTGTTTAATTGCATTTATTGATAGAGTAACTGAGTGACGTCATATCCTTCATTGACAACAGACAACAGTCATCATTGAACAAACCATGGGCTTGAAACACGATGCTGCGACGATTCAACTCCAATTTTTTCCTTATAGCGAATGCATTGCATGTGGATTTGAAGTGGAAATTTGGAAAAAATGAATGAAAATGTGATAAAAGTATCTTGACAAATTATTGAAAAGCAATAAACGTTACCATCACAATGAATAAATAAAAGCGCTACTAGCAACAGCGCCATCAAATGAACAAAGCAAAGAGGGGGAAAGATTTTCAGGGATATTCGTTTGTCGATTCGTCTCCTAGTTATAGTCCTCCATAATTTTGACCAAGCGCGGGTCACTTCCAATTTCGTTCAGCAAATGATCATACTTCATGTGTTTCAGTATCCAGAAACTTGTTGACGATGCCAAATATGTGACAGTTCCAAAAATTTGAACGTACTAAGTCTCATTGGTTGGTATGAATGGTTTGAATAAAGATACGTGAATGCGTTTACTATAGTTCTATCTTCGTCAGTTCTTCATGAAAGGTTCAATCCACCTTCAAGATATCCAAGCATTTACTTTTTCTTCATTTATACCAACCATTAGAGCCCCATACACGGGCGGAATATCTGATACGTTGCAAGTCAAACTTGTAAAGATGCCGCTTTTTTATGGATAACCGCGAGCCAGAACTGAACCTGAAGGCCAAATCTCTACGTAATGAGGTACGCGTAGATAATCTGCTCTGATACAAACCTGCCCTGACCAGATCTCTTTGCTCACCTTAAATACCAAAAGTCCCCAGCCGTGGACCTCATGTATCAGGCGTGGGAGAGGTGAGGTCGGTTTGTAGGTTTTTCCCTATTATCTTGAATACTAAACATTCCAACGAAAATATTGCCTCATACAAAATGAAAGTGGATTGGATTGTCTACAAATAAGGTACTTTTAATATTTTGCTAGGAGCAGTAGTTACGGGTGTTTGATAATTTGAAGCTGGAAAAAGCTATGTATTGTTGTGTACAACAGGCAACACCAATAGGTCTATATTCATCCCTATTATTGTGACAGTTTGGTACTGTTCAGCTGCCTGCTGGGCACAGCTGACGATTTTGGTATCTGTGGCTACTACTACCATTAGTCCTTGAGGTTCATTTTTTTTCTTAGCATGGTGATGAACCTGGTTTTAATGGACTCGTTGGACAAATAATTCTTCTGCTGAACAGTGGATAAGGTTTTGTCAATGTGGATATTGACTGAAGTTTTTGATAGCCCCCTCCGTTTCTGCTCAGCTCTTTTGGTTCTGTTGGCATCACCGCAGTCATCAAACTGACTCTTCAGCTAAGTGGTTGATTGCAAATTTCACCAAATGATGAGTCAATAAATCACTTGACACGATGGAGCAGGATGCCACCATCAAATATGTTGTAAGTTGATTTCAGATCATGAGTGTTATTATCCCGTGGTAACGCTTCATAGAGAGTCGACCTCTTCACATTCGGAGTCCACCTCCGTTGCAAAGAATCAAAGGATACAGGAATAACTCAATTCTAGAAGTTCAGCAACATCATCGTCAGCCTTTTTCGAAATTAAGGTGCGATGGAAAATAGTCAAATGGTCTCAGATTTGCCATTGACTTTGATTGAATTGCTCATGCTGGCTAGTGACAACACTATATTTTTCTTGGATTGTCTGATGTTACCCAATTCACATACAAAAAAATGCTTCATTTTGTTGGTACCTACTTCTAGGGCTAGGTGACAGTTGGTTGCAGCATTTCTTATCGCGTCCAGTAGACAACGACATGTGGTAGGTACTCTCTTTCTAGAAAAGGGGAATGATCTTTGAGCCAAGAGTATATCTTTTGCATTTCTCTGTTGCTGAGATGTACGGAAATCCAAGCAATTAGTCCGGGTTGATTGAAACTGCAGCAATGTTATCGAGTGAACTGTATATGGCCTCAGCTGTGGAAAAAGCTCAAACCCACTTTGCCAGTACTAAATCAGTGAATCCTCTTCCAATCAGACCACCTTCATTTTGCGCATCTGACTCTGCTCTACAGTCCTATCTGTCCAGACACCTGCCTAATGCCTACCAGTTCCATTGACTTCAAAGTATTCTTCTTTTGCAAAGTCCTGCTATTATTATATCTTGCACATGAAGAAGAGCACATTTCCGGTTGAGTTAAAGTGAACACTGGCATGGAAATAAAATTGTCCTCCATCCTTTTTGCATCTTCAAAGTATCATACACCGTTAACCACGACTCCTAGCGAAAAAATCAATAGGAGTTTTTTTGGAGACAATTCAATCAACTTTCATTTTGTATGGAGTTACTTTTGCGGTGGGACGCTCAGTTTATGGTATCATAACGAAAAACCCACAAACCGGCCCTTTTTAACCCTTCCTCACGCCCAACGCAGATGGTCCACGGCTGGAGACTTTTGGTGTGTTACTGCTAAGGGTCAACCCTACAACTCAAAACAATAATCCGTTTAGCACTATTTTTTTCCGAATTGGGTGATTTTTTGGTATTCGCTTCCTAGCCTACTAGCCAAACAAAGCCAAAAACCCTTGAATCTGTCATGATTTACCAAACACGAAGCAAACTTGCCAAACAATGTGTATGTCCGGCAGTACGTAAATACCACAAAACTTTTGTATTTGTTAGAAAAATCCTGAAAATTACTTCTTATTCGCAACCAAGTCTTTCACGTCAATATTTCTCTATTCGAAATGAGTTAGGATTCATTCAAATGCTATAGTATCAAATGCAAGTGAATCATTTTGATCAAAATTCACAGAAGTATCCCGGAAGTTTGATTGGACAGCCGGATGTCTATTGTTTTCTATTGAGGGTTAAATAGCGAAAATAGCGGAGAATAAAATTGTATATTTTTCACTTCTTCAAACTAGAAATGTGCACGGGGGTATTTTGAGCCGAGAAGATCTAGTTTCAAGAGATATGCTACACATTTTTTCCCGAATAGGAATCGAGCTATCAACAGCCGCTATTTGTAAATGTTTGTAGATTTGCCAATCTACAGGGTGTCCCATAATTAAAACCTCAGTCAGTCAAATATAATCCAACTTAATCTCAAAAACATACAGGGTGGTGTTACCAAGATGGCGTGGACGATTACGGGAAAATGGTGAGAAATTCGAATATATTTTTGTTGTATATTACAGTTGGTCAAAAGGGCTATGTTTTAAAAATATAGTCAAAGTACAGGATGTTAATCTGTTTTTGACAAACTAGACTTGTATTAATTTGAATGGAACACTCTGTTTATAAGAATTCTAATTACTTCTCCTTTCTCGTACGATCATTTGGATATGGGGTTTGTTGAGTCTTAGACTTAAAATAAAGGAATGGGAGGCGATCAAACTTGAAAAAGGACTCAAAGTTGGGCTATTTTTCAAGCGAAATGGAAAAAAGTATTGAAAAACCAACTGACTCATAAAACATTACTTTTCCTTGGCTCTGAAGCCATGACAATATTACGGATGAAACAAAAAATATTGATAACTAGTCAAAGCTACCACGTATATTCACCGAACAAATATCAATAAGAAGGATCACTCTGTCAATCGCGCGAAACCGTGCCGAGGATTGCCGAAGTTCCCAACGCCATACCCCGTCCATTTGGTCCGAGAGTGCCAGTCTGTTTAACGACTGACTATATCAGGTTATTATGAGGAGCGCTGTTTACTCATGATTTTTTAATATCGGGCAAGTATGTTCTGTGCCACGAAAACGATGTGCTCCCGAATGCTTTGGCGGGCTGTCTTTTGATGCTGCCACACAATTGGATGGGCTTTGTTATTATTATTTGTTCAGTGGTATAGTCAAGCATAATCCAGTATTTTCAAGTTAACTGTCAGTGCCACAGTACTTTCGATCAAATAAAAAGCTTTTGATTACCTACTTGGTAATTCATAAATTAAATAATTGATTGCTAATTGAAAAATCAATTGCTAATTAATCATTCAACTAATTTCTGATGTTGTCATGGCTTGATGCATGGCCACCCATAGTTATAAACTGGATGATAATTTGTTGTACAATGAGGAATCTTTGTATTCGCGGGTGATTTCCGATAAAACTATTGTTCAGAAAGGTATGATGTATCATGTTTTTTGAAAGCTCATGATGCTATCTTTGTGATGAAAATATAATATACAGGGTGTTCCATTTAAAAAAATTGTAGACAGGTCGTTCTTGCAAAACTTGATCACCCTGTATAATAACAAATAATGTTATACAAAGGTATGTGATCATTGTGTTCAAGTATAAGTAATGTTTCATGGTTCAGTTGACTTTTCGATACTTTTTACTATTTCGCCTAAAAATTGGCCCAATTATGATTCCTTTTTCAACTTTGATTGCCTCCCAGACTCAACAAACCTCATTGATTGTACGAGATGAAAGAAATGATTGAAGTTCTTACATACAGGGTATTCCCGTTTAAAAAAATACAAGTTAAGTTGGCCACACATTTTTTGGGACACCCTGCACTATTATGGCTATACAGTGCGTTTTTTTTAAGACGGAACATTGGGATTCCCATGTTCAAATTTCAGACCCATATAAGCAGTACTTCTATTCAAAGTACACAGCTGAAACTTGCCGTAGATAAACTTTGGTGCCTAGAGATTATGTTATTTCATCAATTAGCACAGAATAGATTAAGAAAAAGATAAAAAAAATGCTTTTAATAATTGGGAAGTAATTTCTTTTTACTAGCCTTGTGTATGCCATTGTCAACCAATAACTTATTTGTCAAATTGTGATAAAATTCATTTATTTACAGTATAATACATGCTATAAAAAATCAAACAATACTTCTTTGATAACCTGTTCAAAGTTTCCTCTATTCACGTCCAAGCAGTATTCTTAACGGTCATAAAAATGAGAATGAAATTTTTTGGTTAAAAAAATGGACAATGAAGTAAGTCACGTCAGAAAATTTGTTGTCATCGTCATATACAAGGCATGTTAAAAGTATCACTTCCTGAGAAATTAAAGCAGTTTTCAATTCTTTTTCCTAGGTATTCTGGCGTAATTGATGAACTAACGCAATCTCGAAAGACCAAAGTTCATCTATGGCAAGTTTCAGCTGTGTACTCCGAATGAAAGTACTGCTAACATGGGATTGAAAATTTAACATGGGAATCCCTATGTTCCGTCTTAAAAAAAACGCACTGTATTTTTAAAACATAGCCGTTTCGACTCACTATAATGTACAAAAAAAACCTTCAATTTCCTCACCATTTTTCCACAATCGTCCACTTGATTGCACCACCCTGTATATCGTCTAACGTGTCCTATGCCTTCTTAAAGGGGGACACCTGTGGATACATTTTTTAAAAAAATTACAAACTACAAAAAATTGGGTTTTTTTTCACAAAAAAAGTCATCTTGATTTGTATCGCTAGGACGCTTTAATTTCAAGAAAAAATAATTTAAAAATCACGCTGCATGAAATTCACAATAATCATAATACAGAGTGTTTCCTAAAAATCGGTCAAAAACTTGATTTCTAAGGTATTTTTATTTAAAAAAGTTCCTAGAAACATTTGTCGAAAAATGCTTTCTAACGAAGCTACAGTTTTTGAGAAAAAACAGTCTTCATGCAGGGTGCCCTATTTCCCTACTTCCATAGAAAGCATTTTTCGAAAATGTTTTTGGAAACTTTATTTCATAAAAATACCTTAAGAATCACTACACGCATTGAGGCCAATTTTCTGGAAACACCCTGTATTATGATATTGTGAATACCAACAGCGTGATGTTAAATTTCCTTTTTTTTGAAAATGGTGCTTTCTAGCAATACAAACTATGACGACATTTTTTGCTAAAAAATAAAAAGTTTTTGTAATTTGTAGTAAAAAAGACGGAATGATGATTGATAAAGAAATTTAAGTAAACATTTCATACTCACCCTTCCTCAAATTATACGCATCTGGCCAAGTAATCAAATTTCTGAATCCATATTTGATTTGAGAATATTCAAAATAGTAGGAATTCAAAGTTTCAAAACTTTATTTCAGACCGTTTCGGAAATAATTGGAAACGTTCATCCTCAGAAGTCTCCCTTTGAGGTGGCGTAGCTCCCCTAGGAGGAGTTTGCCGGTATATGTTTATATGATAAAGTTGAGTTATTTTCGACCGATAAATACAGAGCTGAAGTTTCTTCCACTGATTACTGGACACCCTGTATACAGGAGAAATTACCAGAAGGCTCGATCATTTCACAAGATACACCGGTGTGTCTCATAAAAAACTTGTGGAGCTTTTGAAAATCTACATATCTGTCATAGATTGGAGTATACAGAGTTGAGATAAAGTTATGTCAGATCAAAGTTGCATTTTTTCAAATGAATACCCCTGTATATTGATGGTTATTTTAATATTTCCTTTAATTTTCAGCAAAAATTGTAATACACATATTGTTCCTAAACTTAACCGTTATCGAGATATCGCGATTTGAAAATAACATTTTTCCTATGAAACTCAAATCGTTCATGGTGTAGAAAAACTCAACTTTTCAAAGCTATTCTGTCATTTGAATGGAAGGTTCTATCAGCTGTCAATTTTTTTTCGACACATGTTCAAATTTTTTTACAAGAAATTATTCAATGCCCTTGGAGTAGAGACCATTTTTCTCTATCTTGAACCGTTAGGGATATATATCATGTCAAAGATGCAAAAATGTCGTATATAAAACCCGATTACTTGAAAACGAAAAAATGTAGAAACATTATGTGTAACACAATTTTTGATGAAAATTGTTGCAAGAAGTGAAATATCCATCAGTGTCACCGTATAAACTGACACCCCTCCTAACTTTTTTATTTATCGTACAGCAAAATAAGAAATACTGACTTCAAGGAGAAAATGTTTGCAGTTCAAATATCACTTATTTTCTGTAATCTCAAAGCTATACGGGGGAGCGACAAAAAGTATTTTTTTTTAATGGAAAGCCCCAATTATCGCTATCCAGAATGAAAAATCTTACTTTTCTGATTTCAAAAATACTTATTGTTGACATTTTGCTGAGCAGTTTTCAAGGTATTTAGTTTCGAATTTTCACCAAATAGTTCGTTAGGTTCTATGTTGTTAATTTTGTTTTGCCACCACAATAATCTCTCTATGGAAACTAACGACTTTTCAAAATGTTGTCCATGATTACAATGAAAACAATGTTTATGAGGATCATCTTCACTCAAACGATAATTATTTGCTCATTTGATACTTAAAAAAAAAATGATGTTCTCTGTGGCAGAAAATAGAAAACGCTGTGAAACATTTTTGAAATCAGTGTATAGAGACTGAAGAGGGCAATATGGAGAAAATATTCACTTTGATTGGTTGTGTGTTTTGTTTAGTTTTTTCGAGCGATTATTGTGGCGGCGAAACAAAATCAATAAAATAGAATCGACCGACTCATTTGGTGAAAATTCGAAAGTAAATATCTCGAAAACGGCTGGGCTAGAAATAATTGAAACTTTCCTTTGAAAAAAATTGTACTTTTGATCGTTCCCCCGTATAGCTTTGAAATTACAGAAAATAACAAGAGATATTCAAACTGCGAAAAAATTCCTCTTGCAGTCGGTGTTTTTTATTTCGATGTACGATAAAAAATAAACAAGTTAGGGGTGGTGTCAGTTTATACGGTGTGACCCGGTACAGGGGGTTCCATTAAAAAAATGCAACTTAGATTTTCCATTACCTTGTGTCCGACCCAGTAAATTCCGATTTATTACAAATATGTAGTTTTTTAGAAGCCTCACACTTTTTATACAAGACATTTCATTAAAACTTGTGTATCTTTTGAAATAATCGTGTGTTCTGGTAATTTCTCCTGATCCTGTTTATATTATTTCCGATATTTTATATTATCATATCTTGAGTCAATAAACTAATTCACGTGATAAGATGAGGACTTTAATTTTTCTTGAAAAATCTACATTCATCAATGGGGTTCTATTTTGTCCTCTTCAAAGTAGTTTCCCTTGGATAAAAGATATGTCAGCGCGATTCTCAATCTTGGAAGGATTTCTGGAATTCACTTTTTGCGATATGACTCCGAGTTCTTCTAGCAATTCGGTCCTTGTCTTCCCAGTCGCATAACCTTCCTCTTTTTATAAGTCTTTTCAGTTTTGAAAACAGGCAAAAAGTGACACTGAACCAAATATGGTATATGCGGTGGTTGAGGCATGATAACTGTGTTGTTTTTACAAAAAAATATCTTTTGCGACCACTCGACAGAAGTGTAAACTTCACCAAGGCTAGAATATTTATTTTATTGTTGTTCGACCACTGCGCATACAATTTTTGTGAAGCGGCATAGTCCCAGACATCTTGAGCTTGATCTATCAATTTTACTTCATTTCAATGCTTGCATTCATAAGACGAAGTTTTTATAAATGAGCCGCTACTTCAGTAGCAGTCTCTAAGACTTAAGAGTGAACTGTCAGTTGCCAACGAGCGGTCCCTGATCGTAGCGTTTACTGTTTCGTCTTAAGAACGCGATCAATGTCATTCGTCGTTTGTCAAGAATCAAACCTTTGATCCTTTACCCATGATTGTCGTTTGTCATGTCATGAGTCATGTCGTCTCGAGTTTGTTCTAGTTGAAGGTTGCATTTTTTGATACAATACATGTTTTTTCCTTATATGGGTAAAGTGTTTTATAATGAACAATATTTTCTCGTGTCTTCAGAAATATTTTTGTGAAACTGTTTGTGCTCAAGACTTTGAAAGCACAGTGTTATTTGTGAAATATTTAATGGTATAAACACTACAATTATGCAAACACTTCTGTTACGCTCAAAAATGTTCTAGAGGCTGCCATGACTTACTTGACTCGAGCCAACTAATACCCGGAGGAGCGTTACGAAACCGAGCGTGACGGCTCAGTCTTATCCAATACCCACAGAATAGAGTGCCCAGTGCGCCTGAAAAAGTTTTCACTTAAAAAATACACGGCCCTACAGGTATGTGGATTATCGTGATGCAAAAGCGAAGAATTGTTAGCAGTAGATCCGAATGCTTTGAGCGTTTTGTCGTAGATTAAAAGAATAGTCTGGTATTGCTTCACGCAAGCGCATGGCTTCAAGGTAAGAGAACCTTTACCATTGACCAAACTTTGGCTTTTTGAGTTATTCTGGTCGGTTTCAAGATTCATGTCTCTTTTGCGCAAATTTTAATTATTGCCATCGATCTTAGTCCAAATAACCAAAAAGCCAATCAATAAGCCGATGTCCTCAGAAAGTTTTCCAATCATTGTGCTATGCCTCGATGATTCTCAATTTTCTTGAATACCAAATAGGTACCACAGTCAATTGGAGCATTGGAACACAACTTCCTCAACTATTTTTTTCCAAAAACAAAACAAGTCCACTTTCATCTGTTTCAGAAGCCACCATGAATACAGACTGGATCTTGTACAAAATAACCAACCAGATAATGCTGAGAACAAGTCCCCTCTCAAACGTATTGAAACTTTCAGCTCATTTTGTATCAGACATTTCTATTAGGACATTTAAGAAATCAATTTATTTTTTCTCTCTCAATTCTCCGCAGTCGTCTTGTCCTTAAGATAAATCCTATCTGTCAAGAAACGTTTCATGACATTAAGACGAAATGAATTCTTCAGATAGTTCAATACAGAGTTCTTTTTGATTTTTTGTAAGCCATATACTTTTGTTATTCAGTCTCCGAATGTTTCGCACGGAGACTGAATTAAAATCAAAAAGAACTTCCTCTTTAGAGAAGGAATGTTCAATAAGTGATGATCACAAGAGATAAAAGTTCAAGAGTAATTGAGAGATGCATTCACCAGCTTGATGTTAGAATGAACATACAATCTAAATCCTTATTAATCACTATTCGACGGTAATAGATCGCTGATACCAGTTTAAAATAGACTCAATATTTTCTTGGACATACGCTGCATAGTAAAGCGGATCAACCCTGCAAAAGATGAACGCGAGGGATGTTCGTTCCATGCCAGAAACTCCTTAAATTAATAATTTGCCCTGCTTTGTGAATGGATCTCTTAATCTCCGTCGTTTTTCATAATTAGTGTAATGACTGTAGGTACAGAGCTAAATGTAGGTGAGAAAAGGGAATCGCTTTCTAGATGTCGACAGAGCGAAGGTCTCTTAATTAATGCGGGCAGTGTGCGCGGGCAAATGTAGTATGAATAATAGAACTATTTCCATTGTTTCATTAGACGTGAGCCTTATGTCAAGTACAATAATTGAATACCGTGTGAGAGAAGAGTTTAGTCTGTACCCCACTTATCTCTTCGACTATTCAAATTAGAGAAAAAACATTGTTATTCCTCTTGATCTATAGATGAGAGAAAAATCACGTAGGTACTAAACCAAACACTTTTAAATGACTTGTTAATTATTGCTCAAGATATAGATATATCTTCATCATTGGAGGAACAGCTATTTTAATAAACCTTATGACTCAATAATGATATTTTTTTTCTATAGACTAACTAAATACACATTTTATTATCTCTATATACATCGAAATTATTCTACCACAAGGACTCGATATTCTTCTCACATCAATACACGTAAAGTTGATGAAACTTTAGAAATTTGGATACATTGTATACCTAGAAAGTCAATAGCTAACATTTTGCTAGCTGGAAAGGTTTTAAAAAAATCGAAAAGTTGACCAAAACATAATCTAAAGATATATCAGGAAACAGGTTATGCCATTTGACTGAAGACCACCTTTGTTTATGAGTTCGCATATTGACAATTGATTTGAGTTCCAGCAAAATCTAATATTTCCATCTGAATAAAATGTTTCTATTTCGGTGATCAGCTTTCTTGTTTTTTTCAATTGATAGTTGTGTCGCAGGATATCCAAGTATGAAAGTTATCGACCCACTCAAAATCCCAGATTCTTTTTAGAAAATCACTACATGAGTTTCTAAAGCCATTGTCTGCAATTTAACAGTTTTCGGTTCTTCACTTTACTCTGTAAGGGTCTGCGGATTTTGGAAAGTCGTTATTTATTGTGCAAACTTTGTACTATAGAAACAGAGATTTTCCAAGAGTCGACAGTCAACGCATCAACCGACGATCCTCTGATCTAATATTTCAGCCGATATTATACCTAAATAATCGCAGGTTCAAAGACTATAGATTTTGAAACACTGTTCTCCTCATGAGCTAAATCACCTCAACGCTTGAGAATGGGATATATTTCGGAAGAAATTGTGTGTGCAAAACAACGGAATCCTGTTAAAAAAAAATGAATTTTATCTTTGGATGAAGCTAGTTTGATAGCCAAGTTATGATTTTTGAAGGTATTTTCCAAACCCAACCAATTCCAATTTTCCAATGATGTTCGTGAAAACCGTTTCTCTTCAAATATTTGGCTCAACAATATTGTAAGCTTGTGCTATTGGATTTGATAAACGACATGCCAACAGGCTCCATATCGTGACTTTCAGCAGTTAGGAATAGAATCATTAGGAGTAGCTTCAAACACTGGCTCTAAAGTCTATTAGATTTCATATCCACCCGATATAAACAAAATTTTGAAACCGCTAGAAAGCGCCATATTTTAACGAAAATACGGGTGTCCCAGATCAACCGGTCACTACCTATACAGCAAATAGAGAAACCATAAATGGGAAGTTTGAGATGGAGAACCCATAGCCGGAAGTGCCCCGTTTCCTAGATACAGCGTGTTTTGTTATTCGAGAAAACAAAAATTACACGCCACTGTTTTTCAGACAAAATTTTGTCTTTTTTTTCAAAATACCCATTCATTTTCCAAAGAAGGAAGTCCATGAGTTTTTTTCTTTCCGACGAGTAGAACAGTAGGATTTCCAAAACTGAAATTTTTCAGTTATCAACGCTTTGACGGACCCTAGTATGTTTTTTATTTTTACTCGGAAACGGTGCGTCGGAGAGAAAAAAGTCAGTAGAGCTATTTTGTTGAAAATTGGACAATGTTTTGGAAATTTACTATTATTGTTTTTAAAAAATTATGTGATACCATTTTTTTTTTAATAATGCACACAATGACATGTTCTCTAACTCCGGCGCTGGGTAAGGTATTTTTTTTTTCAAAAAATCAAAAACATGCAATACCATTTAGTATTTGAACCCTGAAAATTTTATCAAAATCGGTTGAACGGTTTCCAAAATAAATCCAGATATTCTTTTTTTTTTTGAAAAACTTGTATACCCTGTATCTAGGAAATAGGGCACTTCCGGCCATGGGCTCCTCATCTCAAACTTGTTATCCATGGTTCCTCTATTTGCTGTATAGGTAGTAGTGACCCGTTGTTCTGGGACACCCTGTATATGTTGGCCATATTATTGAGTATAAATTATTGTGGAATAGATATGTTCTTCTAGAAATAACCTCAAACTCGACAAAGCGGAAACTTAAATTGACATTGATTTAAAATGCGCCAATGGGATGACACTGACTATCCCCGACCATAAGATCGATTATTCTAGAATAAACTAGTCAAGATGGGCCTTGGTGGTTCTCTAATGCCTACATAGGAGTAGAGGGGTGAGAGTGTGTAATGATGGGAGGAGCACCTTCTTTCATGATACTTACGCCACCATATTCCAGACCTAAATCTACGCAATAGCACAACCACAGAATATTCAAGATCACAAGATCTGCTTAGACAGCACACCAGCATCAAATAATATTGTTCGGGAAATGAAGTTGACTTCGAGGCAGCCTTCTAACAAAGGGCCTACATAAGGTTTTGTATAACAATCGACCGCAGTATGTGCTTAGAGGATGGGAAAATTATGGTTCACATTCCAACTTCTCGGCAGCATTGGCATGAGATACTCTAATTCCAACAAACCACCTAGCGTCGTAGTTTCAGTACATTCCTCTTCACATAGGTGAGGAGTAAGCAGGAAATGGCGCCGAAACTCACTTGTCATCCACATCAAAAGTTTCCTTGAAAAAAATTCAACGCACCAAAAAAAAGAAAGAATATTCTGAGCATTTGAATAGCTTTAATAAACGTTGATTATTATATCAATTTTTGTTCATTAGTGCAAAGGAAATAAAATATCGTTACGCAGTTAAAGGTTTTTATGAAAGAGAATGTTTACATTTCGGAACAAAAAATGACGAATATTATTAAGATGAACCTTTTGATGACATAACGTTTTATGTTTCATTGTTATTGCGAGTTATCGTTAAATGTGATGCTTCACGCTTTTATTATGCGACCATTGATTGCTATTAGATTTCCAAGTACCATGTTTTATTGGTAATAACTTTGTAACAAAACCTGTCTTGAACTTATCAGCATATATCTGACGTGGATAATAATATAGATAATTGGCCTTATAACGATTTCTATAATGTCAAACATAAGATAATCCTAAAAATCTATATTGAATATTTCAACTAAATCCATTTTGAATAATTTCACAATATTCCGAAAATCATATTTTAAATCAACTTTGGTTCATAGGTGAGGTCGATGCTCGCAAACGCTGCAATAATTAAATTATAAGCACATTTCTTTGATATTGTGAAATTATCTAGTAAGCAATACCATTCAGTTTCAACGAACGGAATAATAGTGCTGACAAGGAAAAATTCAAGTCAAGGTTGAAAATTGTAATTATGGGAGTTCAAAATAATAATGAGTAAAATGGTAGTTTAATTTTGAAGCAATCGCTATAATAATGATATCGAATTAGATGATGATATGAAAAGCTACTAATTACCTCGAGGAATAAAAAATAATAAGAATGTTGATAAAAAATCACTAGTAGGTGGAGGACAAAGAGCATACATCTTGTTAGAAGGCGGTAACAAAATCCTACACTATTTAGTGAAAGACTGGATAAAATAATAGATTCTAAATATCACTTGCATCATTTAATAAAGAAAGGCTGTTATCAAATTTCACTTTTAAGCCAGATCAAGTTTTTTTTCAAAGTAGCGCAAGAAAACGCCTTTGAAAAATGAATAGGATACAATGATCTTGATTAGGATCAATAAAAAAAATGGAAATAATTGAAAAAATGAGATGAATAATAATAAATAAATATGAATATGATACCCACATAAGATCATATACTAACACTTTGTTTTTTTTTTATGTAACCAACGTAACCAAGTCACAAGAGACGCCACGATGTAAAGCCAACCTGAACAAAACGTATCAATGGTATCAACGTCACAAGCCACAACACCTGCAGCTAGTCACACGCATTGTCCAATACCACCAGTACCTTCCGTCGTACATCAAACAACACCGATCCAACTTCATGGCAATCCTACCAGTAACATCCTCCTTCTCCGAGGATATGTCAGCCGATCCAGGGACCACTTCATCATCCAAGAGCACCATAGGGGTTGATTCATGCAAAGTTATTCACACCCCTAGCCTCGCTTCATTAGGAGTGGATGAACAAAAACTGACACTGCATTATTCCCAGTAGAAAATAGGATCCCATATGGTTCCTCCGTTTTGTTTTGACTTGGTTGAAAGTTCAAATCAAAGATCTACAGCCTACAGCGAAGGTGTCTAGAGCCTAGACGTACGTATCGACGGTCGTTACGCATACACTCACGACCGTCAGTCATTTGATGCTGACTCAGCTGAACCAGAGGTTGAGCAGATTGGACTAATGTTGCGAGAGCGACGATGACCAGATTCTATGTGTGCTTGGTACCAAACAACCAGACAACGCAGTACCATAGAAAGCCAGTTTTGTGTTCAGAAACAACGTTGTGAAAGACTTTATTTTCTAGAAATAATTGTGGACGCCAGTGATCAGTTGACATGTATATGTATTAAGGTAATTAGGTTTATATCATGATACTAAAACAAACAAGATATGATCACGCGCAGGTTTCGCTGACGTCATTGCTTGTCGAAACCTCGAAATTCTCAGGTTACCTTGGTAACTGGGTTATCATGATACCAAAAAAAAAACAAGATAAACTCACGCCATAATACAATAACTCTCGCACATCCCCCTCAGATGTCATCACGTGACCTACCTCAAACCTATACAACCAATGTCACGTGGGGACGTCATGCATGAGCCAGTTCAAATTTCAATCAACAAATGGTTACTAGGTTACGGTATTGATGTTTTACATCTAACCTCACTTTGGGCTCGCAGTGACGACATGCGCGGCTTGGTTCTAGTTTTGTCCAGCAATCGATCATATCTTGTTTGTTTTAGTATCATGGATTTATATTATCAATGTTTTTGTAAAGTTTTTTTGCTAGATTTTTTTACCGTTTTAGGGTAGAGCGGTCTTCTTCTTTCTTGTATAAACTTTAAAGCTGAGATCCAGCTTTCCGACGCCAAACATAAAATAATTCTAAAAATCTATAATGAATATTTCAACTAAATTGACTTTCAATTGTTTTACAATATTCCGGAAATCATATTTTAAAATAACTTTGGTTCATAGGCGAGGTCGATGTCTGCAAACGTTGCAATAATAAAATTATAAGTACAGGGTGTCTATTCAAGAATAGCAAAGTGCCAGATCTAAAAAACCAGGCATCCCGGATACTTGAGGGAAAAAATTACTGGGTAATATGGAAAAGAGAAAATGCTAGAAATATATCAGAAGTTCCCAAGATAGCCATAAGATGGCGTAACGGTGCTATCAAAACACAAAATTGCTGTTTTTTCGTGATTTCGCGTTTGCGGCCTTTAGCTTCTACATATATTATTGTATCTGCTTATTTATTTATTCAAAACTTCATCTCAATATGGATATATAATATATTGTTTTGGACACCTGCAAATAATTGTGTAATAATCCTGGCCAGCATATATTCTGGCTAATTACGTAATAATCATTGGGACTTTAGACTATTATTGGCTCTATGTCTGGTATCCTTGATTTTGTCAGTTTATTTTCTAGCTTCGGATTTTTTTTTGCATACCGGTTGATAGGAAAAGTCAGCGCCGGACAAGAACCCAGAGAATTCTGACTTATTCTGTTTCAAGTCAGTGGCGCTTACAACCCCACCTACTCCCGACAGTTTGAGCTAGGGCATTAATTTCCATTCCAATCGACCGCTGCCTCAACTTATCAACTTTTCTTACTGATAATTAGGTTCTCCTCTCTTCTTACTCAAACTATCAAAACAGCGTGGCAGATTTTTGGCGCTCAACGTGGGGCCCATATTATACAGGGTGTTAATTAATTGAATGCCGATACTTGAGGGTTATAATCCTTGGATGATTTTAAGACAAAAAGTTCATATGAACATAGGTCCGCAAGAGCTTGATTTTCAAGATACAGGGTGTTGAAATATTAAAATATAAATGATTTTTTTTAATTACTTTGATACTATTCCAGATATCTTTATAAAATTTGGTACACGTCTTCTAGTCTTCAATATGCATTTTGTGATGTACAAACAATTTCATTATTTCCACCAGTGGCGTCCGTACGGGCTTTGCACTAAATATTTTTGGAGAAAAAACTTGTACGCCATTGTTTCCTTTCGAAATAAAAATCATTTTAAATTTTTTTTTTTAATTTCTGAGCCAATTTGTTCTCTTCATTTTTTTCCGTCCGGCGCATGGTTTACGCTTAAAAAAATAAAATCTACTTAATTGCATTGACACCCTGCTGTGTCATCCATTATTTTTAAATCAGTGGCGCCGTCTCTGAATTGCTATCTTTAACATTTATTACTTGGTATTTTCAGCTATTGCTGAGCGTTTCGTTGGTTATATTCGTCTGTGATTACTGGTGAGATGGACTTCAAGATAAATTTGATGCATCTCGAAGAGGAAATGCTTAATTATGAACTTGTCGTTCGGGGAATTGATGTCGATGAGGGAAAGACTATCGAACAGTTGAGAGCCATCCTTCGTCCTCTTCTAAACATGGTAAAGACGGGATCCTCCTCTTCTCATCCGCCATACTCTCTAAAATTTGACGAAGAAAAAGTTCAAATTAGACTTTTGCTGGACGAATCAAATAACGCCACTCGTACCATTTATGGTGACGGTGCCCACAATAAATATGTGGCAACTCAATCTAGACTGGTTCATCTACTCAATCGGGTACGAAGAATCCTGGAATCTGGTCTATCTGCTGAGAAACTTACTCAAAAGACCGAGCTTTTAACGCTGGCAAAAAGAGACCCTGATTTGAGACGAAATTTCGTTTTTGAAGATCCTCCTCAGGTGTCCTCTCCCTCCCATCAGACCTCCTTTGCTCACCACTGTATGTCACAGAATAATTCGAAACCACTCAATCTTTAAAAGTGAACCTAGGGCTTCGCGAGACCACAAGACTAGTCTTGGTCTGGTGACAACACCAAGACCAAGACCAAGACCTCAATATCTTCGCAAGACCAAGACCAAGACTTGACGTTCAAGACCAAGACCAAGACTCTACCACAAGAGTTTCGTCTTGGTCTTGGTCTTGAAAAGAAAAATCGACACAATAGGTGTGTTTGTTATGCTCCACCAGTGCACACTTTTCTACACTACAACACTCAGTGGGGCTTTGTTTGTGAAATGTTCTTTACTAGTTTAGTGAAGATATTCTATTCTAAAAAACAGACAAACATTTCACAAACAAAGCCACTTCGAGTGTTGTAGTGTAGAAAAGTGTGCACTAGTGGAGCATAGCAAAGACACCTAATATTTAATAAAATCTGCAAACATTCTTCTATCTACTTCAAATAAGTCTTTTACGCCACGAATTCCCTGGGAGATCTCTTTCAAATTTGTATTTTGATATTTTTTTTCTAGCATGTCAAATGAGACAGGTATCAGCTGTCAAACCTTACAACGCAAGAATGCTCATAACTTTGAAACACCCAACCGATTGACGCGATCTTGGTCCCATTTTGAAAAGGAGATTCTCCTCCTTCACAATTTTGAGATTTAAAATTATTCCGATCAAAACAGACGATTCTATTCAGTATAATATGAGGACGATGGACACTTTCTGAATTCACTTAAAATTTTCAAATGCGAAGGTATACTGAAAATTGTTCGTCTGAATTCTCGACAAAATTCCGCACAACTTTCATGTATCACACTTGTTTCTAGATTTCGAAATAAAAGAGCCCCTACCTATACGCTTTTCTATAATTTAATGTAAAATAGTTATACTATCCAGTAAAGAAGATATTAACACATTTTTGCGTTACCTAGTAACCACCCATTCACTGTTTTATTTCAAACAAATTATATCTTAAATGATAGGACTTTTTTGCATTAAATAATCACAAAAAAGCATTAAGCTTATTTATGTCGAGAGCTCGAAATAAGGGTAATGCAAGAAAGATGTACGAGATATAGTCGACATTCCAGACAAACTATTTTCACTATGCCTTTGTATTTGAAAATTTCCAGTAAATTTGAAAAATGTTTGGCGTCCGCATATTATATTGAATACAATCGTCTCTTTTGATCAGAATCTTATGAAATCCCACAACCTCCTTTCCAAAATAAGACCAGGATCGCGTCAATCGGTTGAGTTGTTTCAAAGTTATGAGCATTCTTGCGTTGTAAGGTTTGACAGCTGATACCTGTCTTATTTGACATGCTAGAAAAAAAAAACAAAAAAACAAATTTGAAAGAGATCATCCAAGGAATCCATGACGTACTCATTTTTATCCGTTTTTATTTAAAAATCTCGATAAAACCGCAATTTTGTGTTTGTTTTGATAGCACCCTTATGCCATCTTGTTGCTATTTTAGAAATTTCTGATATATTTCTCTGGGAAGTCTCTGGGATGCCTAGTTTCTGAGATCTGGCACCTTGCCATTCTAAAATAGATACCCTGTACATCTCCTGGATATTGTGAAATTATCAAGTTAGCAATACTATTCAGTTCCAACGACGGAATAATAGTGCTGACAAGGAAGAAGAAGGTAGAAAATTGTAATTTCGGAAGTGGGTTGGTAAACCGGGTGCCGGAAGGTTCTCCTAAAACGGACATTTCGAGTATTAGAAGATGTGCCACCTGAAGATATCAATGTAATTATATTTTATATTCTCAAGAGAAGACCGCAATTGATTGTTTAGGCCCAAATCAATGTTTTGATCATTTCTTATATTGTTTCCTTCATTTATTGTTGTTTGATTTTTGCTGTTTATCATCAATAGATTCGAGTTAACGATAACAAGTATTTCTAAAACCACGATCCCAAGTCGCACTACCTCCGGTTTGACAATAAGGATAATCGGTATGTTTAGAGACCATTGCTGAAGGTGGTGTGATTATAAATATTCTATGGATAAAAAATATACTTTTGCAGCCTCGAAGATATTCCAAGCAATAGGGTTTCCGAAATTGATTTTTGGTCACACATTTACATGCTTTGATACAAATTCGTTGACATCTTGGTGTCCGCGTCTCGTTCAAATTATAATCCGGGGCTCTATAATCGGGTTACATGAATTGGGAATTTCTCTTGGGAAACCGCTATTTGAGTGAATCAGAACACTGCCTTGGTAATGACTGATGAAATGTAAATATTTTGATCAGTTAAGTCAAATGAGTCTTTTCGTTTTACCTTTTTTTCAAAAGCTGATGGTAAATATTATTTTTGATTCACTCCTGGAATACTGTGTTTGAATCGGGGTTCTGAGCTTCACATGTAGATATGGCTCTGTGCTGATAGAATTGGATCAAATGATGACGTGAGAGCTGAAAAGTCTTTCATTTTGGAAAGCTAAATCTCATTTAAAGGAATTAAAAGCGGAGTAGGTTGAAGATATAGGGAGTTTAAGGTTAATGATAGAACACATTCACTTCATGATTTCATAAATTAACATGTTAAGGTGAATTAATAGTGACATACAGTGACGGACATGAGTATAAAAAGGCCATTAAATTTGATAAAACTCTGATCCTGCATCAGTTATCAAAGAAGTGATGGTTTATTTGAAAACTTCAATCCATTTGTCAGTGTAGAGGTCCTGGCGATTTTTTCCAAAAAACTGTTTGGTGCCCTTTGTTAAAAAAAAGGCTTCTTTTCTATTTTTTTTTCTGTGTAACTTTTGATGAAAGTGGCTAGCACCATTCAAAAGATGGGAAAAAGTTATGTATTTCTAGAAAATTTATTTCATAATAATTGAACAAAGGATAGTCTAGCCATAAAATTTTGAACTTGGAAAAAATTACCCATTTTTGAAGAAATCATGCAAAATTAGCTATTTTTGCCAGCTTAAGCATTTTATGCTAGGCTCAATTATTATGACATTTTTAGGAAGTTCATAACTTTTGTCCTCTTTTGATTGGTGCTTGCCATTTTTATCAAAAGTTACACTAAAAAAGTAGCCTTTTTTTGAACGTGAAAAAAGTGCACTCATCCAACAATAATTATTTGAAAAAAATCGCCAGGACAATTGAAATGAAAATGAATTGAAGTTTTTGAATGCACCATGACTTCTTTGAAAACTGATGCAGGATCAGAGTTTTATCAAATTAAAGGGCCTTTCTATACTTATCTCCGCCACTGTTATGATATTTTGAAACTGCCACAACACATCATAATGTGGAGTTCAGATTCTCTAATAATTTGTGCAAATCGACTTGTGCAAATCAGTTTGTCAAAATAAAGCGTCAAATGTAAGTACCTGAATCAAAAGCGTTAGTTTGTGCATTTCAAAAAACGAGGGGATATAATTTTATAAATGTGTACAATTGGCTTGTGAAACCAGTTTGTACAATTTTTTTTGAGAATCTCAACCCTTTATGAAGCGGCGACCATATTAACGCGATGTTGTCACATCGATAGTTATATCTGAAATCTGCAAACTTAACACCGGTGAACGTGTTTCTGCAGCAAAAATGTGAATTCATTGCACAGAATGCCATTTACTTACATTTTTCATTATTTGAAAAGATAATTAATTCTTCATTAATTTCTGTGTATTCCTTGATATAATATTTTTTTCAACATACCTAAAAACTGCCACAATACAAGTTCATCACAACCTCATCATTTAAAATGAACTTGTTGCATTTAGTAATAAATATCATCCCGGTGAATGTATATTGCGGACTTAACCCTTTTGTCAGATGAACTGTGGTTCATATGAGTTGAAAATTGATTATTCCACATCCAAATTACGGACTATGGAGGACTGTAACTAGGAGAGTAATCGAAATGCATAAAAGTGGTCCTGGTTTCAAATCGTAATTCAGGTTAAATTGTTACTCCCAGATGGCGAAGAGTCGTTAGCGATTTCATGTCAAACAAAAATGTCACCTACGCAACATAATTGAAACAACGTTACGAATACTCTATCAAAATGCAACAATTTTTATTAGCTAGGTTGCATCAAAACTCTCACTATTTGATGATAAAAGGTATCATAAATATATTATTTGTTATACATAATTCTGAAATTTCTAGAATTTTCATATTTTTTTGTTTGATTGCATTAATTGATAGAGTAACTGAGTGACGTCATATCCTTCATTGACAACAGTCATCATTGAACAAACCATGGGCTTGAAACACGATGCTGCGACGATTCAGCCTCAATTTTTTGCCTTATAGAGAATGCACTGCATGTGGAATGTGGAGTGGAAATTTGGAAAAAATGAATGAAAATGTGATAAGAGTATCTTGACAAATTATTGACAAGCAATAAACGTTACCATGACAATGAATAAATAAAAGCGCTACTAGCGCTACTAGCGCTACCAGACTAAGAAAACAGTTTCAAAATTTTCATTGATCATAATCGCAGGTACCAGAATATACGTTTTTGTCAGTATGAGTTGGCATAGGTTAGTCAATGTTACGCATTAAAAAAAAAGACCGTTACTTTTATTTGATCCAGGGGCTGTTTATCAATTGAGAGTTGACCCCACATAACACCTACAATATAATGGAGACTGCAATGATAAAGGTTGTTGGAGTGTTTTGACGTTATAAAATGGCGCCCTACAATGGTTTTTGGATAACCACATAAACCACATGACAGGATATGGTAAAACAGAAATCTACATCAGCATACAGCGCCATCTGCAGGGTTCTGTTACAGTTATATTTCTGCGGCAATTTCAAATGCCTATAATTTGTTAGAGCTTTAGTTCCTGGTTTTAGAATATGTATGTTTACTTAACCCAAATTTCGAAATAGATACGTTTTCAATTAAAACTTTGTAACTCTATTTGAATGATGAATGGTTTGGGAAAAGTTCTTTTCATGGCGTTTTTACTTTTTTTGATTATTACATGGTGATAATACCCACAAGAGTGGAAGTATCTGGAATATTCATTTTAAAATGTATCCACTATGGTTATAATATATTATATTATATTTTCGCTACCCATTTTCTGTACGATGCCAAGTGTTCCATTTAAAATAAACGTGCATGATTTTCATCTTCCTGAGTTATTATTTTTGAAGACAACTAGGTTTCACAAAAATCAATAATATTTTTGTTTTTTTCATTTACCTTCAAACGAATTAGCGGGCGGAGCGGCAAAAATGGAACACCAACATCGGTTAAATAAGAATCACAGCTTAGTTATCATCACAAAATAACTTTCCCAAACCTAAAAATTTTCTAGAATTATGATAGAGTTGAAAAAAATATCGATTAAAGTATTTTTTTCGTAATAATTGGGTCAAAAATTACCATATTTTGAAACCAGGAGGATCCTGGATATCACACACCAAATAAGATCTATAGATTTGTTCATTAGTCTTTTTCTGCAGTGATGGATTTCGCACTTCACAAATCCACTTAGCAAAAAGTTCCGCATTATCCTTAGGGAATCTATGTCTGTTATCTATTACTTGCTTAATCATGACAATTAGGAATCACAGAAAAGCTGTTTTAAAGACGCTCCTGATTACACTTCATTTTCAAAAAGTTCACTTCAACAAAGATAAAATCAAATAACTTGTAACTTGTAAAAGCAAAGTTACAAGTCAACCAATCAGGGACAAGGAATCAAACAAATTCTAGCGCCGCGGTGGATGTTTGGCGAAATACCATTTTCATGTATTACTGGTTGCTGGTTAAAAACATGTCACAAGTTGCCTTTTGACTCTTCTTTCTATTGTAGGTGTTATGTGGTTAACCCATGGGTTAGCTGACCTTGGGGCTACTTAGCCCCTGTCAAATGGATAAATGTCATTGAGACCGATTCCATGTGACGTAGACAACATCTGATTTCTGAAAAAGCATGTTACACGTTCACAGTAATTTGTTTTGGAAGTACAGTTACATTTCAAAATTTTAGGTTGAAGTCGTCAAGGTTGTCAAAGTCACGCTTACGCCAAATTCAATGTGGATGGTAGCATCTGATTCCCATTTGCCAGAAATTTGACGGTTCCACTTGAGATTCGTGACGAACTTGGAAACGCTCTATTAACATTATGAGGTTATCCCAAGGTTAACTCAATTGATAAATAGCCCCCCGTTTTGAACGTTAGCAAGGTAATATTGTCATCCATCATTGATAATTTGCTTTTATCAGGTTGAAAAATATGAAAATATGCTTTTCCACGAAACAAAGAACAACAAATTTGCCAATTTAGGCTAAGAATAAATAATGAACACAGACAATTATAACAAGGTGTTGATAACCAAGATGCAATTCATGATAAGAGATCGTTTCCACATGAAAATCATGCTATGCGCGATCATAAGGATACACCGCGATCGTGTTTGTCATAAAAGTCGATCATTATCAATTTCCAGTCAAACATGTTATCGTGATGTGGATCAGTGTTTATTATTCTTGAAACTTGCTCAAATTATTTTGAATGTATAAATCTTTCCATTTCTGATTATTTTTGTTGAAATGAACTTTCTTGATCTTAGATAAATATCTTAAATGAAAATATTGCCCACCTTGTAATTCAGAAACATGAATAAGTCACAATGTTCCATTCAAGATTTTATTACTTCGGAAGAAAAAAAACATGATGCGAGGTAGTGGGTCAACACAATAAATGCTTTGAATGAGAGTTTCCTTTCAAGTTAATTAAACCCTACATTAAGGACATGTCTAATGGATGTAGCGGGAAAAGCCCGAGGCAGGAAATATGGAATGAGTGGGAGGTCATAGACTTTTTCAATTATCCCCCACCGTTTCTACGGCGCAATTTGATGATATTTTGTTTGAAGATGTCAAAGAAAATCATAGCTTCCAAAACTTTATCAAATGACCTTTGGAAGAGTGATCTGCTTGAGAGAATGCATATGAACTTACAGCTTAACTAATAGAAAGTGCCAGTTGATGTATGTTGAATTGTTGATTTTTTGACAATAAATAATTTGTTGTTATCAAATATCCTAATCTCAACCAAATTTCCGACTTCATTTTACTTCTCTCCTACTTACAGATTTCTCCTTAAAAAAAAGGTCTTCTGGTAAAGATGGTTTGTCCGCAAACATTTTCTTCAATCTGCCTCTCAGGAGTAATAAATTCTCATTAAGAAGTTGTGCGTTCTCCAGAAGATTGAGTTCTGTAATAGTTATAACGGTTTACAAGGATGCCTCTCTCCAATTTCCGGTCCATCTCACTTTCGTCGACTTTATCAAAGATCAAAGACAAGTGAGTGAAGTCCCAAATTTTGTCTTTTCTAGCCTAGCAGAAAGTGAGTATTGAGCCAAGTTCAATTTACATTTCTGTAAAATAATAGCACTACAAGTGATGCCATGCCTTCTAAAAGGACTTTGTTCAAAAGTCAATGAAGCTCTGCGACTTATCGGATTTTGATTTTGTGATGTAAGCTATTCTTTTTCAAAAGCTTCATCACTAGGGCTTCAGGAAAGTTTCTTATTCTTCTCACCGGTCGAAGGCAAAAGGCATGTATCGGCACCTTTTTCTCAGATGAAATACGCAATGATCGATAAGTCTACCAGTGTTCAGTCCTGGGACCAATCTTGATCCTCATTTATATTGATGATCTTGCTTGATATGGAAGGAAATTTCACTGTAATTGCGGATGACTACTATACTCTGACAGTCACTTGATAATAAAAATATGTTTTCAACGCAGATACAGAATTTTCAGATTTTCTCTTGCCGTTTCACCACTTTATCACGTTATTTTGTTGATTAACCACCTACCAGGGGTATGTATTAGTTTTGAGTCTTCATTTCATAACCACCGTATATCGTACATTGGCTTTTATTCTGTGGTTTGAGACCAATAGATCTATTTTTCGGAATTTCGTTTTTTATTGGCCGTCAAGGTCCAAAGTTCAGTCAGACTTTCAGAGTGGAACAAGAGGACATAATCAAAAGCCTGGGATACTTTCCCCATCACTTAAGACTACCGGAAAGGCATTGTCGGCCCCATACCACATGAATCCATGGGTTGGCGGCCAGGATGTTGGAAAACATGATTTTTTAACCCCGTTCGAAAGTACGTCACATATTTTATTCAAACTCTGGGGACCTGAAAAGGGTAAAAAGATGGTATGACTTCAACCTCGTAATGATGAATTTTATTATATCCAAGGAGGTGGCATCATGGATCTTAAAAAAAGGTATCCTCATGTTGCTATGTGGTCTGGGCGGTAGTTTGGCGGTCGTTAAGTATCATCTTCTGGTGCTCTGCCTCCGAACAAGTGGTTTGTCATTCAAAAAAGAGCACTTGGAATGATTTGCAGGTTCCACAGTGAAGTCATCTTTTTTTATTGAATCCCAAATATTGACCCTTTATTGCCTTTTTATTGTGGAGAGTCTCTGTCTGGTGATTGACCTTATAAACTATATCGAACTGGTTGTTCCTAAAGCGTATTTCATATTATCAAGAATAAAATATTATTCTAGTCAGATGATGAGGGTTTGTGATAGTCTTAGTGAAGACCATGATTTTTTCAACACTTGTGTGAAAGCCTCAAAATAACTAATGTGACTCCCCACGAGCAGTAGGTCTCCCAGTGGAACTAAAGCTTTGTTGTTGAGCTTTTCAACAATGTTTTTTCCTTCTCTTTCCAAGTTGACGTTGAATGTGATGTCTTTTCATCAGTGATATCTGTCCTGAATGTATTTAGTCTTGCAACTAGATTGCTCTAGAATGTTTCGTACGACTTTTTTTGATAAATTAATTACCAAAAAAGAACACCCATTCAGAGACGTATTGATTGCAGCAGTCTCATTTAGTGCTACCGCATCGTATATCTGATTTGATCTCCATAATTGCATAACCAACTACTCACCTGCAGTAGAATTCAATACATGCACATTGATTGATGCCGGAACCGCATTACTTGGACTGCAAGTGTAGTTCCCGTTTTGACTCTTATCTACATTTGGAAGATGCAGGACACTTGAGCTTTTCCCCTCCTTCACTATCACACCAGGATCATAGTTGATCATTCTCTGTTCGTGGTACCAGAAAACAAACGCGGGTGTTTCCGTTGAATGCCTCAATGTACACACAAGACGCAGCATTGAATCTGCTCGTATGTAGAGATCTGGTCCTCCTTGAATTTCGGCTTCGGCTTCTGCAAATAAAAAAATGATATTTGAAATCGTGACAAGCTCCCAAGCATTTTTTTGTATGACTTTGTTTCAATTCGTAGTTATTTTGTCCCATCACTTCGTTCTCATCTATCTTTATGAGCCTAATAAATTGTATCGATTTAATCCAAATGACAAAATTATTTTTTGTGTTGTTACAGGTACAAACTGGAAACACATTTTTTAATTTTACACAATCCAAACTCCATCTCATTAATGTATAGTGAACTGTATAGTGAAATCAAATGTTTATTCCAGTTATCTATACTCCAATCGCCAGAATACCACAATTCTCCAAATTAAATGCAAACAAATTCCTATTCTGTTTGCGTCGAATTGTATTCATATGGGTGGAAATTTACAGTTTTGCATGATCTTTTGTATTCGGTGAGTGTGATTATTTTGAGTGGAATGCTTTTTTGGAAAGTGAATTGATTTATGGTGCTCTAAAAGGTATCATGCACGGAAGAAGTCGATTTATTTTGCTGGTATTCATTGGTGCCCGAATTTGAGAAGCGTTCAATCATATTACTATGTAAATCAGAAATTATCTGTTCATCAGAAAAGCTGAAGAAACTGTTATACAGGATTGATACATCACTAGCCAATATTTTTGGCAAAACTATCAGCTGCTTTTCTGATCAACATAATAGTCAACAAATTGATATAATTTAAACTCATTTTTATAGCATTGAAAAAAATATTAACATTTTCGAGTCATACCTGGAAAAAATCAGATTTACTAGAAAAATGAGTTATCGATTCAACATCAAAAGATATTCGAACAACAATTGAAGACTCTTAGCTTATGAAAAATACCCTAAGTTATAATTTTTAACAATAGTTATTTGAGGTACTAGTGCATCATGTTGAAAATAAGTCACACGAGAAAGATTTTCACCACAAAGGTCACCAGGCCGAGTGGTACACATTCTCAAGTGACTTGGAAAACATAATATACCAGTGGCATGCAGTGTTTCGTCCAACAAATGGAAGAAATCGTTTTTTTGGATAAGATAATAATTGGTCTGTTCGTAGAACAATAATAAATCAGTCAGAGCCAATCTGCATTTAGCATTTGCAGTTTGCAAACTATTTCTGACTGACATTGACCAATCGATGAAACGCTGACTGGTTTGTGATTGTTCTACGAACAGTCCTAATTATTAAATATAAATCAGTGTCAGAATGACTAGACAGTGACATGTTCACATTTTGGTCAAAGTAACAAGTCAAATAACTCAGTAGTGATCAGTGAGTTATGGATAATAAAACACTAGTGTGTTATTTGACACTTTACTTGTCCAAAATGACATAAAAAATCACACCTATAACTAACATGAGCTAGATAAATAAAATTATTGTTGGGAATTGAGAGAGAAATTTCTACGAAAGCAAGCGTATCCAAAACATATTTTTAACAATTAGAATTTGTATGCTTGTATTTTACAAATTATGAAGGTTGTTTTGCAGATCGTTAGACAGATTTTGTGGGGTGATAGAAGACCTCATTCTGAGTCTGTTAGAATAAACATTCCTCTATATTATAATTTGTCTCAGTTTTTGAATTACCGGCCTTTTCAAATACCTATGTTTTTCCCAAACAGTTTTTCTCAGAAGCTCCCAGTATACTATTCGTTAATCTGTTACGATCAAATTGGATTGAACTCTCCCAATAAATAAATATGTTCTCCAATTTACGACTTGATCGAAGATATTTTATCTTCCAAAAATGGCAGTCGTTTGATATTGTAAGAACTCTGCCAAACCCTGTATGAACAAACCTTTTGATCTTGTAACAAGATTTTTTGATAGAAATGAATCACCATATGTCATATCAATTAGGGAGCTGGAATAATAAAAAATCGATTATTGTCTCATTGTCTAGCATCTCTATCCAATAAATAAAAAAAAGTTCGATGAATGTTATGATTTAAAAAAAATTGTTAACTTATCGTCAGTTACAACCGCGAAAGGCTCAGTATGACAACAATTTGATATACTCATGAGGTTGAATGAAAACCATATCCACAATATTTGTCAAGGTATGAATTCGGACAGTTGTTTGAAACTTGAAAACCAATATTGACCATGTCAAGTCATGATTGTTAGAGAGGATTACATGAGGACTGCTATGAAGTCAATATTGGTAAGATTCACAATAATTAGAGGAATCTCCGTTGACAATCAGATGTAGTGTTAGGACAATTATTCACTCATGTGTGAAAGGAGGCGGCACGCTTACTTACAGCTTAACTACAGTGGTAATTTCGCTACTCCAGTTAGTACCGCTATAGATGATGATCGCATTGAAGTGACAGAAATTGGAACTTTTATATCTAAAAATGTATAACATTACTTTTTTTTAACACAAATGCTCAAATCATCATTGTGATATTATTCATCACTTATGTAAAAAAAAAGCTAGGTACATTTTTCGAATTATTATGCACTATATTTGACATATTGGACATATACAGGTTGTCCCCTTTGGATTCCGGTAACATCTCGTTTGTTTCTTGAAGGATTCTTTTCATTGTTGCTATCAGGGTCTAAGTTCATGCAGAACACATTTTCTCCAGGGTAAAATATACGAGAGCTCATAGACGTAGGTTTGAATAGGCCTTTGATTTCCTTTTTGATTTTGAACGCTACAGAGTCTTATTGAAAATGCTTAATTCTAGATAGTTATTTTAAAAACTAATGCAGTTTTTTTTTTCTTGCACTCAAATGTCAACTCAAATACCTACTAATTTGTTATTTTAAACTTTGTTCTCATACCAACCACAGTAATAATACACCTTGTAATGCAAAAAATGATTTTCTTGTTACTGTTCACTTTTCAGTCATAATGAAAAGAATTATTCTTTTTTGCGTTGAAGAAGCAGTCGCGAGAAAACGATTTCAAACACCAATAGATCACGTGAGCAAATTACTGTGTTTATCGTGAATTTTCGAAGAATTTGAGATCAATACCGGCATAAAAAGAACCTGAACATGTGAACAAACAGGCCGTCCAAATTTGTAGAAGTATAAACAATCAAACAAAAAAGGCTATTATGTTCAGCTCTTTTCCTCCAGTTGGCGTCTAAATTTTTGTCAGTGTCAGTATCACGTACTTGCCAACCGTCTTTCTGGTCGGCGAACACATGATCCCGATTGTCCCAGCTGTCTAGAGTTGGTCATGTCGAATTAAAACGTGAGTATTCGGTATTGCCAACAGCAGGGAATATGGAGACAACATTGTAAATTTTATGAATTGATAAGACATGCCCTTGCATTTCAAATATGAAATTACTCAATTATAACTTTGATTATACTCAAATTAGAGACTTTTTGCGCCTACTAAATTTTCATTCCGTTGTGGTTCTCGTTATTCTGAGCATGCGCAGTGACAAAATCACAATCCTTTATCGATATTAACCATAATGGATTCCTTCAAATACGGAGAAATAAGGAAGAGCTTATCGTTATGGTAATGCTAATTTTTAAGCAGCGATGTTGCCGGGATGTGTAAAATAAATGGATACTACTGCTTTAACTACTACTACTTAACAATTTTTTCTCAAGCAATTGATCAAAATTAGCTGCAAATAACTACTTTACATGACAATAAACTATCGCGGAAACCAAAATGAAATGTCTTACATACAAAAAATAAACCCAGTACAATATTCTCCTTTATTTCATTCTTTTCCGGATTGATCTACTGAAAAATCTGACACATCTTGTCACGAACTGAATCACGGAACACGAACTAACCCTGACCCAACCCCACTTTTCTGCTTCTGACATCTTTTAAATTTTATTATAATTGGTATGGTATCGTTCAGGTATAACCGATGTCTTGAAAAAATTATTATAGATATAGAAATAAATACCAGCGAAATAATTAATAAACGAGAAATAATTACGAAAACTGTCATTAGTTTCGCCTGTTAGTCACTGATAAAGTGAAGGAAAATGAGATCGTAGTGGAGCATAACGGATAAAATAAATGTCATTTTTGATAAAGTTTACCACCAGGGATAAAATATCTGATGTTATTTTAAGATGTGCAAAAAGTCTCTATTATCTATTTTCCAGCTGCTGTTACAGACTGTTCTATTAATAGGTATTAATATTAGTCCAGTGACCATATACATCAGACCTTGCGTTAGATCCGATAGTTCCGATTTTTTGTTGACGTGTCCATGATGTTGGCCTCATGAATAATTTAAGTTTTCGATCTTGAGCGCCACACGCAACATTTTCAAATTTGAAAAAAATCCCAAAATGTCTACCTTTGATCCAGTTTTGTAAAGATCAGAATGGTCTTTGTAGACCTAATAGTTAACAAGATACATATTTTCAAAATTTGGTGTTATTTTTTCAAACTTGCAAATGTTTGCATACAACAACAACAATATTATTGTTATGGTGCCTATCTGGAAGATGTCTTGAGGCTTGTTACCAAACACATTTATTATTTTGTGGAAATTTTGACCCTCTAGACATATTTTCTCTGGTAACTTCACGCCTTGATAATCTCGAAAGAAAAGAAGAATTATGCATAATTATTTCAACCTCAATAAAAAAAGTAAATCAAATACATGTTTAAAATCAACTGAAGTAGATTTTGCCTTCTTTAAAGGACCCGGCTGAGTCTCGTCGGTCTCCTCACTCAAAACATGATGGCCTAAGGCCGAAAGCGCTCTGCTTTTTATGAAATATACCTTTGCACGGAATACACCGACTTCTTATTTATTCATCTACTACCCCACATGCACCTAGTCTAAACAACTTTATATCACTACTGCAGTATAGCAGAAATGACTGAGAAGTACAGGAGAATATCGCTGAAGAGGGCCACCACACAAGTTGACATTTGGTTTCTCAACAACTGAATCAAGGAACAGTTGACACCAAATTTTGCAAAAGTTAAGACCTCTAAGAACGTTTCTCACAAACACAAGTTAGCTCTAGAAAAAAAAATCATCAAGTCTCACATTTGTAGGCACTACGCAAAATTAGATTCTTTGAATTGTGGACTCAAATTTATATACGATAGGTTTTTGTGCAATCTTGTAGACGAGCAACTACACGCTTCACTCAACGATATTTCAGATGAAGCCTTCACCCAAAAAAGTTTCAAATTCATGCAGAAACTTAACTTTTTCACTGATCAAAAAAATGCATCAAAAAGAAACAGATGGCAGGGTTCAAGAAAATATTCAGATTTTCAATTCTATGACAGACTTGAACATTTTTCCAAAACAGTTTTAGATGCGAATGAGCTAGATCTTCTTCGTTTAGGACTAAAACACTGTATTCAAATCCTCCATTCTGAGAATGATATCCTGGAATTTGCTATTGAACTTGTTGTCATTACATTTCAGTTCTTTTTTAAAGGAACACGAGGCTCCTAGAGTTCTTATCTCTAGTATTCCCACACTACCTTGCCTCTACGGACTACCAAAACTCATAAAGAAAACGTTCTCATCAGACCAGTAGTCAGTTTCACCAACACCCCAGTCCCTAGACTCTCTTCTTTTACCCTTAACCTAATCAAGAACTCAACAGACTTTAAACCGCAATTCAGCATAAAAGACTCTCTGGATTTGGCAACTACCTTAAAAAGTCTTGCTCTACCACCTAATTTTCTTATGGTATCCTTTGATGTAACAAACCTGTTCACCACTGTCCCAAAGTCGTAAACTGTCACAATCGTCGGCGATTTACTTAGATCCAAGAATGTTGCTGAGGATAAAATTGTTGATTTTTTATCCCTTCTTAATCATTGCCTTTCACAGAATATCTTTCATTGAATAGCACGTACTATCAACAGCCCGACGGTCTCGCCATGGGCAGCTGCTTATCTCCGTTGCTGGCTGACTTGTTTATGGATTCTCTTGAAAACAATTTAATTTTTTGGGCAAGAGCCCCGAAATCTTGCATTGGTCAGGTACGTTGATGATTGTCTTTGTTTTTTGAATTGTGATACACCAGGAGCAGAACAATTACTAAGCAAACTCAACAATATCCATCCCAATATATCATTCACTTTGGAGACAGAAATCAATAATTCCATCAACTTTCTGGACCTTTCTATAACCAAGACTCCAAATCCTCTTGATTTTTCAATCTACAGGAAGCCCACACAGACGGATCACACTATTTCCAACCTCTCTAATATGGATGATTAGAGAGGTTGGACACACAAGATGGCTGCTTACCATTGTTACGTCAACAGAATTTTCAAATTGCCTCTTTCTAATTTTAATTTCCAAAAAGAAAAACTGCTTTTGAAACAGATTGCTGACAATAATGGCTATGATCCTAATAATATGATAGATACCATGATTTGTAAATCCAAATATAAAATACGACGATCAAAAAATTCACTCACCCAATCTACATCCCCTAAAAAGTATGTGGGAATTCCCTTCCTTGATAGACAAACGAATCAAAAGATATCAGGTTGCTTCTGCCAATCAGTCATGAATTTCAAAATCTCCGTTTAAACTAAAAATAACCTGTCCATGAACCTGACTAATTCCAAAGACAAAATTGATGGACTATCCAAAAGCGGCATTTACAAAGTCAATTGCGACACTTGCAATGCCACTCACATTGGTCGCACATGCAGACCCCTCAGAACACGTATCCAAGAACACCTTTCAAAAACAACTTCAATTTTTGGTGATCACTTCAAGTCTTCGAATCACAATTTTAGCCCTCAGCGGAATTCCAGGAATCTCCACAATATTTCTTCAAAAAATCTCAATCGCTTAGACTTCATGGAAGATTTAGAGATAAACAGAGAGTTGACTGATAACGATTTGGACAGTGAATTCGAACAGATCCTTTTTTTCCACTACACAGACGACTTCTCCATTAAATCCCAATGTTTTCCCACTTTCTTTCTGTTGAAACCCCTTCCCCCACCCTTCTTAATAACTTTCAAATCTGCCACCTTTAGACTGTCATGTCAATAAAATAACAAAAAGTTTCACCGTATCTCTTATCTGTAACCTTGTAAGGTCAGACGTAGAGGAGCACAGAGTGATATGTGGTTGCTCAAAAAATTGATTTTCGAGGACACTATCTACCCCTTTTCTTTGTTTTTTGTAACTTGTGTATGGATTTGTGAAGTTTTATACAATTTACCTGTTTGTACATCGTCGATGTGCCCGTCTTATGTGATAATTCGCCTGTGATCCTGACAAGAGTGAGTAAACTACTTTTTTAATTAAATTCATTTCTTTTTCACACTTCTAAGTTTTTCTTATGTTAATGCTGAATTTTCTTAAACACAACCTCACTGTTTAGTTGGTTTTCTTGCTCTTTCAGGAAGCACTGATGATGGCCCAAGGCCGAAAGCGCTCTGCATTTTATGAAATATACCTTTGCACGGAATACACCGACTCCTTATTTATTCATCAAAACATATCTGCAGTAGCAGGGCTCAACTTAACCCTTAGATGCTTAAAACGAAAGTGTAAATATGACCGCGGACTTTTTTAAAGAAGATATAATATTGTTTTATCACCACAAAATAGGTTTAGATAGTCGATAATTTGAACATTTCAAGTTTGAAAATATAGCGCTTAATTTTGAAAAGCTGTATCTCAAAAACTATTGGGTCTACAGAGACGGTTCTCATCTCAGTGTTAAAATTGCCAAAAACTGAATAAAAGGTAGAATTTTGTGTATTTTTATGAAATTTGACAATGTTGCGTTCGACGCTTGAGGTCGAAAACTTGGATTATTCATTGGGCCAACATCAAAAACAAGTCAAAAAAAAAATCAGAACTACCGGAACTAACGCAAGGTAACCCCCTTTTCAGACAACATGGTTACTGGATTAAATTGTTAACCATAAATGTTTTTATTCTCAAGTTGTTCTATGTTTTCATGTTTGTTCAACTAATCTATTATCTGAAAATGATTGTGTCTTATGCTTGAATGCTCGTAGAAAAGATCTTGTTGCGCAAATTGTCCTTTTTCCCTTGAAGCGTATCCGTCTAACTGCTTTTGCCTGCGAGAAAAAATTAAAAAAGTGAAAGGTATGAGCGAAAAACGAAAAAAGCACCCGAATCGGTTATCATCAAACATCGCGGTTCTAGAAGTAAATAAACTACTCGAAAAAAAAAACACGGTACACGTGTTAAGAAAACCTGTCAAAATAACTAAAAAGTGCTTTACTTATGATCAAAATTCTTTGGCACACCCTGTATACTCAAAATATTGCTGAGTATCCAATAACTTATCAGAAAGACAGCTAAACAATAGATCTATGCCATAACATTGTTAGTGGTGAACTTAGAATAAGCAGAACAGTCATTCAAAGTCCTATGTGTCATAATTTTGAAAAAAAGTCAATATTTCATAAACGAAAAAAGATATCACTAAAAGTCCAAAAGTATCTGGAGGTATGGACGTAACAAGCACTTGCGTATATCGAAAAAAGCTCCAAAAAATCTCTGTGGAAATGGGGGGACAGTGAAGAAAAAGAAAATTTACAGTATTGGTTTTACCACCCTGTATAAAAGAAGTTTATGGGGAAATCAATTTTTTGGACCATCCGCATAAATCGCAAAAAAATGCTCTGCGTCGTGGTGCAAACCGCATATTTTTTCATCGATTCGTTAAAAAATTACGAGTGTCCAAACATTGGCGAAAATTTCGGGTGTACCGTTTTTTTTGTTGAGTAGATTATTTCATCAACGCGTGGATATAATAAGTCGGCAAGAAAATCATCTACAGGATGAAAAAATCTCTGATTATCTTCAGCTAAATCCAAATTCAAATTCAATATCAGGATGAAGAAATTTGTTCCAAGATGTTTGAGAAGAAATGATACCAAGTCACTTAACCAACATTTTTGCAAACAACATATCACGGGCCAAAAGCGTTGTCACTGTCTTTTTCAATTTCTAATGCACATACAGGTCGTTCGTGACCTAGGTGCAATAATCATCTTGAAGGTATCATAAGAGAACAGTTATTAACTTAATCACAGATTCTTGTATATAATGTTTTTTTGTTGAATAAATTGGAATTTAAAACACAGCAGTGAATTTGGTGTTTCCAACTCCTGAGTGGTTGGTTATAGATTTTTGGGTATTTCGGTATTGGTGTTGGGAATCGTGACGAATTGTCGTGAGTGTCAACTCTCCTAACTTGCTATTTTTTTCTGATTTGACCATGGTTGTGATCAGTCGGGCTCATCAACGACAGTCATATTTCCATGTGCTAGACCCAAAGAAAAATCAAGTGTAACCCGAAGGAATCTGTCAGGCCCAAAAAGATGATCTCCTGCCATTTATGTGCCAGTACCACGTAGGGGATGTTTTTCTTCCTTGACCTCGTCTGTGAATGATGTTTCCTCATTTCCTTTCTCAACTGCGTAGTCGAGAATGAGATCCACTACCGGACGTTGAGGAGTTATTGATCCAAAAATTGAGTGAAACGTGAAAAAAACCGGATGGGATAGTTTTTATGAATCCAGCTGAAGTACAAAGAAACTGAACGCAGCAAATAAGCTACTCGGAGAAGTTGCGGGTTTTATGTGACATTGATAAATGATACGTCAAAATAGATTTGTTCCTTTCAAAGTTGTATTAATTTGAAGCGAAATTAAATTTATGAAAAAGTAAACGGGCTTTTAATACTATAAAGAAGCAACGCAACATTGGTCTTTCCTACCGGAGGAAAAACCACCAACTAGAGTTGCAGAGTGAAATTCTGGGTTTAGATTTATGCCTGGTTTAGCATAAGCATAACTTTACTCATAAGCACAGTCGTAATTATTATAAGCGTAACTTTAAGGTGGTTCATACAACTTCATAAGCATAAGCATTAAAAACTTGCTTGTCAATCAAAACTCATACTTAACATCATATTGAAACTGTCTTCAAGAAATATCGAAATATTTACAAAAATGCACAGAACAGTGAACAGTTCAGAAACTAAAACAGAACATAGACAACTATCGAAAAGCCGGGTACCAAGGAAAATCATAACAAAACGTATATGAAGACGGGACAATATTTGACTACTACCGTAGATTGCCAAAAATGACGCCTGCGCTGTTGATTTTTGCATAACTCAAGACATAAAGATGAAAATTATCAACTTCCTTATCCTTATGCTTATCGTTTTGTTTGTGAAAGATTGTATAAACGCTTTCATAAGAAACCAAACGTTCAACTTTTGCCTTTATGAGTAAGGTTATGCTTATGCCTATGAATTTATTGTATAAACCAGGCTTTAGTCAAAACGAGGAGGTCCTCTTTTCTACATTTTTCGTCTGTCCTCTAGAGTCTCAAGTGCGTGTATGCAGATGAATCTTCAAGCGTTTATTTTCAGTTTATACGATACGGTACTACTCAGTAGTATCTATGCACTAATGGACAATTTGCATACATTTTCAAATGGCTTGAAAGTTTATATACGTATTCTAGACAATATTAGAAAATCATCAGCGATGTTTTTTTTTCAAAATATTCAAAAATATACTAAATAAACAACAACCATTGTATAATAAAAGGGTTTCAGATAATATATATATATGTATATATACTAAATAAACAAAAAAGAAAACGCAAATTTCACTGTATGATCGAAAACGAGGAGGGGCGATATTACCCTCCCGAGAGAAAGAGAGTCATCTCAGTCAATACGCCAGACAGAGATAGATAATGTATTCTGTGACGTAGTGGATGTTGATTGGCGCCTTTTAATCGGCGATTACTACATTGATAGAGGTCGTAGGTTGATTTTTCAAACATCAATGGCATCAGTACTCACATATCCTTATATTTTTCATATTACCAAAAAATTTGCAAATTGTCCATAATACATTGACGATTATTTTGAGAGATAAATCTTAATTTTTTTTACTTTTTACGATCTCTAGCGATGTAATAAAGTCAATGAAGCAAAAAAGAGGTTCAATTGAATCAAAAATGACTATTTTTTCCAAACTACTTGAACGAATACAAGCTCAAGTCATTCAAATCATCAAATTCCGAAGTCATGATCGATGAGGATCATTCTCAATCACAGTCCCGTTTTTCACAATTTCAAAATTCAGTTAATTACTTTGACGTGAATCAAAAAGCATTTGAAAATATTGTCGATGTCTTTTGAACGCAGCTGGTTCTCTATTACGTTCCATTCGACATCCGCTAAAGCGCAGAGTATTTTGGTGAAACACAACAAAGAGAACACTACCTTTGATTTGAATAATGACGTTAGTAGAAAGTTTAATCAGGAAAGCGTCAAACTTCTGCCCATTGAGGTTCCGAAGTTCCGTGGCGACAACGGCTTGAGTTCCGAAAAACGTTTGAGTCGTTGATTAATAAAAATAGTGATCTGAATGATATTCAACGGCACCACCATTTGAAAACTTCACTTTTGAACATCGCGACCGCTGTGATAGCTTCTTTAGGGTTCTCTGCGGAGAATTATCTCATTGCTTGGGATCTTTTGTGCAACAGATTCAACAACAATCGACTTCACGTCAAAGCCATTTTCAATATAGATTTTCTCTCTGAACAGTCCTCGAGATCATCGCGTAATATTATTGACACTGTCAAAACACTTGAAAGCTTTGAAACAGCTCAAACGACCTACTGAGTCGTGGGACACATTAGTTAGGTATATACATAATTACGGAAAAACTGGGTAGATTTTTAGCTCGCGACTGGGAAGAGTACATTGCTACCAATGACTCTCGGACTCTTGATGATCATAGATCATTTTACCAAGCAGAGACAGATCTTTTAAAGACCTTGGAGGTGAAATCTTCAGATATGCGTTCAAACAGAATTCCACGCGAAAACAATGAATCGAGAATTTTTCTAGTGTCTGATGATACACGAAAGGATTATGCACGAAATTTTGATCGTCAAGCATATACACACCCATTTTGTTCATTGTGTAAACGAAATACACATTTTATTCTAAACTGTAGCGAATTTCTCAGTCTCCCGGTTGAAGATAAAATGAAGCGAATAGAAAGTTTGATACTTTGTCTAAACTGCTTGAGATCAGGTCATAATATTCAGAAATGCAGATTTTCAAATTGTAGGAAATGTAACGGGCGCCACAACAACCTCGTATATAATATTTCACAATCAAATGCGGGCAATACGAATCTAATTTCTAATTCTAGAAATGAAGTTGAAAATTCTAATGCGATAACACTGAATTTATACGAAGAAAATACAGGTGTTTTATTACCCAAAGCACTTATAAAAATATTCGACGCGAACAAGCAGGTCCACACAGTACGCGCTATAATGGACTCCGCATCACAGAATAGTTTCATCACATAAGGACTGTGTCATATTCTGAAACTTTCCACTGAAGATATTTTCATGCAAGCTTCTGGAATGAAGAACGGATTTTCTAAAATAAAACAAAAATGCGATATAAACTTTGAATCGTTTCATAGTGCTTTCCAGAAAATTCTACCCTGTTTGATAATTGAAAATATATCCGGTATTCTTCCAAACTATCCCGTCGAACGAAAAGCTTTGAAAATTCCGGCAAATGTTACGCTAGCAGACGCTTCCTTTGATAGACCAGGTCCAATTGATACATTAATAGGCCCTAATATTTTCTGGGAGCTGATTTCAAACGACCAAATCAAACTAGGAGCTAATCGTCCGGTTCTGCAGAAAACAGTGCTCGGCTGGATAGTCTCAGGTCCTTTGGGGAGATTAGAAAATAACAGCCTTCATTGTCATTTTGATAGAAATCTTGACATACAATGTTACAAATGATTGGAACAACTTGCTCAATTCTGGGAAGTGGAGGAGTGCTGTGATATCCGCCTGTACTTCAAAGAAGAAAAAGCATGCCAACAACATTTTGTCAAAAATACTAAACGCGATGAGAATGGTCGATTTATTGTATCGATCCCATCCAAAAAGACACCTGAACAATTAGGTGAATCGAAACTACAAGCCGAAAAAAGGTTCTTATCTTTAGAAAGAAAATAACTGCGAAAAGTGATTTTTTGAAACGATTATACGAAGTTCATGTCCTCGGGCATATGCGAAGAGTGGATGAGGATAACAACGCAGCAAGCAAGAACCATCACATGCCACATCATGGTGTGGTCAAAGAGTCAAGTACAAAAACACGGCTACGAGTCGTTATTGATTGTGGTGCTCCCACTACTACAGGTATTTCACTGAATGAAATACAAATGATTGGACCTACAATACAAAATAATATTATTTCTATTCTACCTCGATTTAGAATACATTCTTTCTTGATAACGGCTTATATCGAAAATATGTATCGCCAGGTTCTCATCAAATCTGAACAATGTGCTTTCCAGAGGATACTTTGGCGAGAAGAACCTTCTGAACCACTCAAAACTTACGAACTCCAAACAGTCACTCACGGAACAAGCAGAGCTGCATTATTGGATATCCAAAGTTCATTCCAGTTGGGTTCAGATTGTCAAAATTTGTACCCAGTTGTATACAATGTCATACTAAATAGTTTTTACGTTGACGACGTTCTTCTTGGGGGATCTTCCATTGACGAAGTTTCCATCCTGGGTTCAAATCTATCAAAAATTCTTAGTTCGGGAGGATTTAAATTGTGAAAATGGCATTCAAATCGCAACAAAATTGTCCAGAATATAACATCTGAAGACATTGAGGAAAGTGATATCGTAGAACTGGGTACAAACGATACTACAAACACGCTGGAATCAGCTTGGTCTAATTGTGAGGATATACTTACGTATAATATCAATGGTAATCCGAAGGATGGTAGAGTAGCGAAGCAAACCATACATTCATGCATTAGTCGGGTTTTTGTTTTTCTGGGTTTCCTGAGTTCATGCATAATTTTAATAAAAATTCTTTTACAAAAGCTGTGGCTAGAGAAGTTATCTTGGGATGGGTCAGTTCCTATGACTATTCACACTGTCTGGATGAAATTTAAAAATGAAATCCATAAACTAAATATTGTAAAGTTCCGCGTCATTCCATATGTGATGACCCCAAATTCATAGAGATGCACTTTTTTTCAGATGCGAGTGCCTCTGCGTATGGTTATTGTATCTTTATGCGTTCCATGGATGCCAGTGGTGAGATACATATGCACCACATGTGCTCAAAAACCAAGGTCGCTCCGTTAAAGATCATAACTATTCCGCTATTTGAATTATGTTGGGCTGTCCTATCTGCACGATTAGCAAGAAAGGTCGATCAGTCTCTGCCTATGAAACTCAATAAGGTAGTTTGTTGGACAGATTCTACGATTGTCCTTGGTTGGCTCAAAATGTATCCAAGTTCCTTAAAAACTTCATACCAATGGCGGCATATTTCGACTAAAGAGAACCCATCGGAGATTTTATCACGTGGCATGTCCCCACAGAAAACCCCACAGATAAATTATAATCATCTTACTTTCATAGAGTTCACTAGATTTTCTCTTCTTGATCGGTTAAAATGTTGTGCGGCGTACGTCTTAAGATTTCTTCACAACTGTTAAAATACAGATTCTAGACGTTCAGGTTCTCTTACTTCAACTGAAATCAACGATGCTTTCATAGTTCTGTTGAGACAATCTCAACTTGAATGTTATACGGAGGAATTTGATTTGCCTACTACAAATAAACCGATTGATCCTAAAAGTGCGCTATTTAGTCTTGACCCATTCATAGATAAATGCGGATTGTTGAAAGTCGGAGGCCGTTCAAAAAACTCAGAATTTCATGTTTACAAGAAGCATCCTGTTGTTATTACGGCAAAACATCATTTATGTAAACTCCTTTTCTGATTTGAACATTTGGAAATGATACATGCTGGCCCACATTCCTTGCTCAGTGATGTAAGAGAATCTTTATGACCAGTGGCTGGCAGAAATTTAGCTAAATTCACTGTTCGACAGTGTTAAACTTGTTAAAAATTCAATCCGAAGACTCTTGTACCAGTTATGGGTAATCTTCCGCAGAAGCGATTGGAACCGGGTTTTGCATTTCAAACATGCGGGGTCGATTAATCAAGGATCGAAAGGGTCGAGGATCCAAGACTAGTGAATACTATCTAGCATTGTTCATTTGATTCTTGGTGAAGGCGGTGCATCTAGAGCTTGTCACGGACTTATAACTAACACCTTGATCCTAGCTCTAAAGCGTTTTATAAACAGACGTGGAAAGCCTGCGCGAATTTACTCAGATAATGATACCAGTTTGTCGGTGCGAACACTGAACTTTGATAACTTGGCACTTTTCTGAAGGAACAAGAAAATAAAAAGACTGAGTCATGCAATGATGAAGATATTGATCGGCGATTCATAACAGTCAACTCCTCACACTTCGGCGGTCTTTGGGAGGCAGGCGTTAAGTCCTGTAAATATCATTTGAAGCGAATTCTTGGTATGAACCCCCTCACTTTTGAGAAAATGTATACGGTCTGTAATGGCAATATTTTTCACAAGCAAAAAGAGAAGCGGGGTTATGTTACCAAAAACAAAATGTTTGAAGAAATGGGGCGATTTGAGCACTTAATTATTTCTGTTAGAAAAGTGTGTGGAGTGTTCAGGTGTCGTTGATTAGTGCTAGTGATTGGAAATTGAATCAGGCTTGCTAGCTATTCTCAGACAAGAGTGGTCTGGGTAAATACTCGATTTTCTAAAGACGCCACCCGTTTTATGGTCTTTAGCCTGTGTTCCAATGTATGCGCTCACTCAAAAGGCGAAATCAAAGATACTAGACCAAATTCAACTGTACATCAAAATGTTTATTCACAAAATTATTAACGCCCGAGCCGTTGGGTTATCTGAAAAACTCTTATGAAAAGCAACTCAATCAGTTTAAGTAATAAAAATCAAATATTCTAGTCAAAAAATACCTCTTATGCTACAGTTATCCGTGATTCAAATTATTATATATTTATGTAACGTAACAGGAAATGTACTTCATAATTGTATATCATTTGACATTTTGATATGATATTTTGTGAAGCGGTGTGAAGTCACATAGCAGCAATGATTGATTGTTTATGTTTTCAACTTGGGTGAATATCAGTCTACAGTCCGCATGCTCAACTATTGCTGATTACTTTTATCGGTGAAACGTTATTAAAGGAATAGCATTTCAATTATTTTAAAACATAATGTTATTAAAAAAATAGCGTTCTTATTTATTTAGCTGAAGCGAATTTGTACCAGTAACTCAGTCATTATACGAAACTTTGTTGTAATTTTAAAACTGATTCGGTACCTACATGCGTAGTAGTTGAACTGAACTATTCATTTAACCTGTACTTAATTTGGACGTATTTTGAGATACTTTGCGAGTTGGCAAATTACAGTGCATATTATATAATTTGCTTGAATATACGCTTTTAATTGGGGAAATTACGTGTTTTGGGGGTGGGTGATCCCGATCTTTAGTATTGTCGGCGGTAAGTAAAACGGACTTTCACTCGACTTACTTCTGTTCTGATGAATTTTCTCTTTAATTGTTCGACTAAGCTTGGTTGAAATCAAGAAGACGTCGAAGGTTGGGATCTTTGACTATATACTTCTAGACCAGGCAACTCATTCATAAATCAAAGTTCGTTTTAACGCCAGCCGTGCAATGGAAAAGACAAAGAAAAATAAGGATTCTTGGGCTATTTTTGGCAACACCGTACTCGCACTTTTCACCAAAAACTACCTTCATGTTGTTGGCAACTATGCACTAAAAACCACAAGCTCCGCCTCCTTTAGACCTGTTAATCAGTGCGCCAAACTTCGTTTTTCTCGGGTTCTGTCGTTAAAGCTAGGTTGCCGTGTTTAGAAGATGATTAATCCTCGAAAATCATAGAATATTTAAAAACTTTGATAAATTATCATAATCATGGTTCTCTGAAATGGACAAACAAACAGAAATTCCTTCATTATTTAGAAAATGACAAATTGATTGCATCAATTGAGAAATTTGTCCATCGAATTTGTAACTCGAACTTATATAAGAAGCATAATATGAAGAAGAAAACACAACTTGTGCAAATATTGATTTTCTCGTTAGCAATAACAGAATAAAAACTATGTTACTAGATTTTGATTTATCTAAATGCAACTGTCAATTTAATTTGTAGACACGTGTATAAGCCAATCCTGCAATTTGGCAACGCTCTCGTATTTTGAGAGTGCGAATCAAGCTAAGCTCCACGTACGTCGTTTGTTTATGGCCTCAAGGTCAAGCCCATCTCACGATCCGGTCAAGGGGTATAATGTCAATAGTTGAGATGCACCTGCTTGAATCTCTGGCGCACTCAAAATAAATTAACTCATCCAAAAACTTCAGAACTCTGAGTTCCGGATAAGCTTGGCAAACGTGGCTTCCAACGAGGTATTGTTCCAATGTTAGAGAAACAACGAGCATGAGCTGGACTTGCGCTTTATTTTGTGTCATTAGCATAATCAGAAGATTAGTATTTGGAATAAGTATATACCTAAGTAAGTATGTAAGTATTGTCTGGTCCACTTCTTTGAAAGACTTTTTTATTGAACCTTTCTTCTTCAATACACCACATGCGAACAAAAATCAACAGGTTGTTTATATATTCAGATTGGTTGATTGCAAAATCCCTCGTGCTTCAAAAATAGGGCGAATAATAATTCCAAAAACCAAAACTTGTTCCTTTTAAAAAACTGCACTGGGAACAGCCCATGCTGCCACGAAACTTTTCCCTCGCCTTCGTAATTGCGAATTTTTTCTTTCTGAACAACTCTAAGGCAATTTTTGTGTAAACAAGAAGTTTCTTTTTTCATAATTGTAGGTGATTTACGAAGCACTTAAAAACTTGAGAAACTTTATCACTATCACTTTGTTGTATGCCAACATTTTATGATTATCACTGAACTTTTTTTATAATCAGTTTTGATCCAAAAGATCTTAAATAAGACCTCTCTCCATCGTAATGATATCTACGTGCAATTCTATAAAAAAAAAGAAATATTTGTATAATATTTCTCGTCAATTTCTTGAAAAGGTGGATATTGTAGGCAACATAATAAACCCCAATTGTTTGATTCAAGTTCAGCATTCACCATTCGATACAAGATAATAATATATTGATATGTAAATGTTGGACAAATGGATCTAATTTGAAGACGATTTACATAACCACGCCGTTCTTAAGTTAGTTATGCAGTAGAAAGTTGAATCATTATATTGTTGTATCGGTTTTCTTGTCATAGTTGAAAGAGGTAAGACTATAAAATAAGTTTATACTTCTAAGATCGTTAGTGACTTTGGCTTGGATTTTACTAAAGATTGTTAATTTTGGACTTTATTGAATTTATTTATTCTTGATGATTAAAGCGACAAGATCTAGTATGTCTTTGAAACTTGAAATCAATGGCTGATCTCCATGCAAAGCATATTATGTGAATATTGAGAGTTTTTTCTGTCATTAGTTTTCTATGAGTCAACAAGTCTTGTCCGGAGCATTTCCAAATTTTTCGATGTTAGAGGCGAAGGAAAGTTCTTCTTATGCAAATGTTATATTTTGTGTTCCAATTTTACATAGCTTGCGTCAATAATGCAAAATCTTTACTAAAATAAATACAGAGTGATTGGAAAAATTCATTTTTTTCCGAATCACACCAGAGTTTTTGAACATTTTGTTACAAAATAATGTTTATGGGGGTTTTTGACTAAGCCAAATTCAAAAAAGTTATCTATTTAAAACTTTAAAAAATGCCCACAAACTTTTCCCCATTTTGGGGCCTTTTTTTCAATCATAGAAATCCATAGAAATGACATGCCAAACATTTTTTATGAAAAGTTGAGCTCTTCGAATACTATAATAACCAAACAAAAATTTTTTTTTAAATTGATCAATAGCTTTTGATTAAATACCGAATTGTCGGCAATCAAAATGAAACCCACTGTATATAAAAATGGAATTCTAGTTGATCTTTTGTAGAATTAGAAACATTTCAGAGATTTGAAAGCAAATTTTTTATAACAATAATTATTTCAAAATCTGACCAAAAAAAAACACATATTCACAGTATGAGGGTAGAAAAAAATGAGGACAAATTGAATGATTTGCAACGTTAAATTTTCATCCGCAATGTTGAGTTGTTGTTAAGTATACACTACCCAATCCACCACATAGAGATTTTCTCTGGAAGTCTGAATCATTAGGGAGAAATAATGTCAAAGGTAATGGCAAACCTTTTAGGCAGGGTAATAACGCACAGAATTATTAATCATTTTGGGGTGACCACGCAATAAAAACGAATATTCAGAATATTTTTGAGTATTTTAAAAAACTTTTTATGCTGATGACTTTGAAATATTTCATATAAATTTCAAGTCATTAGAAAATTCATTGCAAAGAGAAACTTTGGGCACTGGGACAATTTTCGTTATAGAATCCAAAGATATTTTCAAGAAAACATCCAAATACTGCTCTAGATATGTTCAGAAGAAGAACATAAGATTTTCAAGATAAAATGAATTATTCATTTGCTAAGGAATCAACATAATACTGTGAGTAATCACTTTGAATAAGAATCAAATATAAACCCGATAAATGGATCACAAAGAACTGGTAGTATGTCTATCTATTTGATTTAACCGTAACTGTTAATAAATTATGATTACGGACTTGAAAACAATCATATTTACACATATTATCTGAATAACCACATTGTAAAATAACGCATGAGCGAGACTTTTCAATTATGTTCTATGTAGAACAGAAACTAGGAATTATGAATATCCGACAACGTACAATCAATGTTTTTGCCACACGAATATCACCATAAAAAGGAGAATTTATGTCCAAACTGTTTTATTTGTTCATAACGAGGTATTTCGAATAAAATGCCCAAATTGAAAGCTTTTGATTACAAGAGTAGATAATTTCATAATTCGGATTATTAATTTTATAAGTTTTTTTTATCGGCCATTCGTTAGTAAAGTATGATAATTTGGTAAAGTCTTGTATATGATTTCCTCCACTGCGATGAAACATTTTTCAACTTATAGAAGATTTCAAACATTTTGAGCGGAATTTTGGTCAATCTGTTCAAAAATTAGCTTAGCATCTATTATACCTCAGAATAAATATCTTACAAATCTACCCAAGAATTATGAAAATTTGTTTATAATCCAAAAGTTTGAAAAAATTAACAACATTTGCTAGTAGATGTGATTGTATACAAATACACGGATGAGAGATAACAAACGTAAACGTTATCCTGATTCATGAAGGACATTATCTCAAGCTCATCCAAAAGAAAGCAGATCAACGCAGATGAAAGATTAGAACATACATTTTCACTTGAACGTTGAAGAATTATCCAACTTACGGTTGAGATATTAGCTTTTTCCAACTTTCACAATTGAATTTCGCGGTTTTATACCCTCGCAATTAGGCGGGAATGATTTCCATTGTGTTGTAGAATCAATGTCTGTTTGAATCCAGAACATCTTCATTCTTCATTACAAATCAATGATAATTGGTGGATTCACAGTTGCTACTTGCAAAAAGTCGAACAATGAAGTGTTGAACGAGCCATATTCACTTGATCAAAAAGATCATCCAACAAACAAAAAGTTTCTCGATCAACAACACCTTACACTAAACTTTGTTGAAAGCTGTGACTTGGATTCGTTCATGATCTCTTATACTAACAAGTTGTCATGAGCTGAATTGAAGAAAGCATGAGTAATTTACCACTTGTTTACAAATCGACAATCGTATATTCACCAATTGTGACAAACTTTAGTAAAAAAAAAACTTCTGTGATCCTCACATACAATTTATCGAATTTTTTTAAAAGGTTGCCATTTTTTGAATAATTTTTTTTTTAAATGTTGCATTGAATAGATTGATTCTGGAACAGAGATCTAGACACAAATTAAACGTTGTTGACTCCAGTGTCGTGCAGTAAAATTTCTCAAGCACTTCTGACCAAACTAGAAAAAATAACTTTCGTTGTCACGCCAGTGAAAAACACCCCCAGAAAAAAGAGTTGCGACTTCGATTTGCCCATCAGGCTGATAGTTTGCATGTTCAATCAAAGATTTTGATTTACATCACATCATCTTGAAGAAGCAGATTTTTACTGCACGCCAATGAAGTCAATGGCGTTCAATGTGTGCCTAGATCATTCTGGTCCAAAATCAATCCACTCGATGCAACAGTGTGAGGAAAAATGGCGATTCTCAAGAGAATCCCTGAAAAAGACTTTTTTCGAGGAATAAATGACAGACTTTTTTAAAAATTCGATTGATTCATTGATAGGCTTTTAAAAATTGGGTTTTTTTGTTTCAAATTGGTTCAAAGATTCAAAATATGAAAAGAAAAATTTTCAAGATCAAGAATTGTGAATCGAACATATCAGTTGATTTTGCCAAAAAAACATGGCCTCATTCGTTAATCCTTTATAGGTGGACAACTTGAAAAATTCCACCGCTTTAATCATGCACGTGTTATCGAAGAATTAGTAGGAGACCTCCCAAAGACCACAACACGATATCTCTTTCCGTTTCGAAAATATCGAAATTTAATTTTGGATAAAAATGTCCATGTCGCAAAGCGAAAGTTGCTTTGCAGCTCTTCATTTGCGTTCTTAGTCCATCGTCTTCTCGCGGCCACAGTTTTCATTACTCACTCTCTTACTCCCTGCCATTATGTTAAGATATAGGTACAGGAGTCGATCCATTTCAAACACAATCAAGAGACGCATTTGGACTTTGCCGAGTCCACTTGCTGACTTGTTGACGTATGGCAGGTACTTGAGTTGCTCCAGCAGACGCATTCAAAATTCACAAAATGTATTTGTTGAGGAAATCGATTCATCAATTATTTCAATGCATATCTTCTTTTTTGAGTGTTTTTTTCATAGTAACTTTCGCCTTATCTCTTTTCCAAAGATAAAATGCTATTATCAAATCTTCTCTTGAAAGCCTGTTACACATATACCCATAAACACAGACAGTAGAGCCAATGCTACAATAGGAAATAACGATAGATGATTATTAACAGATACTGCAAACGCAGCCAAACTTGAAGGCACCAGGGCCAGATAAAATCTATAATCATTTCAGGAAACATACTTTATTCACTACATGGAAAAATGGCACAAATAATCACCTTATCACCAACCCAACAGAGGTTCCAGCATCTTGGACACATGGCATATCATATCTTTTACCTGAAGACAAGAATATACGTGACCCACAGACATACTCATGAAATGCCTAAACACCATATTTATATAAAAATATCACAAAAACAAAACCTTAAAAAGTGACAAAACATATCACAGGGGAAAAAATCGAAAATGACGAACAGAAAGGATGTACAAAAGTGATAACAAGACAATCAGAACGAAGCAAATGGCAGCAATAAAGATGTTGGATGGATAGATTACCAGTTCTCAAACTATCAAAAATAGGAAGACGAAATCAATACTCACCCTACCCCACTAATAACATCAAGATTCGAAGAGGTATATTCCAAGGAAACACAAATAGCCCAAAATGGTTATTCTCATGTTCCACTGGTTCCACTGGTTCTGACCATGGTGACCAGTATTTTTCGATCTCTGCCGGTATCGGCGCTTTTTTTTGTTTTCTACCTGGATTGTTCATTCCAAATTGTTGTAAATAGTATATTTTGTATCAAGGGTGGAAAGTAGATGATTTTGACGAGGGTATAAGTAGCAGCACGAGCGAAGCGAGGACAGATATTAGCCGAGCCAAAATCATCTTTCGTCCGTGGTGCAAACAATGCTTTTTGTGCAACCAGTTTGTAATCATTTGAAAAAGAATAATTATGAAAATCAAAAATAAATAGTCGATACACTGCACTACACTCTACACTGCTGACATCATGGTTACAATAGGTGTGTTCCCATATTCTTTTGTGGTGCGGATTCATTGTCATCGAGATTGTCACGTGATAAATTCCTTTTAGTATGCTAGACTGTCACGTGGTTATTAAATCCAGAGGCGTTGGGATCCAAGGAACCGTTGCTAAGTGAACTTTTAGGTACTTTTAGGCCCAGCTGCCAAAATTAGCGACTTTCCGCCTGCTTTGCATGCATTGAAAAGTGGACTTTACGTGTAGGTTGTACAAAAAAGGCTTTTCGTTTGATGTAAAGTTTATGTTGTCTAGTTTCCTATTGGGAGGAATAAAATGTCTCTTCAGTATCTCACTTGAGGCCTTTCGTTTTTGTGTCGGTGTATCTATCTGTTATTAATTTGTGCTGTTCTTGTACCTGAGCTCGTATTTATGTTGACATTTTTGTAAAGTCTATGATGTTTTTGTTTAGAGCATACTGATGGGTTTTACATTTGTGTAGGATCACTTTGAATTTCACTTATTTTGTACCGATCGTTTTTGCCATGGGGGCTTTTTGTTTGAATTGGTTTAACTTTTTTATCATTTGCTTTATTGTTGATGGTGGTTTCTAATGTCTGTGATTGTAATGGCCATGATATACGTTATGTCTATAAGGTCATCTCCTTTTTTTCATGACATCTATGTATTAATTGATGTGATAATCAAATGCTTGGACTTTGCTCTTTGTGTTCCCGTTATATTTTAACCTAGGTAGACGTTTCCTGTAGCAGGGACTACTTCCTTTGTATCGTATCATTTTTTTCTGTTGAATGTTTGTTCGCTTTTTGTTGGTGTCTCTTGGATTCCTTTTGTGTTTTTTTTTACAGCTGTATCTGTGTATGTTAGGTTCATGTGCGAATGAATTCTTGTCTTTTGGATCAAACGTGAACAGTTATTCATCGCTTACTTATTACCCAATTACAATAAAGCACAACAATGATGGGAAAAAAGATCGCCAAATTATTTATGTGCATGAACCCTTCGAATCTTCGCTACGAGGCCAGGATAAGACATCGACATTGGAAAATCCAGGGGAGTATATAGGCTTGATTACCTTTGCTTCTGGATCAGATACGTTGCTTGCAACTCATATGAATATAGTAAGAAGCACAATGGGAAGCAAATGAATTCGCGCACTTGGGTGAAATAAACCATCACATGTGATCTGCTAAATCATTGCACTGTCTCTAATCACGTGTAGTTTGTCTATTTAGAAGATTTTTGGATTTAAACCATAAATAACAAAAACTATCAAGTCACTGAAACATGAATTGTCTAGTTTCTGCGCTGGGGTTTGTTTAAGGTGATATATATTAATTCAGATATCTGATATAAAAAATATGCAATTGATGTATTTTTTATCACCTTGATTTTTTTTCCTACATAAATATCTTACATACTAGCCAATAATTCAATTGCCCTTCACTCTTCGCATCAATGGATAATATATTTGAGAAACCATGCATCTGGTTATGTCAAGATTATTTAAATTGGGTAAAATAATTGATCACAAAACCAAAAACCAACTTGTTGTCTACCAATGACTCAAAGACAAAAGTGATGTGTTTCTTTGACAAAGATTGGCATTTTACATGGGTTGTTCAACATTTTGTGTGGGAATTCAAATAATGCTTTTCCCTGTACGTTAGAAGCCATTCAAAACAAACAATTGTGTGCATTGTTGAAAATGCACAAGCAGGAAATATTGAAAAACTCAAATATGAAAATTTCGTTGCTTTGCATGGAAGCCGATGAAGCTACGGGAAGCTCTACATGAAGTTGATGTATGAGCCAGAGTCCGTGATGTGTAGTGTGACAAATAATAGTTTTTAAACCATTATCAGAAGGACACAATTCAAATTTTTGTTCAGTGTTGAGTGCATGAATTCAATTCAATTATTGAACAAAAAGGACGTTGCAATTGAGAAGATAACACATTTTTTGCCAATTTGCAGTCGTTTTTAAGCTTGTTTTTCCAAGTGGCAAAACGAACGGCAACCCTTGATCAAATAGAAAACAAAAAGGAAACTCACATGTATTTAGTAGAAGTTTTTAAATTGAAATGATTGAAAAACTAGACACAGCTTTGTAGCCAGAATGAAAGTGAGAACCGACGTACGATTTGGAATATTGCCATGTATCCTCAAATCATCAGAAAGTGATTTACAAATCACACTCACATTATAAATTCCTGTATTCCAGCAGAGAGCTTGTTTCCAATCCGAATCGGGCCGCAACAAGACCAACAAATAGTTCTCCGTTTCCGATATCATGTTTTGAGAATACAAACAGTCCCTTGGCTAGGTAAAGTGATTCTAATAATAGTTCACTTGAACACCAGAATGCGATTCAAACTTTGTTTGTTGAATCGTTTCTAGTTCGAGAATCATGTAAAGCTTATTTTTGGACAAGTTGAATTACCTTGTAATGCTAAAAAATTCCTTCGATGAATATAAAGCTTTGTTTGATACCTATAGGTTTTTATTGAAATTTGAGGTTATATTGCAGGTTCACTGGCAACTTTGCTGGTAATTATTTGCCTCATAGATACAGAGTTGCCCATTACTGCGAGGAAAATCATCTTCTTCCTTGTCAATAGAGATAAAGACAGATTTTAATGACAAAAATTAATACAGAGTCCTTACCAGCTCACAATTCAAAAATATTATTGTATACTGGGTGTGTCATTGATATAGGGTCGAGATGTAGTCGTTGCTCGTTCCTCGGAAATGAAGGACTCGATACCAGGAAGTGAGAGGCCCTTGAACGGAAGCTCCGACTCTGGAGCATTGCACTTCTCTCACACTAAACCCTGCTCGTGGTTGCCCTGCTAAAACTGGATCTAACGGATCTAAACCGGAAGGTCGATGAATATTCCGTATACTGGAGTGCACGAAAAGCCCCATGATGTAGTGGTGGCGCTGGGGACTCAAACGACCACTCACGTGTTTGTGCCGTGCGTGGAGACCCGTGAGTGAGATGTAGGGATCCTGGTGGATGAGTCATCCTGGAGGGACAACACGCCATTTGGCCCTGATTTCCATGTTAACAGGAGGTTCTGACCCAATTCAATCAATTGGCTGCGTTACTCCGTTAGAGGCACGACAAGGTGAGCCTTCTGGAGGAATGGGGTGCGTAGGGAAGTGAGGTTTCGTCATCAACTCATTACAGAGGCTGGGAATGGAGCCCCATGGAACTCATGCACAACCTTCTCTGGATGGCTATACTGAACCGGAAGCACTGGCGTATTTAACATCCCGTTTGAGGTTTCGAGAAGGTGAGGAGCTGGTTGAGCGAAACTCCTACCCATAATATGGATATCAAAAAAGGGAATGTAGCAGACAAACTGCAAGACGAAGGGTAGCAGGTAACACCTACCCCAATAGAACAACAGCAGTCAGTTTGCAAACGGCTACATGCCGGCTGCCCTGATAGACCAGAATAGCACCACATCAGCGAACCTGCACAGAAACGGTGTCGGAAAGCTCACGAAGCTGTGAAGGCTGCCACCGAGTCGAGTGTGCCGACTTCCAGCTTGGGGGCGACCCCACAGACCGTCGATACGAAGTCGCACCCGGAGAGGCCTTTGGGGCTAACCCCGGAAGCCCTCCTAGCCCTCCTAGCCTCTCCTCGAATCACCCTCGCTAATAGTATTTTTGTTCCAATAGATATTCATCTGATATTTGAGAAACAGGAACTCACTAGGTTGATACAAGTAGGAACAGCAGTTCTTTTCAAGCCTCTCTTGGTTCCCTGTAATTGAATCCTCAAAAAAATCTTTTCCGCAAAAAAGGTATGAATTGTACATGTTTTCATTATTTAGGCTCTCACCCTCTGCCTAAGTAATCCAGTAGATATGCTCTGTAGTTTTGTGGCGCATTTATGATTTACCTGATTTTTTGGGTATGTCGCCACACCCTATCAAAAAACAATCAAACTAGTGTTAATAATCTGCTTCCGTCAACAGTGGAACCTAAAAAAGAAACAATTTATTCAAATTCAAAAACTATTCTTCGTTTTATTTTGTGATTTCGCAGTGAAAATTGCGTTTTTTGTGTTTTTGGCACAAAATCTGTATATTAACACTAGTTTGATTGTTTTTTGATAGGGTGTGGCGAAATACCCAAAAAATCAGGAAAATTAAGTAATCCAGGATCTGATTTAGGAAATCAATGCCTTCTCACTGCTCACTTTTAGTGCTTTCAGGCACGTTTCAGTACTTTTTAAGCTGGGTTTATACAACATTTACATAGTCATAATCATAATCATAGTCATAATCACAAAAGTTGAAGGCAGGTTTTCTTATGTACCCAATTATACAACATGTCGCAGTCGTAATCATAATCATAAGCATAACTACTGACCTTGAGAGTTGGTAATTTTCATCTTTTAAGACTAAAATTATGACGAGAATGGATCTGCGCAGGCGTAATAATGTTCGACAGTCATTTGTTTATCGATTTGTGGAGTGGAACGTGAGTGGGAACCTGGAATTTGTGGAAAGTGAATATGGTGTTGTTGACAAGCGTTTGTCTGTGTATTTCAATTTTCACTATTTTTGAGTTGATTTTGTGGCGTATTTGGAATCATTGTAGTGACTCTTGTAACATTGAATCTTGTTTATGTATTGTGGTTGTGGATTGTGTTATCATGGGGAGTTTAGCTGAAGGAGAAGGATTCTTCATTGAAGCAGTGGAAAAATTTCCAGTAATCTGGGACGTGAAACATCAAAACCACAAAAACAAGCTAGTCATTGAAGCAGCTTGGTTGTCCATTGCCAGCATCGTTGATGAGACGGGTAGGTACCTTATACAATATGGTAAAACCTCGGCGTAGACCACCTGAATCTTTTTTGTAATACAATACAAAAAAGATTCAGTGCCGAATTGGGTTCCAAGTGTAAGTAGGTACCAACAGAATTTAAAAATGTAGCAACATTTGAAAAGATCTATGACAATTTGAATGTTTTAAATTCCTGTTGAGAAATGTCAAGACATTTGGAAAAGTATCCGCCTCAAATATATAAGGGAGCGAAAAAACTTGAAGGAGATGCCCTCCGGATCCGCAGCGTACGCTGGGAATTGGGGGCTATTTGAAAAAATGGGGTTCTTAGCGCCAAATATACAAATTAGAAAGTGAGTAGACTTTTGATTTGACCTGAACCATGTCTTTAACATTTAAATTTCAGAACAAAGGGGAACATTATAGGACTAAAGAGGAAAGCCGAGGACTCGGCAGGTCCTTCAAGAGTGTGGAGAAAGGTCGAGGAGGACTCCATTTTTAGACCAACCAGCTTTGGGGGCCACAGCAGATCTGAATCCTCGGAAATTACGACGGAAGAATCAACCGATTTTCCAGATCTTGATGACCATGACCCAACATCGGAAAGACCGAGGGAAACACCAACTCCAACGAGTGAACCAGTGTCTGAAACGCCAAGTTCCATGCGGCAAAAAAGGAATGCCGAAAAAAAAAATACAAAATCAGGGCATCTTGCTAAATTAACAGACACTGTAGCAGACATAGGACAGTCCATCGGGCAGTTCATGAGACAAACTATGCAAGAGTCTACAGTAACTGAAACAGAGGGTGAAGAGGATTATTTCTTCGCCTTAAGGCTGGCTGGGTCACTCAGTGAAATAACCGATAAGAAGAAAAAAATGTTTTTGAAAGCAAAAATTTTAACAATGGTTGCAGAGACTGCCTATGAAAGCTCCTTTGAATAAATATTCCGTATATAACTGCCTTTTATTTGTTTTACTTGGACCCTACTTTTGAGTCTTGATTTATTTGCCAAACCAAAGTTAAAAATATTTGTTTCCAACTTGATCATTGCTTATGAACATTTTTTTCAAAAGCTATTTTACACTGGGTGTATTTCAGAATTGAATGCCTTTAAGGGTTTGAAACCCTGATTGATTTTATGAAAAAAAAAATATATTAATGTAGGTCAGCAATCGCTTGATTTTTGAAAGGTTGTTAAAAAAAATGTTTTTTGCTGATTTTTTATCAAAAATAGATGTAATCCACAATTAATTTGAAAAATAAATATTAACTTTGAATATACAGGGTGTTTCAGAATAACATGCTAATAATAAAGGGGGGGCTCATTTTAAGAAAAAAAATTCATATGAACGTATGTCCTAAACGCCTTAACTTTTTTCCCAAAATATATGCAAACCAAAACCCGCATGGACGGCACTGGTCAGAATAATTAAATTGTTGGTGCATCAAAGAATGAGTATTAATGCCTGAAATACATGACTAAAATTTCATAAAGATATCCACAGTAATGACAAAGTTATTGTAAAAAAAGTATCTATTTCTTAAAACTTTGACACCCTGTATCTCAAAAGTTAAGGCGTTTAGGACATACGTTCATATGAATTTTTTTTCTTAAAATGAGCCCAAGAATCACCCCCTTTATTATTAGCATGTTATTCTGAAACACCCTGTATACAGAATGTCTTTTGTTTTGCATGTTCTAGAATATAAAATGCAATCATCAGATATCAAATTTCTCTCGTGCACGAATTTTCTCAATAAAGATTAATTGCCCATTTATTTTTGGCAGTTTCTATCGAAAATTATTACTAAAAAAAATTCATTATAACAAAAAACAACTGTCATTTAAAATGAAAAATTCAGTATTTTTCGATAAACCTCTTGCGACTGAAAATTTTTGATATGTAATGTTGGATTTTAGAATACACAGAACATTTTACGAGTAATAACATTTTTCTTTAAATTAATATGTACCTACTAAAAAAGTTCAGCATAATAATATGGTAATATGGTTTCGGTTACATACTGTATCGAAAATATAGCTGTTTCGGAATGCGGACCCACATTAATTTGAGATATTAAACATGTAAAACTGCGGTAAAACATTCGCAGGCCCAAAATGTTGTATAGATATGTGAATCCAGTAAATGAAATGAAGGATAAACAAGTATAAAAGGATCGCAAGTCAATTTAGAAAAGATTAAGGGCTAGTATAGAATATAAAATAGAATGAATAGACCAGTACGACTACCTCGACGACTACTTTACTTGTATTTATAAACAAAACATTGACAAAAACACCTAGTATATTTCACATAGACAAATAACTTCATATTATATTGCACATATGTACATACTTTATATAATTGCATATAAGTATATACTTAATATTATTATACAAGACACATATTATCATATTTATAAATAGAGCAGAAGGGTAGTCTTCACTGACTAGTTAAAGAGCAAAGACTTCTTAATCGGAGAAATCTTGGGGATGCAGTCAAAGGAGGCCTTTGGTTTGGTTAGTTAGAAAAAAAAAACCTTTTTTGTTTGTCGAGCTTTTGAAAATCGTTAATTTCCTTCATCAGAACATCAAGACGAGTTTATAACAAGAAGAAGCTCATGAATAACATAGAATACTATTCAGAAAATTCTTTATTATTCACAATGTGACTGTATATGAAAAACAGGATTCGTTAACTTATTTATACAGGGTGTCCGGGAAAATGTGGGAGATCTCTTGGATTCTGATAGAATATTAAAAAATAAGATGACAAGTTCCCATGAATTTTTTTCCTAGCGGCCCTCCCTACGGAGATACGGCCCCCTACCTTTGGCTGAATCTCCAAGATTTCTCGGATTAAGGAGTCTTTGCTCTATATCTCTCAATTTATTTAAACAGTCGGCAAACCTCCTAGGTTTACAATATTCTTTTGCCAGGGTATCCATCCCTCTTCAGACATAAAAAAATCTGCCAATTTATCTCGATCATCCTTTGCTTTGTTAGTAGAATTATTGGCACCTATTCTATTTACGTATCTTAGATTGTTGCCCTCAAGCCTCCATAACCCTTTTTGTAGTGTTCCATTCGAAGCGTAATGATCTGCATATCCTGTAGGACAATATTTACTGTCTTCTGGCAAAAGATCTTGTTTGCTATTTTGTATGTAATTGTGCAACACAATTGTAGCCTGTACAACCAATTCGGCTACTTCAACACTGGTATTTATTGGCCGCTTCAATATTCTCCACCTTTGGCTGAAAATGCCGAGGGCATTTTCAATACATCTTCTAGCTCTGCTCATCCTGTAATTGAATATGTTCTTTTTTTCTCCGAGATAATTTCCTGGGTAGGGCCTAATTATGTTTTCATGCAGAGGAAATGATGCATCGGCTACCAAGAAGTGGGGCAATTTGATGTTGGTTTTTGGTAAGTATTTTGGAGGAGGAATCTCCAACTCAGCCCTCAATAGAGCCGAGCCAAAACCACTAGCTTTGAAAACCGCAGAATCATGGTTACAGCCCTCTGCGCCAATGTCAACCATATTTAACCTATAATATGCATCGCATGTTGCCATAAGCACAATACTGAAATCTTTTTTATAATTGAAATATGCACTTCCTGAATGCTTTGGGGCAATTATGTTAATATGTTTTCCATCAAGTGCTCCAATGCAGTTGGGTAGATTCCACTTGTTGAAAAATCCTTTTTCAATATCTTTAAACATTTTCCTCGAAGGAACCGGCAATTCTGTAGGTTGCAGTTTGTCCCATAAAACACTACACGTTTCCTCAATTATCACATGGGCGGTTGCTTTGCTTATCCTATACCCCCAGGCCATTTCTTGCATAGAGCATCCCTCTGCCAGATAGCTGAATACGAAGTTTAATAAATATCATTAATTTGAAGTTTTAAAACTTACTGTAAAGTTATCATGAGTCTTTCAGCTGGACTGATATGTTCCTTTTTGGAATTTTTCTGAATCTCAGGCGTAACCAATTGCAGGAGGTATCCAAACTGACTCTGAGTCATTCGAGTATATTTGAAGAACTGATCGCTATCTTGTTGCCACATATCTTTTATAAGGGTAGCAAATAGCCCTTCTTTCAATCTTTTTTTATTAATGGGGCGCGTTTTCCACCTCCGTTGTCGTCTTCCAAAATGGTCAACGACCACGGCCGACACTGCAGCAAAACTTAAAAATAAATAGGCCAAGCCTTTTATTTTCACTTTTTCCTTGCGAACGATCTTCATATTTATCAAAACTCGGTAATTTCAGGCACTTTTACACCAAAACCACAGAATTTGCGCCAAAACTATGAAGGTTAGAAAAACAAATCAATGTCAACATACCACTGATGTATTGCCAGTTTTGAAAGACAAATGACAGTAGTGAAAATGTCTTCAATTTTTATGCTTTGACTGTGATGTTGTATAAACCACCTTCTTATGCGTTATGATTATGATTATGATTAAGACTGTGCTTATGACTATGATTATGATTACGACTATGTAAAATGTTGTATAAACCCAGCTTTACAAACACAATGAGGATAACTAATAGTATTTTTTCAAAAATTATGAAATATGGCTGAGTGACACTGACAAACTCGAAAACTCAACTTGACATTCACGTGACAATCTCGTCATGAACGGCGACTTGAGCGCTGTATGGTGGATGGACAGGTCCCCAACATAATATTGCCATTGCTCATTTACGAAAAACCTCCATAGGAAATTCTTTATGCTGCACACTTCCAAGCTTTTCAGCTCCGAAATCACTGTCGTGCAGATCTTGGTGGGTGAGAGTGATGATCGAGTTGAAGTCACTCTGGCTTCAGCACTCGCTTCAGCATATCTCCCACATTATCCTGGAGAACCGGTCCCTTCAGTTGAGATTGTGAGAACTGTGAGCCACTGTGAGAAGGACAAGTCGGACCTCATCATTGGCTACGATGCTTATGCATACCATACAGTGTGACGAAACAAGGACTCCAATGAAAGTGATAAGTAACTACTTGAATTTTTACCAAAACAAATCTGAATATAGTGGATACAGGCTGAGAACCCACGTTTGTAACTTCTAGACACTAAACGATAATAGATCCGACTTTTGCATCTATAAACATCAGCGATAAGATAGGATAGCACGTCTACACCGACATATCCATGTCGGATCACAGACTGATAAACTTCGAACTGCTTATCAAACCATCAAATAGCAAACCGTTCAAAAACCCCCGTAAGACGAACATTACGATGAAAGCCCCCGCAAACTCTGACTTATATGGAGAAAGTGGAAGAGAGTCTAAACTTTCGTTACAAAAGTCTGACGAAAGCCTTCGAGCACATTGCTTGTCACCACTCATAAGGATAAAACCAACATTGCTGGATAGAACAGAGAGATGAAAAATCAAAGGAAAGATACTAAGAAAGCTTTCTCCTTGGCAAAAACAACCCACATATGGCAGGAATTTAAAAAGAGGCTGAAAATATTTGAGAAGAAACTCAGAGCAAAGAAAAGATTGGCATGGGAGAATCTCTGCAGCGAGATTTCTGGTACCTCATCAGTCTCGAAGCTCAAGAAGATCCTTTCGAAAAACCTCTTCATGCAGCCAAGCTGTTTTAGAAGTGACGTAACATATACCACCTTCCTGAAGACACGGCGAAACTATTACTGAAAACTCACAATTGTTAACACCACAGACGGCCATGCATGAACAGACAATCAACCGTACTTCATCAGAGTAGACGGAAAAACTATCGACACAGTGCATGGTGACAAAAGGAAAAATAGCTTGATCAATAAAGTCCTTCAAACTATTCCAGTCCGCAGGAACCGACGTGATGGCGTGTTCCCGGCAATGCTTCAATTGGATCTGGAGATTATTATCGGACACCTGGAACTTTTGTTCAAGGCCTGTCCAGCCCTAAGCTATATTCACTCAAGAGCGGAGAGTCGCGTTCATCCTCAAACCTGGCAAGGACGACTACACTCATGGAAATTCCTACAGAACTTTCAGTTCGACTTTATTTTTGATGTTGATTTTGGAAAGGCTCTGTGACAGACAGATCAGGGACGTTAACCTGCCTCTGTGGGAAATTCACCCTAATCAACATGCGTATTGACCTGGAAAATCAACAAAACTGCTCTACACTGTGTAGTTCAAAGCAGCAAATAGTAGAGGTTCTCTAGGAAGAGATGAGACACACGACGGTTCGGGCACTCGAGTATCGCTATACACTGTCCCAAGGCCGCGCGGAGCAACCTTGGAAAACTGACAGGAATGCTTACGGCACCTTGTGAGCTGAATAAGTGATGTGTTGCCAGATACGACTTGTGGAGGGTGCCACGAGGACGACGAGAGTTATAAGCATATCCTTTGCCCCCGCCCAGCTCTCGTGAGTATTAGAGAATCCATTATGGGGAAAGTGGCCAGTACGGGGATTGCTTGGCCGCCACAATCTTGAACTATATGAGCGTTGTCGGCTGGCTCGACGGGTAAACCCCGAAGAATGTTACAATGGGCCCACTCGAGTAACCTGAGTAAAAGGATGACGGATGCTACTTCTCCATATCTCTATTTATCTCTATGGAAAAGCTAGATTACCATGAACAATTCATCAGTGACGATAGATTCAAAAATATCTGACACTGCGCTTATTCTTGAATTTTGAGACGTTCTTTCGAGAGAAGGGATCAATGCACGATATCAAAATACAATTTTGATCGGTCTGCGACCAATTGCTCAAATCCTTGCTCGATCCCCGCTCAAGAATTAGGCTCCTGAGACACACCTATCCCCCGCTTCAAAAACTTGAATCAAAGAAGGCTCCTTCCATACAGTAGGAAACTTTCCATTGTTGGAGTATTCCAGAAAATTGCAGAAAGTGGTGGAACTAAACTGGGAAAATTTTCAGAAGTACAGATGTGCATGGATTTGAGTTCCTCTGATAATTATTTTCCATCAATCGTGGCAAACGTCCATATTGTCATGAATCTTCAAAGTTTTTGAAACAGGCAAAACTTGAGTGACTACATTGGCGCAGACATGATAAGTTGTAACTTGATGCAGGTTACTTTATTCTTAGTGCCTTCAATGTGTCCTCACGAAAACAACATTTATTTGGAAATTGTCTTGACCCTGAAATTAATGAGGCGTCCACATCACGTGCAAGTCCGTAACAATTTCTCGCTGGGTCTTGAAAAGTCCACATGCAAGGCATCTCTATTTTACATCAGTCTATTACCGTTTCCTAGCTGGAATAATGAAATGCACCATTTCGTTGCAGGCAGCGGAATTGCCTCAACCGCTATGTCATATATTACGACTAGTTAATGGCTGATTTTTCAATTTGGAAAGTCATTTCTTGAGTCATGAAAATAAACTTGTTCGTAAATGTGGATTAATTAATTCATTATTTTACTCGACAATGTAACTGTTGGGTTCGAACCCTCGCAAGTGATGTGGTCAGGTTAGCTCTACAACAATACAATACAATATACCTTTGACACTTCACAACCTTTATTTCACATTTGGGTAGAGTGACTTTGATCTTCAATATGTCTGATTTTCGTGTTTGATGATTTTCGAGCTAGTTTTCCTCCTGCAATTAGTTTATGTTTCATATTCAACACATTACAAAGAGTTTCATGAAGATTTTTTTTTCGCTTTTCGTCAAGGTGAATTCATTTTATTTCTTTATTATCAAAGAATCACTTCTAAAAAGAGCATAATATTATGATGCTTCCAAAATATTTGTTTATTCTTGAATATTTGAATGATGATTTTACATTGATATTTTCATATTCCTGCTTTCATGGAAGCTGATGATAATCAATTTATTCATGAAAATGATGTGGTACTGTTTACGTAAGTCACAGAATGTAGGTATAAAAACAAAAATATCACTTTGGTACCCACAATTTTTTTTATAGGCGGATCACAATTTAAATTTCGTGCAGTGAGAATTCATTAGGTGAAGATGTAAAAACAGTTTTTTCATCAAGATTTTGTCAAGTTGAGATTTGAGTCTGCGTATAATCCCACATTTTTATTTGAACGAGATTAGTTGTTGTAGAACTTCAATATCCAGTATCCGGGTCCATCCAGGCATCGGTTCAGTCTCCAATAAGCTGGAACTAGTTTTTTGCTTGGTATTCTGATTGTGAATATGTCCATGCATTGCTAGTGGGGAAAGGTTTCCTCCGGCATAAACACAGCATATAAACTGACACGAAGCCGTCAGTACACCAAGCTGAATAAATGCTTTATGGCAGTCGGTCATCTTTGCAAGGTATCTCCAAAATCATTTTTATCGCCCTAAGTTGAAGCCCGAAGATCCTTCACATGTGTGGGGTAAAGGATCTTGGAGGTTTTTTGACAGAAAGACATTTTTATTGAGCTTTGCACACAGTCTGTTCCTACACCGTGAACCGTCAACCAACTGTACACGCAGAAACACCACGTCACCATCACTCCACGTGTGTCTTAACATTGTTGAGAGTGGAAACCTGCCAAATTTATTCTTCGTCTAGCAAAGGCTTATTCCGTCCTGCAGAAGAACCAAGGTGGTCTCACCTATGAAGCCCTGTAAAACACCAATGTTAGTCATACTCTCAAATGACATTTCGCAATCTCTCTTCATCACCTGAATCCAATTCTTGAGATATGATTCCAAAAGAGAAACACTTGTATAATTTTCAGAAGAGTGCGGCCCGGATGCGTGTTCAGCTGGAGCCGCTCTGTGAGGGCGCAGGAACAACTTTTTGTTGGACTGAACTACTGTTCTTGCGCTGAGCATCAACGAGTACAATTTTTGTATGTGTTCTCAGTCAAGTCTTGATGAAATTTCATCAGACGATGAAGAATCAACCTAGACTGCACTGAAAGTGGTTGAAAATTGAAGAGTGAGTTGCTAGAGTGGAGCATTTCTTGGAAGTTATCAATTCATAGTCTTACGAAGATGTATGTATCTGTTGTTTTGTCCTTTGTTGTTCGTGGGTCATGGGTCACGGTTCTTGTCATGGATCAGTTGGGAAGTTGCGTTATGGATCATTGGGTTAGGTTGCTAAAGCTCAAAATGCAAATGAGTCCATAGCTCAGGCGAATGCAAGACAGAGAGAGCTATTCACTCTCGGGCGGTTCAACTTTGTTTTGGCTTGTTGAGAGATTTGCGATGATTTCGAGTCAGTGTCTGATCACGAAGCTTCTGAGATGAAAACACCCCTGATATTACTGGATGACATCAACCTTGGGTAAAATATCGATAATGAAATGGTTCTGAACTGTCCAAGATCAATAATTTTAATGTCATTGCAAGCTAGCATTAACCTTTGTCTCTTTTAGAAGTAAGGCGAAATATAAGATGCCATGCGCTAACAGGAAACACACATGAACAATATCATTACCGATAAGATACCAGGAACTTCAGGATTAAGCAACGCTTCAAAATGGAATTCAACTGCTAGATGAGCGTCACCACCACACATTTTTCTTAAAACTAGCGATTCTCGTGGTGATGACTTTCATCAGTGCTGATACTGAACTGCTTGATCATTGACGAATTCACCCACTGGACGATAAACATGAAAGTTCGGAATTTATTAAAGTTTGATAATTCAATCCATACATCATTTTTTTCATTTCTAAGATCATCCTTCATAATAGTGCAACCATTAAAATCATTTTCCGACCACAGACATGACCCATATTTTACTAAGCACCATAAATTGATTTATTTTGGCAGTTTGAACTGTCACACCGTCTTACGGGTAAGGTCGTTACCCACCTGAACTTCATGACGGATAATATATCATCCACCACTCGTTTTTATATATCAAGAAGCCACGTCTCGAAAGAATCCAGATTGAGCATATAATTTTTTGGTAATAAGGGTGGGAACGTCATCATTCTTTGAAGTTACCTTAAAGATTGATTTGGATTGGAAATTTGAATTCCAATGTTACCATAAGGAAGTTTGATTATAGCGGATACTGCTGAAGGAAATTGATTTGAAAAAAAAGATTAATCAGTGAGACGGACTTTGTCCATGTTGCGATGATGAACATCGATATTGTTGAAAATTAACAATCAGTGCATTTTACCACTACGAAACATTAATAATATTATTGATACTTCCAACCATTATTTCTTTAATTCATATCATTGGTTAACTGACCCATTCCCAAAGAACATGATTATGTATTTGAAGATTGGATCTAAATTGTTAATTCGAAACTCCTTTACATTGTATGGATTACATTTTACTACAAATTTGCATGAAATTGTGCCGTTCACTTGGAAATTATGTGTAATTGCAGAAAATTATGCAACTTTGTCAGACTTCTGATTATTACTTTTCCCCTTCAAGGTTAAACGTATCGAAGCATGACCAAAAATAGATCTTTGAACACAAAGAGGAAGAAATAGATATCTACTTTAGCCAAAATAGGGACAAAAGTCATTGCAAAATCAATCATGAATTATTTATTCGCATCCCTTCCACGAAAATGAAGTATTGGTTAGGTTGATAACACAATGTGACAATGATTGAACATTCACGTTAAGTTAACGTATACGTTGAGATTGTTCACTAATGCAAATGCGCCATTTGCTAACAGCGTCACCATGGTGAAATGGGCATGTTAAGTTAACGTAAACGTTCAATCATAGGACCCAATGTCTATAAAACAAGTATGGACGCTCAAATGAGCTGTTCCAAAATGATGTATTTGAAGGTTGACATTTTGTCAAATGTTCTGATTGGCTCTAAAACAATGGAGTTATGAGAATTAGATCATTTTATTGGTTAAAAACAATTGAGTAATGGAGAAAAAGTCACTGGTATGAGTAACGAGTAGCATTAACCAATAGAAGATGGATGAATAATACATCTGTTATCAAATAGTCACAGAAAAAAACCTTTTTTTCAAATCTTTGACGCCCTCTGTAGACTAAACGAGGCAATTTTGGATATAGGTGAGTCTGCCTAGATCGCCTTAGTTTTGGTTGAGGAATTTGTGGTTAAGTATTGTACAGGGTAATCAGTTATGGATAGCGAGCAGCCAAATGCCCGAAACTATTCATCGTAGAGGCTTGCGGCAAAACAAATTATCACTATGAAGATCAAGAGAAAAAACGGGAAAAAAGTTTTTGAAATGGTCGCTAGGCGACTCAACGACCAACACCAAGTAGAAAAATAGAATTTTCAAAAAATTTTGCCCAATGAAAATATATCGATGATATCATTTTCATATTGACTCACTATTCACCTACACTTTTTGTTCGAAACATATTTGCTTATTTGCTTTTGAATTTGTCACCCTCGCCGTCGTCTCTAGATGGCGATAACTGAATTGGAAGCATATTTTGGAGTTTTTCCCAAAAAAATCAAATGTTATGGAATATTCACTTTTATATATTCTGGAAAAGGATACATTTTTCTATTATTATTTTTTTTGCAAAAGAAAAATGTACCCCTTTCTAAAATAAATAAAAATGGATATACCATTAAATTTGATTTTTTTGGAAAAAACTCAAAAATATGCTTCCAATTCAGTTATCGCCATCTAGAGACGACGGCGAGGGTGACAAATTCAAAAGCAAATAAGCATTTTGTAGTGCAGATCATGTCCTTTCATATGAGCCCCGGTTAGTTAACACATTGCGTGCCACGTCAGTTTTATATGCCTAACACTAATGAGTTAAAACTTAAAGTTTAAAATCCCATAAGAAAATACATGCATCGTCAGTCGCCGATAACTGACGCGGCCTGGTATGAACAGTGCGTGTCAGGTATACAGGGTGGTGCAACCAAGATAAAAGTTGAGATAGGAAAGTGCAAACCATTTTCCTCTAACTTGAATAGTTTGAGTTTTATAGCATGTCAAAGTTGCAAAAATGCCATTTTTAAAACGCGATATCTCGATAACGGTGGAATTTAATGACATTAGTTGTATCACAATTTTTGATCAAAATTGAAGGAAGAATTGGAATATCAATTATTATACAGGGTGTTCCATTTAAAAAATTACAAGTTTGGTTTGCCATAGACTTTTTGGGACACCCTGTACTATGGCTATATTTTTAAAACATAGCCTTTTCGACTAACTATGATAAACAAAAAAAAAATTATCCAAATCTCTCACCATTTTCCCATTTTTCGGATTTTTAATATTTTCATTGTTTGCCGATGACACAATGATCTATATTATTGGAAAAGACATTCATCAAATGCAAGACATCATGAATAGTGAATTGGACAAATTATACAAATGGCTCTGTAATAAAAAAATCAAATGTAATGGTATATTCATTTTTATATATTTTAAAAAAGGATACATTTTCCTATTGAAAAAAAATAAAAAATCAAAAAAATAAATAAAAAAAAAGACAAAAAAAAATCATTAATTTTTTTGTTTTCTTTATAGGAAAATATATCCCATTTTAAAATATATAAAAATGAATATACCATTACATTTGATTTTTTTGGAAAAAACGCAAAAACATGCTACCATTTCAGTTAACGCCATCTAGCGGCCACGGCGAAGGTCAAAAATTCAAAACCAAAAAAGTGGTTTGGAGTGCAGATCATGCTTTTTCATATGATTCCAAGCTCGTTTAAATCGGTCAAGCGAATTGGGAGAAATCTCCGTTTGTTTAATAAAACAATTGAACTTCCCCCACCACTTTATTATGATAGATAGAAAAAAACGTTTTGGACAAAAAGAGTAGGTAAATAGTCAGTTAATCCGAAAATGAGCTCATCGATATATTTTCATTGGGAAAATTTCATAAAAATCATATTTTTCTACTTGGTGTTGGTTGTTACGCCCCCTAGCGACCAATTCAGAAACTTGAAAATATTTTCCAGGTTTTTCTCTTGGTCGTTTTGGTAATAAATTTTTTTGCCGCAAGCCCTTACGATGAATAGTTTACGAGAACTGGCACCCTGACTCTGAAAATGAATCACCCTGTACAAAAAATGTTGAAGATAATCTTGAATGCCAGATTTGCCGCTATACAATTTTCTGTTTGACAGGAATAATGTTACCACATTTTGCGATATAATTTTCTGTTTGATAGGAATAATTGTACCACATTATGCGATATAATTTTTGTTTGATGAAGAAAAACACAACATGAATTATTTTTAACTCATTTGACATACTTGCACCGGGACTTGAACAAATAATCTTGTTGTAACCTCACTTTTCACTAGACCCAAATGTGTTGAACACAGTTACCTCAGTTTGATTTAGCACACAATATCTGTTTAGTACGCAATCACCACATGTAGGGTATAGTTATTAACCCTAGGAACAAGGTTTTCAAGTACTTAACAGTTTTAACACGAGTGGAAGATGGCACTGGCAACTACAAATTTGTCTATTTCACTTTACATTTGTGTGCATTAGAAAATATATGTCTGAAATCATATGCTGGTGTGATTAACTAAGTTTTGCTGGAAAATGAACTTGCAACATTTGTGCGCTAGGCCATCAAAATGTCATATATAATTCGCTTGGAAAAAAATCACCTGAGCCCGTTGATTTTTATTTTTAGAAAGAGAGATTTTGAGCTTGAAGTCAACTTCGTCACATTCATCCCCTCTCAGAGATGAACACCAACCCCTAAATAAGAAATGGGAAGATTGGTCGAGAGTGATATCTTATTTTGAAGGCCCTTTGATCCTGGCTACACCTGCTGAGTTTCAAGCTTCTGCTGTCGGTCCTGATGATGCGAGTGTTTGTAAAACATTTTTTTTTCCAATTTTTTCTTCTTGATAAGTATTCACACGCAAAAGTAAACTTCTCCAAACTCAGAGGATATGATGAGAAACAGATTTTCAAAATGAACTTTTGCTTATTTTGAAGAGGGTGTACTCCACCATTAAAAAAAAAATGGGTGAAATAGATCCTTGTCAAAATCTTTGAGATCTTCTTTTCCTCAACCTATTTTTCTAGTTTGGAGGAGTTAACTCTTGCGAGTAATTATGAATGTGATAAAGTTTACTATAAGCTCAAAATCTTTTCCCCTCAAAATTAAAATCGAACCTTACTATACAGATACAACTTTGGTTAAATGGAGACAAAGTTGCGCAATAATTCCAATATCAAAAAATGCCGCTTCGAATATTGAAAAATTCCTAATACTTCCGGAGATATCCTACGATAACCAATTTTCTCGAATTCCTTTTTCTTTTTGTTTTGAATTCATTTCAAGAGATAATTGAGAACGAATAAAAACATTTTCATGGTCACTTTTTTTGCTTTTCAACATGGTCCAAATGGAAATCTGACGTTTCAAATTCTCGCAATCATCATCGACTTTTTTGTCTCAAATGAGAACCCAACTTTTTGCAGTTATCTTTAAATAAGTCTCCGCTCTTTGCAAATTAAAATGGTGACGCAACATCTTCACTTCTTTTTATTTTTTTTATGTTTTAGTTTTTTTTTCATTTTTTTTTTCCACTAGTCTAGTGAACAATTTATATTATTATTATTTGTATTGTGTGTAATGAACCATATCATTCTCATCCTTGATTGAACCATCATTAACAGTAATTTCTATTGAGTCTTCCAAATTTCATACGAAAAGACAAACGTGGACACGGAAATTTAATGAGAAATAAGAGAGTGAACAAAAAACAAAAATGATGATCCCTCAATTGAAATGCTGTGTTCATGACGTTACCGTATTATCATAGCGTGAGAAAGACAGGAACTTCTTATTTTTTCAATAGAGCTCTATGCTTTTGTAGTTGGATTTTAAAGGCAGTTCGTGTAGCACCCCGTGATATGCTAATGCTATTCTGAAGCGTAATCACTTAGTAAGCGAAACTAAAGTTATGGACAAATGAAATTACTTACCATACATAGGAGAGTGTTTCAATCACCTCCATGATGAAGGCAACGGTAATCTCAAACTTAGAATTATGTGATGAAGAAAAACACATCTATCAGGTTTGTTGTACCATGCTATTTGGTGTCGTTCCAGAAACATCATGTAACTGTTTGAATCTGTTCAAGGGAGGCATACGTTGAAACGGTTTTTGAACGCATCCGAGATTCGATCATCTTGAATCTTGAAGCTAACAATACTTTTTTATTTGCTTTTGTGATTGTTTCCGTTCCATGCTTTTATCGAAATATATCAGGACGAGGTGATAGTTGATTCTGTTGGAACGCCAACAAGGATCGTCCAGTTAACAGTTTGTTGGATTGCTTTTCTCTTTCTGCGTATGAACCGGACAAAACAATGTAAGGTTTTCGGGCGTGTGGAACAAACGGCATTATTATCACACGATACCAAAGCTGAAGGCGACTTTAGTCTAGAGCCCACTAATTCTGTCTCCAACACGAACTTTTTGAAAGGTGGATCGTGAAATAATGTGGCCAGTCTATTCGACTCTTTTCATTGAAGCTTACCTCACTGTACTCATTTTTTTGAGACTCTCTCAACATAACGCTCATTAAATACAACATCGTCATAACTGACAAATCGCCTTACACCTTAAAAACAGCGATTTATATTTTCAACTTATTTTTTTTGTGGAAATAAAATACTTCAGAGTAACTTATGTTTTGAATTAGATGGACTGATTATTGGTAAAAATAAGTGACGTATTTTGAAATAATTTGGAAGTTGTAAAACGATGTTAGAGCAATAATTAAACTTTTGGTCCTACTTGTGACGTTCTTGCAGTAAAATTGTTTTTAAAATATGGCATAAGTCAAAATAAGACCTTGATGATACAAATCAAAATAACATCATAATTTTTATTGTTTTTAATTATTAGTATGTTGAATAACTTTTGACCAAACTAACCAACTATGTACTGGAAAAATCAATGACGAAACATTAAGACAAATATTTCTGAGAACACTAAATCAAGTTTATTCTCTCTCAAAAAATATAAACAAACTCCTTAAATCTAAAACGAAACGATGGATTAGAAATTTTTGTAGAAGTTGGCATAGTATTTTGGAATGTGATTTTCACTAACCAAATCCATAAAATCACGTCTTTTTCGTTCTGCTAATCCTAGTTTAATCATAAATGCAGGCTTCAAACGTATTCTTGAATCGTTTCCCGATTATTTTATGTTTATTATTTTCGCTTCCTTAAAATGTAGACATTGTAAGAATCTTTGTAAAACACTGATGATGGAGATTCTTGCACAACTTTGATCATTTTGTCATAGTGAGGAGCCTAATGTCAGACGCGATTGGTTCCAAATCGTTAAAGTCCTCAAAGCATAGTTCATTTACAAAAAAAGGTGATCTTTGTTTTTTGCGGATCTAATAGCGCAAATTAAAGATTCAGGTGTATACGTGGGGACCCACGTATACACCTGAACCTTTTAGTTGACGCTTTACTTGTCGTTCGATGAGTGAATGAGCCGAGTCTCCTTCGTTTTGAGTGTGGCCCTTGATCATGAATTTATGAGTGATGGACTTTATTTCTAGACAGCGTGCAGCATACAGGTACAAAGCCAACATAATAATAATATGTTTATTTTTCTGTTGGCCTACACAGTTGTCAGAGTGAAATATAACTTCTCTATAAGCTGTGTTCGCTTTTTTCTTTAAGTATTCTAGTACACAGGTACCTAACTCGTCTAAACCTCGATGGCCGTTGGACTCGTCCCAAACGTAGCATCCACAGTCATTTGTTTGTGAGTCATAAATAGTAAAATTCAATACATTTAGCTTCGATTCATAAAAGTAGACAGACACATTTCCTTTGGGTATTTGCATAACTGCTTGGACGTCATATACAGCCACAATACCATTAATGTTTTTATTTTCTTTGTCGCGCTTTTTCTCTTCTCTTGACAATTTTTTTTCGGCAAAATGACGATCATAATCCTCTTTCGAAGTATTCTTCTCCTCATTATCAGCGTTCTCGTAAGCCACACAAGTCTCAAAGAGATCTTTCTTGGGTACAAAAAACGAAATGTTGAATTCGGACGTGAACACTCGTTGGAATATAACATAGCTTTCAAATTGCTTATTCTTTTGTCTACATTTGGCTACATAATCTCTATGAATATCTGCGAATGAATGACTACCATCGATGAATACTCGGGAAGTATTTGCCCTGGTGTAATGGCTTTCTATTTTGAGTATTGACTTGATATGCTCCAGAACCCACGCGTATGGCCTGGTCAAGCGTCTTCTGTTTCCCATGTGTTCCTCGTTGGTCTGGTTCAAGTAACACATCTGCTACCTTGTTACGTTTTTCTTGTACCGTGCGTATTATCCGATCATTAACGTCCAACGTATGTTCAAAAAATACCTTGCAAAGCCGAATCTTCTGTCCTTGTTCAGAAAAATAGAAGGCATTATTACTTTGTCGTGGTTTCTTTGTACCCCCAACTCGAACGTAGCGATATGTGGTGCTATAGAGGTCATCGAGTTTTTAATGAAATCTCTCTGCTTTTCTATATTACCCAATGACCAGTAGGTAGAGAAAATTAGCGGTCTCTCTTCTTGACTAAATTTGGATGAACACCTTAATTTGCATTTTTCACCGCATGCGGCTTTGATTTCTCTCTTTTTTGTGATCATCTTGTTTCTTGTATGTGTTTCATACGCCTCCCCACAATTTTCTGATGTTTTTTGAAGATTTCGTCTCCACGTTTCTTTGTTTCTTCTACATTTTGTTGCTAGTTTCGTGACTGGAGCGGAACAGGATTATGTTCCAGGAGCTCGTGTGAAGCAGTCAATAATACGAGGAAGGCCACTTTAAGACTTCTTTGTTCGTTGCCTTGCTGATTATTGTATTTTTCACCATTTTATGTTAGACTTTCTGAAGAAGGGGAAAATTTCTCCGAAAGCTTGAAAATTGATTAAAAAAGACTTAAAGTAGCCTTCCTCGTATTATTGACTGCTTCCCACGAGCTCCTGTTACATAATTCTTCTACGTTTCCCACTTTTTTTGAGAGGAGTCACTAAAATAGGGATGCTTTGAGTAGACGAAGACGGATTGGCAGCGTCAACATTTGAAGTGCCATTGGTTGTGTGCCATCAGTTTTATTTGCTTTGCTGTCATCTTCTTCAGATTCTTCATCACTTTTGGGGATATAAGATTGATCGTTGATTAAATCTTCACAGTCGTCGGACGAATCGCTGCTACTGGAAAAACTACAAGTTGAAGACGAAGAACTACTTGATGAAGAGGAACCGAAAGAGCGGAAAACTTCAATAGTAGCTTGGGCATTGTTCCGGATCCCTTTATGTAAAAAAACATGGATATAATAATTATTTTACACCTGATATATAGAATGCATTTATTTCGTTGAAATGTTATTTGTTAAGTTATAGGCATGGGCTCAGGCATTAATACGTGAATCATTGAGCATCGCTATATCAATCGATTTATAAGTTTACCAAGAACAGCAGCTTCAGCAATGCTTGCACTAATATTTATGTATTGAGTTTCTGCTAACGTTTAAAACCCGATTGACCTTCGCATTCTACGATGTTGACGTGAACTTTGAAGTTCACTTACCAGATTCATTTGAAGGACTTTCCGATGAAAGCACCAAAATATTGTTCTTCAAGCCCATTTCAAATTGTTCATTTCTATCATCCTTCACACACAGGTTTAGTGACAAGATTCTTTTCCTGGTTATTGGATAATTCGAAAGATAATTCCATATTATCCACTTTTTTCTTCACACAGAGCAGTGAACCGCTCTGTTTGTAGAGCCAGCTCGCACATTTTTCTGCCGCGAGAACACGACATAGTCTAGGCTTGAATAAGACAAACGTAGAGAATTATGTACAGGTTGAATTATTAAAAAAAATACTTTCGACAGTGATAATGTATTTCAATATCAAATGGTTGAATTTGTAGCAAGAGCGTCATAAGTGTAAATAATGTTTAGTGTTTATTCAAATTAATCAATATATTTTTGACAATGAAGGCATATTTTCTTTTAGTTCAAAATGGCATAGTTGAATTCACATATAATTTTTCTTGTTATAACGTCATCAACTAGAATGATACATTGAAAAATAAATTTCTTTAATGCAAGAACGACCTATGTCGAAATAATGCAAAATTCGGAAAGGTATATTATGTTTGCTAGACCGTCGTAAGGCTCAATAATACGTTATTCAGGTAATAAACAGAATAAATTGAATTCTTACATGCACTGCAATATTATCTTATTAAAAACTATCACTTTCTTGTAGAAACACAGTATATGCTTCTATTGCAAGCATCACTTCATAACTAGAAATATTCCACTCACGTACAAAAAATCCCATAAGGGCAGTTGAATTTTTGGAGGCTTACAGCGAATATTTCACTCATGTACAAAAAATTCGATAAGAGCAGTGGAATTTTCGGAGGCTTACAGCAAATATTTCACTCATGTACAAAAAATCCCATAAGAGCAGTTGAATTTTTGAAGGCTTACAGCGGATATTCCACTCATGTACAAAAAATCCCATAAGAGCAGTTGAATTTTCGGAGGCGTACAGCGATAACACCAGATCGATAATACCATTTGTCATGGCAACGACAATTTTTTGACACAGATAACCACGTTGTCAGGAAAATGACATGGCAACGCAAATTTGGTGAAGTTATATTCTAGAATTCGTGAAATATTCTTCTAAATACCATTCGTGCTTCAAAATTAACCGGTAAAATTTTCGCTCATGCGTGTTTTCTCTACAAGTTTCACTCGACCTTCGGTCTCGTGAAATTTTGAGAAAACACGCATTCGTGAAAATTTATCGGTAATTTTCCAGCACTCGTGGTATTACCCCCGATAACACCAAATCTATAATACCACTTTGTCATGGCAACACAAATAAACACGTTGTCAGAGCAATCGATATGGCAACGACAATTTTTTGATACAAATAGCCACGTTGTCAGGGCAATCAACATGGCAACGCAAATTTAGTGAAGTTATTTTCCAGAATTCGTGAAATATTCTTCTAAATACCATTCGTGCTTTAAAATTAACCGGTAAAATTTTCGCTCATGCGTGTTTTCTCTACAAATTTCACTCGACCTTTGGTCTCGCGAAATTTTGAGTAAACACATATTCGTGAAAATGTATCGGTAATTTTAAAGCACTCGTGGTATTACCCCCGAATATTCCACTCATGTACAGAAAATCCCATGAGAGCAGTTGAATTTTGGAGGCTTACAGCGATAACACCAAATCAATAATACCACTCTGTCATGTTGTATTGTCAGTGACAATTTTTTGACACGAATAACCAGGTTGCCAGGGCAATCATTATGGCAACGCAAATTTATTGAAGTTATACTCTAGGATTCGTGAAATATTCTTTCAAATACCATTCGTGCTTAAAAATTAACCGGATTTATCGGTAATTTTTGAGCACTCGTGGTATTACCTCCAATAACACCAAATCGATAATACCACCCTATCGTGGCAACAGAAATTTGTTTATTATGTATTGTCAGTGACAATTTTTTGACACAAATAACCACGTTGTCAGGGCAATCAATATGGCAACGCGAATTCAGTGAAGTTATATTCTAAAATTCGTAAAATATTTTTCTAAATACCATTCGTGCTTTAAAATTAAAGTGAAACTTTTGCTCATGCGTGTTTTCTCCACAAATTTTGAGAAAACACGCATTCGTGAAAATGTATCGGTAACTTTTAAGCACTCGTGGTATTACCCCCGATAATACACTGTCGCTGTCGACTGAAACTTGAAATCCTCCAAGGTCCGAGGCGACATAAGTGCCATCAATTGAACATTTTATAAGTAACAAATGTGACGTTCTCACAGTTAAAAGATAATGTTAAGCGCTTTCCATCTGTTTGAATAACTCAAAATCGTTACTTTTTAAGTTATGACGTTGTTGAATTTGATGAGCGATAATATTCAATATTGCTCATATGGAAGTTTTGTGATGATAACCGCTTACAAATAATGCTACGCGTCATTCCATCTAAGTGGGTGTTCTGCTGACTTCCTCACTCATAAGACTCTGAACATTCTTTAACAAACTCAATTGTGTTTTAACAATTATCCATCACTTCATTTAGGCTCCGTCTGCTTTTCACTTGTTGTTCTATTAAACTTCATTTAGCGAAGTTTTTGTTCTTTGAGAGGCTGAATCACTTGCAGCCTTGTCACTTTTCTTTTGTTGTTTTCCAAAGTTACGGCTGAGATTTAGTCGTAGTAAATACGCTTCGTGATAGTATTTCGAGAGGTATATCAAGTTGGCGTTAATTGAAGAAGGGCTTTTCGGGAGTTCAGCTATTACATGATTTGAATAAGGGCTGCTGTTATTATCTGACGTGACTGACGGGCCAACAATTAAGATTCGAACCACTCTATTTGGATTTCCATTAGCTGTTATATGGATAATTGCTATTTTGTCATCTCGCATAGGCTGGATTATCAAACTTTCTCATGAATTGATCACCTAATTGGGTTCCAAATTAAAATGTTGTCCGCATTGACAGACTATTATTGACCACTTTATAAAAAGTTTTTCAAATAATATGTTCTGATATTATGAGCTAGTCAAGTGGCATCCAAAAGCCACCTTACCATGTATCTAGAACTTGTTAAAAAAGTGTACTCATAACCAGAAGTCGAGGGAGATGGCTAAATAAAGACAATAGCTTCAAAATAAGGTCTTCAATGGCATCCACACTCATGAATTGGGGCATGGCCTTCGTAAATTACAAGTATTGGACAATTAAATTCATCCACGATACACTCATAACGGTATGTTCTTGCGCCTCCAGCGTAGATGTCACTGGATGATAAATAAGACATAACCATGGTTACTTGTTTCGTGATAGTCTTTGTTGCCAGATCTTTCTTTTTGTGACAGAAACTAACATGATTGTTTTGAGTTTGATGGTAGACGGACAGTCATCAGTGCCAGCTGTGCTTTGGGCTTTATTATGTCAACGTTCACCCACCTACGTCATGCGCTAAAAAAACGACATCCCGACGATCGTAAAAAATACCGTCATGAGTATATCGTGGAACTCGACATACAATTTTCCCAAAATAATTTGTGAATCGATGATGAATGCGGCGTGAAAAAAACGATTTTAGAGTCCAGAGCAGTCCACTCGTCGCCAAAATTTGAACCCTTTTGAAACATCGACGCATTAAGCTGGTGAGCGTTGTCTAGCTCTACTGCTGATTGTTCTTGTGGCAGCAATTTCAATTGCAGCAACAATTTCTGCTTTTCCATCCATATCACGTCCCGCATATTGCAGACCAAAGTTACGCCTCACCAGTTCAAAACAATAGTAAATTATTAATAAATTTGGCCACAGTTTTTTTCCTGCAATTTCAGTCAATTGAGGCTGTTTGGATGAGAGCCTTTATTTTTACCGTGAGCCGATCAACACCAGAATTTCAATTCGTTTCTATTTGTTTTGCGTCACTCCTTCTACAAAATTGTCAATAACGTCAGACTAAGATACATGAGATCCGCCCTTCCTGATCAAAATAAACCCTCTGGTAGAGTTAGTTCTACTAGAAAGTTGTGCCTAATGCTATTTGAACAAGTAGCTTATTTTACTTTGAGGTTCTAGAAACGTACCAAACGTTTCTCTGTTGAAATGTATGGTTTCCATGGTGAAGAATCTGTCTGTTTTTAAATGTTCTTGAAAAATCTGGAAGCTGCAATCAAATTGCTCCCAAGTTTGACGCAACTGAAAACTTGAGAAGTGAAATAAATAATGCTTCATTGTCGATGGACAAGATCTCAAAAATGTTCCACACCAGAATACACGTTGAAATAAATACTCAAAAATATAAAAAACAGAATCCTATGGACGTGAGATGAAAAAAAAATGATTCGTTTGCATAGTTGGTTTGATGATTTTCTTTTATAGTAGTACGAACAATTATCAGATCAGATCATGTTATGAATATTTGTCAGAAATAGGTTTGAGAAAAAATAGTCTATCAACCAAATTTTTTCATTATTTCTTATCTTTTTTATTATTTTATATCACATTCTCTTAGTTTCGAAAATTTTATTTTACGGTTAATCATTCATCAAATAAACAAAAACAAAGGTAAAGGAAACTCTGCAGTTGTGATCAGGACCGAAGGGCCTTCAAAATATTTATAATCCTAGGACAGCATATCACCTTCGCTTAGGAAGTGATGTTCCCAAAGTTAAAAATAGGCGCAGATTGTTTCCCCCTGGGAACAAAGATCGACTGGACGAAGCGTGTTTTATTTAATTTCTTGAATTGACAACCTGTAAACAGGAAATCCCCCTTCACAAACACCAAAGGAGAACAAACATAAGCAAAGCCAACCAACAAGCAACAATATAGAGAACACACCAAAAATTCAGATGAACCAAATGAAGGACATGCAAAATACAATCCAAAACATGCAGAGAAGACGACCAAGACATGAGAGAACAATATAAACTACGAGAAAAATATATGCAAAAAAATAGACAGCCAAATTCAAATCCAAGCCAACTAGGAGAAACGACCTAAGATTAAAAAAAGACAAAACTTTGTAAGGTTTCTTGTACAAATTTCAAAGTGACTAGTTGTAAGTCAGGTTAAGCAATTCATTCAAATAAAATAAAATCATGACTTGTGAATGATTTTGCAAATGTTAAAAGTTAGATATGAATAATATTGTGAAAATAATGATATCCCAAGAGAGAGCCAATATTCTCCAGATTACTAGAGGTTGTGCAGACAAGACAATTTCATACATAATAATTATTTGTCATACCTATCACTCTATATTTCGGATGACAAAATAAAATCAGTTTGAGAAGGGATTACTCTCCATTGTTCATTGTAAACACACTCTCATTCAAATAATCTCACTATACTCATGTTACGTTAAAGATCGATAATAATTTAGTCAAAATACCATTCAAGCTAATTCTGGAGTATAATATCGATCGACTGTTGTTTTTTCTTCCAGAAATGAAAATTTCGTCGTATTATGATAACCCTCCTATTCTGATTGTATTTGGGACAGATGATAGGGTTTTTACCATATTCACTTAATGAAATTGCACTAAACAATTTAGCCAAAATGCAAACGATTTAATTACATTTTCATATATTGTAATATTATAAAACAACTGATACCAATGCTCTAGTTAGCAATAACAATTATTAATTAACGATTGTTTGTTTAGCGATAAATTACCATTTATGTAAAAATATTTTGAAGATATTGTGGATATATCCAAATAAAGTATTACAATATGGGTGTGTATTACGAGCACAATTTATTCAGTTATTCATTAGTAAGTCTATTTCGGCATATCTCAACATTCACCAGCATGACTTATCTAATCAGGCAATTCTGAGACCTCCCGGAAAATTTCTGAAAATCGTAAATCTATAGCTTACAGAGATGTAACTTGATAATTTTACAGTCTGTAGATATCAAATTTACGGTGGAGCGAAAGAACTACTGCAAACTTCACATCTATTTTTGTTCGTTCAAAATAACATATTTCAGCTAAGCCTTGCCATGTTGTGATAGTTTTGTTTGGATTTTTCAAGGAAATCAAGCTATTCGAACCTCAAAATACTCCTGTTTTTCAAATTACTCCTAATCCTTGTCCGAATCTAACATCATTCAGCTTTATTTGAGTATGTAATGCTCCAATTATTATTTATCTGTGGGATGTGAAGTGAAATCAAGGTGAAATAGAAACTCATCAACTAAATTATCTATTGTGAACGATGTCACTGGGAATCTCGCATTTCAAAAGGATTCATCTCTTGAAACTCTCCTTTCGTGTCCAAAAAAGTTTTTTCTACCCTATGCACCATCCTAGAATGAGAAAGCCACCTGTCGTGATCTTTTTCGAATATAAAAGCCGATTAAGAATTTTTGGTTGATTTTCGCTAGAATCCAGTATTACACAAAAAATAACCTCACAAAAGAAACCTGTAAGTAGAAACGATTGCCAAACACCTGATAATAGATAGTTGCGATTCTAAAAGATTTCCTGTAAGCTATTGGAAGCGTAGAATTGCAAATTGTTTATGAGCTTATAGAAAGTTCCGGATCCGCTTACTGGCGTGCTCAGGATTGGCTTATTAGTAAACTAGAACTAAATAATAATTTTCATAGATTAACTACGTGATGTTCAAGAACCCTTTCAAATTTGAGAAGAGTATCCGAAAAATCCAATAGTCCGAAGGATTATTGACAAGGTTGACTCCGTCGTGTTTTTAAATTGCCCACATGCAACAAAACGCCAAACCGAATGTCGCCGTCAACGTTATTTACAACCGTGTCACGAACCCCGTTGTGAACGCCGTGGTGAGCAGTGCAGCATCACGGCATTTCACCGGTAGATACATTAGAGAAATTGAGTGTTATGAAAACTTAAATTTTCAAAATAAACACATAGATCCCATTAATAAATGAAAACGATGATATAAGATTAAACCTCCTCTATTTATAACATTAAACTGACAACTGGAGAAACGTCATTATGTTGCTCTATTCACGACGTCATTCGCAACGGCGTTTGCGGAGGGATTCGTGACGGCGATTGGTTGGGTGTCTTGTGCCTCAAGGCTCAATATATTTTTCAGTTTAATTTGAGGCCGATGAATCCAATAAATGTATTCTTAACAGTCTGGTGACCAGAGGCAACATGCATATTCCTTATGTGCATCTTTTGATGAATCCTGTCATGTGCAGCGACTTGCGAGACTAAGTGAGTTATAATATGTTGTCCAAATACAAGATGAGGGCCAAAAGTAACTCCGAGATCTCTCACTGATGAGACTTTGTACAAAGTTGCATAGGCTGATGAATAATTCCAATCATCGCGCTTCATGTGTCATTTTGTGAAGTTTTCCTGTAATTCAGAGACGCGGAGGACAAATGCTCACTTGTGAACTTTTTTTTATCGACTCTTATTGATTAGAAAGTAAACAGTTAACACACATGAGATGACTACACTTCTGGTGATAATTCTATGTTTTTTGAAACAAACTCTTTGCCAATCCTGGACATTCTGATCTTATACGGGGTTGGTCTGGTTGACCATACATATTAGAAAAATATAATAATACAGCGACAAATGTCTTGGAACCCTCATGTTTTTTCCCCATTTCTACAGATCTTGAAAATCTGGTCACATAAGTAAGTACTTTATTCTTTTTCTCAGTCTAGGTGCTCAAACTTTTTTTTGATGAAAGGTCATTGTGCCTTTTGTCCTCTGAAAGCAGAAAAAGCCACTTGCCAGTTTTTCAAAGTGGTTTTGGAAAGAGGGGCAATTATACTGCCCCTGAAAATAACACTAACTGATGAGCAGTAAAGTTTCAGAAACTTTGTTCTGATGAATTATTCGTTTGGCTTTTTTTATCAGTAAAATGAGTTTGGAACAGAAAAGTTAAAAGTATCATTTGTCGTAATTGAATTCTATCACGGGTGGACCTACTCAGTGGCAAAGAAGAACTGTGAAAAAAAGTATTCTAGTTACTAAGGAGTAACTTGATTGCTGACACGCTTCAAATTGGTTGATGAATTTGGAAAGTCAAATACCAGTCTTGCTCAAAAAGTAGCTTAAGCCGAAATTAAGTCTATGCCCAAGCTCAAAAGACCCAGAGAGCTGGGGAGGGTTTGCGCCCCTGACTTGTAACGGATCAAGTCAGAAATCCCCAAGATGTCCTAGAAAACTAAATTTCAGCATCATTATCTTGAAAGGAAAAAACAAAAAAGAACAAACTCGTGATTACCGGCCTTAACCTGTGACTTCACCAAAATAAACAAAATATTATGATATTGACCAAAAGTTTATCATTGTTAAAATAAATCAGCGAAACTTGATATACTGCACCGAGGAACCAATTCAAAGGTTTCAAAACTATTATCAGCAATGCCAATAGTATGCTTGGCAAAAAGTCAGAATAATTGGTAAAATACACTTAAATTTGAGTCGCTAGGTGATCACTTTCAAACAAAACAAAAACAATGTCGTGAATAATACGTATTATCTAATGTACAGGGTGACTTTTCAAGAATGGCAAGGTGCCAGATCTGAGAAACTAGGCATCCCAGAGACTTGCGGGAAAAAAATCAGTGGGTAATATGGATAAGAGAAAATGCTGGAAATATATCAAAAGTTCCCAAGATAGCCACAAGATAGCGTAACGGTGCTATCAAATCACAAAATTGCTGTTTTTTCGGGACTATTAAATACAAACAAATATAAATGAGTACTGCTATGGATTCATTGAAAAATTTCCTTTGAATTTGTTTTTCTGATTTTTTTCCTAGCATGTCGAATGAGACTTTGAAACAACCCAACCGATTGACGCGATCTTGGTCTCAATTTGAAGAAAAGGTTTTTCTCTTCCACAATTTAAAAATTTCAAATGATTCCAATCAAAACAGACGATTGTATTCAGTATAATATGTGGATATCTTGGGGACTTCTGAAATATTTCCAGCATTTTCTCTAATCCATATTACCCAGTAATTTTTTTTCTGCAAGTCTCTTTGATGCCTAGTTTCTGAGATCTGGCACCTTGCCATTTTTCGATAGACAGTCTGTACATTACAACATGGGGTGTTCAATAGTTCAACATGAACTTGTGTAATGGTTGGGGGTAGGCTAGGTTCAACAAGAACCAGTGCGTACAGTTGTCAGAGAGTTTAAAGCAACTGACGACCACTTGTTATTGCGGTGGTTGAACATCAATGATTCTCAATACATTCACAAGTTCTTGGTTGAGGGTTCACGTTGTGACGTGGAAATGTGAGATTGACTTTGACTTCACTTCTCGACCATTGGGGAAAAATCCTGTATCATCAGTTGGATCACCGAACCGAAATCGAAAAAGCCAACGTAATGACCAGATGATTAATTTTCCATAGCAAACTGTGTGGAGATGTTCTAGACTGGATCAAATTCCAAAATTTCACGGTTACACAGATATGCCCTGATTCGATGGCCAAGTAGATATAATCATAATCGCTTTGTCATACCTGAACTAACAGATTCCAGAAGGTAGAGATGACAGTATCGACTGGGAAATGAAAAGTCGATAACCACTTTGCCACAACTTCAGTCAGGTTGTGATGTAATAGAAATCAAATGATGTGAGAATAACACAAATCCAGAAGGTAGTGACAAAAAAATCATCGTCGGTCAAGTGAATAAATCATAAGGGAAGCAATACCAGCGAGCATATTACTAGTCGATGATACTCCAGGGTCACGAGATATAGACCATCTCAAAATACGTCTCATTGTTCTCCAAAACAGCTGACCTAAAAATAATGTTAAAGTATGAGCTAGTAAATAAATAAACGAGATGTTTATTTGTTGATTTGAAGTCAATAAAAATAGGTGAGTATTTGAATAACATCCACAATCAACCCTCAACGCAAAATTTGCCCGTGACATTGCTGTATCTTAGTTCCTTTATTTTTTTTGGGGCAAGAAGTAACCTAGAATCTTAGATACTTTACAAACGGAACTGTATCTTGTGACTTGGAAAGTTATCCTGGTTAGGAAACCAACTTGGATACCTACCGAAAAGTATCGAAGAACCAAGGAGAAACTAAGTCGACACCTGAAAATTTTCATCAGACATGCTACAATTATCTGTTTGAAATTCCAAACGGCGACTTATATTTTGTTTTATATCTTCTAAATTGAGAATCGATTATGATGTCGAGAATAATAAGTGTAAAAGTTAGCTTTCTAATATTGAACCTATTTTTAGTGGAATGTTTTGAAGATAGAATGTGATGATCCATCTGCTTGTACTTTTTCTTTCAACTATTCACAGTCACACTTTATTTTCTGTACTGTAGGTATCCGTTTTCAGCCATGGAATTTCCATTTGATGTCGAAGATAAAACTGTAATACCAAGCTATAGTTAAACGACGGATCAATAAATACGTGTTATGAATAGGTCATCGGCCGCAAGTCTCTGAGAATATAGAACCTTTCCCATATTGAAAAAACTCATTCAGTGTTTTCTTTGAAATCCTCCCACTATTGGAAAAACAAACTTCAATTGGTTGTCATACGAACACATTTTCCTTGTTTATCCACGGCACTCACGATATAACATCGAATTTATGTGTCTTATGACAGAATGGTTTTGCCTGCACTCTAACTCTGTATGTACATACTGTAGAGCAGCGTAAACCGATGTTTTTAAAAAATATCACTCACAAACAAATCACATACGGTTTGACGAGGAAGTATTTGCACGTGTAGCTGCAGCGACTATAATATGCTCCATAACAAACTTGTTTCATTAATTATGTGTCTTCTTTCTGCACCGAATCAATCTTTGATCAATTTGAATGATGCTCCTGATAAAATGGTAGTCAACAGAGTTCTCTTATTATTAAATGGACCCAGAATACTCCAAGTATATTTTCTCCTGCGACACTCATCGAACTGCCAGAAATAATTATTTTCCAAAATTCAATTCTCTCTCCAGTGACTTGATCTTTAAAGGATATAGCAACGAGCAACATTGGCCAAAGAAAACATAATGTATTTTTTATAGATCAGAATACAGAATTGGAATATCCATATTACAGTCTCTAATCAGTAAACTGGGTCACTGAGCCTATCAAACAGCTAGAACATAATTCACGGTGTAACATTGCGATTGCCATGAAATGTATATCTCAAACACCAGCGCAGGTTCACTCTTCTGAATATTAGTTTGCTCGATCTGATAATGATGATCGCAATAATTACGTCTGCTATCAATGTGGTTTTAAAATAATTTTCGATTGGTACTTTCCAAATTATTTATGTCCAAATCACAGTCGACCAAAACTGCAATCAAAAATCAATTGGCATTGGATGCAATGTACATTATTGCACCCGGATAGCTGTCTGATTGATTATTCAAAAATAAATGTTTGTCGCGTTGGAAACAAATCACATTCGACCGCAGATCCCACAAAGATGATTATAACAGTTGCTCAATTAGTTTAATTTGATGATAAATGAATTGATCACATTATCGATGCATATGGGCTTGATAAATTTTTACTAATTTATTATAAGGATTTTTATCAAAATGGATTAACTACGAATAGGTACCTACTCATTTCGAAAAAAAATATTAAATTACGAATCCTACTTACTTGTCACTTTGAGCTCTACGAAGATACTAGTAGGAGGATGTGTTGAAACTTGACACTCATACAGACCAGCATCAGTTGGCTGTACATGCTTGATAAGGAGACCCCAATTCTGAAGGTGTCGCACATGCTCAACCATAAATCTCTCATCAGTATTGTAGGTTGTAACGCCTACAGTAAGAAGATGATAATCTTGTTTTCGTATCCAGGATACCTGGAATTGGAATAACATTTTTTAATTCTGTTCCACAACCATGACTAAACTTTCAAAATAATAATACAGATTCTGAAAATGCCGCCAATTGGATCAATAATTGTCCCAAAAATCCCAATTTTATCCGGAAAACGGAAAAACAAGCCTTCAATTAAAATAAATCATTCAAAACTAATCAAATTCAATCAAATCAACCGACTCAATCTCAACTCCAATTATTTTTGATTATCATATCTTTTGCCTCTGTAGTGAATCAAAATCCGATTATTTCTAATCCATCTGCCATCAGAATCAATGAAAACATATCATTTTATATAATGGACTTTTCGATAAATTTACATTGGAATGAGCTCAGTGTAGATATAGTACATTTTTTTAACAATATAACTCAAGGGGATGCTCTTTTGAAAGAGAATAACTTACTTTTGATGATATTGGTTGAACTCCAAAAGACTACCCCACAGGGATTCGGTCACACTCTGAACAGTTGTTGCTATTCTTCTCCAGTAATTTTTATCGAAATTGCGTTAAACCAAAAGACACACAATTGGTATGTTACAATTGTGACGTTGATAGGCTGCTTATTGGGAGAGTTCTCTGGATATCTTTCATCTATTCTAGATCTATTTTCTGAACTATCTGACAGGCAAGTTGGACAAAAAACCGTTTATATGGGTGTAGTACCATACATATTCACTAAAACCAACATGATTTGATCATCTTCTGGGCGATCATCTTCTGAACAAACTATTTTGAAGGTTCTGCATTCGATGACGTCACCGGCGCGTTATCAAATATCTTTTGGTTGTCAGATACTGAGGATCTATTTCCATTCAATGATGAAATAGTGTGTGAGTAAGTATCGAGAAACAAGAGAGTGACTAACTGAATTCTACGGATTTTTATTGTGGTCATGATTTCTCACTTTTGTTCATATCAAGGGTCAGAGAAAGAAGATATTGTTATTTTTAAGCTTCCACATAGTAGTCCTGAAGTTAGGTTGTGACCCCCTCAGCGGAATACTTTCTATCGGATTAAAATATCTGCAAAAATTAGTTTGCAGATCGTAACGGCGTTTTCCAAGACATTGATTCATTTATACTAATCTACGGTACCAGGATTGATTCCGTGATTCCGGTACTCATAACAGATTACAGGCGTTTTGGGGTATTATACCAGACACGCAGTAGGCTGCCAGAGAATAATGGTTGAATTTCCTCTGCCATCATTGGTTCACTGTATCTCAGTCCTGGTAATTGGAACCATCTTGCTTCCTGTGTTTTTTTTCCGGGAAAGCAAGGAAAATCTTGAACATTTCACATAATATTTCTTAACCAACAACTCAGCCAGGCTCTTATAGAGAATAAAGTGACCCCGATTGTAGGTTCTGCACCCATACGTGGTGAACGAGCGCGTTAGTAGTAAGTAGAGCTAAGAACAACCCATATAAGGTCACAGTTTGAATGATTATCTCCAAAGTGTTTGAAATTTAAGTATTTTTTGATGCTCATTATTGGTATTGACACATTTTCACGTTTAAATTTTGTAAAGGGAAATAAGTTTATATAATACGTCGCGTCGCATCCGCCATAATCTTCATTTCAGTGAATTTTCTTTAAATCTTCCTTGTAATGGAATTTCGTTTGAATCTCCCGCTTAGCATGGCAACAGGGTATTTACACGCGCGCAAGCCCGTGTATGATTTTGAGAAATAATCTCAGCCGTCATTTTTTTCGGTTACTTGCATTTTTGAATCCCATTTCATAAGAGGCTTTTGGAGTTTTGTTCTACTTTTATTGTGTACATCCTCCAAGGATTTTTTCTATTAGACCTCGTCAATTAATTCCAGTGCATTGTTTTTGCTGATTTATTTGGTATTTCGTGTATTTTGGTGCCGTTAGTGCTGGAATTTTGTCACTTAGTGGGATTTGATTGAATTGGGTAAGCCCGCCATACTTCTATTCACGTGTTCGCATTTGAGTTTGGATTTTGTATGCAGGATCAAAAGTGAAAGTCCCTTGCCATAACCTTGTGCAACAAATACCGTACAGACGCACAATCAGAATCATCAAGGAGAACTTTTTCCCAGCCAGCCATCCGAAAGAGGTAAAGTCGTTTGTCGTTTCATTAACGTCGTTTTTTTTGCACTAGGGTTCTCTTCGCTTGCCCCCAAGTTTTTTACTGTAAGCTTGAGGCTTGATTCAACACCAAGCCTGTTCTCTTGTGAATGCTGACACCTATTAATTGGCAAGGTAGATTCCTACTTGATCCCATCTGTACCTACCCGTGAAGAACAAACCCTCACCTTCACAACAACCTGCCAGATGTACTAGAAGATGCGTGAGACTTTATTTGCTAACAATTTATTTATTTGGATATAACTTCTGCACAGGCTAATATTTTTGTCATTATGACAAGTTAATTGATTTATATTCACAATTATTTACCTTATTTGGGCGTTTATTCATGCTATTGCGAAATTTGGTGAATATTTTCTGTAAAACAGTCACGTGATTGGGGACCCTAATACTGTTTTTACATTCAAATTGTTGATACCCTATTGTAGTATGATATAGAACTGGTTCACAACAGTTCACATGTCTACGTAATTTCGTGAACTGTAGTTTTTTGCTCAAGTCAGTAAATAAACTTACTGATTGTTCAATTCCCAAACTTCGACTTTTTTTCTATTCAACAATTTTTCTTTTTTCTCTCTGGTGAAGCATCTGTTCGTTGTCAACAATAACTTGGAGATTGTAGTTTGTCTGTAAGGCTACTGGCGACCCTTCAAAATAAATAAACCTACCCCGGTTCTCAACTCTGAGCTAGGGCACAGCTTTGCACCACTTTGAGCTACTAACAGATCCATCATTCTGAGGTTGAGAGAATTTCATTCATTTTGTTTAAACAGAGTGCAAGTGTTATAACATATTGATATATTTTTTAAAGCGTTGTGACGTCACATTGCGGCTTATTCGATTCCATCCATTTGTAGACCTATCTTTAACCATAACTGTTTCATTTTTTTTACAAGTGATTTCATTTTGTAACAGTCTTAAGGGAAATTTGCTCTCGTCATATTTGAAGACACAATTAATTGATTTATCCGAATCATACTCTAAACTGAACAAAGCACTTTTGAACAAAAAACACGATTTTTGAAAAGAGCGTTAATGATTTTTTATTTGGTGATTTGCATACTTGATCCTGAAGGTCGCTATCAGAAAAATCTCTGGTTACTTTTTGAAATAGGTATCAAATAAGATATTTCTTCAGTTACTTTGTAGGATGAGCATGAAGTTTCGTGATGTGACGTGGCCAAGTATAAATGAATAAAATTGGAACAAAAATTTTGTATTGCGTATACGACTTCGACGCTATTTCGAAAAACACAACTAAGTTACGACGGAAAAAATTCCTTCAAAGAAGTTTCAACATACCTACCTGTTTAGAGAAACTTTTCTCGCGGCAACTTGATTGATTTCAAAATCCAAGATAGTTTTTGATATCTAAGTTACTAGCTGGTAACCAAGTTACTTTTCCAATTCACAAAACACCAGTTTCATTTGGAAAAAATCTGATATACTAATCACTTTTTGCCAAAAAATAAAAGACCCTAGTTATGGTATAGAGTGACTTGAATACTTTTTTCGACAGCTGTATATACAGTGACAAGCTGATATATGGAACAAATTCATTTTAAATTCAGGGTTTTGATTTTCGCTCGGATACTTCGATTTTTATTTTAAGATGCGGCTATTTCGATGATAAATTCATCTATACAGGGTGTGAAAACATGTATTTTTATGCGATTCCTAACAATATTAATTATTATTCAGAAACTGGTTCAAGATTTAATTAGTCAAAAAATTAATTTGAATGTTCATTCAGCAATGTAAATAAGTGGTAAAAAATATTCGCGTAGTTACCAAGTGTTTATATTGCTGCCTTTTGGCGGTGAATTTAAAAATAGGCAAATACGTGTTTCTGTTTGTTTGATTTGCTTAGTTACCACTTCCGTACATTGCTGATTAGATATTCAATCCAAATATTGAACCAAAAAGAATATTAACCTGTTTTTTGAATAAAAATATTATGAATTAATATGGTCATTCTCTCGAAAACGGTTGGATATATGTATAGGGTCTATTTTATGAAATTTACTTCTCATTCTACGCAGAATTTAAAAATGGAATAAAAAACAGGTGTTTTCATTTGAAAGAAAGAAGTTGATGGTCGTGAATTATTTTTGATGCGCACTGTAGGTTTATGAATTTGTCATGAAAAAAACTGCATTCAAAAATAGAAATCGACTTGACCTAGAGTTTTCCAAAAAGTCACAACTCTGAATTTAAAATGAATTTGTTCCATATTCTAGCCAGTCTCTGAAGATTTAAGCATTCATATAAAGAAAATATTATTATCGTTATCACAAAAGAAATCATCCAATTTCATCTTGACCAAATATAGAATACACGTTATCTGGATTCTCCAATTATCCCCAAGTTCATTACTGTTGTCTGGTTTCTTTTGAGAAAAGTGAAACTCACTTTGGAGGTTAAAGTAAATAATAAAAACATAAGAGGTCGTATTAAAATTTCCACATCTCTTGAGACTTCCCGAATAAATTGGAAGCGATGTATCCCATCCATTGCTAACCCTCCTGCTTAAAGCTGACTGAATTTTTGAATGTCTATATAGATTAAGCAGGTTTTGCAACTATCGGGATCGCCCCAACGTACACTCGGAGGAGGGAACAATAAATATGGACTTGCTCAGTGGTATTGTATATCAAATCTTAGTTCAAGCTTTCGCCCTAAGTTAAGGGCTTCTTCAGGAAGAATCTATATATAAAGAACGTGGTTTCAGTCTACAAAAGTCAGCAAAGGTTAAAATTAACTTACAGATTAGTTACAGAGTTCTCCTCAACATGACAAGAGGGTAGGTGTGCATTATTTTGAAGTTACAGTGTGCAGCACCGGGGAAGAAAGTAATAATACCCTTATACTACATGTGACCGTTGCAACAAAGAAACTTTTTTGTTGCTTAAAATTGACAATGACATGACCATTGACATTGGTTCTGTCTGACCGTAGGCTGGATGAGCAAGACATGTGACGTCACTCAGTTACCCATCAGGTTAATGCAAACTATATCCTGATATTGTAAGGAGAAAAGTAGGAAAGGGGGAGAACAGTCTTAAGTTACCCCAACAGATAAGTTTGTAGACTGAAACCACGTTCTTTATATATAGATTCTTCCTGAAGAAGCCCTTAACTTAGGGCGAAAGCTTGAACTAAGATTTAATATACAATACCACTGAGCAAGTCCATATTTATTGCTCCCTCCTCCGAGTGTACGTTGGGGCGATCCCGATAGTTAAAAAACCTGCTTGTTACCAGTAGCCCCGTCACTGTCCTTCAATTATATAGATTAATTCATGGAGTTTTCTGTCCATTTTTGGGATTTGGTTAAAAAAAGGAAGGGGGTTTGAAAGTCTTGGTTTTCCCAAAAAACTTCTTTTTATTGATTAAATTGAGCTACCGGTTTCGCAGCATGACCCTGCATCATCAGGCTTCAAAGAATTGTTATACATAAACGAGAGTTGTCAGAACATGAATGAACAGGACATACCCCAGGGTAACACATAGATGTAACATGACATAACATACTAAAACTTATACAATCGACAATTTTTTTCTCTTTCTTTTTTTCAATGGAACATCATCATGCTCTGTTATTATTATTATATAGGATGAGTGAAGGTTGCATATTCAAACAAATCGGCGTTGTATAACAAAGAACTTCTCTTAGCATGGAACCTCTCTCCAGTCCACGCAAAATCTATATTATGGAAAAACAGTTGCCGTTGTTGATATTCAGTGAAAACTCTTTTCGATTCTTCAAGAAGTTTTAACAAGTGACACCACAACCTTCCCTGCATTCAACACATTCCGGCTGTAGCTTTTACTGCTCAATTGGACTAGTTTTTTAGACTTTGGTAATAGCACAGCAAAACTTGACTAACTGTAATGGAACTATTGTAGTAGAAATGACGCCCGAACCAATTAGAACCCCAATCATGAGGACTAAATTGAGACCGAACGGGAAGCAATAGCTTTGCAATTATTCACTGTTCAGGTTGACTCCTTTCAGATCACATCTGCTACAGTCAATGTCCCATTCAGACTTAATACTGGACCAAGTATTGATCAATCTCCCTCCAATCAATTCGAGCTTACCACCTCTCTTCATAAAAGCTCAACAAGCCTACTGCGTGAAGTCTCAAATTATCTCGCGTCCCATACTTCTAAATAATTATGGCAATAAAAATCAATACAAAGCCGATCACTTGAACGGTTTATGAGGTGCTTCAAACTTGAGCGTTTTGAAGACAGCTATAAACGAATAGCATTCTAAGCTCGTTAAATATTTCCGTTCCATTAAACCAGCTTAGAAGTTTAGTGTTGCATTGGGAGGGGGTTCTGATATGTATTTTGAGTAAGCGTGCGTTTTTTTTGTACTTATCGGATCAAAAATGTAACACGTTGAAAGAATACAAGCGTAATTTTATTTGGATTGATATTTTGAATAAACGTTGATTCATAGTATAATAAACAACAAGTAGCGACAGCTCCATATACCTATACGTGATCAAATTCGTGCTGTCTCAATGACAGAAATTCGCCTCATTTATACACTGCCAACATTATGAAATGTGAAATAAAACCATACTCTAGCCGATTCCATGACATCCATGACTTCAATGATACTGATACATAGGTGAATTATCAATCAAGTTATACAATACGATCACCCACTAAGCAGTATGTCTAAAGATTTATGCAAAGTTTCAAAGTCTTGATTCAGAAAACAGTTTTACATTCTAAAATGTTAGCAGGGTATAAATGAGGCGAATTTCTGTCATTGAGACAGAACGAAATTTGACCACAGATATATGGAGCTGTCGCTACTTGTTGTTTATTATACTATGGTTGATTAGTGTTTTCTTAATGCAATCATTTGATTGTTCTGTTGATTAGAACTAACCCAAAATCTTATCTTCTGCTTTATGGATTGTGGAACAGCTCAAACAGTGTTAGAGCCCTTAAACTCTTATGTATCTCTACTGTGAGCATTTGATCACATGATTATTATGGCAGTATGTACCGGCATCCGAAATTCATGTAGGTACAGTGTCGATCAGCACAGAAAACTCATTTGTTGACACGATAATAAAACTGAATTTTACTGCCTCCACAAAGACAAGAAAGTAGGCGTTTCTGAGGCTAGGCTTGGACTGCAAAATTTTCAAAAAGCGCCAGACAGGATTGCCAAATTACTATTTACTGGGTGTACCAGTGAGCTCTGTCTGTAATATAAGCCCTGATGATGACGTAATTGACGTCAAAACGTTGGCAAATAGAGGTTTGTCAAATTTATATCTCAACGTTTGACGACAATAACCTCTATATCACTAATGCTTGATAGAAATAAGATCAAGTTCCACGCACCTACTCAGTTCTTATCTCCAACGTCTCAAGAGCAAAAACATTTCTTGGACATTGGGCTCATTAACTGGTGTAGTATTTTGTCATATACAGGGTGACAATTTGAAAAGGACCAGCATCTGATTTCGTCCAAACCAATGATAGTATGAAGATTTGGCGAAACACTTCAATTTAGATATCGAGGGGGACAACTTTTCAGGTATCTGTTGTTTTTCTGGAATCAACCCTCTCACGCCCAGGATAGCCACCCCTGAAATTTCAAATAGCAACCCCCACTTATTTTGCAATTTTTGAAATCTTCACGTTATTCTTCATACGATCATCAATTTTTTTTCTCGAAATTAAAGTTCCTAACCCCAGAAAAATTTTCAAACGAACAGAATTAATTATTCTTTGAACTGTTGATAGTATGAAAATTTGGAGAGACATGTCAATTCAGATATCAAGGGGGACAACTTTTGAGGTATCTATCAATGTTCTGGATTCAACCCCCTCACTCCCAGGGTAACTACCCCTGAAATTTTAAATAGCAGCCTATACTAATTCTGCGATTTTTGAAATCTTCATGTAATTCTCAATAAGCAAGATCACTTTTTTTTCAAAAATAAAGTACATAACCTCACAATTGTTCTGTTTGTGAAATTGAGATATCCAATAAAAAAAAAGAATTAATCTAGAGATACCGAGGAACTCAAAAATGACAGAAGAAATAGGAGTTTTCATTCAAATTCTTATGGTAGGCGCCCTGGAGGTTGAGGGGTTGAAAGTAATATGACAGCTAACACCTCAAAAGTTGTCCCCCTTGATATCTGCATTGATATCTTTCACAAAATCTCCATACCGTCATCAGTTTAAGAAACTATAATTATTGCTGATCATTATATTTCGAAAATCGCGGAATAAGTGGAGGCTGCTATTTGAAATTTCAGAAGTAGTTACCCTGGGAGTGGGGGGGTTGAATCCAGAAAATTGATAGAAACCTTAAAAGTTGTCACCCACGATATGTAAATTGACGTGTCTCACCAAATTTTCATACTATCATCAGTTCGAGAAATAATTAATTCTGTTCGTTTGAAAATTTTTGTGAGGTTATGAACTTCAATTGAAAAAAAAATGATGTAGCGTATGGAAAATAACGTGAAGATCTCAAAAATCGTAAAATAAGTAGTGGTTGCTTTTTGAAATTTTAGGGGTAACTACCCTGGGCGTGTGAGGTCTGATTTCAGAAAAACAACAGATACCTCCATATCTAAATTGATGTGTCTCGCCAAATCTTCATACTATCATTGGTTTGGACACAATCAAATGCTTGTCCTTTTTAAATTGTCACCCTGTATAGTTGGATTGTCGAAAATTGAGTCGGAGTCTCTGAATGATGGGTTGGATTTGATGGTCCTGATTTAGGTCGATCGTCAAGATAATTCTGAGCGATTTCCTTTGAAACAGTCGATTACTCTCGCATACCCTAAGTGGTGCTTATTTGTTTCGGTTGCGTATCAAAAGGATCATTTATTCCGATGTCGTGAAATGGGCGGATACAATCGCCCCAGTTTTGTGACTATGAAGGAAAGTCTAAAATAAGTGCGCATCTTGGATACCAGTTACAACCTGAATAAGGAACATCAGCCAGGTCTGCACATTCATTCAACATCGGAGTGATAACATATTTATATCACATGTTAAATTTTATATGTTTTCAGTTAAACTAATGACTACAAGAAAATGTAATTTCATGAGAAAGTCAAACAAGCCACACATGGAGAGTATTAATAAAAAATCAAAGAAAATATTTATATCAGCAGTAAAAAAAATAGCTGTATGACTTTTATATGAACATGACTGCAGACTGAATTTATTGAAAAGAAAATCATTTCTTGAAGCGCACAATTATTATTTTCACTAGGCTTGATTCAGAGTAGCTTATTCACAATTTTTCTCTTGTTAGTATTCCATAAGCCGTTTAACAAAACTGGAAAACTAATTAGTCATCAGCATCGCATGGAATCTCGGAGCTGCTCCTGTTTGATCACCTGCTAATTAAATTCCAGGAATTTGGCCGGCTTACATTCAAACCAATTTTATTATGGCAATTCTGAGGCAGCCCTCACCCATGAAATATTCAGAATGGAAAGGTATAATTTTAGAAAGTTCATGATAATGGAAATTGTTTGGAACAGGAGTTTTATCAGGAGCTGTAGGTGCTTGCATCTGAAGTTTTGATATCTGATAATGGGACAAAACAAAACAGAAACAAGAAGTTCCAAGGGTCGGTTGTCACTATTAACTGCAGATCGACAATGATATACAGTTCGTGGTTTTTTGCAACCGGTCCTAGATCGAAGATATTTCTCGTTTAATCAGAAAACACGTAATATTATGCAAATACTTTGAGTGGCCAGGAAAGCTCTTTTATTTCTGTCAGATGAGAGCAAAGGTCTACCTTGTATTCATGTGAAAATATTCTTGTCAATCAACATCCAAAGTAGAAATCGAATGGAAAGAAGAATGACGTACATTCGGATTAAATCTTAATGGTGATTTGCGATGTTATCTTTGTTTTATTATTAGTTATTAGACAGTTCAGTTGAGCCTAGGCGTAGAAGTAAACGTAACACGTCCACCCATCAAATTATGTCTATGAGCAAAAAACTAGTTGAAGTGGGGCATTTGACGTACAGGGTGATTAATTTTCAGCGACAGGGTGCCAGTTCTCGTGAAAGAGTGATCATAGAGATCCAGGAAGAAAAATCTCTATAGTGATGTGTCCAAGAGAAAATGCTGAAATAACATTTTCATTTTCTAGGATTACCGCAAGGAGGCGTTACGGTTCTGTAAAAACAGAAAATTGAAATATTTTAAAAATATTTTCCCATTCAAATATCAAAAAAAAATGTCGAAATAGATTTGGAACGATACTCTTTACAAAACTCCTTTGACACTTTTTTCTGAGTTGTCAAATAAGACAGCTTCAGGCCGTCAAACTTGATGTACCTAAATTGCCTGGTCTTGGTCTTGCGCAGCCCTAGATTTGACTTTCCATTGGCTCGTTTCAAAAAGTTTTTTTTTGCATGTGCTTGGGATGAATTTGATCTGCTTAAGCCGAATACACATCATGAATTATGGAAGTCAAAACAGTTTTTGAATCTTTTTCTAAATTTTTATATGCAGACCCACTAAATGAGTGCATCTATCGTGTGATTTGGAAGATTTCCTACCACTTCCATAGATAATTTTTCTAGATCTTTCGTGATAGAAGAGTGATGAAGACTTCAGGGATCCTTCAAAGAATACTTTTGAGACAGCCCATGTGAACATGCAAGTATCAAAACTAACCCAAACTAACCCAACGCTCTGGACATTTGTACTGGTTTTTTGATTTTTTTGTGTTATTTTCTTTTTTTTAATATTCTTGGAACAAGATTTTAACTGGTCCATCGTATTATTTGTGACATAACGCACTTTATTCTTCTTAAAAGCTGCTCGTAGAAAAGAAAACGGAAAATAGTGGCACGTTTTTTAACATTATCTCAAAAACATGTCGTAAAACTCGAATCAGAACCAATCTGTAGTCTATCTTTTTGACTTATTCAAATCTACAGCGGCAGTTTCAATAGTATTTCACGAGGGATTCCTGATAAAGTCTCCTTATTTCTTCTATTTCAGGAGATATAGAGAAAAAGATTTGTTTTTGAGGTGGCAGTTCACGATACATGCATCTATTTTTACATTTACAATTTCGAAAAATCTTCAAAAACAGTTTTGATCTTGACATCTCAAACACGCACCAGAAACAAACTGTTTCCATATTTTTTTTAGTGGTTTAATGGAAAAAATTTGTAAAATATGTCGATTTTCAGTTTTCACAATACCGTTACGGCTTCTTGCGGCGATCCTAGAAACTTGAAATATATTTCCAGCATATTCTCTTTGGCACATTACTATACAGATTCTGTTTCCTGGGTCTCTGTGATGAATAGTTCACGAGAACTGGCATCTTGTTGCTGAAAATTAATCACCCTGTACGTGGAACGTAGCGAGAGTTGACTAATTTGTTGTATTTACAAATAGTTTTTCGACCTGTGAAGTGGAAAAAAAGTGATTTTTGTGTGATTTTGGTCATTGAATTTTGAGACCAAATAAAATTATGTCCTAGCACGTTTAAAACTTATCCGTTGACAGATGATCCAAGATTGTAGATCTGATCGGCAAACCTTTGATTACGTATAAGGGATAGCGTGCAATACGTGAAGACACACAAGGTTACGTATGTCGCTCACCCAAATGACAATCACCACGTTTTCGTCTAGGTGAATAGTAGCTCTTCAATTGTCTAATATCACTGCGGACATCAACCAAACGAGCAGTCATTCCGATTTCGCGACGCTTGTCCATCCAGCGCGGAATCTAAGTTTTTTAAGAAAGTCTCACAGTATGATTGCAAGCGCAAGATGTCATAAAATGATCACCATCACCAGTGGCATCGATTCTGGCACTTCGTGGAGAGGCGATAAAAATCATCCAGAAGCTGAACACCCAGAGGCAGGAGGATTACGATGTGTTGGTCAAGTTTCTGGAACTGCAATACAGTTAAACTCACGTCTATCACTCTCAGATGCAAAATCGCTCTCAGAAAACACACGCGACCCTGGAGGAGTTTGAACCGGCAATGGTTTGTACGTCGGTTTTGTTCCCGACCGTCTCGACTGGTAAAACCCATGGACGTAGAAATCTTTTGTCACAATATGTTCCAAATGTAGACGTCAAAAACACTGCTGAAAGTATAAAAAACAAATATTGCCAGGTTTGTGTACCGTTCTCGTGTTTTTGTCCAATTTATTCAACAGACGACAGCCTCCCGATCAAGAAAACAAGCAGTCAACTCACATCGTCTAGTTTTGACTATCGATGCAGCAATTGAAAGATACAAGGGCCATTTGATCACATTGATTTTATAAACCGCCAAGCGGATCTAGTAATCTAGTCAGTGCGCTGCTTCAGCCGGTTTCTATAAGGTACATCCTGTATTTGGTTCCTCGTATCTTTGCTCTTTATTGCAGCAGATTGCAAAACTTGTCTTTAGCTTGATATCCAACCAAGCATGTTAATCCAAACTATTTCATCTTCTGATGAACAAGAACCGACTCTCCACCTCATCCAACCAATTCGTTCATCGACAACGTAGCTATAACTCATTTAAATTTTTGATGATCATGTCAAACATCAAGTCATCTAGTCAGTCTTTGGACGACAAAACAGGAAACGAGATTCGATCACAAGTATGAGTTAATAGATTTTGTCAATTCTTGACTCCTTAGAATTTCCAAAAGACAATAATTTGAAAAAGTGATTTCAACTTCCCTTCTAAGGGGAAGTAAAAAGCTATCTCAGCATAGGTAGATTTGGATAATATTTTGAAGAAGACTGTGACATATATCGCTACGTGATTTTCATGCTATATCAAGCTTGATCGCATTGGTTAGTGAATAGACGCGACATATTTCTTTAGCTGCCCAGTCGTTGATACCAATAGTTCTGTTTACTACATTGGAATAATGGTTGATTTTGACTATTTTTCTCGACTGGACCGACAGACTCCGCTATCTCTTCAAAAATGATCTAAACATATTATACCGCATATTATGATCATATCATCATTTACATGAAATGATGGACAGATAAATCAACTTCAACATATTATACCCACTCTAGTATTCTCCCTAGTCAAATCTCCCTTATGTTTTATACTTGAGTGGTTTTCTGCACTCAATGGGCTAGAAAAATCAATCTGCCAATTCTGCAAGGTGACAGGTATTGGACGTCCGGTATACAAGCGGCTCCTTTATTTGTCAGGAAAAGAAGACCATGAGAGAAAATTGATTACTGTGCCTGAGAGGACCCTTTTAAGAATGTCCGATGGACATTTGTGTAATGTTCTGGAAATGTACAAAAAAGATTGAGAATTGAGTTGATCTTATGTAATAATGCAGACAGTTGATCATTTTTTGATATTTTTCTCATTTCGCTCGTCCTCGATCCGTTCCAAACTTTCCGTTTTTTTTTCTGTTCTAATTTTTTATTGGTACTGTATCATTTTTTTTAAATGAGATGTATTTTTCTCGAGAGAAAATAATTTTATTGCCTATTTGCTAAGAAGATTGGACACTCATCATTCCATACACATGGTTGTTATGAAAAAGTGAGAATTTGGAGGGTGGTGACGATGTCAAACTTTTTTCGAAGAACTTTTAAAATGAGCGATCATAATGATCTCCCAAAAAAAAACATGATTTGATTTTTATACGCAGATCAACACAGCCAGTAATCAGTTACAAAAAAAACAAGATTTCATTTTTATACGCAGATCAACACAGCCAGCAATCAGTAACAAAAACAACAAGATTTGATTTTTATACGCAGATCAACACAGCCAGTAATCAGTAACAGCCTTTGAATGACTATCAAGTCACTATTGATAAATTCTAATGAGTAAAATAAAAACGTTGATATGTTGATGGATGAGAATAGATGCCTGAAGATGGAAATTGCTGAGTTGTAAAAAATTAAATCAAATGAATCTAACACGGCAAAGTGTCATATGCGTCGATTGCTGCGAAACAAGCTGATCATATTAAGATACTAGTGATAAAACAAAATGGACAACAGAAACATCAGATTAAGAAAAAAATGCAAGAGAAAGTATACACGTGAACACCGGATTGAAGTTATTGGAATAGATTTGAAGTCTGCAATACGGTATCATCAACTCATTCTTGTGTCTAGTGCACGACTATAAAACTAGACACAAGAATGAGTTGATGATACCGTATTGCAGACTTCAAAGGTGCCAGAAAAGGCCAGAATTCATTGGACTTAAAATGTTCAATGTCCTCCTTGATCGTTCAAAATCTAGTCCACTGAAAACATTCAAAAGTGAAATAAAAAGGATGCCGATAACTAATGCGTTCTATAGTTTAGACGAATTTTTTCATGTAATGAATAAGTAAATGTTCTTGTAAAGTATCTATGTTTTGTAATAATATTCTTCATTGTTCTAATGTTATATTTTTCACCTCTTAACTTTTTTATTGTTCGCTTTTCACGTATGGGTATACACATGGATATTTTTGTTATTTTGTTTACCTGTGGAAGTACTATAACTGTATGTTGCCAACAATAAAGTGAATTGAATTGAAAATGAATGTGAGCATGAAGTCCGAGATGAACAGATCGGGATAAGGTGATATAACAGTGAATCAAATTTTAAAATTGAAATATTAAGAACAAACATTGTTGTCAATAAGAAATTCAACACCATTTTCGAGACTATACTATGATGCTATATGAAAGTTTCTTTGACAACGCTTTGTTTTCGAGGTACAGGGTATCAAAGTTTAATTTCTTTTTATGTTTTATCGGGATAAATCCCATAATAATTTTGATAATATAACAAAAATCGGCATCCAGGCGGTTATTGACATGAGAAATTCAAACTTGACATCTACAGGCATTTTTACTGTTTCAAATAGTCATAACTTTTTGCATTTGTTTTGAGTAAAAAAAAAATGATTAAAGAAGAAACACTTGGTTGCTAGTAGTTACCGTTTTTGAGATATTTGCACTTGAATTAATCCATACAATGTGGTTTTCAATGTCAAATTTTGAAAATAGATAAAGGTGGCGTTGGAAGCGATGTTACCATGGTTATTTTGATGATTGTTTCAATGTTTCTTACTAAAAAAAAAATATTTTAGACTTTCCTTTTTGATTTTTTTTTTAATTTTTCATTTTAATTTTTTTTTCTGTAAAGAAACATCGAAAATTGAAGTCACTGTAAAAATTACCATGATAACGTCGTTTTCAACGCCACCCATCTTATCTACAAAATTTGCCATTTAAAACCACATTGCATGGATCAATTCAAGTGTAAATATCTCAAGAACGGTTGGTCCCAGCAAGTTCCAACAAGAGTACCTATCGTTTCTATGTAAAAATGATGTTAGATCGAAATACGGTTCGTCAAAAAAGTTATGACTATTTGAAACAGTAAAAATACTTGTAGGTGGCGCCTAATACAAAATAGAGTCATAATGTTATAAAATTTGAATTTCTTATGTCAAAAACACACTGGATTCCCATTTTTGTTGGCTGATCACCAAGTGTATAAACTGTACTGTGTCAAATCAGCGATATGGGTTAAGTTTAAATACTAAACATACTACTTGGGACATTTTAAAATGTGATACCTTCAAGCGTATTGAGGAAAACCAGAAAAATCGTTTTATCAAATAGCAATTAGACACTTTAACTAGTATAAACTCTTCAATTGTTTACTTTAATTGTCAAGGTTTTATGAATAACATGGACGGAATTGAAGTGCTTTTGAACGATTGGAAACCTGTAATTGTGTTACTATCTGAAACTCATGTAACGTCTGAGGTGTATTTGAGTGAACTACATGTCGAAGGATATCGCATTGAGCAGTGTACCACTACTAACAGGAGGACAGGTGGTGTGATGGCCTTGATTAAGGAGGGTTGTAAGTACAAACTGAAAAGTACTAAATGTAGTAATTTTGTATGGGTGCTTACTGTTGAAGTATGTGTTTCACTCAATAAATACTCATGTACTGTCATATATCATCCCCCGAAAGCGGATAATGCCTTGTTTGTGGACTATTTCACTGATTTTCTTGATGAAGTGTGTGATTTTGAGGGAACCAATGTTATTGTTGGTGACTTTAATTATGATTTGTTGAAGCCGTCTTTTTATGGTGAGAAATTAATGGATGCCGTATATCGAAGTGGATTTCATCAGATTGTGCATGAGCCAACAAGGGTGACAGATACAAGCCAAACTTTGATAGACTATGTTGTAACCAATAACAAACACCTTCCACACAGAGTGCACTCTACACCCAGGATAAGCGATCATAATATAATATCCATCAACATCACTGATAAAATTCGTCCAAAAATCCAAACTATATACAAAAGAAGTATGAGAGGATATGATGCTAGCTGTCTTCAAAATCAAATAATGAACATTTCTTGGGACAGTTCGTCTGTTGATGTGAATGTGTTAGCGGACTCATTTATTGGTAGTGTTTCAAACGTTCTAGACCAATTATGCCCAAAGATGACCTTTAAAGTGGAGCTGAAGTATATGGACAAAAAGTGGATTACTGAAGAAATCAAATTAATGATGGAAGAAAGAGACAAATTGTATGTAAGATCAGTGAGAGAAAAAAATGATGCAGTTTGGAACCAGTACAAAAGGCTTAGAAATGATATTGTCAACAGAATCAAAATTGGGAAGGATAGTTATTTCAATCAAGTAATCGACAATCATAGATCGAATTCTCAGGAATTGTGGAAGAACTTGAAAAAACTATTACCGGACAAAAGCAATACCATCTCGGATGAAATTATCTTTGATGACAAACCCGTGATAGAAGAACTTGATATAGCTAATAAATTTAACCAGTTTTTTATCGACAGTGTGGAAGTCATCGTATCCAGTATACATAACTCTTCAACGTCCAGTCTAAATGTTCTCCAAACAGTAAAGAGCGCCTCAAATACATTTTGCAAATTCAAAAAGTTATCTATGGAAGAGCTAAAACGTTATGTACGCGAATTAAAAACAGTGGGTGGTGGTGAATCGGGAATTTCTACAAACATTTTCAAAGACGTTTTCAGGGTGGCTGGGAACAGGATGTTAGATACTGTGAATGCTTCTCTGTCTTCTGGAATATTTCCTCAAACTTGGAAGTGTTCAACGGTGACGCCTGTGCCGAAAGTACCAAATACCAACAAATGCGAAGAATTCAGACCGATTAATAGTGTACCTGTATATGAGAAGATTCTGGAAAGTGCTGTGAAAGAACAACTGCAGGAATTTTGTAATGAAAACTCTATTTTGGTTGGTAACCAGTCCGGTTTCCGAAAAGGTCATTCCTGTGAGACTGTGATGGTTGATATATGTGACGAATTCGTGAAACAAATTGATGGAGGCAATTATATAATGGCAGTATTTCTAGATTTTAGACGAGCCTTCGAAACCATCAGTAGAAAAGTACTAGTTCAAAAATTGGAGAAGATCGGTTTAAGGAATGAAGTTCTGTCATGGTTCCAATCTTACCTGAACAATCGAACTCAGGTTGTGAGATTCAAGCAATCAACATCTAGAACCTTACCAGTAAGGAATGGAGTACCCCAAGGAACAGTTTTAGGACCACTCTTGTTTCTAATATATATTAACGACATTGTTAATGTGGTGCACCAGTCAAAAATCAAAATGTTCGCAGATGATACGATGCTTTACGTTGTTGGGAAGGATTTGGAGAAAATTCAAACTCAGATGAATAGTGATTTGGATGCAATCTATACATGGTTATGTGTAAATAGTCTGAGTATAAATGTCGGTAAATCAAAGGTTTGTCTGTTTGCCAAGAAACATTTGTTATCACGCCTTGATTTAAGCGCACTCAATGTATGTATCTCCAATTGTAAGTTAGATCATGTTAATGAGATAAAATATTTGGGTGTAATTTTGGATTGCAATCTGTCTTTCCGTACTCATGCGAACTACATAACTCGTAAGTTTTCTAAAAAGGTCAATTTTATAATAAGAGCAGGAAAACATTTGTCACCACAGACAAGAATTTTATTGTATAATAGTATTGCTTCCCCTCATCTTGAGTACTGTAACAGTTTGTTCTACAATATGCCTAAACATGTTCTAAATGAATTGCAAATTATTCAGAACAGGGCAATGCGATGTATTCTAAGATGTAGTCGTTATACTCCTGTGAAATCTATGTTGAATGTTCTAGATATATTATCTGTGAAACAAAGAGTTAATTATAGTGTTTTTGTATTTATCTTTAAGATCAAAAATGGTCTGGTACCATCTTATGTCTGTGATAGAGTCAAATTGTTCAGTGATGTACACCAATATGAAACAAGAAATAAAAATGATTTTATTTTGGAAAACAAATGTAGTACGAAACAGGCTTCTGGTTCTATCCTGTTCAAAGGCCTATATGACTTCAATTACCTACCAAATGAATTGAAACACTGTGATCAATTGCCCCAATTCAAAAGACTGCTCCGAAATGATGTGATAAACAATTTGTAGTTCGCCCTTCTACCTGCCTCCATGTTATCGTGATTTTCAGTGATAAGTCCCTTTTTTTTTATATGTATAATGTTTTAATAACTATATGGTCTATTCAATTTATTTTATAAATATATTATATTTTTGTACAACAAACTATTTCTACACAGTTTTTGTATATAGCTTGATGCTAAATAAACGAATATTATTATTATATTATCAGAATTATAATGGGATTTGTTCAGATAAAACAGAAGTAGAGATTAAACTTTGACACTACGTATCTCGAAAACAATGCGTTTTCAAAGAAATTTGTGTACAGCAAACTAATGTTTTTTTTTTCCAGTTTAGGTTTACTCTTATAATATTTCTACCTAATTTTGGGATACCCTGTATATAGGCAGATTTAAATTCAAGTGACAGTCGAAAAAATACTGTTGTTCACTTCAATTTCCAAGGTTTTCTGGATAATAAAGACTATATCGAGACACTCATCAATGATTGGAATCCATGTATTTTGCTGTTATCGGAAACCGAGTTGTGGTCTGCTGCTTATGAGAACAAATTTCAAATCCAGTATCCAGTATCATCCACCGAATAAGCAAAATGCTTTTTTCTTCGACTTTCTGGACAAGGAGTGAATTTGACGGGACTATTATCATTACCGGAAACTTCATTCTCCAAACATTAAATATAACGTTTTTTTTTCAACTCGTAATTGAACCTACAAGAATTACTCAGAATAGATCGTCATCGATATTGTTTCTGAGATAAAAAAGTGAAAAACCATTTTTTAAAGGGGAAGATTGACGAGAACAAACGAAATTCTCAGGAAATATGGAGAAATTTGAAAACCCTACTACCTAATGAAACTCCTGCATTGCCTGACGAGATCAAATTCACTCGGGAAACCCTTTTGGACTTTGAGGATATTGCGAATGCTTTTTATGATTACTTTGTAGATAGTATCAATACAATAATAGTCTTGAATATCTCGACGGGATCTTCCACAGACGCTTCTTCTTTGGTTGTCAATATCTACCTACCAATACTTTTGCACCATTCAAGTAAATATCAACGGCGAAGCTGAAGATACATGTTCGCAAAATGAAGAAGACAGAAGGAGGGCAGGATGGAATATCATCAACGATCTTCATGGATGCATTTGAAAGTGCTGCCAATCGTATGCTGGACATCATCAACTCCTCATTGATAACGAATGTTTCCAAAGACATGGAAATCTTCAATGGTCTCATCAGCTCCAGAGGTATTTCGAAGCAAACACTGCATAGTTTGCTTGCAGTTTGGACCTATTAACTCAGTTTTTTTTATGAAAAAGGGTTAGAGGCTACGGTGAAGGATAAACTTCTTCAATTTTGCAATCACGGTAAGTTTTTTTTCCCAAATCAATCAGGATTTCGTCATTTGCACTTCTGCAAACCAGTGATCATCAACATGTGATGAGATTGATAGTGTCAGGTTAGTTTTGGTGATTTTCCTTGGTTTCAAAAGGTCGTTTGAAACTATCAATCGGTGAATTCGGTTGAGAAAACTACAAGAGCTTGATATACGGCAATGTTTCAAGATGGTTTGAGTCTAACATAACTGGTGGAACTGGATATGTTAAATACAGAAACGCACTTTCGTCCCTGGAGACTGTCAATCATGGAGTGCCTCAGGGAACTATCCTGGGTCCTCTGTTATTCCTCATTTACATAAACGCTTGTGTAAAGGTGGTCAGTGAGCCAAAATTGAACTCTTCGCCAATGTAACTATGGTGTACATCACTATGCAACAAGTGATTAATAGAGAAATAAGGTCTATATCTGATTAGGTTTGTATAAACAATTTGAGTTTCAATGTATCTAAATCTAGATTATCTGTGTTTGACTGGAGAAACAGTTTGTCTGACATTGCTGCTTGAGCGTCAATATTAATGCCCTGATGCCACGGAAATAGACTATCTGGGTGTAATACTTGACACCAGTCTGAATTTTCATGAACATGCTAAGTACGTCATCAGAAAGTATTCACAAAAAGTTGATTTCATCACAAGAGTTGGAAAACATCTTTCTATGGAGACAAAGCTGCTATTGTATAATAGCATAGCAGCTCTCCATCTTAAATTTTGTAGCACACTTTTCCACAGTGTGCCCAACTTGAACATGGATCATTCTCAATTGATTCATAATAGAGCTATGCGAGTAATACTGATCTGTGATAAATATACACCTCATAGAATCTATGTTAAGTGTACTTGATATGTTGTCAGTTCGTCGAAAAATATGTTTTTATATTTATCGTTCACCCATGACTTTTAAAGAATGTAAAAATGTAAAAATGTTCAAGTTTGATGCTCGTCAATATTTATTGAATACATTTCTAGTGATGTTTAATTTTCACTCATTTTTATTATATGTTTTACACTTGCATTCAATACCCCATTGTATTAAACTCATTTTTGTATTGTAAATTATTGAAGTATAGCAGTGTTTTGAATAGAACTTTCACTAAATAAACACATTATTCATTCATTTTTATACTTACAACTCCATTGCTGAATTTTCTGACTACACAAGGAAGAGTCGCGGTTCCTCCTGTCTGAGCCACTACGACTGTACAGTTCTCTGTGACAAATACTGTTGATTTTCCAGCATGTGCTGCTAATTTGACAGCATTTCCAATACCCAGCGCCGCTTCCTTACTCTTGTGCTTGCTATGTTGTTCTCCATAGCTTCTTCTATGTCTTACAAAGAGAGAAAGGTCAACATCCAAAGCTTCTGAAAAAAAAAACATACTTTTTTTAGTACTAGATCAGCTCCATGTGTATAGGGCTGTTTTTCTCGCGCCGCGCATGCGCACTAGTCAGGGCAACTGGTGGCTGGAGATGTCAAATTCTTGACAGTTTTGATTTTGAGTTATGACATGTGACAATATTTTATAACCTTCAAAATACTGTCAGTGTCAGTGCCAAGTTTGAGTGAGTTTTTACCGAGTTTCATGTAGAGTGACATATTTTTTGATACAGTTGATACACAGATAAAACGTGAGTACCTGAACTTAAGCTGTAGGTCAAGAACCGCCAGTTCAGTATAAGCAAATATCATATTTTTGACATCTCTTCTGCGTTCACATTGCACGAAAGAAGTTATGCTCTATCCATGTTCTACTTTCAACTAGACAAGGATAGAAGCACGTTCGTGAAGCACGCTCGTGAACGAGGTACTGCTTGTCAGTTGCCCTGGTTAGAACGCATGCGCCTCACGCTTTCAGCGAGATAAACAGCCCTATAACATACTAGAATTTTTGCAATAGTTATATTGGAAATCAGATTTTGCTGATCAGTCATACAGTGAGGACATGAAGTCCGTCGCCCCTCTTCTTACTTTTGAACCGCTGGGTATATTATAACAAGAATAGTCGAGCAAATTTTTTTTTAAGAAGTGACAGTATCAGATGTCAAAATAACAGTTCGGCGCAGTTTTGAAACTTTTTTTAAATTAGAAGTGGGGTCGAGTGATACATTGTCCATTTTTAATTCAACTCCCTCATCTGGAAACTTGGTGTTGATGTATCAGTGGACTGTATGGACTGATTTTGTCGTATAAAAACGCATCTGTATGATCAAAAAATGGTCCCAGCTACACACTTAGGAAACTAATTGTTGAGTGTCAATCGCCACCATGACTACCACTTTCACAGTCTTCCTGCGTCAGATGGGGTTGTAGTCCGCCGGCTCGCTAACATGCCCCCGGCCTTGAAAGTGTTGACTCCCAATACTCGCCAGGACTCCACTGGCAAAGGCCAGATCTTCGGAAATGCACGACCAGTCTGAATGGAGGCTACACGGCTTATTCCATCTTTTCCAGGGTGCAGTTGCAGAATACGCCCAAGTTTCAACTTTGATGGAATGACGGAATCTTCTTTAATCAGCAAATCAGAATCAAATCAAATCAAATATGCTTTATTGCCACAGAAAAATTTAAATAAATTTAATGGACAAAGCAAATACAAAATGCTAGAGTGAAAACAATAGAAAACATTATAATAGTATACATTACGTGAACAATAGGACAAAACTAGTACAAATATATTTTTCCAATAATTTGTCGAATTTAATTTAATTGGAAATTGCTCATGGACAACAATAAACATTGGCACACTTCCAGTTATGTTATGATGACAAGTCAGTGAAAAAATAACACAGCAAAATCAACAATTATGTGTAGAAAAATAATACTGCTGTGTTGAATATCGAACAAGGAACCAACGATTTCTCAAGTTTTTTTCGCTTCCCATTCAAAAAATAAACATCAGGTGGGGTGAGCGAAATCGGTGAACTCAAAATTTGATTTATAAATCTGAAGTCATCTTGTTTCCGCCCTGCCTGCAGCATGTGATTATTTTTGATTTAAATATCAAACAAGGAACTTGGGGTTGTTTACATTATTGCAACCAAAACGTGTTGATATCCATTTTCTATTCAGGAAATAAACAACAGTCGTGGTGCGCGACCTGAGTCCAATTTGAACTTGACCCTACTGTGCTGAACGAATTACTAAACTAGGCGATTGTTGACCCCTAAAAAATATGAATACTCCAATGTTCACTGAATGCCCTATAACAACTTCCACTTCACCAATGAGTTATTGTTAAACCGCCGCTTATGTTGCCCTAACAGAGATATGGAACTATTCCGTGAAAACTCATTTATAGAATAAAAAGGTCTTTCCAGGACGAAGGTTTTTGTTTCTTTACGGAAGCTAGTGAATGTGGGAATAGATTTGAGGTGTAGCGGGAGCTTCTTGGCGTTGTAAATGATAGAATTGTTTGTTAGATCTGAGGTGGGAGAGGGTAGGTAGATATCGAGACACGAATTCCTTATGCTGTGGCTTTTCAGGAGAGGTGATTTGGTGTCTACGTATCAGACAGGCTGTTTCTAAAATAAATAGAGCAGGAAGCGTGAGAATGCTGTATTTTTTAAAGTAATGTTTGCAGTGAGGCTTGCTCTTTAAACCGAATACATAATGAATTGCTCTCTTTTGCAACTTGAAAATGCTGTGGAATTGTTCGATGGTACAGCAGCCCCAAAAAAGAAGGGCGTAGCGAAGATAAGATTCAAATAAAGAGAAGTATGTGAGTCTAGCAGAGGAAATATTCAGATCTTTCGAAACTGAACGAATTGCGAAGCAAGCCGGAGAAAGCTTTTTTGACAAGAAGTCGATATAAGCGGACCACTCAAGATTGGCATTAATATTTAAACCCAGGAATTTCACCGACTTGACGTATTTGATGTTTCTGTCATGAAGCAGTTATGGTCGTAGAGCTTCTTTGTAAGATAAGGCTACCGTTTTATCAACGTTGAAACAAGAGAAATTGGAATCAGACCAAGCTTTGATTGTGACAAGATCTTTGAAAATATTACAATGCAGGAGCAAGGTGTTAGAATCACTCCATGTAATGCTGGTATCGTCCGCAAATAGGGAAACTCTACCGTCGATTTTCAGGTAGGTGATGTCATTGATCTATAACAGAAGAAGAATGGGCCGTAGAACAGAACCTTGCGGTACGCCACTGGTGATTTATTCACAATCAGAATCAGCACCATTTGTTTTCAAAATTTGTTGCCTATTTTCAAGATAAGATTTGAACCAGATCGAAGAAACACCACGGATTCCATAAAACTCTAGCTTTTTCAACAAAATGACATGACACACGCAGTCAAATGCTTTTGCATAGTCACAGAAGACTAAAACGGTGGGGCGTTTGCTATTCAGGGATGAGCATCAAGCAACATCATGAAGCAACGAGAACATTGCGTCGTTGGTGCACTTGTTTGGTAAAAATCCGAATTGATTCGGGGATAATATGTCATGTTTGACGAGAAATGGCATGAGACGATTTTTTAGTAACCTTTCAATGATTTTTGACAGCATAGGTAGCAAAGCAATTGGACGATAATTACTTGAGTCTGATTTCTCACCTCCTTCATGGAAAGGAATAATAATTGCCGTATTGAGGCATTCCGGAAAAACTCCTCTCATGAAAGATTCATTTATCAAGTTTGTTAGGGCATCTAATGCGAGAGGTGGAAGGTTCTGGAATATTTCAATTGATAGATTATCGGTGCTACAAGAAGATTCACTTTTTATGCTGTTCATTACATGTAGTAGTTCAAGGTTGGTCACTAGATGTAGGAAAAAGCTATCAGCATCATCAAACCATGCTCCAGTCTTCCCTGGTTTTTCTTCCACTTGACCCTCTGTTGAAGTTTGGAGACATAATCTTTCGACCATCTTCTCCAGAAATTATTTCTCATTTGTTCCAAAAATTGAAAACGAGACAGTCGATCAATCGGTATTTCAAATATTCCAGGCGAGAGAATCGATGTCATAAGTTCTCCAATGAGAAAGTGGGCAGGAGTTAGCGGATTCTTGTCATTGGGATCGGATGAGAGCGGCGACAGACTTCGCGAATTCAAAACTGCTTCTATTTGTGCAAGCAGAGTTGATAATTCTTCAAAAGTCCAAATGTTATCACCTATTAGTCCTATCATTCGTCTGAGATGATGTTTGCTAGACTTTATACCGGCCTTCCAAGTCCCACCAAGGTGAGGGGAGTGAGCAGAAATAAGAGACCATTCTATGTTATCGTTCGCACAAGCTTCAGTAATTTTAATTTTGTTCTCAGCCAAGAAATTTCCCAATCTTTCCAACTCGTTCCTAGCTGCTAAAAAATCAGTACCGTTCACATATGAATCGTTTGAGCGCTAATAACAACGACCCGGTTGATAGATTCGAAACGACCTAGATATACATTGCTTTGATCGCAAAACAAACAAATAAAGTCATGAAACATCAAGTGGTCTTTCAACCTCTACTTTTTGCAGCTTTAATCATAAAAGGTCCCACATAGTCAACACCGCATATCTTGAAAGGATAACCTGTAACAAATCTATTTTGTGGCAAATCACTCATCATCGAATTTATAGTCCGCAATAAATTTAAAACAGATTCTACAGTCGCGTACTGTCGTCTTTGCAAGAATTCTGCCAGATTCTGGCCAAATAGACTCTCAGATGGAATTAAGTAGATGCTGCGTACGTGTTCGGATTTGAAAATCAGTTTACGATGCTCTGATGATACAATGACGGGGTTTTACTTCTCATACGAATACTCAGAGTGTTTTAATCTTCCACTGACCCTTAGGATCTTAATCAATAGAGGGATTGAGATAAGGAGTCTTACTTTCAACACTTATCTCCCTGGTATTTTTCAAGTCCCTTTTTTTCATAAGAAATGATCCTTCTTGAGATTAATTGTCAACTCGCGAATTGTATTTCCTGAACTTGAAGATGAATAGTGCTTGGCCATTGTTCTTTTATGATACAAATGAATCTAAATACGAGAGCAACTGTCTCGATTAGTCTATTCAAAGACGAAAATCGATTTATGCCCAGAACCGGTTGAGAAAAACTTATTATTAGGGTTTTCGGATCAGTTTTGAGATCGGACAGGTTGTCTGCATCAGCGACCCTTCCAGACAAATCAGCTTCAATATCACTTCGCCAACATAAACCATTCCACCATAATTATTAAGAGTGTAGATCATGAGGAGTAACACATCGCGACAACAGGTTGGCGGGATTATCTTTGGTAGGAACATGTCACCAATCACAAAGACTGGTCAATGTTTGTACTTCCTAGAACTATTGTAGAGTCTGTCCACAATATTACGCTATCAAATGAAATATCTAGTGACTCTTTAACTGCCATGAGTAGTCTGGTTAGGATAATTAGCATAATTCGTTTAGGAATTGTGATAGTTTTCAACGGTGTCACTTTTGACTTTGCGTTCAACAGTTTAACATTAACCTATTGATTCTTGTCGACACTGCGCAAGTGAATACATGCACCGCATGCATTTTCGGATGCATCGGAGAATCCATCCCAATTGATTCGTTCAAGCTACAGTTTCTGCAGGATAATTTTCGCTGTTACAATACATGGAGCTGATAGTTCAGAGGATCAAAGGGCTGACAAATAGAAGAGAGAATTATTCGTTCAGTTACACGACTAGCTGTCAACACAGGTATAATCTTGCATGCAAAATTATCAGATTTGCAGGACCAACAAATTTTTAAAGTTTTTTGAGTTTGATCGACTCCAAAGTGGACAAGATGTGAGGATTTCTCGCTGGCCTTCATTATCTTTAGTATTTCAGCATTATTAGACTGCCACTTTCGCAGTTTGATCATCCCGTAGTTGATATATCAGCTATCGACTGACCTATGTGGGCAGCTTCTTCGACTGAATTCACACCAGTTATAAGGTCGTCAACATAAATATCATTTTCCATTATTTCCGATTTATTTGGACATGTTTCTTCAGAAAGATGAGCAAGTTCGGTGATGAAACGGATAGCTAGTGAAGAAGCTGACGCGGTACCGTAGGTAACCGTGGCTAATTCGTAAGTATCTAGCTCTTTATTGGCATCGCTGTGCCATAATATTCGTTGCAATGGATGCTGCTCTGGTTTAGTCAACACTTGCCGATATATTTTCCCAATGTTGGCCGTTATGACAATCAAATCTTGAGAAAATGGATGGAAGGTTACTTTGTATTGTCGGTCCTATCATTTGAAGGTTATTGAGGGATATTCCTGAAGGTGTAGAAGCGGACGCATAAAAAACAACACGTTATTTAGTAGTGACAGATTCCTCCCTGAGTAGTCCGTGATGTAGTAGATGATACTACACCGCATTACTATTGAAATTATTGACTTGAATCATATGCCCCAATGATTTATATTTCTCCATAAAGTTGATGTATTTTTCACGTAAGGCACTATTATTTTTGAGAATTCGTTCTAACGCAAACTTGTGAGCTGAGTTTGTATATTATCAAAATTGAACGATAAATTGCAGCGCGTTATGGTGTTTGAATTACCTGGCATACTTCCGGATATAATCCAACCAAATGTAGTTTTTTTTGTAATATGGTCTGATCTGGCGCAAGATCTATTTGTCCAACCAGCAATAACTTCCAAAACAAATTGGCTCCAATAAGTAAATCCAATGGTCTTGGTTTATGAAAATCTGGATCGGCAAGTATTATGCTCTTGAGAATGTTTAGTTAACGTGGATCACAAGACAGAATGTTTTGTAAGAATGTGCACCGTGTGTTGATTCTATAAAGATTTCGCATTTTTCTGTTATCTGGGAGCAATTGTTGTTTAGCCCGAAAATGGCCATATAGTCGCAAACAATTTATACACAGTTTCAACCTTTTTGAATGACTTTTTCTTTTCTTCGCGGACAATTTAAGAAACTCCGCACACTTACGTATGTATTGGTTTTTCCTACAAAATAAGCAGTTAGTTGAATTATCAGAACACAAATGATTAGCCGTACTGACATTTTCGTGAGTGTCCGTGTTGACAAATGTCTTTGAACGCATTTGTCTGTTCGGATCATTTATGGAACTTGTACTCGTATTGCTCATTGACTCTATGGTTTTCAAAAGATCAGCTTTTGATTTCAAAAACTACTTTGAATCTTCCAAATTTGGATTGTCTTTATCGGATCGATATCCTTCCCACTATCGAATATTTGCATTATCCAACCTAGATCTAACTATATAAATCTCTAAAGTTTTCCAATGTTAAATGGACTGATTAAGTTGTTTGAAGGCTTTGAGATGCTTTAATTGGCATTGAATCGATAAGACTCTTAGCGTTTTCTAGTCATATCTTTTTACTTCTACATTGAATAATGCTTTAATGTGGTTATCAACTGGAAGCCTCTCATTATTGTATCCTTCGTCTAGTAGCCTACGCAACTTGATAGTTTTGCTCGCTGAACTCAATTGATGCGATTACCTGAGATGCACCGCCTTACAAGGATGATTTGAGGTAGTGGGATGTTTGAACGTTAGTAAGCGTCTCATTTGTATGCACTAACGAAATTGAAGTTTCACGAAACTCCAACCAATTCTCGGGAGCAAAATCAAACTTTGGTACTTTGATTGAATGAAGTCTACAAGCGATAGAGTGAACGATTTAACCTTATCGTTTCAAGATAATTTTTAACACAAAGATGTGGTTCGCTTTAACTCAGATTAAAAAGATTTTGTGAAATCTCCTCGATCATTATATGAAGAGTTCAACTCGCATTCGTCAACCAAATCTTCTAATTGTGTCTTAGCTGCATCAAAATCTGGTAGTAATTTGAGTGTCTCTTCGATTCGGAAGTCTGGATTCAGAATATCGTTTTCTGAAACTGTTGTATCGGGATCGAGACTCGCATATTTAAGATTAATGTCTGCTATGAAATTCTTGAAATAAGTTAACTTGGCTTTATGAGATCCTCGCTTTCGTTTCAAAGATTTCAGTAAGTCATCAGTGTTCAACATCGTTGGTAAAATAGTATTCACAAAATGAATGGCCAACCGTATAAATTATAAAATGAAATCGAGCAAATATAGCCTCAGAGCAAAGCAAACTATGAATACTATTGATAAAAATCCTTGCACAAAATAGAGATCGTTTTGGATGAAAATTGGTGATATTGGCTCTGGATCAGTACACAATAGTTTGCTTCAATTCGCCTGAGGAGAGAGAAGGTGGGGGAAGAAATGACGTCATCGGTGTCTAGCGTCTGCGATACACTGAATCCCATCATCCGATTGCATCGGTCTGCATTGTATCGTGTCTTGTGTCATTCGCAAGGTTGCCAGAAGTTCTGTTTTAACAGGAGATCTACTGATTTTGCCCATGGGAATCTGTTTTACTGTGTTTGATAGGGATCATCTGGCAACACTGGACACAGGTGACGTCATGACCGTGAAAGTGAGGCAACCTGTTATAAAGTGATCTTGATTTTGGCTCACCCAGTCGTTGCTCAGACTCCTGACAATCTCTGTCAAATTTCAAATGGCTTCGTTTCTCCATTCAGTGGTTTTGACGTTTTGCTTGCAGGTTTTCCAAGATTCTTTTTTTTTTCTCGCCTCTTGCAATGTTTTTGTTCCGTGACGACGGTCCAAAAGCATGTTGATGTATCGGTGGACTGTTTGAACTGATTTTATCGTATGAAAACGCATTCGTATGATTAAAAATTGGTACTCTATTAACTCACAGCCACACACTTAGAAAATTAACGGTTGAGTGTCAATCATTACCATGACTACCACTTTCACAGTTTTCGTTTTATCAATTTTTTGTTCGTTGTTGTTTAATGTCTTGATTTCTTGATGTGTTATCAATTCCTATTCATCATGGTCAAGTTTGTTTTAGTGATTATCAACGATTCAGTGACTTTCGCAATCTAAAAAACACAAAATAAAAATCCAGATTCAACCGGAAAAAAAAAATTGTGGCCAACGCAAACTCATGTTCTTTCACCATCATGAACTTGATAGCTTCACACTACGGTATTTGTTTCGTTTTGATACCTCCAAAAAAAAAAAAAAAATCACAGCTGCTCAAAATATTATCAAAGATAATGAAACATCCTGCACTTCCAAGTACTTACTCCAGTACAGATATGTTACAGCAGATAGTTTCGCATTTCTTTGTTTGATAAAAAAAGCGAATATAATCAGATCATGGTCTGATACTTTAATCAGGTAATCTTTTATGTTTTGAAAACTGTTGCCAAAATGTTACCTCTCAATTTAAATTCAGTGGTCATATCCTGTCATTTTTCCATAAAATGAAAGACCCATCCCTGCATTCAAAAACATAATTAAATAAGTCTCTTCTACATTCAATTTGAAGCTACCTACACCAAGTGGAGGTTTGAATTAGAAATTCACCCTTTGATGTCGTTAGTTGATAACGTGATTAGTCTTTTGATGTCGTGAGACGTTATTTAATTATACATAATTTACGTAAAGTAATTTGAGCTTACTCAATAATCAATGTGATGAATATTCTAGGGAGGACTCTTCAATCTACATTGTAATCTGTTATTTGCTGAATAAAAATGTATTGTTTGTTTGATCATCAATTTAATCAAAGTATTGGCAAAGCAGGCGTTAACATGCATGCAGAGCAAATTCATGAATTTGTGATCGGATGAACAAAAGTGGAGCATTTTTGATCAGCTTGGTCCCAAGTTTGTTAAATAATAGTTATTTATGATACTAGTGCAATGTGTTGAAAATAAGTCAGGCGGGAAAGATTTATTTGGGCCGAGTGGCATACGTTATATAGTGACTTGGGAAACATAATACACGAGTGGCATACAATGTTTTATCCAACAAATGGAAGAAATCGTTTTTTATGAGATAATAATGATTCAATATAAATGTCAGAGTCAGAATAACTAGACAGTGACATGTTATCATTTTGGTCAAAGTAAGTTATTTGTTTGATTGCCACGGGAACGTGATTGGTTGTTTGTTAGTTTGTCACGGGAACTGTCAGCTATGATTCATAACTCAATAGTGACTAGTGCATAGAAAAGTGAATATAATATTCAGTATATTTCAATCACGTTTATCTAACGCATGATAGTTATAATAGGTGTCATCATTGATGTCATTTTGGACAAGTGAAGTGCCAAATAACCCACTAGTGTCTTAAAATCCATAACTCACCAGTCACCAGTGAGTTATGGATTATAACTCACGTTCCCGTGTGAAACAAACAAATAACCTATCATCTATGATTCATTTTCAACACAATGCACTAGTATCATAAATAACTTTTCTATGGACTAGTGAATTATGGGTTATTACACACTAGTGTGTCATTTGAGACTTTAGTTGGCATCAATAATGACACCCATAACTATCATGTCGTGTTAGATAAACATATCAACGACGACGATTATGGATAATCGTAGATGAAGTTGTGAACGAGAATTCACAAAGTCTTTAATCAAAATAAAAGCTACTGTGGCTCCAAACTAGGTTTTTGAACAGTGACACATAGAAGTCTAACGTCCAGACTTGCCGATGTTTGTAATTTTCGTCTGGCAATCGTGGCTTTATCATGAACCTTCTCATTAAAATCCTGAATAGATACTTGCCAAAGAATCTATTCAAGATACGAGAGTTTTGATCTCAACGATTTTGTTATTTCCTTTACAGAATTCATCATTTAGTGGTATCGCGATGTAAATAAATAAATTAAAAAATAGATTGGATGAAGACGCTTTTCTTTCCAAAAGTATTGCTATTGTTTGATGCAGGGTGAAACAGTTATTCTTTTTAATCCGTTGAAGTATGATAATCTTGAAAAGTGTTTCCTTAACATCATCAGAAGATAGTTCAAGCCACAGATAAGCCATCTCAAGTTTTAATAGTGCAAATATTATCATTATCATTATTACCTAAATTTCTACAAAATCTGAGGAAAGGCTTAGTAGCTTGGGATGTTTGACATCTCTCCAGTCGTGATGTTTTCTAGATGAGTCATTCACTAATTTCTAATATTATGATCTCATCAACCCATTTTTTTTATGAGATTTGGCTTGATCAATTTTGAAAATTCTAAAAACATGTGTGAAGTCTTCTAAAACATGAATGTGTGCCTGGCTCTTTATCCATCTAATCGCACAAAGGAATCCAACGTCAAATCTATCACAATTTATTCTGTAATTGTGTTAGATTTTTTCCTTTCTTATACGTGTTTCATTTTCCAGTTGAATATTTGAGTTTTATTACAAAAAAAAACCTTTAATACGATTTATTTTTGAATCACAGCAACATTTTTACTTATAACGATTCGTTTACGTAAGAAAACATTCAACAAAGAACCATATCATCATCCAGAGTTTTCCCTGATAGCTATTTAGACATCAAGAGCATTATTTTTGTTATACAGGGTCGCTAATATGTATGGAAACGTTCGATTATTGGTTAAACCATACGAGCTACTGTAAAAAGTTAAATGAAAAAGTTGCTGGGTTTTTGAATATCTATTAGTTGGTGAAAACTAGAATTATATAGGGTCAGTCATGAAGTCGTGAGAAAACAAAGTTGAATTTTTTTAAATGGAACGCTCTGTATATATTGGATATTTCAGTTCCTCCTTCAATTTTGAGCAAAAATTGCAATACACATAATGGTCCTAAATTTGGCCGTTTTCGAGTTATCGCGTTTTATAAATGATATTTTAGTATCTTTGACAAGCTATAAAACTCAAACGGTTCAAGATGGAGAAAAACGGTCTGGACTTTCTAGTCAGCAGAGGCTTGAAACTTGGCAGTTGTGAGTGATAGTCGAAGGACCTTCAAAATAAGGTATCACTCGGCCCTCCTTCCAAACAATAATTATTTGTGGTTGGTGTTTACGCCCGCGAGAGGGTTGTGGTTACAGGGACAAAAAAATCACATATATTGTTTCCCTAGAATCTAAAATCGACGGGTTCGTGGGTTTTTGAGAAAAAAAAACATTGATGACCGGAAAAGTTTGAAGTTCTAGTTGGCTCACCCTATATTTTGACCACAGGTACTTTTAGAGACATCATGTATAGAGATCAGTTGCATCATATTGTTCAAGTGATCACTCATTGATCAATCATAATATCGAGAACTGAAGTGATTTTACCTCCACATAAATACTCTTTCGTCATAATATGCACTATGTGAGTATTGTGATCAAAAAATCTGCTAAAATATAGAATTTTGCGCGAAGTGTGAGTACCCATCCACTTTACCTTCAACAGGTGCAGAATTTTCTAAAAATCTTAATTTTCTTTTGCAACCACTTTTCAATGTATAACACGTTCCATTTGTAGAAAGCGCTCAAAAGAGTTTTTTCCCGTTTATTTTTGAAGGATGGTGATTTCATCATCAATTGTTTGGGCAAAATATCTTTTACCCTGTATCTAGTGTATCGGAATATTATCCATATATTTTTTTCTGGCGTATCCTTCTATAATACTCAGTGGGCAAAGTGATAGGAAGATTACTGCCTGGATTCTAGTTACTGTGAATTGTATGCTTCAGTGTGATTTTTGTTCCTGGAGTGACGGCTGCTTTTTGTTGGATCCTGGAGTGTTCGCTTGATTGTGTTAGTGCTGGAGGTCTCCTTGATCAAAAAGAAAGTAACCTTTATTTTACTTTACTTTCGAAGCTGAAAGAGGAATTGGAGAACTGGACAACTCATCAATAAAAGACTTGACCAGGTTAGTCAAAATGTAAAGTTATTTCATGGTACATGCATAAACAAGGTACTCACAGAACTCTAGAGATTACCAAAAACTACAAAACATGTCAATCATTGGATCAATAGGTCAATTGTTATTTTTTCATCGTTGCTAGATTTGATTTGTCGTACACACAAACAAGTCAAACTCAAACACCCTGAGAACTTTTTTGATAATTTGTTGATGAGGCAGATTGTTCAAATGATCTCATCTTCTTTCTTATGTTAACGAGAGTAAAAGTTTCTTACAAACAAAAATCAAATTATGGTGAACAAGATCATGATGAAGTAGAACACGATGTAGATTCTTGGAGCATCGCCATCCATCAAATGATGTGGGATAACTTTAAAAAAATGTAGAGGTTTCTAACAGAGATAAAATATTTCTAGAACTATATCTTGATTCAGAGCTACTCAAATAATTATCGAGAGTTGAACAAATAAAAATTAGAAGAAAGCTTATCAGACGCCAAATGAAAATATGCGAAAGTTATCAAAACGATATCACTGATTATTATTCTGGAAAACTTGTTCAATATTACTAAAAAAGATTGATGATAATTTATTTTTTAATGCTCTGGCTCATATTTGTTGAGGCTCGAGAAACTAAATAAATCAAGCCAAACTATGAAAAGATATTAGGAAGGAAATAAAATGTAGTCTTCTTATTCTCCTCACTATTTATTATGATTAATGAAAGGTTATAATAATTGTGATTATACGAATGCATTAGAGTATTGGATTTGCCTCGTAAAAATGGTTTACCTCTCGATTCCAAGCCTTTTACATGTGATAAATTTGGCAGAAGAGAAATGAAATTTTATAGCAGAGTAAATCGCCTCCATCCGGAAATGTTTTATCTGATACTAGAAATTGCATAGCATTCCTCAGAACAAGAATATATTGAGCCATTCAAAAATGTGCCGCAATGAATGCGAATGAATTCTTATTTAGGAAAGGGCGTGCAGTACAAACAGTTGTTATGGCTAAAGTGCTTACTTGGCTGGAGTTGCTGGTCCTATAAAGCATTGTCTCAGAAATAAATTTGCGAAATTACACCAATTTATAGTCTATTCATATTATTTATCATTCACTTTTTTGATCAGAAATGTTTATTTATTCACTATTTGGCCTTCTATCTCACTTCAATGGCTTTTCAACATATGCCGCGACTTTTGTATATTCATCACATTTTTTCTTCAAGTACCATATGGACAAAGGCACGCTTCCTTAGGTTATCTTTTTTTGAATAAGATCGGAGACTCACTTCATTTATGCGCCAAATTCAATTTGGAATGTAGCATATGATTCCCGTTTGCCAAGCGGAAATTTGACGGTTCCACTTCGAAATGAAATTGAGTGTAACGCTGGCTAATGACTGAGATCTCAATCAAAAAGAACGCAGCTCTTGTCTGGCGTATCACAGTAAGCATATCAATATATTGAAAAACAAACGTGAGTTGATTCCTGATGATGAAAATACCATAAAAAAATATTTGTCGAAAAGTGTATGCAGGTACCAAATTTCGTAGGCTCGTCTTCACGATGTCAATGCATCGATGTAAAAATTGCAATTTTCCAGGAGACTACTAGCTTTATCGGTATCAACAAACATTCTTCATTTGGAAATTGCATATTCTGAAATCTGAATGGAGAAAAATAGGATTGTTTTTACCCTCAACGCCTCCAGTATGGTTAGCTCCTGCTCAAAATCTTCGAAATGTTGAGCTTGAATTCTGATTAAGCATTGGAAGTTTCGGCGATGTATGAAATTTCATGACTTACGATGAACGGAGAGGCGTAGCCCCCTCAGGTAGCATCTATCGACTAAAATGTTTATAGGATTTATTTATTCTGGTTCATGAAAATACCTCATGAATCACCAAGGAAATTTTTCACCAATGTCAAGGAAAAAGAGTACTTCAGTTCAGCTTCAGATAGCGTAAATAAATATTCTTCTGAGGCATGCCTCTGGTGTACATGCAAATCGAATAAGCGACCCGTCCAAATTTTGCGTGGTCGGGTGGTTCCAATTGCAAATTGCGTTTTTCTTGTTGGTGTTGGTAAAAAAATTGGACGTGGGGGAGTAGTAAGGACTACCCCGGGTCTAGCTCAATTTGTGTGAAATGGTGAATGCGCCACATCGTCCTGACCACCCACGCGACTGATCAAACGCCGCTGTGGCGCATTTAACATTTTATGCAGTTTGGTCTAGAACCGGCTTACTACTTGGGAGAAAATTCAAAAACATTATTGTAATGTCTTGATATTGGGTCGGTTTTTCGGGAACCACCAAAACCAACTCTGAAACCATCCAAAATAAATAATTCGGTTTGATTGCTTTTGTTGTGGATAAACAAATTGAGAAGAAAAATCCAAATTTTTCGTTTTCTACTAGCAAGCTTTCATCCTTAATTTTTATCAAATAGAGGTTGAGCTTCGATACATCATTTTGTTCTGAATATCTCGAAATATTTCATTTCATCCAAGTGAAAGGAACCTTTCATTATAATATTTTTTATATGAATCAAGTGAGAGGTGGATTGATGGTTCTTGCAATGGTACAATTTCGTAGCTTTTGCAATTGAGAAGAACGAGATACGAACGAAATAGTAGAAAATTTGAAAATGATTAAAAAATTTTTAGTAATATTCAAATTATAATTTATCGCTGTTTGTCAGTGACAATCGCTTTTATACAGTGTGTCCACTCTGAAGTGTCCCACCCCTGTAATATTTTTTTTTTATTGACCAATTTTCAATTTTTTGTTTGTTTGGTAGGTCTCGTCAAACACTTTTTTAACATTACACCAAATCAGTTCCAGGGACGTACTTATGGGTGATTATGGGGTTTCAAAGTGGGTCAAACTTCATAAAATCGTATAAGGGCATATTTTAGAAAAAAAAACTGACAACGGAATCTCTCCAAAAACCCTCGTATACACATTTTCATCACACCAATGTACAAGGTATCCGAATAAATGAGTAAAAGTGAAAGTGAAAAAGTTTATTGAAAATCCCTTACTAGACCGGTTATCGCATCACCCAGTATCAAATTATCGATAATTTGTTGTTTGTTTTTTTAATAACAACGTAACCGCAGGAAAGCCATGAACAGACAGTACCTTTGTTTTCAGAACTTTGGACAGCCAACTTTTTGATGCATTCAAATTCTGGCCATCCCTTAGGCTTGATCTTGGGTTATCTCCAAAGTAGTTGATAATAATTTCTTCATCTCTTCTTTGCCGACGACATTGACGAGGGGGTTTGTTAACGCTTCCATGCTGATCAAAATTTCTATTGATTTCAGCAACGGTTTTGCGGTTGATTTGTGTATCAGGATGACGCCAATCGTACTCATTTGCAGCCTCTCGGGAATTACGATTGCCGTCTTCCACCAATCGTTTCATTTTCACTTTCGGTTTAGAGAATAACCAGGCATTATTGTAGCAAAAATTGTGTTCAAATTAATAAACACCGACAATTTATAAATCATGACAGCAGAACCGTCTGTGTACAGCGGTCCAAATATCGATTCAAGGCAGCGCAGCTGTTTCGCGGGTTTACGGTTTTTTTTTCAATGAATCAGAGGTATGGTTATTTTTCATTTTCCTGTTTACGTTCAGATTTTGGGTCAGATTGGGTAAGTTTTGGTTAGATTGGTTCAGTTGTGGTTAGTTTGTGTTTGGCAAAAAATTTGATGTCGCCTTAGCAACATCATCTCTCTATATGATACATTTCACTCTAAAGTTACTGTGTTTGCAAAAATGTGTGAACATAATATTGTCAGTAAAGCAGCAAGCTTTATGTTGCGTTTTACTTGTCCAAAAATGTGGTTCTGAGTTAACTAGTTTGGGTTGGGGGAGAAGTCAAATGAAGGGTTCGATCCACTAGTATTCGTAACTCAGAAATGTACACAACTAGTTCGGTGCAATTCGAAGTGCACAGTACATGTTCTGACTATTTTGTCATGCTCAATACCCGTTTAGAAGTACAGTTTCGGGTTTGGGAAATATTTTTTAGCCAAAACCAGTTTTGAGCATTTTTTTTCGGGCATTGCCGAATTTGAGTATTGTGCGAAACATACCTAATAAATCGTATCACGAAGAAAAATAATATCGATACTCATTATAGATACGTACAATACGCGCAATGCGCATGCCCGTGGCCTTGAAGCAATTATCCGGGCCACTGCAGCGAGACGCTTGTCATGACAGCTACGTATCCAAGACAATGAACAGATTCATTGCGTTCCGTTTTGTTTTCAGCGCATAAGACTATTTACCACTTAAGACTAATTTATTCGGATATCCTATGCATTAGAGAGTTGGAAATTTGTACAAGGGGGTTTTTGGTGATGCTAATTGAGATTCCGTTGTCAGTTTTTTTTTTAAATGCCCCTAAACCATTTTCTGAAATTTGACCCACTTTGAACCCCAATAATCACTCATGAGTACGTCCCTGGAACTGATTTGGTATAATGTTTAAAAAGTGTTTGACGAGACCTATCAAACAAAAAAAAATGATAATCGGTTCATAAACAAAAATGGTACGGGGGTGGGACACTTCAGAGTGGACACACAGAAGTTTTCCCATCTGAAAAGAATTGAACTTTATCAGAAATAAATAGGTACTACATACACAAAAGCTACTGGGTAATATCGCTGGTCAGAAAAATCACGGAATCTCTTTAATTCGTAAAAACCTTAATTTTCAGGTCATACATCTTTCTTCAGGAATCTTCATTTTGACCTTTCGAGAATAATAAGAGGTGAGTCGAGGAGCATGGGCCTAGCTCTTATGGTATAATCTAATCATCAAAATGAAAATCTCAAATGTCATTCAATATTCATTAGTAGGTATAAGCCTTGCCCGTGAATCGTATTGATCACTCTTTTTTGAGATCGTCGCCGCATATTTGTCTAGAGCTGAACATTTTCTGTTTCTCCTAAAGAGGTTTCAATTAGAATGAGTCAAAGTTTGCATTTATCCAACCCATCGTTTAATATTCAGTTTCTTTTGTACCTCACTTTCATTTCCCGCACGACGGGCTGATAGTAGTGTTCTGTAGTGTTCATCCTGACAGTTGACAGGATCGATGTGAGGGAGATGTTGCCAACCGGGTGTTTTGTGAAGAAATAAGTAGCTTTGGAAAAACAGGCTTTATATTGGACGTTTGAAGTGACGTTTCCAACGAAGCATCGCCCTCACATCGATCCTGTTAACTGTCAGGCTCAACGCTACAAAAGAATTCTCACCACTCAGCCTGTCACGCGGGAGATAAAAATTGAGGTTAGGCTTAGATATTTAACCAGAACTTCCCCGGTTTACCTAGAGCAAAAAACTTAAAATTTATGACAATAGATTCAGAACGATTGGGAGAAGATCCTGATGTTTGCCAAAAAACTCTCGCAACGAGGACCACGCTAGACTTTTTCTTCAAGGTTATCCGTTGTTGCAGTCATTGAAAATTAAACCAGTCTTCTCCGGATCACCGTGAGAAGACCATTTGAAAGGTCATTTGGACTACGTCATCCTCCGTACAAAATGGCAAACATAAGCCTTTCAAATGTAAATAGAATTTTGTTGATACAATATTACAAATAATTGTTCAATTCCGTTCCAGAATCGACCCACTTTCATCAGAAAACTTGTCAGAAAATGATGAGCCAAAAATTCAGGGGAGCATTCGAGACCGAACATTTTTTTCCTTTTCTTATGAAATGTTTTCGAAACTAGATTATCAACGGAGTTGAACTTGAATTCTATTTGCAGTTCTGTTTTCATGCCTTTTGCCACGTTCATGATATTTTGACAAAATCTTGTATTTGGGGCTTTATCGATATGAGGTTTTCGAATTTGACCACCATTTTTTCGCATTTTGTAGAGGGCCCACATACGAAACTTTGCTTTGATTTGAATGGTCCTAACTTTTTTGTGCTGTACTGTATGCGACTTTTGGGTGAATATTCTCAAACTCCCCACCTTTTGACATAAAAAATTTACACTTCTTTTGTTTCGATAGATATAACCGTTTTCGGGAAATACGCTAAAATAACTTTGCTTGCATGTGATGAGAACGAAATTATTTTAACTTATTTTCAACTTTCAACATAGCATGCTTTGGAATCATGCGCTATATGTAAGTTGCCGTAGAAACAAGTTTGAGGAAAATTAGTTTTGACAAATGGTAATTTTTCAAATTTTTTATTTTTTTTTATTTTCAGTATTTTTGTCATTGACCACCAGCGTATCAACAAATTTCGAAAAAATCACCTACTGTCAAAACTAATTTTACCAACACTTGTTTTTACGGCAACTATAGTGCATGTTTCCAAAGCATGCTGTGTTCAAGGTTCAAAATAAATCAAAATGATTCCGTATTCATCACATGCAAGCACAGCTATTTTAGCGTTTTTGGTTGTATTTATCTCAACAAAAGCGGTATCCTTTTTGTATGTCAAAATATTGAGGGAATAATAATATTTGTTCAAAAGTCACATACAGTGTAGCACAAAAAAATTGGAATTATTCTAATCATGAGTTCGTATGTGACGCCCTCTACAAAATGCGAAAAAACCGTGGGCAAATTTGAATTTCTTATCCCAATGAAGATTAAAATACAAGATTTTGTGATTATATCATGAGCGTGGCAAAAGGTTCTGCAAAAAAGCTGCAAATGAAATGTAACTTTAACACCCTGTAACTTCGTCAATATTAAATTGTCAAAAAAAATATTATGGGAAGAGGTAGCATTTATTTATTGTCTTGAATTCTCACCTGAGATTTCTGCTCATCACCACCGGACACCCTGTTTGCCCAAAAATGTTCGCTGTCATCACATATCACTCAAAATATATAGAAAACTTGAATTTTAAAATGAACGCTTTTAAAAAATAGTTATGCATTTTTTCAGAATAACTTTTAATATACCATGTGATGAATATTTGAATTATAATCTCGAACGTGGTATAGGTAAATCCTATTATATCCAATAGATGGCTCCACCGTATGCAATCAAAACAGGTTTCTTCACGTTTTTGAGAAAAAAAGTCAAAACTACGAGGACTACCCGTTGTAGGGCGCTGGCGAATTTCATTTATAACTATTGCATGGGAGTTTCCTTTATATTTTGAGTGATATGTGGCTTTCATTTTGTAGCTTGAAACGATAGGTACTTTCTTTCAAAATATCAGATGAAATCTGCGCAGAAATGAAGAAAGTGTGGAAAAATTCACTTTAAGAAAAACTTATGGGATTAATGAGTGAAGCAAGACCACATATCACTCAAAATATACAGGGTGTTTCAGAATAACATGCTAATAATAAAGGGAGTGATTCTTGGGCTCATTTTAAGAAAAAAAATTCATATGAACGTATGTCCTAAACGCCTTGACTTTTTTCCCAAAAAATATGCAAAACCCGCATGGACGGCACTGGTCAGAATAATTAAATTGTTGGTGCATCAAAGAATGAGTATTAATGCCTAAAATACATGACTCAAATTTCATAAAGATATCTACAGTAATGACAAAGTTATTGTAAAAAAAGTATCTATTTTTTAAAACTTTGACACCCTGTATCTCAAAAGTTAAGGCGTTCAGGACATACGTTCATATGAATTTTTTTTCTTAAAATGAGCCCAAGAATCACCCCCTTTATTATTAGCATGTTATTCTGAAACACCCTGTATAGGAAACTTGAATGGGTGCCAATGTAAATAAATCTTTAGGCAACCGGTTAGTCAGGTTGGATTTGTTAAGAGGACTTCTCGTTGGATGGCGCTAGAGACGGAGGTTTTCCTTAACAACGTTTGCCATAAATAACCAATCCCTATCACTAGACGTCATTGTCGTTTCACGTGTAACTTCAATCTTGTGCCGAAAGTTTCTACTTTTCAGTACCTAGATCATCTTGAAATCTGTGTTTGAACCTTGGATTGGACTATAATGTTAGCTCATCGTGAGTTCTATATGAGAAATGTATTGCCCCTTGGATGTGTGGATATTTTAAACAAAATACATCCTTTCCAATAAAAGTTTTTCCACTTTTTTAGAAAAATTGATTCAGCATGTTGAAAATCCGATTCAACAAAATTGAAGCACAACTAGGTATACAAGTCCTATAAATTCTGTGGTTTGCATTTTATATATCCAAAATTCGAAATTTGATTTAAATATTGATTCACATGGCTTATCAAAATTTATGGATTGAAAAATATGCATAGGTTGTATTTGCCCAGGACATGGTCTTTAGACATTATAAAATGAACGTTTTTAAAAAATAGTTATGCATTTTTTCAGAATAACTTTTGATATACCATGTGATAGAAATTTTTTTAATTATAATTTCGAACGTGATATAATAATATATCCTATTTTATCCAATGGTTGGCTCCACCGTATGCAATAAAAGCAGATCTCTTCACGTTTTTGCGAAAAAAAAATCAAAAGTACGAGGACTACCCGTTGTAGGGCGCTGGCGAATTTCATTTCAAACTATTGTATGGGAGTTTCCTATATATTTTGAGTACTATGTGAGCAAGACTCACCCTTTATTACTTCAAATATTCATTTCAGAAAAAATATTTTGAGTATCTTAGTACCTCCTGATTTCTATTTTTGAAAAAAATTTATGTATAAATGAACTTCAATGAAGTTCAAAAGAAACTTTAATTATTGTAGTTTAGTTTTTTCCTGGACTATAACAAAAAAAAGAATATGATGAGCTTTTAAGAAGATCCCGTTGTAATTATTATGAAAACAAGGTAAAAAAAAGCCAATAACAAACGAAATTGATGTGGGACATGAGGTCAGTTATCCCAAACCTTCTCGAAAACATTGAATCCAGCAGATATGAACGGCCATAAGCTCAAAAATAAGTTAAGCTGTGAAATAGATTACATTCCAACCAGTATAGTTAAATTATCCATCCATGATGAACGGGGCCCTATTTAGTAGTGGTCAGCACGCATATTTGAAAAAGAGATCCACACAAACTGCAATCTTCGACTTCATACAGAGAATCCTCAACCACAGTGAATCTGGAGCTTTAAGTATTGGTTCATTTCTGGACTTGTCCAAAGCTTATCTGCCTGGATAGATCATTAGTGCTGAGAAAACTAGAGTTATATGGAATTCGAGGAAATGTTCTGAAGTGGATGTCATCCTATTTGGAAGACAGGAAGCAGAAAGTTTGTATAACGACTAATGGTAAATCTTTTTACTCGAATATGGCCAATAGTGAAATTGAATTCAACAAGGCAGTATCCTGTGACACATTCTTTTTATTATTCAAATGAGACGCTCCAGATAGTTAACAATGCAGATGACACAAACCTTGTGATTGGAGGAAGCAATATCAACCAACCGCTTACGGATAGCACCAACTTTAGGAAGGATGTCATCAAATGGTTCACACAGAACAAACTAATATTAAATGCAAACAAAACCAATCCAACACTATTCAAAACGAAGCTTTGAAGAGTCCAGAAACCGGACATGTTGGGAGATTTCATACTCTCTGAAGACTATAAATTTCTAGGACCATACATTTATGAATATCTCAGCTGGTGCACTTATATTTTGCATCTTATGAAAAAACGAGTCTGCTATGCATTAAGAATAAATAGAAAATATGTAGACGTGAATACATCGAGAATAATCTATTTAGCTAATTTCGAGGGTACAATGAGGTATGGTATCATGTTCTTGGGAAAAGAGAGTTCTGAGAATCATGAGAAATATGAAGCCGAGAGATTCTTGCAAAATTGTTTTCAAGAAAATGAAAATGTTTACTGTGTATGGTCTATACATCTATGAATGTTTAATGTTTTTTTTTCAACAGCAATACTTATGCCAAGGCTCGACACATGAACATAACACAAGAATAACAAACAGCAGAATATATCCAAGACATCGCCTAACTCTAACAGAGAAAGCTTCTCACTTTATGTGTGTGAAGCAGTACAACAAGCTACCAGATGCCATAAAAAAACTAGGAAGCAAACGTCTATTCAAGAAGGAGATTAAAGATCTACTAATTGATCTGGAGTTACAACTGTATCGTATTGCACACCAGTGTCAACTTTGAAGAGTTACAGTAACCAAGTTTAAAATAAATAAATATCGTCTTTACTGATGAGAATAAGAAGTGAGAAGAGGTGAGATTTAACCTAGGGTTACTCCAACACCTAACCCCACACACACTCACAAAACATTAACATAACGATTACCTGTCAATTACAATTTATTAAACTAGCTTTATATTACACTCTTTGTGCCGTTAATATTGAGGGTAGTCCAGACTTTTTTCCCACACTGTATAACAAACCCTGATTTAATTTTAATTGGAGACTTGAGAATAGATATAAATGATGAGAATATTATATTGTGCAACAAGCATGGTACTCATTTCCTTCGAGTATGAAGGTCTGTAGCACGAGCCCAAGGCGAGTGCACCAATTCATACGATTCCTACTCGTAATGGTCATACCATTAGAGTTTTACACTAAACTTCTTCTAAGATTGTCTTTTGATATCACTATCGTGTAATCGATAGATCGATATTGGAAGTAACGTAGCACACCGTTGGAAATGGTGTTGCTAGGCAACGAGTAGGGAATGGTTTCATTTCCTACGGTTGCACAATGTGCTACGTTTCCTAATCGATATCGATTGCACAAATAATAATTGAGAATAATTAAAAATAACTATTTTATGATGTCTTATTATGAAATGATATAATACTATTAGAATGAGTTTTTTCAATGGGGAACTTGACCATTTTTTTTTATTGTATCAAAGTGTGGGTTCATGTTCAAAAACGCCGTATACCAAATATCAGCCCTTGAATCGTACAAGTAATTTTACAACAAATTATCAAAGTTGACATCGACGCTGAGAAGATTCAAACGAAACAAAAAGCGCGGGAAAGTTTTGACGTCATAACGCATATCTTTGGCAACCATTTGAATGTTTGAAGTCTGAAGTGACATTGAGTTAGTTTATTTCGTAGCTTTTGAAATAAAAGGATGGCACTTATTCAACTTTGAAATTTCCCAAAAACTTTTTATTCGCGTGCCTGATGAAGTAATCGGCAAACAAAACCGCTCAGAGTATCCAGAAGAAATGTGAAGAATATCTCATTGAAAAGCAGTGCTATTCATGCATTGCACATTGAGTTTTTAGAGATTTTATTCTTAGGTTCGTCTTACCTCGCATATTACAATACATAATATCACAAATTAAAAAAATGGACCTCGTTATTTTATTTTACCAGTATCCTTCAGTATTTCCGGCGATGAGATATACAAAAGGAAAAATGGACCAAAACTTTAATTTCTCGAGCAAAAGTCATTCTTTAGAAGAATGTTTGCTTACTTAGAAAAAACGATTGTCGATGGAAAAAAAACAAATTTTGTACAGGGTCTTTAAAAAGTCGAAAAATCAATTTATTTCAAGAGAGAACTATACCTTCATTCATTATATTATTCAGAAGTGTTTAGCAAAGATGTAACTTTGAACATTTTATTGATTTACAGTGTTAATAATGGATTGTAGCCTACCTTTTGATCGTCCCAGTTGGCTTCAACAAATTTGGCTGCGGCAGCTCTTGTAGTCGTTGGCGATGGGTGGTAGAGTAGGGTTTTGTTTTGATTATGATTAAGTTTGAAAAGAGGGCGCCACTTTATTTTTTATAGGTGAAAACAAAGAAACCTTGTGTAAAAAGATTCACTGTGATGTCTGGAGTGGAAGAAAACACTGCGTGTCCCAAAACACTATAACTAGCATTTATTTACATTATTATACAAGTTTCGAACAAAATTGAAATATGGGTGGTCCTCACACCAACCCACTCACTGAACTTAAATATAGTTCAAGTGGTCAAGTATTATTACAGTATTTGAAAGAGTTTACCGATAGGTACTGTTATAATTATTAAAAGAAAAAAAAATAAGTATTGAAAAAGATTTAAAATCCGCAAAAGTGAAAAGGTGAATTAAGTTTAATTTAAACCGGTACTACAGGGAGTAAAATGTTCATGAACCTTTTGGGGTGTAGTCATACGTGGATATCAATATACGGCGCAAGTACCATTCAGTTACAAAAAAAAATGTTACAAATCAATGAGGAATTAATGACAATGAGTACAACCGTAAAAAGGTTGATACTTTAATAAGAAAATAGTTACTTAAAGGAAATAGTTATGAATTAAATAGTGAAATGTTTACAAACTCGAATATGAAGGGTTTCAAGAAAATCGTTATTAGTATTAAAAGTAATTGTTGATAAAAATATTGAAGGAGTAGTATTTAAATAAAAAAACTGGCCTGTCACTGTTGCTGCCTCAAGACCATCAGCCATAAACGGTTTCTGTTCGCTTCGGCGGTGCGGGCAATCCCAACATCACAAAGTGCCATTCCTGCGACATATTCCCGCAGCATATGAGGACTCATACAGCCAGGTTCACGACAAGGTGATAGTCTTCAAACATCAAACTATTTAGCCAGCAAAGCATCCATATGGTATTTTAGTAATGAAGTTGATTGGAAAGATTCAAAGAAAAAGAAAAAAAACCCTAAAATTATGTATATTCTCAGTAACCAACCCATGGTGAAGAGTGGGGTTAACTCACCTCGTTAGGTTGAAAAGAATTCGGCAAATATCTATACCATCACTGTAAAAATCACACCCATTTCTTCAGGGGAGGTCCATAGACATTATAAATGTAAAATATCGTTAAATCTCAACGATACATTCGAATATTTAAAGAAAAAAATGCCGCTCAGCACATTTTACGTGTGGCTTTCAGCACATCACGGGAACAAGTCCTCGAGCCAGGCCGAAAAGAAAATCAAATACTCCCATCGATCATCAATCAAGAGTGTCAGATGGACATTGACAAATGTCACGTATAAAGCGATCAATCAACTGGACAGAACCAACTGACCCCAGAAGATTACACCTTATTACCATAAAGCAGACCGAAAATGGGAAACATTGCAACATTGCCGGAAACTAACAGCTGTGATGTTTGAAGGTTAAAGTTATTTGTTGATAAATATTGGAGAAACCGATTTAGAAGATTAATTAGTGAGTACCATTCAAAAGGAAAATGTGAATGCTACATTTACCCCCTTCCTCAAAAGAAATTGTACCAACAGGACAATTTATGTTCGACATGGACTAAAACTACCCAAAAAAAAATACCAAAGAAAAAAGAGTATTGGATTCACCAACATTATACCTAGGACTACAAAATAATGTTTATCAGAATTAACCTAGTCTTAAGACTGAGTTCAACTATAACTTCTTTCTATACCATCCATGATAGCTACGTGTATCACCCGTCCTGGAAGGAGTCACAATCGGTATGTCAAAATCAGGGTAAAGAGAAAATCCGGTAAGTCAAAACAGAGAAAGTCAAGGTTGGGGATAGGACAGAGAAAAGTTGAAAATACCTACAGCTAAACTTGGAGTAACTAAACCTAAACTGAAAGCTAAAGAGATTCTTGTGTGTCAGCCAATCCAAATGAATGGGAAACACAAGAGCACACGAAGTGTGAAAAGTTATCAATGTGTCATCAAATCCAAATTAATGAAAGACACCTGATAGGGGAAACAGAAACCTATTGAAAGCGTGGAGAGCATGAATAATTCTAAAAACTGACAAAAAAAATTCGAATTAACGAGGTCAAGGAATTACTTATCCGCTCAAAGTCCGCATAAAAGTCGAAATAAATCGAGACAATGCTTTCAAAAGACTGTAGTGAATTGGGGGCAAGTACTATCCAACCGAATAGTTTTCAGTTCCATCCTAAATGGATAAAAAAAATTCAAAATTGAATTAAATAAAAACAATGATAATGGGCATAATTACCAAAGGGGTAAAGAAAAAAGGTAACATGGAAAATGGGCATGAAAAAAGATCAAAAAAAACATAGGCTGAATAAACATTATTCAAAGTCATTACTCCGCGGAATCTGACTCTTCAGAAGAAAAATCAGCAAAGGGCTTCAGATCCTTTATATGCCACTTACCACAACTAGATCCATTCTCAAGGGTTAGATCATACACTACGTTTGATAACTTTTTACGAATGACACAATGTATATACTTAGGTACTAGTTTTGACGCAAACTTATTTGCAGCATTGGATAAGACCTTGTTTCTTCTCCAAACATGATCGCCAACATTAAAAGAAACATCTCTCTTACGGAGATTATAAGCCTTAGAATTTCTTTCATGGGCAGAATGAAGTCTTTTCTTAACATCAACAAAAATGTCTCTTAAACCGACAAGATTCTCAGCGTAAGTATTACGATCACCAGGGCAGAGGGCAGTATCACTATGAATGTCTGAATTCAAATCTCTATGAAATTTTCCTGACAATGGAATATGTCTACAAATACAAGGAACGAAGGGGTAAAACCAGTGACTTCATGTTTGGAGGTATTAATAGCCAATTGAATATGAGAGAGGTGTTGATCCCATTTTTCGTGAGAATCGATGTAACTACGAATCACGGTGCCAATAGTACGATTATTTCTCTCAACAAAATTACATTGGGGTGAGTAATGAGGGTTGTAACGAATATTAAATTCGTAACGTTTAGCGAGTTCTCGAAAAGATTTTGAGGTGAATTGGCTTCCATTATCACAAACTAATAGCGAGGGTAGACCATGAATAGAGAAAACTCTATCCTCTAGAATTTGTTCAAGAAAATGTGTCTTGGAACTTCGTAACGGAAAAATCATAGTGTATTTTGAAAACCAACATGAGACGACAAAAATCCATTTATTACCTTTTTTTGACCTAGGAAAAGGCCCTACTAAATCAACAGCTATGACTTGAAATGGATACGTGACATTTTTCTCTTTTCCCATTAAACCCATAGGAGTATTATTCGAAGCTTTTTGCGAACCGCAAACAAGACAACGTTTCACAAATTTCAAGACATCCTGGCGCATTTTTGGCCAATAATAACGTTCCTGGAGACGATTCAAGGTTTTAAAATATCCAAAATGACCACAATTGGGGGGACTATGAAGAGAGTCAATAATTTCCTTTCTTTGAGGGTTAGGGACAAAAAGTTTCCATTCAGGGAGATTAATATTCATGGGTAGACGGTTTGGAATAAATTTGTAGACGAGTTCATTCTCAACTTTCCATTGTGGAAAAGATTCAGGGTTATTAAGAATTTTTTTTCGAAGATTATCAAAATATGGATCAATGCGATCAACGTCAACTTCACCCACTACAACTTCGTCTGAGATAGAGTCGGAATCGATAATATTATCATCATTAATGACAAGGGAACGGGACAAAGCGTCGGGAACCACATTTTGGGAACCTTTTCGATGAACTAAATCGAAAGTATGCTGACGCATTCGCATAGACCAACGGGCCAATTTACCACTGGGATTTTTAAGAGAACTTAACCATAACAGGCTATAATGATCGGTGATAACTGTAAATTCAACTCCCTCAATATATGGACGAAATTTTTCAATGTTAAATAAGACTCCTAGACATTCACGTTCGACGACGGAATAATTTCTTTCGGCTTTTGAAAGAGAACGACTCGCATAAGCAATAACCTTTTCTTCATTGTCAATAATTTGAGTCAGAACACCACCCAATCCAGTGTCGCTGGCGTCACTTTGAATACAAAAACGTTTTGAAAAATCGGGTTGGGAAAGAATAGGGGATGATACGAGAAGTTGTTTGATTTTAATGAATGAAGACTCAGCCGAATCGGACCACTTGATTGATTGACCTTTCTTTTTACCTTTGAGAAGATCATTGATTGGAGACATAAGAGTAGAAAAATCTTTTATGAAGCGACGATACCAGGAGCAAAGTCCAACAAAACGTTTTATTTCAGTGGTATTTTTAGGACGAGGATAGTTTACCATTGCAGAAACTTTTTCAGGGTCAGTTCTCAAAGAATTCGAACCCATGATATACCCAAGGAATTTCAAGGAAGTTTTGAAAAAATCACATTTTTCCAGATTCACGGTTAGGCCTGCCTCTTTAAGTTTATTTTTTACTTCGTACAAAAGATTTACATGAGAGGAAAAATCAGGGGAAACTATTAAAATATCATCCAGGTAAGTAAAGACGTGTGGTTCATAACGGGGACCAAAAATTGCATCAACGAGACGTTGTTGGGTTTGAGCTGCATTTCGAAGACCAAAAGGCATGGTTACAAATTGAAATAAACCTCGACCAACCACTGCAAAAGCTGTTTTTTCTTTGGAAGACTCATCCAGGGGAATTTGCCAAAAAGCCTTTCTCAAATCTATAGAGGAAATAAATTTAGCATCACGCAAAGAAGTAAGGATCCGTTCAATATTGGGCAAAGGATAACTGTCGGGTTTTGTAACTTCGTTAAGAGGACGACCATCAAAGCAGAAACGCATTTCTCCATTAGATTTTTTAACAAGGAGCACGGGTGAACACCAAGGACTTTTAGAAGGTTCAACTACCCCTAACTTCAACATTTCATCAAGTTCCCTATTTAAAATATTTGACATATAGGGAGACATAGCGAATGGTCTTCTCTTGAAAGGAACGGCGTCGCCGGTTTGAATGCTACAGATTATTTTATCAGTTTTTCCCAATTTATCCTTGCCGGAAATTTCACAAAAAGAAGAGATTAATTTATCGGCTTGCATACGCTGATCAAGAGAGAGGTCATCTAAAGAAAATAAGTCATAACGAGAAGTCGCAAAAATCGAAGAAAAACCTTCCAAAACATCAATTTGACAATTATCATTCTGAATATTCCAACAATTGTCCTTGAAATTTACCACGATATCGAACTCTCTGGCAAAGTCACACCCAAAAATAAAGGCTTGAGATAATGAAGGAACTACTAAAGCACTGATAATCCTACAGGAACCTTTAACGAAAATAGGCAAATCAACTCTACCCTCCACGGTTTGTTTCTTTCCATCAGCAGTACAAATGTTATCAACAGGAGATTTATTAATTTGAAGACCCAATCTTTCTAAAACAGGCAACCCTTTGGCTCCTACCACTGACGATGTGGCACCAGAGTCCAATAAAACGGTAATTTCAACGTCAAACAATTTGACAACAATATAGGGTCGATTATCGAGGGGTTTATCAATAAAAAGAGGTGAAAGTTGATTAGAGAAATTTGAGGGGGAATTTAAAAATTGAGCAACCTTGACTAGCCAACGACTCCAGTCGTCTTCATCAAAATGGGTTTTAACAGAAATCATTGAAACTTTTTTAGAGGCTGAAACTAATGGATCAGTGAAAATGCCTCTTGAAGACACCAATCTTACTCGTTTTTTGAACACTTTTTACAATCCTTGGATTTAACATCGGGCTCACCACACTTGTAGCAGAAAATATTCCTGGAAGCTTTACAATCGAAATAAGTATGGTTGGGTAATTGACAATTCCAGCAGGTTACAACTTTTTTGGATTTATTGGAACTATTGAAAGGAACCTTGGAGCTACTAGGCTGATTGGAAACTTCACCAACTGAATCCTGATTTGAATGCTTACGAAAATTATTATTGGAACGACGAGATGAATAATTATTACCTGATGAATAATTTTTAGAAGAGAAAGAAGGTCGATCTGAAGATGTGTTACGAGGACTGTGCACCTCCGCGACAGTGTCTCTGACTCTATTTTTATTTTTCAAATAATCAGACTCCTCCAATTTTCTACAAAGCTCTGAAAGCTGGGTGACTGAAGTAATCTCTATCAAAGCCAACCTGTCAATAAAATCGGGAAGAAGATTATTACGAATGAATTTAATTCTGGTGAACTCAGCTGGTGTACGAGAAAGTCTATTAAAAAGAGAATCAAGGTGGGCAATAAAAACAATGGTAGATTCGTTCCTTCTCTGCTTACGTTTCTTGATTTGGTCCCAAACCTCATCGTCAATATCATCATGCAAAAAATCCTTCTTCAAGCGAAGAACCAAAGATGGCCAATCATCAATGGAAGATTTGATACTGCGAAACCAAATGCAAGCGTCACCAGTAAAGAATTCGACAGCAGATTGGAATAAATCAGGGTCTGAAACACCACGAGCCTGAGCCAACTCGGTTACTCGTTCTAGAAAAGAATAAAGTTTTTTCGGGTCACCATTAAATTTCACTTGCCATTCACTTAATGGAATATTGCGACTTGCGCAGTGGACTATTGGGGCAGCGACATTTATGACAGGGTTAGTATTGACGGGGAGAGTTTCTACTTCAGAATTTGTGGTGAGTTTATCACTAAGATCAGCATCCAATTTAATACAAGTGGCAGTAGTTTCTTGAATATAAGTGTGGATTTCATCACGGTTATCTTCAGGAATGGGAATTCGCCTTGCTCTACCAAAAACATGGGATAATCGGGACTGCATACGCAAATATACTGAATCAGTGGGGGAACCTTCAAAATCTTCAATGATTTTCTCAATGGACTCAAGACTTTTCTTAATTTCTGAACGTTCTTCCAGAAAATGTAGATTAGCTTCACCAGCCACTATAGAAGATCCAGGACGAGATTGTTGTTCCTTCCTAAGAACTTTTCCCAAAATTTTTCTTTTATCAGCAACATTCCTAGCAGTAGCAAGTAGACGAATCCTCAGTTCGTAATCAAGTTCATGTTCCAACAAATGATTAGGCAAAAAATTGTAAGAATCCATTTTGTATAAAGAAGAAAAAAAATTATTAGAAATAAGAAAACTACTAGAATGTCAGGGTTGTCAAGGTTATCAAGGTAATTAGGGTAATCAAGGTTATCAGGGTAATCAGGGTTATCACGGTAATCAGGGTTATAAAATGAGAAAGCTAAAGAGAAGAAATAATGCTATTAAATCAATAAACAAATGTCAATTTACCTCCAGGTAAATTAAACTATAATATACCTACATACATTGTATCAAATTTCGCAAAGTGTCAAACGCAGCCTTAATGAAAGAAGAACAAAATAATTACGTGCTGAGCGATACGTAATAAGAAATTTTGACGCAAAAAAAAATGAAGAGATATTTATCTCTAAAAACAAGGGCAACGCTAACGGGGGTTTTCTTACTGACTTAAAACGTAGAAAAGAATTTTGAATGGTAATGAAAATTAAACAAATGCAAATCAGTGTATTTTCAACCTTCCAGCATCAACAGTGAATTTTCAAGTTTATTTTTGAATTTAGAAAAAAAATCAAAACGAACCAGGCCCCACGTTTTCGGGCGTCATTTCTTTATTGTAGCCTACCTTTTGATCGTCCCAGTTGGCTTCAACAAATTTGGCTGCGGCAGCTCTTGTAGTCGTTGGCGATGGGTGGTAGAGTAGGGTTTTGTTTTGATTATGATTAAGTTTGAAAAGAGGGCGCCACTTTATTTTTTATAGGTGAAAACAAAGAAACCTTGTGTAAAAAGATTCACTGTGATGTCTGGAGTGGAAGAAAACACTGCGTGTCCCAAAACACTATAACTAGCATTTATTTACATTATTATACAAGTTTCGAACAAAATTGAAATATGGGTGGTCCTCACACCAACCCACTCACTGAACTTAAATATAGTTCAAGTGGTCAAGTATTATTACAGTATTTGAAAGAGTTTACCGATAGGTACTGTTATAATTATTAAAAGAAAAAAAAATAAGTATTGAAAAAGATTTAAAATCCGCAAAAGTGAAAAGGTGAATTAAGTTTAATTTAAACCGGTACTACAGGGAGTAAAATGTTCATGAACCTTTTGGGGTGTAGTCATACGTGGATATCAATATACGGCGCAAGTACCATTCAGTTACAAAAAAAAATGTTACAAATCAATGAGGAATTAATGACAATGAGTACAACCGTAAAAAGGTTGATACTTTAATAAGAAAATAGTTACTTAAAGGAAATAGTTATGAATTAAATAGTGAAATGTTTACAAACTCGAATATGAAGGGTTTCAAGAAAATCGTTATTAGTATTAAAAGTAATTGTTGATAAAAATATTGAAGGAGTAGTATTTAAATAAAAAAACTGGCCTGTCACTGTTGCTGCCTCAAGACCATCAGCCATAAACGGTTTCTGTTCGCTTCGGCGGTGCGGGCAATCCCAACATCACAAAGTGCCATTCCTGCGACATATTCCCGCAGCATATGAGGACTCATACAGCCAGGTTCACGACAAGGTGATAGTCTTCAAACATCAAACGATTTAGCCAGCAAAGCATCCATATGGTATTTTAGTAATGAAGTTGATTGGAAAGATTCAAAGAAAAAGAAAAAAAACCCTAAAATTATGTATATTCTCAGTAACCAACCCATGGTGAAGAGTGGGGTTAACTCACCTCGTTAGGTTGAAAAGAATTCGGCAAATATCTATACCATCACTGTAAAAATCACACCCATTTCTTCAGGGGAGGTCCATAGACATTATAAATGTAAAATATCGTTAAATCTCAACGATACATTCGAATATTTAAAGAAAAAAATGCCGCTCAGCACATTTTACGTGTGGCTTTCAGCACATCACGGGAACAAGTCCTCGAGCCAGGCCGAAAAGAAAATCAAATACTCCCATCGATCATCAATCAAGAGTGTCAGATGGACATTGACAAATGTCACGTATAAAGCGATCAATCAACTGGACAGAACCAACTGACCCCAGAAGATTACACCTTATTACCATAAAGCAGACCGAAAATGGGAAACATTGCAACATTGCCGGAAACTAACAGCTGTGATGTTTGAAGGTTAAAGTTATTTGTTGATAAATATTGGAGAAACCGATTTAGAAGATTAATTAGTGAGTACCATTCAAAAGGAAAATGTGAATGCTACAGGATCAAAGAAGACACATTTTTTTGGTTCTTGTAAACATTAGGCATCCACGTATTTAGTACTTTTTGAAGGCGAATTTGGTAAATTATCCTTCGTTTAAGTATTCTTAAGAGAAAAAATGCCGAATGAATCACTTTTGAGTAGAAAAAACACTATTTTAGGCACATTGTTTCATACGAACATTTTCCAAAAATCTCGATTTGTTCCTGTTGTGGGTCATTGAAATGGACAATTTTTGTTGTTCTCATGTACTAGAGTTCCTCACGTAACCACTAAAGAAGTTGAAACAAATGGTTAATCAGTATAAATAAATGTTGAAAATTTGATTCACAAAAGATTGCCGCGAAGTCGATATTTTCAATACAGTCAATATGTCAAGATTTTCAAGTCACCACTCACTACTTGAAGACCATGAATGATAAACACGCGCTGTGTTGCCAAGTGGATGCTGTGAGAGATGTTATCCATATTTTTGTCTGTAGCAGATGAAGGAATTGTTTTGATTAGATTGGGTCCGTTTTGGTTAGATTGGTCTAGTTTTGGTTAGTACGGGTGAGTTTTGGATATGAATATTGGGATAGTTTAGGTCAGATTGAGTCAGTTGGAGTTTGATTTGGTCAAAATGGTTTATTTTTGGTTAATTTGAGTTAGTTTTGGTGAGTTTTGGTTAGATTGGGTTCGTTTTGGTCAGATTAGGTTAGTTTTTGGTCAGTTTGATTTAGGGTAGTCTTGGTTAGATTGGGTTAGTTTTGGTCAGATTGGGTGAGTTCTGGTTAGTTTTTGTGAGTTCTGGTTTAATTTGGTTAGTTTGGGTTAGTTTTGGTCAGATTGGATTTGTTCGATTCGGGTTTGTTTTGGTGAGGATTGGATTATTTTGAGTCACCGTCTGAGAGATTCAGAGACTGGATTGATCAGATAAGCCAAGGATATAATTTTTGGAACTTTGACATTTTTATAGTTCTCGTTCTCAGTGTCTTATGTTTTTTTTTGTCATGGTCTATCAAAATATAGAGTCAAAACTATTGCAGTCATGGTTTTTAAGAAGTTTGGATACATTTGGCAACATTGCATGTAGTTTCTAATATGAAGCTTGCAACAATTTGACGAAGCTGTCATTTTAGGGAGTTTTTGCATTGAAATCTGGAAAAAATATAGTTTATTCTGGAATTTTTTTTCTTGTTAAAGGTTGTTCATCAAGAATTTTTTTAGTTGAAATTGTTCTAGAAACTCAAAACTATGCTTAAAAATTGGGAAAATGCATTAATGTATGGGTGCCGAATCTTTACAAGACCCCATTTTTTTTATTTCCAATTATGTATTTCGAAGAAGGCGCAAAAATTAATAGTTTTACCGTGATACGATAAATATAATAAAATAAACCAATAATTATTAGTCAAGGCATAATTCATACAAATATGTAAAAATAATCGATATCACACCTAACAATAATAATTATTTTCCAAACACCATAAACCACTTTTCAGTGAAATACAGATTTGAATTGAAAAAAATTTGACCTCCCAATTTATTTTTTTTCATCTTGCCAGAAACTTTCAAATATGGCGGGGTAATTCACGCTTTCGGAAAAAAAATTATATTCCAACTTTTTTTTTTAAGGGTATTTTTGTGAAAGATATTTTTTTTTCATCGACAATCATATTTCTTTAACAAGCAACATTTTTTATAAAAATGACTTTCTCGAGAAATACAAATTTTGGTCCATAATTTGTCCTCTTCTATACCTCATCGCCGGACATACTGTATACTGGTAAAATAAAATAAAAAGGTTCATTTTTTTAATCTGTCTGTAGCAATATGTACCCAAGAACAAAATCTCTCAAAATCTAAACAAACAATAATAAGGTATGGTATTTTTTGTCAAAATACATACACACATTAAAATGATCTCCACATTCACATAAATAACACTGCTTTTCAACAATTCCCCTCATTGCTTCTGCATGCTCTTTAAGTGATTTTATTCGCCGCTTTTTGTCATCAGGCACGCAAATGAAAATTTGTTAAAAAATTTCAAAGTTGAACTCGAACACAGCGGCATAATGCAAGATTTATATTAACTATATCCTTGATTTTTTTACAAACCGTGAATTAAACTAACTCAATGTCACATCAGACTTCAAACATTCAAATGGTTGCCAAAGATACGCGTTATGACGTCAAAACTTTCCCGCGCTTTTTGCTTCGTTTGCATTTTCACAGCGTTTATGTCAATTTTGATTATTTATTGTAAAGTTACTAGTTAGATTTGAGGGCTGATATTTGGTATACGGTGTTTTTAGACATGAACGCACACTATAACATAAATAAATAAGATAACTGGGCAAGTTCCCTATTGATGATGATTATACTTGAATGCACGCTCACTTTGTAATGTACCCAATACACTGCTCTCAAATTCGTGATAGGTAGTCTTCATGGGTTTTTGAAGTCCACAAATTCGTTCGAACTTTCACTATCCACGCAATGGCTATTTAAAAAAGTATATCGCTTGATCCTTCATTACCTTTTGATGGAGATCTAGTGACTTTACCAATACGATCAATTTCATTGCAGAGTTCACAATGCGATATGGAGCCCTTGATTCAAATACATCACTCAATTTTACCAGACCTTTTAACTTCATCATGCATTAATTTAATTATTTTTCGTGTACAGCCTTGGTTTTATTTCCTAGCGAAATTTTTTGTAAAAAAATTTTATTCCCATGAATAAAATAAATGTTTTCAAATGATAGATGCATTTGAATTTGTTTTGATCGGTCAAAACACACATCAATCAGGAAAAATGCATCAAAAACTTTTCAGTAATTGTTTAATCTTGATAAGTAGTTCATTTCGATGTTCGTTCGCTTTATCCACTCATCATTAAGGATACATGAACGTTAATTTGGACCATGAAATTGCCTGACGTTAGTGCCGTGTTTCAATTGTGACACGCACATTAGATCTTTCGCTAAATAAAAGAAGTGGCGCAAGTGAAATACGGCACTTTTGGTACACAGTTCTAAGATAGACATTAACTTTGAGTGTACCTTAGGTGAAATGTCACTCAAGGCCCATATTTCAATGTCACTTTAAGTGACATTTTGGCTAAGTTATACTTGAAGTTGATGTGGATTTTGGAATTGGCCACCGGAAGTGCCGTTTTTCAATTGTGCCACCCCTCTCATTTAGGTGTGGATCTAATGTGGTTGTCGCAATAAAAACGCGGCACTCACGGCACTCACGGCAGACAAATTCAAGACTCCTCAAGGACGGTCTTAAAATCATTCAGGCTGTTTCTAGAGTTATCTACAACCTTTTATTATGAGATTTCTGTGGATTTTGTCAGATTGCATACTTTTGAAGGCCTGATCTTTGAGGTTTCTGACGAAGAAATAATAGAAAGGAGAATCGCATCTACTCAGTTGTACTCGTTTTATAGAAACTTTGCAAAAATTTTGAATGCAGAATGATAAAAAACTATACATTTCACAGACTGCTGAAGACCCGATGTATTTCAGAAATGCTATATACGGCGAAGGTCGGAACATGGTGAAGTTGCGCATACTCAATGAGATGCTGTCCAAAATTTTACAAAATTTCGAAGTATTTCAGGGATACCCAGAAAAAAACTCCCAGTGACAGGTAAACCGACACCGGAATAGCTGACTCTACAGTTTCCATTTCTTAAAAGTGACCGGATTTGAGAAAATTCGCCTTGCATATCAAGCAAACTTATCATTAATTCAATTCCAAATTTTGTATTGTACTATACTGATGAAAAAATGCCTGAATCTTCAATATTTCCGAACTGAAAAAAATTTACTTGATAAAGGCTCAAAGGAAATACCGGAAATAACGAACTCCGAAACAAGAATGGCTTTCAACCAATTGAAAAACAATAAATGCGTAGGGGAGGTCAAAATTACTGTGGAAATGCCAAAAATCGGCGGCAGGAAAATAGAGCAAATATTGAAGTTCCTTTTTAATAAAATAATCGACGAGGGGAAAAATTCCACAAAATTGGTTTAACTCCAAAGTTATCTTCAGGAGACAATACAAGTTTTGAAAACTACCGACCAATATCTATACAATGACACCTCTATAAGCTGTAAACAGGCTAGATTCAGAAAACACTTTAGATAACACAGATAACCTGCACACCATAAGAACACTGATAGAGAAGGGCACTGAGTATAATGTACCGCGCCACGTGGATTTTGTAGATTTCCAGAAAGCATTCGACCCTATCGAAATATGGGCTGTTTTGAAATCATTAGAAAACGCAAGATTTGGCGCAAGATACGCGAACATTATAAAGAACATAATATACGAAAATGCTACCAGTCAAATTAATCTGGACGACAAGATTGTTTATTATTCTGTGACATAATCTTTAAAGCGAATAATCTCCAACAGTTAAACAAAATGCTACATCAACTGAATGATGAATCCACAACCTTAGGCCTTGAAATGAAGTTCAACAAATCAAAGATAATGAACCAGGAACAGGCAGATATAACAGTACAGAACCAGAGGATAGGAAACGTAGAACGCTATGTACTGCTGGTTCGTAAAAAAACTGGTATTGCTCATAGAAATGTCCAAAAAATTAAGCAGTGTAATATTTGTTTTGAGAAAACGAAAAAGAATGACGTCATATTTTTACCAGGTCGATACTTTTGAATATTTTTTTTCAAATGACTCCTCACATGAGTACAGGAACTAAAGCAAAAATATTGAATTGATCGATTGTGTGTATCAAAATTTGCAAATCTACCTGTTTCAAAAAATCAATTATTTACATACATATAGCGTTTTCGATTGGTAAAATCGGGCAGCACTGGTGCAACACTCGGGCAATATTTATGTTCGATTGGTAGAAATCGAGTGGATTTTTATGTTCGATTGGGGAACCGGCTCAATGAGTTTTGCACTCTGTGCAGATTTTTCGGCACGAGGTCTTTGAGCTCGTGCTGGTATAGTGCAATTTCAGTGCATTAGCAAAATTGAAAAAAAAACATGAAAAATGGTGGATATAAACGTCGCGTTAGGTGATTCTGTGGCGGGACAACAAATTTCGAGTTAGATGAGTTATTATTAGGCGGATTTTGGCGTTAACCAGGTTACGAATTTTCTAACCTAACTTTTCTTCGCAGTAGAGGCAAATTGCTTGGGAGGTTCCTAATGGAGTAGTAACGTTATGAATAATACTTTTGCTGGTATCGATACAGTAACCAATTACTCACCAAACCTGCTAACAACAAATCGTTACCTGGTTAACGCCAAAATCCGCCTATCCATAGATAAAATGCCTATCCTATTGTTGGAATCTAGTAGTGCCGAAAAAAAGAAATACTGGCGTTGACAAGTTATGGAAAACGAGTGCCTACTGAAAACTGAATTAATTTCATTTAAGATCTTGTGCATATACCTAATTTCTCAAAAAAGTTGCTCCTAGTACCTATCTATAGTCTAGTTTACACCGACAACTTGGTCCGCGGACCAAGTACTAAATTCGAACTATATCGGAACCAAATATTTGGTTTGAATGGTGTAATGAGTTGCGGACTAAGCTGGTCCGCTCTTGGTTCGGTACTCGCCAGCTGGTGTACCGAACTAAACTTGGTTCGATCTGGATCAAAATTATGAGGTTATGTTGATTGTTATTTTTGTGAATTGTGTTGGTTCTGAGTTTCTCAATGCAATCTGAGCGTACTTACATATGTGTTGTCTGGTCACGAACTGTTTTTATAAATAATTTCGACTTGTTTGTGACATTTGACGCGTAATCATTTAGTGCAGGCGTTGCAAGACGGTGTAAACGGGCGAGAAGCAAGCATTGGTCCTACCACACTATCCCCACCCACTTGGTCCTGTCGGACCGAACTAAACGTGTTATCGGTGTAAACTAGGCTTATGATCTATATAATACAAGACTATTGATTGATCTCAAGATTTTGTCATTTGGCAATGAAAAATGGACTTTTAATTAGTTTAGTTTCAGAGTCACTTCAGCCGCTACGCAGAGACAACATAATATTAGATTTTCAAGAAGTTTAATGATTCCAATTTCGATTCAATCGGAATTTTACCGTGCAATATTATAGCACTCGATGAAAAATGTATGTTCCATTGGGATTGCCCTAGAGCGAATTTTCATCATAACTGGTTTTGCCCAAGGTCAAAACCAGTGCAACCCTTGTTTTCCCAATCGAAAACACTAATAGTTACATCATAACATACCCAAACTTTTCACTTGAATGACATGTCACTGTCGTAAAGTTTTGTCAAAACAAATATTACACTGCACAATTTTGTAAACATTTCTATGAGCAATACCAGTTTTTTTACGAACCGGCTGTACATTTGGGTCATGCCATGATACTAGGGAAATCAGACCAGGATGCTGAAATAACAAGAAGAATACAACTTTGGTAAACTTGCCTCCATTGTAAAAAATAATTCCATTTCACTTTATCTAAAAAGAAAAGTATACGACAGTTGCGTATTACCGACGACATAAGGGCAGTGGCAGGCAAACAGTGGAGTAGATTGGCGAATGAGAGAGAACAATTGAGAGACCTACATCAAAAAATATATGGACATGTTGACAAGAAAGAAGAGAAGAAGAGACCTTCTAAAGCTCTATTGGTTGCAGAATCCGGCGGTACGTCAATACATTGCAAAAATACTACAACAAATGGAAAATCAAAGTCATCCTAGGAAAGATGAAAGCTATGGTTATTTCACGGAAAAGGTCGTCACTACACCTTAGGTGGAAATGAAAGGAATCACGATAAACTAAGATCCAACAATGGAATACGTCGGAATTATCCTTGATCGACGACTAATCATGGAATGACCGTTTGGTGAAAAAATCTATGGACAAAAATAGGGTGTATGAATCTTTGTTTCCAATCAAGCCTCAGCTCAAAAAATAAACTTATCCCGATCCAGCAAGTTTGTATCCCAAAGCTTAAAAATGTCATGAGTGCGATGCATCTAAGACAATCCCAGCTGAAGCGTCTCCAGATATATCAAAACAAAATAAGAAGATGAGATCCGATCCAGAGATGTTTACAACGAACACAGAATGAAAGCCATCTATCACGTCATCGAGAACTCCAACCACCAAATCAAAAGAAGCCTTTGGATACTTGATAACGAATTACCTCGTTTGTTTAAGAGGTTTACAATTTTTTCAGTATATGAGATCGACCAACCAACATCCGTGTCGTTTTGCCGTTTTCCTTTCTTCTTGTGCCAATACTCTTCTAGTTTTTTCCGCTGCAAGGTTTTTCTTTCTTATAATCGTTGCGGGTGAGTCGAACGTGTCGGACCAGTATGAAACTTCTTTAAATGGTAAGCGTAGATCAAAAGGTGAGGAAGAATAATTGTGGACTTCGCTTGTAGAAGCTGGAGATGGTTGTGGATATGATGACCGTGATTTGCTAGGATAAGGTCTTTCTGGACAGTTTACCACAGAGAATACAATCCATGAACTGTTGACGAATGAATATCCCGAGTATTATTCATGTCAATCTCATCAGCACCCTCTGAATGTGTAGTATCATTCTCGTTAGCATTTTCTTTTCGTTCTTCTCTCTGGTAAATGTTCTCTAGAAGGCTAAGTGTGATTTGTCTTTAATATCTCCAGTCCATTCTCCAGTGGTTGAACAGTCCTTGAACTAAAAAAAACTTTGTTTTCACTAATGCGCTATTCCAAAATTTTGACTTGACTGTTTGGAAATAAGGATTCTGTTCATCGCGTTTTAGCTGGGCTTCAAAAATTAATTTGTTGAATGCTATTCTTTCAAATTTGACATTTTCAACACTGATCTTGATAAAAATTGGGAGTAATTTATTTGAAGCTCGTTGAAATACTGGTCCAGAATTAGTCTTCTCAAATTTCATGTTCCTTTTTTCAATTTTCCATTGCTTGTTCTCAAATTTCGATGCTGCTTTTGATGGCTTGAATATGGCCACATCCATAGGTTGTAAAAATTGAAAGGAGTTGGGAAATAGTATAATAAGATCAATTTCATTGGCTTTACAAAAATTTGTGTCATGTGAGATTCATGACCATCATTTAAAAACAGTTTAGGGAGATCTATAAAATACATTGGTTATACAGGGTATACCAAAATTAGAAGTCAATATTTCAACCATGTATTCTACGCCCTGAAATAGAAATAAAACTTTCTATAAACTAGTATCCACGAACTCTGATGACGGTTTTTGTTATCATTTTCAAACCTTGTGAAGATAATAAGATCAAATTTGGTACAGTCAGTTAATTTTTCTTATCATTTTGGTAGCCGACTAGGAGGTTCAACTCCAATTGTCGTGAGCTCAATGGAATGAACAAGAAAAAAAATCTTCTCATCCTTGTGACAATAATACAATTCGGTAATAATGATTGCTGCAATTACATCATTCCAAAGTCAGAAATATAGTCACGCGATATTTTCATTGATTTGATGTGAGTTGGTTATTCAAGGGCACGAAATAAAATTGAATAAGGAAAAGAAAATTCAAATTATTTGATCGACTGATCGGTGATAATGACAATAATAATTAATCGTGCTCATTTAGGTAATTTTATTTGTTGCAAGCTTATGGAACCTCTTCTGAATTTCAACACTAGAAATTTTTAGCAACTTTAAATTTAATCACAGTACTTTGATCTTGTTTTATTCTTTTGATCTTCTAAGCTTCGTATCGTTAACCAAATAACAAGACGTCAGACAGTTGAAGAATTCATTTCATTAGAAACCTCGTACCTACTCTAAAAGTCGCCCTTGCAAAATTCTATATAAAGTGAGTCTAATCACAAATTTAAGTGTCATAGTGTTCAAGAAATATCTGTCATTACCATTTTCACGATTAGAAGAATTCCAACGGTATTTCACAACAGATCTGCAGAATCATTTCATGCCCCTTTGAAGATGAGCTGTTGTCATGATGTAGATTTTTTGATGACTGGATTTTTCAGAACTGAACATACAATCGAGATTGAAGCTGTGTTTTGGTTCCAAGTTATAGCTAGTTTCGAACAGTTCTAGAACCATCTACACATGCGCACTCCAATATCAACATGGTTATATAAAAGTGCGCATATGTAGTAGGTTCAGAACTGTTTGGAACTGGCTATAATTCAGAACCAAAACAAGGCTTGAAAGATAGCTTAACCAGCTAGCGGAAAATGATCAATCTTCACAACCGGAAATTCATTTCCGATATGACACACAAATACTCAAACTAACAGGTTGGAAAGATTCTCTTCCGCATTCATGACTTTTAATACAGATGAAGGATTAAAATTAGGGGCCCATCATAAATTGATATATTGGAAGAGTTTTTCGCAATGGTTGTTGTGAATAGAGTGTAACAAAGCTAATTTGAATAAGAGCATTTTTTGTTGTCGCCTCAATGATTATATACGGATCTTCTATTGTAAATTTTGTGTGTGGGATCCCGAACTATATTTCAACGGAATGAGGCACAATTTGGAAAATAAATAATTTTGAACCCAAATATCCAACTGCCAATAATTTTATCGTGAACTCGTAAACCAGTAATGCTCCCATATTGATAAATCATAAACGTATCAGAATTGGCTTTCTCGTGAATCATTTTCATTACACTGTCTAGTTTGTGTACAGAGTGATCAGTTAAGGATAGCGAGCGGCCATTTCCCCGAAACTATTCATCGAAGAGGCTTGTGGCAAAAGAATGTATCACTAAAACGGCCAAGAAAAAATATTTTCAAGCTTCTGAAATGATGTTTGCTAGGGAGCGTAACAACCAACACGAAGTAGAAAAATAGGATTTTTATAGAATTTTGTCTGACGAAAATATATCGATGATATCATTGTCATATTCACTGACTATTTACCTACACTTTTTGTCTAAAAAGTGTTTTTCTATCTATCAAAAGAAGGTGGTGGGGTAAGTTTTATTGTTTTTCTACCAATAGGTTAGAAGTTACATTGAGGACCAAAATATGGTCTGATTTGGCACATTTGCGATTTTTCCAAAGATACTCTCGTTCACAATTATTTTTCTCAAGAATATAGAGTTTGGATTGATAATATGGAAATACCAATATCCTAAACGTATTTATTTGATGTTGGGTGCCTCAACGGGGTTCAATAAAAACATTAAAATACAATCAGATTTTCAAGTTGACTTTCCTACATCAAACTACATCTTGTGAATGCGTGATTTCATGAATTTCATAAGATTCATCAGACAAGAGAAAGAATAATAACTTGGAACTCCTGAAATTCTTCCTGCTCATAGTGACAGTCTGGCTAATCGAAGTGTGATTCCGCACCCACGCAAGATATTAGAATTGAGAAAAAGTTTTCACGTAATTGAGGTTTTTCTAGACTCTTACCTGACATAAAAGACCCATCAGACGCTCCGAATGCGTACGTGAGAATCACAACACACGTGAGAATGTTCCAAAAACGAAATGCCATTATCATTCGGGCGTGTAACATTCTTATGCCGCCTCCATCCTCAATGATAATTCAAGCTCTTTTTTGCCAAACTCATGTTATTAATCGGGGCTCAATCTACAGGATGCATTGTTTGGTTACACTTCATTATCACGTTCATTGCTGAGCACCTTGAGGCAGTCTGCCTGAAAAATAAGAGTTGTATCAGTTCACTATAATGTGGGTATACATGTTAGACAGTCAAACATACATTGAACTCCATACTACGTACCTGGAACGGACCCGCTAATTAAAGAAAGTGAAAAGAGTAGAGATAGCGATAGTTACGGATATCTATTTCTTTTTAACTCATTGGCCTATATGCATGAAGTAGAGAGAGAGATGGCCTATATTATGGACAGGAATGTCACACTCACGATTCATTGTGGACAACGACCGGGTCCTTTCCAGGTACGTTAGTATGAAGTTCAATGTAAACATAGGAGTCAGTCAGAGGAAAAAGTGAAGCTTTGGTAAATGGGAAGGCTACAATTTTTCTAACTACAACCCCTGTTATTGCAGAGAGTGCTCAGAAATAGACATTACAACAAAAGAATTGTGTGCCATCGGAGAATTCACATTTGTCAGATATGGTGTTCCACCCATGATAATTATTATTGTACACTGCTCAGCTTCGCACTTTAATAAATAACTTGTATGTATGTTATAAGACTTTCATTTTATTTGTTACTGACATACTAAACCTCTTTTTGGAACACTTTTCAAATGATTTGATCAGAAAACCTTACAGAATATCGCAGATCTAGAACTTTTAAAATGGATACAGTCACCCAGATATTAAATAATTGCATGTAGAACTTATAAGAAAAAAAAAAGTGAAAAGAAATTAAAAAAGTTTAAACCCAGAAGACTTTCTAGAAATGAACGGAAAACTAGCAGAGGTTTGAGAGGATTATGGAAGACGTTAGGCAATTAATAGGTGGAATGATATTTACAGAAAATTGGAGAGAGTGGTTGATTGACTAATCATCAGGTATATCGCTTCATGTCTTCAAATATTTTCATCATACACCAGCATTTTATGCTACATATTATACCAGACCAGGAGTCGAGACCCATTTTTTCATCAATAACACTGCTCACTGATCATACTGCAATGTTCTTTTCAAGTATGGAACCTTTTTCCAGGCCAAGTTTCCATAATATGCGAATTATATCTGATTTCGGCTCAAGACGGACGTCTTGTCAAAACCTTAGTTGGTAGCGGTTTTTTTTTAGTCTACGGTGAATTAGAAATTGTGTTTTTTTAATGATATCATATCGAGACAGTGCTGTCGTAAATAGGTTGAATTTGGATATAAAAGATGTAGTAATCACACATCGTTGTCGATAATTATGAGGATCCAGGTACGCCAATCATTACTGATAAGTATTTTGTGGAAATGCCCACCGGAGGTAGGAATGAAGTCAGGATCCACTTACACACGGTATTCTCTTACGCATGACATCCGAGAAAAAATAACAATTAGAAGCGAGTTTTCCCGCCGAAAAATTCACGAGGGGGTCTGTGGTAGGAAACTGTCATAGACTTCGTCCGCTGTCCAAAGATAAGTTCGAATAGTCTCCACATTATTTGACAGTGCCATCTGAGGATGTTGGGTCATGTGACAGACGATTTGCCAATGAAATTGTCTAACAATCGAGATTGTTGGCATTGTTGAATGTTTTTGATTACCTAGTATGAACAAACATATCCGGCACTTTTTTTACGATTGAGCTACGTCAAATTCTTGTTTAGCAGCTTCCAAAATCAAATTTGAGAATATCTCATCATTTGTATTCTGGGCCCGGAGTTTAATTTGACTTAACATCATAGTAACGTCATCCGAGAAGTCGGACGCTGTCAAATTTCAATTTCAAGGCCAAATGAATTCGTTCCCATTGAAGCAATGGAGAAAAACAGAGGTTTGAGTCGGTTCTCTTTGTTATTCTGTTTCGGATGACATCTTTCGGGAGGAGTGACATCACGCTCGAGAATGCCGAGTTCAGGAAACTGCAGCGCTACAGCGATTTATCTAAACCGTACCTCTGAATAGCCGCCCACAGACCGGCACCCTCTCATGACATCCTTTCTCCTTATTATCAAATCTCACAGGAAAGAACGCCAGGTGGTGGGAAATGGGATGATAAATGCATATCCCATCTTTCCTGTTACGATGTGCCGACGTCCAATCCGACAAGACAAACACGCGTTCTTTCAGGATAAAGCAATATTTCTCTCAGATGAATAACAAACACTCTTTTCTCTCTTAGTAGCATCTGGGAGGATTATTTTTGCCGTAAAAATGAGAGGAAAGATGGCAGGAGAACGTTGTGTGTAAGTGATTGATGAGATGTTTATTATTCCTTCAATATTTTGGATAAAAAGAATGACGGGAAAGAATGTCGGTATTGAACGCTGGTCTGTGCAATATATCTGGAACAATGCTCAAGCGGTAGAAAACTCCATTTATGTCCGCAGTTCCCCCAACGTGCCCAGTGACAACAACTGTCATTCTCTTTCGAACGCGTACGTACGTGCGCGTGGGGGACGATATTTGTGTTTCATTGAATAAAGTGACATCATTTCACGTCTATTCGATATAAAACGTGAGGTTGAGATAATGATTGTAGAGCAGTCTGGCGCCGTCGGCCTAACCAACGAGGTCGGAATTTGTTCCATCTGTAAGCAACCGATTACAAATCAAGCATCCAATGAACTGTTTGGAAAATTGAATGAGTGCAAGATTATCTTGGAGGCTTTCATAAGCAGAATATGCCCTGGAAGTGCAAAATTTGCAAAACCAAAATGGACGAAAATAATCATCGATAATGAAAAATCGAATCCATGCAATGGATATCAAAATCGACTTTTTGGTCCAAAAAAACTCGACATTAGGAAGGAAATAAATATACTGAAACAGAACAAAATGGTGAACAAAAAACTTAATATGCTTCAAACATAAAAAATATAAAATTTCAGTTGCCATCTAAAATTTGTCCGATTCATGAGTTTGAACACGATAGCAGTGATGAATAATACAACGTAAACGGTATAATAGTAGTGCGCTGCTTAAATTGCTGCAGGTTTGACTAAATTTGTAAAAAAAATATCAAGTACAATCTTTAAATCGATAAAAGTACTCCTGGAGTCTACAGGTGCTTTATTTTAATCTTTAGATGAATGATGAAGACTTTGTTGACTGGGATGAAAAGATCTTTATCTAAATCTGATATACTTTTGATGGAAGAATATGATGATCAACTTATTATTAAGTTCACTGATCTAGGGTGGCTATATGAAAAGAAAACCGAGGCACCCTAGATATGTATGCAAAAACCCTCGCACCCGTCAATTTTTGATTAAAAGGAAAATCATTTTTCTTGGCATTTTCATTCCACGAAAGACAAAAACATAGCGGTGGTGACAAGGGCCCCCAAAATTTTGAATGGCATGAGATGTCGAGCCTCAACCCTCATGTTTCACACTGCTAATATCTACCTAGTCATCACAGGGGCTTACTAAAATGACCATAAAATCTACATCTTGAAGCATTTGTGGGGTGATTTGGCGACATTCATCAACTATTTGCTGTGCAGGTCTTCCACAGATATTGACTGGACCGCATACATTTTAGTTTTCAAACGATCCCTTGAGAAAAATCTAATGGAAGACGTGGTGACCACTTATCAGCTCCTTTTCTTCCAAAATCCTGTGACCTGGAAAAATTTGGTCTAAATATAAACAAAAAAGCATAGGATAGTGGAGTAGCACAGATCTTGCGATGATTTTCAAATATTTTTTTGTAACTTTGAATAATCCCTGTTATGGCTGTGTAAACAATAGCGGTGTGGAACTCGGGGGTATGTAGATCTCAACTACATAAAAATACTTTCAAAATGAGATATCACTAGATACCTTATGCTATTCAAAATTATGGGGGTCCTTGTTACCCACGCTAGAGCTGGGATGAAAATGCCAAAAAATTAGTTACCCCTTAAATCAAAAATTGATGGATCCAAGGGTTTTTTCTTTGATGTCTCAGGGCGCTAAGAATAAGCTCTGTTTTTTTTTTTAATTGGTCAACACAATGTATTTGTGTCCGTAACCGTCTTGTTTGGAAAATACAAAAAGTTCACGATTTAGGAAAATATTTCACAAAATCAATTTTTACCATTTCCACAATCTACTCTCCATCTTGAAATGTAATAAAAATTTGGCATAATGCATGAATCTTTAATGACCATCAAACATGGCAACTTTCTTTTGATTCAGTCGACCTCTTGTTAGTTCGCGCCACCCATATGCAGGATCACGACGAGTGGACCACTCCAAAAACACAAAAGAAAATAGAAAGCATAATTCGTAGCCTAAATACAGGGTGTCCGGAAATTACGCGTCAGGATTTTGGTGGGCGATTCTACATGAAAAATTAATGCAACAAACTTCTATACAATTTTTTCAAAAACTCAAAATTAAGGAAGATACAGGGTGATAAAAAATATTTTTTTTTTCTTATTTTTTTTAATAACTTTTTTTCTAGTGTAATGATTTTCGCCAAATTTTGCATGCATGTCACTATTGTTTCTTTGTATTCACCCTATTGATTTGACGCTAGTCGTCAATGACAAAAGGCTGAAGCTGTCCTTCACCTTAGGAAAATTCCTTAGAACTTTTTTGTTTTAATCTTTTTATAAATTTGGATGTCAAATTAGTAAAGAGCATCAAAATATTTTTTAAAAAGGTGCTCGTGTTGCATCATCGTAGAATTAACGGTTTCCGAGAAAAACGACTTTAAACATTAACCGTACCTTAAATAATTAAAAATTCGTACTTTGAAAAAATTTTTGAAGTTTTTGAAAAAATTGTATAGAAGTTTGTTGCATTAATTTTTCATGTAGAATCGCCCACCAAAATCCTGACGCGTAATTTCCGGACACCCTGTATACTTGATTCGCTAGAAGCTGCCAAAACATTCAAGAAGCAAATTAATATAGGAGATATTGAAGGAGGACTGAAGAATATAAAAAACGCGAACAATGGGGCAGCTATCGTGGAGTGCCATGATAAAGAACAACAACAAAAAGTGAAGTTAGCAGTACAGAAAATCGACAAATTTTCAATAAAAGAAAACGACAGTACTGATCCAATGTTCATGGTCTGTGGACTTGACAAGGGATTTTCCGATGAGGAATTTCTTGAAGACTTAGTTGATCTCAACAGTGACATTTCTAGAGAACTAGAAAGAAATGCAGAGAATCAAATGAGGAAATATGATTTTTCAGGCACCTCCCGAAATCTCAAAATGGTGTGCAAAGAAAAAGACAGTTTTCTTTGATTTGTCATCCGTCTATGTAGGAGAGCATCTTAACCTTGCTGTGTGTTTCAAGTGTTGTTGTTTTGGACATGTTGCAAAATATTGTAGCCAGAAGGAATGTTGACACAAATGTGGAAAAAAATACAAATCAAGAGAGTGCAAGAATAGAAATCCAAACTACCCAAACTTTGAGGAAATGAAGTATCAATACCTAAATCATTCTGCAAGAGATCAGAGATGCCCAGTTTATCAAAATAGTTTTTCAAGATACAGGAATAATATAAATTACGAGGATTTTTGAATAACAAACAACCAGAATCAGATCAAGGAAAAACCTTTCTGTTGGGAATCATTCACCAAAATGTTCAGTCCTTTGGAAACTCGGTAAATTTGATCAATCACCTTCTACAAAACTATGCAAACTGCAAGATTTTTTTTCGACAGCCGTGCGGAAAATTCAATTTTCCGCACCGATATCCGTGTGGAAAATCAGATTTCCCGCACCAGTGCGGAAAAATTTTTCCGCACGGAAATGTCAAAATCAACAATATCATAAGCAAACAGCAACCAGGTTTCTAGGTAACTATGGTCGCTTAGTTACACATTTCGACATTCATTATTATTTATTTGTCATTAGTTGCATCAGAAACTTCTAAATTACGAATTATATCCTTATTTCCGGACGTCTGTAGAAAAACTATTGTACCTAACACTTGCGGAAAATGTTCTTTCGCCCTCGGCTGCTTCACCGAACTCCGCTACGCGTCGGTCGGTGAACGGCAGACTTGTGCGGAAAAACTAATTCTCCGCACTTTTTAGGTAAATAGCTATTTCCTACAGCCGTGCGGAAAAATTTTTCCGCACGGATATGTCAAAATTAACAATATCATAGGCAAACAGCAACCAGGTTTCCAGGTCACTATGGTCACTTAGTTACACATTTCGACATTTATTATAATTTATTTGATTTGTTTTAATAAAAACTTTTTCTACAGCCGTGCGGAAAAATGAATTTTCCGCACCGATATCCGTGTGAAAAATCAGATTTCCCACACCAGTGCGAAAAAATTAACAATATCATAAGCAAACAGCAACCAGGTTTCCAGGTTACTATGGTCGCTTAGTTACACATTTCGACATTCCTAATAGTTTGTCATATAATTTGGTTTAATAAAAACTTTAAAATTACGAATTATATCTTTATTTCCGCACGTCTGAAGAAAAACTATTGTACCTAACACTTGCGGTAAATGTTTTTCCGCCCTCGGCTGCTTCACCGCAAGAACGAACTAAAGAACGGCAGACTCGTGCGGAAAAACTAGTTTTCCGCACTTGTTAGGTGAATAGCTATTTTAGTACGAATTATATCCTTATTTCCGCACGTCTGTAGAAAAACTATTGTACTAAACTAGGCATCCGAGATACTCGCGAAAAAAAAATTACTGGTTAATATGGAATAGAGAAAATGCTGAAAATATATCAGAAGTTCCCAAGATCGCCACAAGATGGCGTAACGGTGCTATCAAAACACAAAATATACACATAAATATACCATTACATTTGATTTTTTTTGGTAAAAACTCAAAAACATGCTACCATTTCAGTTAACGCCATCTAGCGGCGACGGCGAAGGTCAAAAATTCAAAACCAAAAAAGTTTTTTGAAGTGCAGATCATGCTCTTTCATATGAGACCAAGATCGCGTCAATCGGTTGGGTTGTTTCAAAGTTATGAGCATTCTTGCGTTGTAAGGTTTGACCGCTGATGCCTGTCTTATTTGACATGTCAGGAAAAAAAATCAAAATAAAAATTTGAAGGGAATCTCTCAAGGAATCCATAGCGGTACTCATTTGTATTTGTTTGTATTTAAAAATCACGAAAAAACCGCGATTTTGTGTTTTGATAGCACCGTTACGCCATCTTGTGGCGATCTTGGTAAATTCTGATATATTTCCAGCATTTTCTCGATTCCATATTACCCAGTAATTTTTTTCCCACAAGTCTCTCGGATGCCTAGTTTCTGAGATCTGGCACCTTGCCATTCTTAAATAGACATTAAAAATCTATTAGCAAAAAATCAATATGAGTATGCTTCAGTTGAGTGAAGAATTGGGAAAAGTCAAATAGTTATTGTGAGTGTTCAAAGACCACCACTAGGGATTGTGAGAGATTTCATTGACAGTTTGGAAAAACAGATGTGTAATGCTTATGAAGAGGACAAAATTCTTGTGCTCGCTGGTGACCTGAACATAGAAATGTTGGAGCAGAACAAAAATCAATTGGATCTGATGTCAGTAATGGAATCATTTGGTACGTACCAGACAGTTTCAAAACACAAGAATCACAAAACGGTGATATTCCTGTATAGACAATATATTTCCTAATGTAGTCAATGTGGAGAGCTTGGTGCTGAATACTCTTATCTCCTATCATCCCGCCCAGAAAGTTATTCTCAAAATAATCGTAGATAGAGATAAAAATACGATTTATGAAAGACACTATTCTGATGAAAACAACGAACACTTCAAAAAATGTTTGACTGATTCAGAGTGGGAAAAAGTTTATCAAGTTAATAGACAAGATATTGAGAAGCAATGGGACATTTTTCTGAAAGAATTCAGAAGACAGCTTAACCATTGTTTTCCACTTAGAAGGTTGAGTAGAAAGTCAAAAGTCAAAAAAGAAATAGTTGATCCTGAATTGATAGCTTGCAAAAATAGACTGGACATTCTGCTAATGTTATCCACAAAGCACAGTGACTACACAATTCGGTATCAACAAACAAAATAGCAATACGACGAGTTAATCAAGACAAATAGGTAAAATGGCTACAAAAAACGACTAGAAAAATCTGTTTGTAAATCAAAATGTGTGGTCAATAGTAAAGGGATAATCTTGAATCTCTTCCCGACACATACAATGAAAACCTACTGTCCATTATCCCAGAGTTACTCAATAACTGTACCATCAGTGCTCAGCTTCCCAAGGAATCCTCAAACCATGTTTCTTACTCAAGTAACGCCATCAGAGATTTGCAATATTGCCAGCCAACTAAGAAACAAATACAGCCACTGCTTGTGTTGATTAGGTACCTACAAGTACTCTCAAACTGGTAGTGCCTGCTATAAAAGAAACTTTGTGCTACATGATCAACAATTTGTTCGAAGCTGGTATTTTTCCCACTAAACTGAAAGAAGCAAAAGTAATACCAATTTACAAGAAAGAAGACCCAAAGATGCTAGAAAATAGGATTAACATATTGAGTTCCTTCTCTAAACTCGTAGAGCGAGCATTGAGTAAAAGATAAATGGGATTTATGACCATGTTTGAGCTGTTAAACACCGACAAACACGCATATATTACACAAACTGCAATTTTTCAATTCACAAGAAAAAAATAATGGACTTACTGGAGAATGGATGCCTGGCAATGGGGATATTTCTGAACCTGTCAGAAGCCTATGACTGCATTGATCATAGTCTGTTTATAGCGAAGTTGGAAAGATATGGTATCAGGGGCTGCTGGATTTATTCGCTTATAATCTTAGTGATAGGCTGCCGTTCGTCGAAATTTCAAGCCAAGGAAGGACCTCACGCTCAAAACTCAATATCAACAGAACGGAAATTGGGCAGGGCAGTATCTTGGGACCTTCGCTATTTGTAATTTTCCTCAATGACATATTCCATATAGTTGCTGATGAGAGAAGTGAAGCAATCACCTGTTATGCGGACGACAGCAGCCTAATTTCTGGAGATACCACAATGACCAGGGCTCCAGTTTGCTTGAAAGAGATGCAACATGGTTCAATGTAAACAAACTGGTGGCAAAAACAGATGATGTGCTATTCAGAACCAGGAACTCTAAAGTACAAATCCAAGAGAAAATGAAGCATGATGGTAAAGATATGCAAATCTCACACAACACAAAGTTATTGGGTGTGTACTTGGATGAATTTTTGGATAAGTCCAGTCACATAGTGCACTTGTTTCAGAGGCTAAGCTCAGTGTGTTATGGCATCAGAGTACTGAAAGACAATATGAACGGCAGGAGTCTCAAGATTATGTACCATGCGAATTTTGAGTCGATTTTGAGATATGGCATCATTTTCTGGGGAAAAAACGGAATGATCTGAAGAATCTTAAAAATACAAAAACGAATAGTCAGACTCATCCTTGGAAAAGACTTCGGGAAAAGCGGCAGGGGGCTTTTCAAGAATCAAAGGATTTTAACAGTGCTATAAGTGTCTGTTGTTTTTACTCAAAAACAAAATCCTCTTCAATCAAAAAGTGCATCATCTATATGGTGCCAGAGATATGAATGTACAGGGTGTCCCATATAAGATCCTCTACTACCTTATCTTGGAAGATATGCGATTCACGATAAAAAGTTAAATATGAAATCTGATTGTTTTTGAAGGAACTCCATTGATATATATTATTTGACATATACAGGGTGCTCAGTCTTCCCTGGGCTAGTTCCAACTTTTCAAAATCAAATGGAACACCCTATATATTACTTCGGAAATGAATTGTACATGAAAAATAAAAAAAACTTTTTAAAAGATGTCCTATACTTATCTCCAATAGTTTGGGCTATAATGGCGATTTTAATTTTCTTTTGCAAAAAACGCATTTATTTCCAGTAGTGGAAAAAAATATTGGTGCCTAGTACTTCGTGAGTCTGCCAATTTTTTCCTACACACAACACATTGATATATCATTCCAGTTGGTTAGAATGGCTTCCAATTATACAGTTGAACCCAAAGAGGACATATTTAATCACCAATAAGTCGAGAATGTTAAATAAAACGTGACAGATTTTGATTGTTCACCAGAAATAAAGGTCAGTTTGCATTATAATAGTCGATACCTACCTTTCTCTAGCCATTTAGATAATAATCGCTATCTAATATTTTTCATGCGAAAAAAAAATTGTGGAGATTCAATGAAGAAAAAATGAGTATGTATCAACACAAACTGAACAAATACGTACATATAACGATGATTGAACGAAATCATCAACAGATAATTCAAGTAAATGTCCTACAGGTCCTCCATTCCATACAAGTTGTATAGATGGTTTCCAGTTTTCTTAAGGCATCTCTGACTGAGTGACTTCTGTTGAGAATTGAATTTCTTTTTTGACTCTACCCATAAAAATATTATTGTCTTGAAGTTTTTTTGAAAATATATATATATTTTATAAATATATATAGTATTTTTTCTTATTGAATTTGCACAAAAGGTATTTTTTTGCATAGACAGTATGAAATAGCGAATATTTTCTAAACGGCTAGAGATAGGCATAGATTACTTAATACAAACTAACCTTTATTTTTGGTGTGCAATTGAAATCCGTGAAGATATACAGGGTGTTCTATTAACCATTTTCGACTAAGTGGTGATTTTATATGTCCTGCTTAGGTTCAACTTCTGACATCACCCTGTATAATTGTCAGCCCTTTGAACCAAGTGGATTGATATATTATTACAGTTTCGTGTGGAGAAAAAAATTGACAGTGACAACTGAACCTGTTTTCTGCGGTGATAAAACAACAGTATATCTACCTGGAAAGAGTCTGCGGCCATTCTTACTATTTCGTTTTAAACATCTAACATCTAAGGGTTAAGTTAGGCCCTTCTACTGCAGATATGTTTTGAGAGGGGAGACCGACGAGATTTAACCTGGTCCTTCAAAGAGGGCAAAATCTTCTTGCAGTTGATTTTAAACATGTATTCAATTTACTTTTTTTATTGAGATTAAAATAATCATGAATAATTATTTTTTTCTTTTGGAACTAGCAAGGCGTGAAGTTTTTGAAGAAAATAGATCTAAGGGGTCGAATTTCCCATAGAACAATAGATGTGTATAGTAACTAGCCTTGAGGCACCTTCCAGTTAGGCACCATAATAATATGATGTTGTTCAATTGTGAAAACATTTTCAAGTTTGAAAAAATAACGCTTGATTTTGGAAAGCTGTATCACAAAAAACTATTGGGTCTACAGGGATGGTTCTGATCACAAGTTGTAGCAAATTAGGTCTTTTTTAAAAAAGTATTTCATAGTTATAATCAAAAACTAAGTTCTTCTGAAATAAAATTTCCAAAAACTGGATAAGATAGAGATTTTGTTTTTTTTTTAAATTTGACAATGTTGCGTGCGGCGCGCGAAGTCGAAAACTCCGATTGTTCATTGGGCCAATATCAAAAACAGATCAGCAAAAATTGGTGGCAATCATGACGTGAATCTAAAGTTGTTTGGCATTTGCTGTATTTCCTTTTTTTCCACGCTATATTTCTATTCGTTTGTATATTTCTTATTCTGTATGAAATGTATGTATGATCAGAAATAAAGACTATTATTATTATAACTCACGGTTTTGGAGGTAGCAATAGTGGTATCGCTCGAAACGAAGAATTTTTGGACATGATCTTCTCCAAGTATCTTGCCAAACTTCCAGTGGTTACTCTGTGAGGGATCCAAAGGAGAAAAGTTCATGGGCCCGGAAATGTTTATTTTTGAGGAACAGGGTGTTAAACTCAATAAACTGAATAACTATACTTTACGATTATATTCATAGGTACACACTTTTTTAGTCAGTCTCGTTGACATTTGACAGCGGTATTTACAGTAGTTAGAGGCTGACTTTGTCTTTGTAAGGTGGACATTATTAATTCCAGGAACATCCCAGAAAACACCCCAATCAATATTTTTATAAAAAAAATACAGCTTGGAATGTAGGGACTATGGAGGACTGTAACTAGGAGAGTAATCGAAATGCATAAAAGTGGTCCAGGTTTCAAATCGTAATTCAGGTTCAATTGTTACTCCCAGATGGCGGAGAGTCGTTAGTAATTTGATGTCAAACAAAAATGTCACCTAGGCAACATAATTGAAACAACGTTACGAATACTCTATCAGAATGCAACAGATTTTTATTAACTAGGTTGCATCAAAACTCTCACTATTTGATGATAAAAGGTATCATAAATATATTATTTGTTATACATAATTCTGAAATTTCTAGAATTTTCATATTTTTTTGTTTGATTGCATCAATTGATAGAGTAACTGAGTGACCTCATATCCTTCATTGACAACAGTCATCATTGAAAAAACCATGGGCTTGAAACACGATGCTGCGACGATTCAGCCTCAATTTTTTGCCTTATAGAGAATGCACTGCATGTGGAAAGTGGAGTGGAAATTTGGAAAAAATTAATGAAAATGTGATAAAAGTATCTTGACAAATTATTGACAAGCAATAAACGTTACCATGACAATGAATAAATAAAAGCCCTACTAGCAACAGCGCCATCAAATGAACTAACGAAAAAGAGGGACAGAATTTCAGGGATATTCGTATGTCGATTCGTCTCCTTGTTATAGTCCTCCATAGTAGGGACCCATGTTAACCTATGTGAGTTTTTTTTTTCCAAAATCTCTCGAAGTTTGGCCACGTATTTAACTAACACCCTTCACATTTTCAGTACTTTATTAGTGATAGATTTTCCATAAAGTGAACCCAACGTACCATAATCATAATTGGAGCGAAAAATCTACCAAAACAATGATCACGTTCTCAAATATTCAAACGATAAAGTATCAACGTTTGAAGAAGACATTAAGTTCCACAGAACATTGGTTTCATCGACAAAGGACACCTTATGGATTGGGAGTTCCTCAAGGATAAATTATAAACAAGGCAAACAATTACGAGGGGATTAATTAATGTGCTTTAGTCAACAGTAATAACTGAAACTCTTAAGAGACTATTACATAGCAAATTCATGTCCTGTCTGTATGGATCAGTTAATCCATGTTTCACCGACACGTGAATCATATCAAATTTTCCATTCACTTGTCTTCAATTTGCGAAGAAGAGTTATCTGTTGGATTGCCAAACTAACATTCTCACTACTACTATTTTGACAATCGACAACTCTATAAAACCTAAGTCACAAGATCTTTAAGAAAAACCACGCTGGTCACACCTTGTTTTGCTGCAAGCGTTTCCAGAGCACAATGTGTAACAAAACTATCTGATTAGTTTGTGATGATGAATGTGACTATGAAATGAGAATTAATGTATAACATAAGCTTTTCAAAGATTATTCAGATCTTTCAAAGTAGCCTTGCTAATACGAAAAAAGATCCAAAAATTTTTTTGAACTTCACTTTGTATCCTGAATGTATAGGATTTAATGTACTCAGCATCCATGAGAAATATCTGAATAGGATGGTTTCACATTCCATTGAATAAAAATATACCTATCATGCTTCGATCACATGCAATCAGAAAATAATCTTGTAACGCTCTCTATTAGAAATAGTTGAAAAAAAAATACCGCCTAGTATAAAATTAATTTGATATTCATATTGACCAAGAAGTTGATGTCTCTTCAAGAAAAAAAAACTTTTGATGGACAAATCTTCTCAGTGGCTTCATCTTTGTCATATTGTCGCATCAGAAAAATTATTTTCCAAAGTAGTCTTGCACCTCTTACCTACCTTTTGCACATGCTGCCCTCATTTTCAACGTTATCTTGATGTGTGCTATAACTGCTGTAGTGAACTGGTTCGAAAGTTGATCCAGTTTTCATTCAGACTTTATCATAATTTATCTGGAATAAGACATTTTTCATACTCGTCGAAGAAGAAATTTTCGAATTGCAACGCAAATATTTGATATAAATATTTATATTTCCGTAGCTCGATTTTCGGAGTCAACAATTTCTAAGCATCTATTTATTAACAAAATATAATCATTCTCTCAAGCTGACAGGGTTCGAGGCGCTGTAGAAGCCGTGAAATATATTGTCAATGAAGGGTAAAATTTGATATCAAAAGTTAAATAAAATTTGATAAAAGAACGGTTTGGAAAATAAATTATATTTAAATTCCATGCTGGGTGGCGGTGAGATGAAAATGATATTATTATTTTATTTTTGAACTGCAATCATTCGATTGACTTGTCGATATTAATGGTACTTACATCGATTATGAAGATATCGGATCATCTGGATTTGAGAAATTAGATCGACTCATCAAAGAAGCTTTTCCAAGTCAACTATAGAAACAACTTCATTGAGCTGACAGCTGTTGAGTAAAACAATCAATTGCTCTTTCCGATTGAAGGTATAATGCTGTTCAGGGAGTAAGATCGATTTAGAAATTGAACAATATTATTTAATCAGTATTTGAATTTGCGATTGAAGTCTACGATTGAAACTTTTGGTAAATAACGGTTATAAATGCCAATTGCCTGATCCGTATCAACAAATACTCCTATTTTGTTTGAAAATTGTTCCTTAATGTTCATGGTCAAACTCTCTGAAGAGTTCACAGATCATGAAATACTACCCTTGAAATATATTTTCCTTTGCACTTGAATATTCTCACCCCTTTTACACAATTCTTGTCGACTGAGGGCACTAATTCCATATTATATCACTAGTTTAGACAGAATGGCAATACGACTTGGATGCAAATTGAAACAAATGACTCGCAAGTGATAAGAGTATTAATCAGTGGCAGAATAAGCATTCGAGCGATGAAAACTATGGCAATTAGATTTATAAATAGTCGTTATGTGAACTCATTCAGGACTTGGGGTTTAGATCTTATACTAATACGAGTTGAGAAGAGTTTATTGATGTATAATAGTTCTTGGAATGTGAATTAAATAGGTATTTGAATGTGATGAATAGAAAATGTCACAACCATGACTATTCTATATAAAAAATAAATCATCTTGAATGGAAAATGGAATAGTCAGATTATCTCACCAACAATAAATTCCGGACAAAAATAATTTGAGTCAATTTGATATCCCTGTGAGTTTTTAAATTTTTGACCGATTTTGGCGAAATTTCAACCAAAGTGTAGCCCCATGTCTCGAGATATGCCTTGGTCATTATACAGGAAGAAACTGAAGCTACTTTTTTACCCTCAAGTTTTTAACACTCTGTGGATTAGTTGAGCGGTAGAATTCATCTTTATTATGTTCTGTTGTGGACTGCAATCTTTTCTCAACAAAATGTTTTTTTGGCCATGTCAATATCTCCTCATTTAGAGAAGATACAGATGTTTGAATGAAGTGCTGCAGTTTTTCGATATTTTATCAGCAATGAATTAAAACATTCTTATAGACTTGCATGAAGTTTAGCCCTATGTCTTGAGATATTATCCATGATTTTGATTTTCGAAAAATACCGATGGCTTGGTCATTATACAGGGAGGAACAGAAGCCATTCCTTTACCATCAAGTTTTCAACACCCTGTGGAAAAATTGAGCGGCAAAAGTAAGCTCCATGATATTGTGTCGTGAAGTGCGATCTTTTGTCAACAAAATGTTTTTTTAGTCATGTCAATATCTGCTTCTTTAGAAAAGTTACAGATGTTTAAAGAAAATGCTGCAGTTCTCAGATATCTTATCAACAATTAATGAAAACATTCTTCTAGATTTGCATGCGAATGTTCTAAAATTCCATTTTGTCCCAATCTACCCAATGTTCCATATTGGGCAAATTGTTTATCTTGACACTTTGGAGGCGTTGGTATCAAGGTGTGGACTGGGGTATCACTACATGGCCATACAGATCTTGTTTAAATTAATAATGGGAAATCAAAGACATGAGATAGGTATGCTAGGATTGCTAGGTAGACATGTTCGCAATGGACATCTTCAAACCACACCTGCTTTGCGAGAAGCACTTCTTTGAAAATAACAAATAATTCTCAAGATGCACCAAAAGTATGCCATTCGCATGGCAGAAGTCATAGGGATACGACGTGACAATACGCGCTATCAATTTAAAAACTTTCTGTTCATGCAAGTCTATAGAAATGTTTTGATTCATTGTTTATAAGATATCAAGAAACTGCAGCATTTTCTTTAAACATCTGTATCTTTTCTGAGAAAGCATGACATGACCAAAAAAACATTGTGTTGAGAAAAGATCGCACAACAGAATATGATGGAGCTAGATTGAACCGCTCGATTTTTCCACAGTTAAAAACTTAAGGGTAAAAAGTAGCTTCTGTTCATTCATGTACAATGACCAAGTCATCGGGATTTTTCCAAAAGCAAAATCAAGGGTAATATCTCAAGACATAGGACTACACTTTGGTACAAATTTCACCAAAATCGGACAACAAATAATTGAAAAGTTGTGGGGATATCAACTTGACTAAAATTATTCTTGTCCGGGATTTATTGTCGGGGAGTGTATATTCAGGATGGTGATAAGAATATAACTGGGTGACTGCAACTTGACTAAGTATTTTCACAGCTTATATCGTTAAGTTAAAAGATATGTAATGTGGTTCGTGTCGTAACTGAACACTTTTATAACGTCTTGCCGCATTAAGAGAAAATAGAAGGAATTTATGCGTTTTCAAATTGCTGAACTCTGTTTGTTTATTTTGTGCCTTTTCAAGTCTACATTTTAGAGCAAGGAGCCTTTTGTTACTCAAAATATCACCTGCATACCTGCATGAGTCCCAACGCATAATACCGGAATAATTCCGGTAATAAATTATTTGAATTTATTGAACACGCATAATTAGTATGCCTATTCAATAAATTCAAATAATGTATTTCTAACTTTTGTATACTTTGTACTTTTTTATGAAGCTTGTTTGGCTACATAGCATGAGCTGGTCTGGAGAACTACTTGGTGATTGTTTCATATACTGGCTTCTGCTATTTTTGGATTATTCTTTAATACATTGACTAAATAGGTCGAATCTAAAAATGAGAAACGTCCGCGTTGTTTTGATTTTTTTTTCAATAATTTATCATTAACAAAAAGTGTTGTTACCAACATGCTTAGTTTTCAGTCACTAGACAGCTTGAAGTGAGCCTGGGCAGCTCAACATACTTCTTACTCAAAAGTCGCTTGAGATATGGTTCTCCATTTTGGGGATTTTGTTGTGCATTGTTCCGATTAGTCTTTGTACAGCAAAAGCAAGCTTTGAGATTTCTATTTGTATCAAAAAGAAGAGTGTCTTGCAAACCTCTATCCAGGAAGCATGTGATATTAACGCTTCCATGCATTTTTATCCTAGAGACCGTTTGCCTAATTAATAAGAGACACAGAAGCCATAACAGACGGACCACCCATAATATGAGGAGATCGGATGATATTTCGCTCTGCATTCCAAAAAGCTCACTATCAGAAAACTCCATCATACATGTATAAAAATAATAAAGTCTTTAATCATTTTCCAACCGGTGTTAGAGTGTCCCCTACAACATTTGTATTTCCAAGACGTGTAACCGTTTTTTTAAAAAACAAAACTTATCATGAAATCGGTGAGTCTTTGCCAACTCTTCGTAGAATATCTATTACCTGACCATCAGTAAAAGCTGTATTGAGATCTGATTGATTTTCTTATAATTTTATTTTGTTCTACTTGTATCTATTATCTCGAGCCTGCTTTGTCACTAATATATACGTCTCAGACAATAAAGCAATTTTTGATTTGATTTGACTTGAACTTAAAGTTACAACGAACAATTTTTTCGATAGGACATAGAATACTTTTCCAAATATGGCCAAAAATATTCAAATCGATCGAATGGTTTAGGAAATATTGGAATTCAAACTTTGAAAGATACATCAGATGGCCAGATCACCCTTATTATGGCAGGTACGGAAAATGTCAAAAGCAAAATCATCTGGTAATACCCAAGGTATAAATTGGCGTTTTCCAAGTTATAGCTCATCGCGTATCTTGCCAAGACAAGGTTGATTTTATGTTTCTTCATGGCAGTTACGCCCCCTGGCAGTCGAATTATGTACTTTTTTGAAAAATCCCTGCTTTCCCGGGAGGATTATCCCTGAACACGTAAGACCATATGAATACCCGATGGTGAAGGTCTTTCACTTGTATGATGTTAACTTTACATCGAATTAATTGATTATTTTACCGATAGATGGCGTTAGGTCTACAACATTTCACTAATTATGTATAGCATGTGGATATCACAAATTGTGCAGTGTGTTGCAACTTTCAACGGTGTACTTATGCTGAACCTCAATTTGCACTTTGAAAATTTTTGTAAAACTATCATCTGATTCGAGTAAGAATGTACTTGGATATCGCTAATTCATTTCCTCCAAACAAAGTTTGACAGATCTGATCGACAATAAATTATTGTCAATTTTCATATTACGTTCAGGAGAAGTATCGTGAGTGACGCAATAAACCATGAAATAAACAGTTTTTTGTTCCCTGCAACGCAGAGGGATTTCTACAAAAGACATATTCAACTATGGAGAAGAATTTCTCAGAAATCTATTGATAGCAGAAATAGATAATATGAAATGGTAGCTATACTATAAATCAAAATTTGAAAGATAACCGATAAGCTCGTCATAATATTATGTTTTATGAAAGCCAGGATGATTGCCGTCACAACGTACTGTGAAATCTTTTTTTGAAGTCTGTTTCTTTTCCAGGGTTCTTTATCTGGCACATTCAGAAACCTATTAACCAAAGTAAAACCATCAAAATAAATGAAGACAATAATTCTCCGTGGATACTGGATAGCATCAAAATCTGGCAGAAGTATGAAAGTGACAATTATTCAAAAGAGAGTACAGTGAAAAAGCAGAAAAGCGCTTTTCTTGAATGGCGCTGATGTACTGTTTGTTCAGTGCTATTTTGCAGTCACGTCATACTTCTCCGTCTCTCTCTCACATATTAACAATAATGTCACGTATGTATTGACTTAACTATACCTAAAACTCATTTGCCGTCAATCATTTTCAAGAAACGTCTCCTTTGACAATAAGAAAGACCTCAAGTTGGAAATGGTTAGGACTGAATCTATTTTAGAATGTCTGATTGCTAATATTTTTGTTGGGGGTGAGGTGACTGCATTAGCTGTAGTTCACTTTCCGCCCAAGAGTCCAGTCTCTGACTATAAAGACTTTTATGATATGCTCGAATCATTTGTTAACAATAACTCCAAAATTATAATTGTGGGTGACTGAAGTTTGCCCTATTTCGCAAAGAATAAGCCTGAAAAAAATGATGCATTCTCGGATTTCTGTACACTTGGTAGATTTGAGCCAACATAACAATTTATCAAATTTCATGTCTAGAGAGCTTGATCTGGTACTGACTATATTCGATGTTGAGAGGAATCTTGAACCTCTAGTAGCGGAGGACAAGTACCACCCGTCTTTAACAATAATCAGTTTCTCATTGCTGGCTAATGTTTGCTCCAAAAATAAGTTGCGGTCTGAGTTTATCAACGATTATAGTAAGGGGGACTTTAAGCTTCTTTATAAGACTATCAAGCGAGTCGATTGGTCTCTCCTAGAGAAAATCAATTGTATAGATCTTTTTGTTGTTGCTTTTTATGGACAAATGTATTCCTGTATTGATCACTGTGTCCCTATGAAGGCAACTAGAATATCTCTAGTCTAGTCGCAAATTCCCTGTCTGTTTTTCTCCTGACTTGATTTATAAAATTAAAAAGAAAAATCGTCTCCATGTTCGGATAAAGAGGAAGCGCGCTAGTGATGTCCAGGTTATGGAATACAATGAGCTACGAAGCTGTATCAAGATCCACACTAAACTAGAATTCAGCCAATACAAGAAAAATATTGAGCTGAATTTAAATGTAGATCCGCAAAGCTTCTGGAACTTTTTCGAGTCTAAAAACACAACAGGTATTCCACAAATTATGAAACTCGATGGCTCGGAACCCTGTGACTTGATGAGCATTGCGGATGGGTTTGACAGCTTTTTTAAGTCAGTTCACAATCCTTCTTCATTACAAGGTTTAAACTATGATGACTAGTGACTTAAACTAGTTTGGGTACACGAACAAGAGTCAGGTGAATGAGGACACAGTCAAGAGTTGCATCAAGAAATTGAAATCTAAAAAGTCCACAGGTTCTCATAAGATCCCAGCCTACATCTACAAGGGCTGTGCTGGCAATCTTGCTGGACCTATCGCGCATTTATACAACCTCTCCATCAAAAACCATTGTTTTCCTGCTAAGCTAAAGTCTGCGGTAGTTGTTCCTATTTTTAAGGGTGGATGCGAGAATGACATTGCCAACTACAGACCTATTTGTCTCCTGAATTCCTTGGCAAAAATCTTTGAAATGGTGCTTCATGAAGATCTCTTAAGTAATGTTAAAGACAAGATTGTCGATCAGCAGCATGGGTTTACTGCATGTAAGTCCACTATCTCAAACCTCTGCAACTTTACTAATGATGCCTTTGAGGCGGTGCGGTTGACAGTCAGTGCCAACTTGACACTATATTCGCAGATTGCGCTATAGCGTTTGACCTTGTTGACCATGTTATTCTCACTAAGCGGCAGAGCGAATTGGGTTTTTCCGGACCAGCCTGTGGATTTTTTGCAACAAATCTCTCAGATCATTGTCATATGGTCAAGATTGGAGACTCCTACTCTTAAACTTATTGTGCAACCTCCGGAGTCCCCCAGGGAAGTACGGTTGGCCCCCTTCTCTTCAATATTTTCATCAAATCTCTATCCGACTGCATAAGATTCTCATCGTGTTTGATATTCGCCGATGATCTCAAGCTTTTTGAAAAAATCTCTTTATTCTCTAATTGCCACCGATTGCAGGTAGATCTCAACCCAGCTGCCGACTTGGTTGTTCAGAACAAAATGCGACTTAATGTGGGAAAATGCTTTGAGGTGACGTTCTCCAGAAAAGTTAACCCACTTAATTTTGATTATGTAATGAACCATAATATTCTTTAGGTACGTCAAGAAATCAAGGACCTTGGAGTGTATATGCAAAGCAACCTAAAATTCACGACACACTGTGACTTGATTGTTGATAAAGCTTATCAAAAAACTTGGGTCCATCATGCGTAATTCTAGAGACCTTGTTGGTATCAGCACTTTAATCAAGCTGTATAATGCTCTGGTGAGACCCCACCTCGAATGAATATGCGTCAATTATTTGGTCATCTATGGCCATATGCCATAGCGAACGTATTGAGCGAATCCAAAAGAAATTTCTTAGATTTTTATATACCAAAGATAACAACGCTCACCTTTACCTAATCTTCTATAATGCTATGTTGGTCTCATACAAATTACAAAAACTCTGTGATAGAAGAAGACTTCAGGCTGTAATTTTCATATACTAAGTACTTAACAACATTGAATATCGCAAATGTAACCTTAAAGACTATATAAAACTGATTGTTCCTAAAGCGTATCTTAGGTTAAGCAAGAATCGTTACTTTAGTATTCAGCTCCCTCTGGACAATCCATTGAGTCAAATGCTGGCAATTTGTAACCACCTCATTAAAGTCCACGATGTGGATTTCTTCAACACTAGTGTTGAAACTTTCAAAAAAACTAATTCAACTCCCCACTCGTAGTGGATCTGTAAGTGCATCAGGGGCAAAAATAACAATCAAAAATACATAATAAACCTGCGCTAACCGTGCCAATACCTTGAAACACACCTATTTGATTCTGTAAGTGAAATTTATTGCCTATATATCAGTAAGTTTTTGATCAACTGACTATCAGCCTTGCTAGTGGGTTTTCAAATGATATCCAAGTCGTTACAAATGTATTATTGGAGGAAGGAAAGAAGTTGAAGTACTCTGAGCAAATTTATTTAGTAATAACTGGCAAAGCTCTTTCGGCTAATACGCCATCTTCAGTGCCCCAATAGTCAGTGTAATGTGTAGGTGACCTTATTCAACATCAAAAATTATGATTGGCATCTGAGCCCCTTTTTCAAAGGTGTTTGTCGGTCAGACATAATGGTCCGTTATGGTTCAAAAATTAGTTTAGTTGGTGTGGTCAATTGATCAAAGCGGGTACAGGTTTTTAAAATAACATTAAACAAAGCACGTACAAGACATCACAACACTTTAAAATTTGATGACTAGTCTAAACTACGCATTTTTTTATATAAACTTGAATTGACCACGAGAGGTGAGAATGTAGCAGTACATAATTTTTGATGTTGAATAAGGTCACCTACACATTACACTGACTATTGAGGAACTGAAGATGGCGTATTAGCCGAAAGCGCTTTGCCAGTTATTACTAAATAAATTTGCTCAGAGTACTAGAACTTCTTTCCTTCCTGCTATTCTGAGATGAGCAACACAGCCATTCCTCCATATAAATATATTATTGTTACAGCGCAGAAATGATGAAATGTGGAAGATTTCCGTTGATTGTTTCTGATGCTCCAAAAGTACGCGCGTCAAACTGGTCACCGCTCGTTAAGATCACTCGCGACGAAGGGCAGTGCTATCTTCGTGGCCCAGTAGATTTATCCGCATGTTTTTTGAATATTTCCTCTTTGCTGATGCTGGAGTTTCAAAGGGAATTTGCTGAGAGCGTACTATTTTGTGGTCCTCGTGTTATTGCAACAACTCCTATATAATAAGGACCAAGTGCTCACAAAATATTCTGGTGTGACGTCACCTATGTAGGCTCCGATGTAGGCTTTCATCGATTCAGCCTTTAAAAATCCTATTTCCTTATCCCTGTAGGCCTGACAACGCCTTGTCCATAAAATGTATTTGAGTTTTTCTGTGGCAATAAAGCATATTTGATTTGATTTGAAAACGCAAACAATCATGTTTGTTTATGCTCTTGTCAAAGCAATTCAAAAGTCTTTCAGTTTTAATGTGTTTTGAACGTTGAAGGATACACACACAAAGATTATCCAGTGCCTCATTTTTAAGCTGATTACCTGGCATTTAAAAAGAAGATTAAGTGAATGTCCAGCAGGTCATCCTCCGACGAAGAATCTGTGCCACTTACTTACTAGAAAACGTTTTTCAAACATGCTTAGACCAATCCAAAGTTCACACATACGGTAAATAACGAGCGAGTAGTTCATGCTCTTCACTGGAGACAGGCAGATCAAATATGTTTATCGAGAGTACCCCTTTATACATAGTTTTTGCATCTACTATAAGCGATGTGGGGAGCTCTCATCCAGCCGTAAGCTGTTGGCTTTTATCTTTTATTCCACCAATACAACATAAAGTTATCAAAATATGGCTTATCAAAAATCGGAAACCGATCAAAATATTTAAAAAAACAACGATGAAAACACAGGAGGAAAAAAATATCCAAGGAACAACTTATGGGAATCTTGAATTGACCTCTGTTTAGATTTTGAAGATTAATCTATTGTTCATTCATTCAGTAAAGTGTTTCTTGTGTGTTTAAGTGTTTTTCGAAAGCTCCACAGATTTTATATAAGACAGTTTTCTCTAACTCGTGTATCTTTTGAAATAATCGAGCGTTCGGGTAATTTCTTCTAACCCTGTAGATACAGTGACTACTGTAGATCTATGACTTCAGTAGTGGATAGAACATAGAACCTGTCATAATCAAAAATAAATAACATGAAACTTTATATTTTCCAAGCTTAAATGTAGATTTACCATACGATTATCTTCTACGCAAGATAAGAATTTAAAAAAAAAATAACTGAGGTACTATACATACGTATATTCATTTACCAATGCCGAATCACAATTGAAACAGGTGTTGAAGCTTTGATCATTGAAGTGTTTTTCAAAAGTGTCGCGTTTCTAAAATTTTATGTTTTACCAATAATAGGAGTTGTTGGGTTCAATGACATTCCTTCTTCTAAATTCGATAAACTCCTACTCATAGTTATTTTCCATCTTTATTGGCCACGCTTGTATGACATCATATTAATATTTTATGTTGAAACTTAGTCTTGTGCACATAAATTCTGATTTGTATGAGATTTGTAGGCGATGAAGCCTTTTTGGTTAATTTGTTTTCCGTAATGTCTGAAATGTTCAATGCGTGCCAAAAGATAAGATAACGAATGTGTCTCTTCGATTTTCTGAAGCTCTCTCAATTAGCATATACAAACAAAACAAAATAGTCGCAACATGCATGTTGCTCCAATGAACCAGCCATATTCCATTCCAGTACTGGAAATGTTGGAATCTTCCAAAACAATTATCCAGACTTGGTGATACCAAAAATGTACACAAATCATCACAAAATTCTCCAGTTGGGAATTTACAAGGATCAATATTGTCTGATATTTCGATTTTCTGTCAACATCGAAACCTCAGATCACCACTGAGTCAAATAATAATCACTGCAAGCCATATCAGACGAATAATTGTGCTAATAGCATAATTTTACAAAAAATTTCATGACAAAATATTCTTTAGCAAACTATCCACACTTTTTGAGGATTTGAATTGATAATTTGTTTGTCAAAGTCAGCTATTCTGGAAATGATCATAGTGTTTCCCAACGTTGTATCATGGGCCTACAATGATGACGTCACACGGCCAGTCTTTGGTCTTGTTTTCTAGGAGGTAATTCGTCATCCACAATGTGGCGCTTCACGCATCTATCAAGTTTTAAAAAATGGAAATCTTCATGTTTATGTTCATATATTTCAAGAATCACCGAAAGAAGTTTTTTCTCCTGTCAATAAATGACAATGACAGTGATTTCCTTTGACGTTGAAGCCTATTCCAAGGGCTGTTTGCACCGATCGTAATCTAAGCCTAATTTCTTTAAGCGTGGCTTGAATTTAGTTTGTTGCACCGTCCTGATTTTATCACAGCTTCACTAAGCGGAAAAAATGAACTATTTTGTTCAATTTGACATCTTCAGATAACTTCACAGGAGCAATTTCAATTTGACAGAATGAGTCAAGGTAATGAAAAATTGTTTTTTTTTATCACAAAATGAGGAAATAATTGCACTTTAGTTATTATTCGATGGCATAGGCACAGTTTATATTACATACAGTTGGCTCACTCCATGTAGGGACCTTTGAAAATCATGTACCCAAAGCGATTTGCCGAAATTCCTCAAATCAAAAACAATAACCGACCGAAAACAAGTTTTACGAGGAAGACAAGTTCTCTAGTCTTCAGTCAATATCCGATGATACAGGATGTCAGCAATCTCTTGATTCAGATCCATATACTTAATACAGCATAAAACCGTAACCAAACGTACAATTTGACACATTAAATGAATCTTTCCGTTGTGTGATGAATGTGAATGAGAGAAGAAGTTAGTGGAATGGTAATATTGTTTTGGGTAAATGTTTGACAACATAATTTGTGTAATTAACCTTTTGTTTCATAAAAACTACTGAAGCGGAAGTTTGTTATTTTATATTAACTTACAGAGAGGCGAAGAATGAAATATCACCTCCACATTACCAAGATCAACCAGTGACATCTTCTCCTCGATCAGTCAAATAATAATCAGAATCACAAAACATAACGATGTCAATCACCATTTACATATTTCTTTGTGACATACTTTTAGACAAACAATTGTATAATAATACTCTAATCCCAATCATCATTTTTGTGCAAGTTCTCAACTGATGTTGAGAAGCTGTCATTCAAACTTTTGTTATGAATGTTGATTTGCGTCATAGGTGAAGGTCTCAAAGAGAATATCTTAATATTGAAGTCTTGACCTTCATAAACAAACCTTGAAACTCAAGAAAACGATTTCTCTTGACTATATCCGCAATTTTTCCACGCCAAATGACTCGTTAGAAGTGACTAAACTCGTTGTTGCCCCATATACCAGATTTTTTAAGTTGAAAACAAAAAAGAAACTCTGTAATTATGATTGACCTAGGATTCGTTGATATTTTTTCCATTTCTAGTATCGGCTTTGTTTTTCCTCATACCTAATGTTTGATACAAACAGTAGTCTACTTGGTACACACAGATAGAAAGAGTGATAATTGATGGATTCAACAAAAGTGCTTTGTTTCGAATAAAGCAGAATCGTGTATCATAACCTTTTTCCATTTTCTTTGACAGTGATGAGCGGTGGGGTATCCCAATTATTCCTTTGAACGAGTTTCGTTGAGTTTTATCTTGTCAAGTACAGAAGGAAGTACGATGGAAAAATATTGTGTGTGTTTGAAAATGAGGCCCAGAAGATTCACTTTATCTTTATCAAAACTGGATGATTATTTCACGAACAAGAAAGAGGCCATGTGAAAGTTGAATCTGCTAAATTTGTTCAATGTAAAGAGCGAGGTGTGTTCGAGTTCAGCGGAGAAAGTGTTCTTAAATATATCTGGTATCAGTCGTAACTTGTTGGTGATCTAAGCTATCTTAAAGTTTAAACTGATCGTTGTGAGGTGATTTAGATGAATCCGATGGCGTGGAAAAAGCACATTTTATCTCTTTCCTAATATCAAGCTAAGTCAAGATTTTCATGACATCAATCTTCATAAACTATCAGATCAAACTGTATCATCGCACATCGCTGTATTTTACTATTCTCTATTCCCGCTAGCATCTGTCCGTAATATGTTCTAATAATTGGCCTTGGTAACCTGAATAGAGCCAGCACGTTTCCGAGCTATTCATTCGCAGATTGAAAAATGCCTTGCCAAAAAGAAGAACACAACTGACTAGAGAGATGAATGGGGAATCTAGCAAATCGATATTTTGTAGCGAAGCTTTTAAGAAATGTAATAACGTCAGTTCACGTAACTATCTCATTCGTTCAGATTAACTTAAATTTTAATGGCCTAAGTTTCTCAGACACTTTTATTCAGGTTCTGAGGACTTTATTGTGCTAGAGAACTCATTCATATTTCTGACCTATATTGCAATGTGATTGTAAGAAACTTGATGGAATGTTTTCTCGATTGCATGTGACTTTCTGGGAAGTGATGCTTATCTTTTTTGTTTGACTTCACCTTATACGTTATGTAGCTGAAGCGGAGCCAAGAAGATATAGATACTTGCTATTTATGCACTTTTCTTCTGGAAATAGTGTGGAAAGTCAATATTAAGGAAACTAGTAGCTCTGTGCTTCAAGCTGAATATGTGCTGACCGAAATATGCGAAGGCGTTCTTAACATGCATAGCAGTTTTGATATCACTCCAATAATCCCAATAATCAATATAAATGATGCGCAAAAAAAACCTTGGGAAGAATTTCCACATACATCTTTTATTCTGGAAGTGGTTTTGAATTATACAGATAGTGAGGATCTGGATTTATGTCAACTCTATTACGATGGGGTCCATCAGTCTTAACGAGATTAACCCTCCATTGCTCACTCATCATCTCTCAGGTGCAATGACCCTTTACTTTTACAAAGAACTCTGATGATGGAAACACTGTGCTTCTGACTCAAGGTCTTGAAAATAAGGAAGTTTCATCAATCTTGTTAGCATGAATACACTTGTTCTACTGGAGAAAATCATTTGAACAAAAACTTTTTAATATGACATATGACGCTTCCACAATTCATTTTATGAATTAATTTATCGCAACTATAATTTTACCATAACGCCATGAAATCAAGGGATTAAAACGGCCCTCTCATTCCAGTTCACACGCATTCCTGGAAGATAACAAATTCGACAGAAGGCATTAATTTGAAGTAAGACAAACTATATCTTCTTCTGGTTATGTACGTACACAGGGTATAATAGAAAGCAGGAACAAAGTCAAAGTCTTGATTCTCAAAATACAGTTCTCATGAAAAAATACATGTTGGGGTTATGTTTGAACGCTTTATTGACTCAACATGTCCATTACACTATGGTTACGCAGTTAGCAAATGGAAGATTTGCATTATTAAACAATCTTCTTGACGTACACGTTTAGGTAACGTGAACGTTCAATCATAAATATACCAGTATCTCTATTCAAAAGATTATGATCATATCTCGATATGGTTCAAAAGTTTTTCATAGCGAGATTGAATTGGAAGATATTTTTTTGATTGAACATAATGAACTAAACAGATGAATGATATCGATGGCCGTTGCAAAACAGTTTAGATTATCAGTGACCTTCTTTAGAACACATTTAACATATTTCTCCAAAACCATGGAAATGTGAGACTCTAAGGAACACTTGACTTGTTCATAATAGCTTCGTAGCTTTGAGATCAAAATAATATTTTGAAAACATTTGGTAATTACTAAGCTCGTTAATATCTTTATACAATTCACAGTTCGATATAGTTTGAAGTTTCAACAAAAACTCAATTTTTTACTCGTATATTGTACATAATTCTCGGATCAGATCATGAAAGCTTGCTCGAACTTTCAGGTTATAAAATCCTTTTTATAAGTGGATGGTAGGCAAGTTCAGTGCTCAATTTTTCGTTCTAGAGAAATGTGATGAAAGGATGAGCTCAAGTTCACTCGTTACAATATTTTGCTTACTTTTATGTTTGTCTAGAAGTAGTTGACGTTGCAGATCATATCAATAAGATGATAAGATCAATAAGCATTATTTTTTGCTAATGCAATATTATACTTTTCGCTATGTATGTACGACTTGATACTTGAATAGATAGTTGAATAATTCTGAATATGAATATCCAAAGCACAAGATTGAGCTCCTAGCTTTCTCATGATAAATAAAGTATTTGAAACTAGTCGACACAATAAAGACCCATTTATATCAGTGAATAATGAGACGGATCAAAATAATAGATTTATTGAAACGCTACTGGAAATACACTCACCGACACAAAATTCGGGACATGCAAAACTCAGTCCAAATTCAATGTGTGATAAGTATTTTCTCCATTGTCCGGTTTAATTTTTTTTTTCAAAATTAAGATTATTGTTTTCCTTTAAATTAATTTTATTCAATTTTCAAAAATACAGTTTACGTGTTAAAAGTGTATTTTTCCTTTTAACTTTGTAACACTCTGTAGAGTGATGTAACTATCAAAACAACATCAGAAAAGCATCTCTGAAAAGAGTTATCGCACATTGAATTGAACAGTATTATTAGTAGTTAGTTATTAGTAAAATATAAAGCTAGTTTAATAAATTGTAACTTGCAGGTAATCGATATGTTAATGTTTTGTGAGTGTGTGAGAGGTTAGGTGTAAGAGTTACCTTAGGTTAAATCTTGCCTCTCCTCACTTCTTATTCTCATCAATAAAGTCGATATTCATTTATTTATTTAATTTGGTCTAAAATTTGCATGTCCCGAATTTTGTGTCGGTGAAGGTAGATCTTTTTGGAGTGTTGGTTTTCAAGCTTTTGTTGACTAAATATTCTCCGTGAATACACAGAGTATAACAAGTACACTTTATATAATTTCACATCATGAATTATCTGGTATAAATTCTAAAGGATTGTTCCAACCAGTCACAAGAACCGTTTTTTCCAGTCAATCAATATTTGTCAATTTTGATTATTAATTTGAAATTATGTGGATCACTTAAAATTACTGATTCTGAAATGGTTCTATGGCTGGTTCGGCCAATGCTTATGATTTTTAATGTTTACACGTTATAATTGTACCAATATAACTTTTGTGTGAGCCATCATTATCTCCACACGGCAATAAACAGGTAATTAGTTCATCTTAAAGTATATTTTGATTACAAAATGGTAACCTATGATTTCGAAACTGTGAAAAATAGGTACATTCATGTTTGTAGGTATTGAGTGGTTACCGTTGTGAAAGAAAACAAAATATTCATTTGGTGATATCTTTGCGTTTCTATACAATAAAGTCCTCTTCACGACAAAAGATGAACTATTTTAGCTTTCGTCTTGATATCTTGAAGCAACTTCAAAATATGAAGTTATTGGGTCTTTTCGGAAGGGAAAAATAGTAAAATTTATTTTTTGACGACAAAATTTCAGAAGTCAGCTTTGTTCTTCGAAATAGAAATATATATCTTCTTTATTGGAAAATTTGATAAGGATATCTGAATGTCTCGGGTTAAAAGGACCGTAGAATAGGAATAGCGTAAAAGTGACTACAAACTTATTCATACTTTTCAGTGGTCACATGAGGTGAACATGTCTTTGTATTGAATTGATGATGACAATTCTCCAAAGTTGACCCTTCAAATGAAAGGGTTATGTTGACCACTACTGTTCAATTATGGTTTATCTATAATTATGTAATCAGATTCACTAATAACGGATCGAATTGAAAACAGATATTCGCATCAATGTACAGGATAAATTACATGTATGTATCGTCACGGCTTCTTCTGTAGCTAGTCACGAAGACAATCCGGTTCATTTTATCTAAATTTTGTATAAAGGATGATGCTCCGCGAAACAGTTGTGAGGTCTATTTATTCTATTTATATACAAACCTCATTTTTAAAAATTTCAAACAGAAACCTGATATACCATTAAACTGAATAAACTGAACACATCTCTTCAAGAAAGCTTGTTTTGATAGAGGTTTCTGCGATCAGAAACTACGCGTTATCAAGCTCCACGCCCAATTCACGTGAAAAGCTGAAATGTTTATGGTGTACTTAGAAAATGAAATTCACAATAAATGCAGAAATTTGAATTCGACCCGCATAAATACGTTTTCCAAACATATACGGAATTCTTGAATACTGGGGAATCAACTATTGGCTATTGTGATGATACAAAACTGATACTCAAAAATGTATGGAGCCTCAAATTCTAGATTCCGTCACTTCTTGAGTCGTGTCTCATAGAATAATACTTTTATCTTCAATTGTGTCCATGCTTTTGCACTAGGTAAGTAGAGTGATATCAGTTATCTTTCGTGAAAAGTGTCATATTTTTAATTGTGACTGTTCTAGAAGATTGGTAGTAATGTTTTGTGATTCATTTTTCACAATTTAGACATATTTTGAGTTGTGCCAGTATTTTTGCCTGATATACTCTTTTTTCTTTGGTGAAAAAGGCCAAAAATGGTAGACCAATATACATATTTCAACAGTATTACAGGTTAATAAGCACAGCCAAGAAGCGCAAAACCCCGTTTAACGTTAATGAGATTTCATACAAATAGTTTTTTTTTCGATCTGGAGAAAGTAAGAAATAGAATCAATTTAACTTTAAATATAAGTATTCTACAGGGAGAAAAACTTCAGAAAGATTATTCTTGAACAGAACAGAAATCTCCAAATTAAAAAGATCAAACCTGGAAGCGCCTATAAGAAGAAAATACCAATCAACGAGAAAAAAAAAAAAGATTCTATGTCCCTAGTTGATTCCAAGCTCATTCCGCAGCATTACGCAAATCTCTTCGATTTATTGTGAATGACAATAGCTCATCTTGAATTATCTTTCAGTCTTTTATCATGTAATGCATCAAAATGTGAAACTTCAGAGAAAAAAGTATTAGTCTGCTAATGAACTTTTCAATGTAGTGTCCAAGTATGCGTTCAGCAAATCTTTTCTCAAATATGCAAAAACTGCTTTTGCTACTATTTATGACGTTTTTTCTGTCCAAATTAATTTAAACATTGACTTTATTCGAAAGAAAAAAAACGTCATATCTAGTAACAAAATCAGTTTTTACATATCTTAGAAACAAATTATTTCGAAAAATATAAGGACATTATAATTTGGGATATTTTTTCAACATTTTCATCCCCTAATGATCTCTAGACAGGTGTCCCATTCAGTTTTGCGTCTACTGAGACATTAGTAGTTTTGAGTTCTATCACTTATCTTGAAGATCGGTGATTTAATGATCTGTAGGTGATCTTCTAGCTTCTCTTATCAAATTATTCTGACAACAGGCGTTGTCGGCAGAATCCTAGCTGTTATATCAACCTGGTGAACAGCCTGCGCAGGTAATTGCGCACATTTCAAAATAGATTCAGACAAATATTTGAAAAATGTTCAATGATTAGTTTTCATCACATGTAAGAGCACAAAATATCGTATCACTTCGTCCGACACTGGATGCAAATAAGCTTGTATAGTAGTTTCATTTTTCAAGTGCATCAAACTATAATATTGTACGATACGTTATGTATTCTTCTCCATACATACGTTCTACTCAGAACAACACTCCCAAGAGAAGCCGCGAACTCCGCTGTTGAAAGAAAAGTAGGTGAAACGATGAAATCTACTTCCAACTGCTCCATTGATAGTTCAGGATCCAAACTATGCCGTTGATTACAGAGAATGAGGCGTACAGATATTTTGATCTTCATACATCAAGGAATGTCTATACTGCATTTTATAGATTCATCATCTTCGAATAATTTAGGGTGTGATAAAATTAACAAACCAAGATTAATTGATAAAAAACAGAGAAAGTCAGTCATCAGAATAATAAGTTTTGCCGAAATTGATTAGGGGCTTTTTCGAAAAAAGTTTTTTTTTTAATATTCAAATCAACTTTTCTATAATCATTTATCTTTCAAAAATCTCAACAAACCAAATCCACAAAAAAAAATTATCTCACCAAAACAATTCACAAATAATCCAACACAATTATCCAAAATTTAACAAACTCAAAAACCAATCACTTTCCAAGTGAAAACGCTACAGATGTCACGATCAAAACTGCGGAAAACTCTCCGAGATTTCAATGTCACTTATCGTATTTGTAAACTTCACGGCGATATAAACCACACTGAAGTTTCCTTTGGCGAAACGGCGCTTGAGGAGCGATAGAGCCCATGCGCGCGTAGTTCTTGCCGCATTTCACAACGTTTTCGATATTCGCGTGTGATGCTACCAAAAGACCAGCCGATTTTTTTCTCATCATGAGATTTGCATATTGTTTATACATGATTAGAATGTACCGTCAAATAGGGGTTTTTCGAAACATGCGATGAACCGTCCTATTTATTGCAAGCGTAGTCATATCGCAATACTAATCCGCGGTTATTGGATCTGAGTAGATTGCTTCTGAATATTTTATATCTTTCAATAGACTAGCCCTAATCCACACAAGATGACAAAAGCTGACCATCAATGATGTTATATAATCTAATTCTTGTGCCATATCTGCTGACAATTTGTAAGATTGTATATAAACAAACAGCAGAAAGCAAGTGGTTCAATAATAATATACGTTAGATAAAATACTGTTATCCTGCCTACCAGCAATTGGATAGCTTTGTATGGAATGAATGGAACAATAGAATGACTGGTGGACTTTATTTTATCAGCAATTTGAGGCACAAAATCCAGTTTTTGGGATCGTCATGATGATAACACAAATATGGAAAACATTTATTTGAGATATCCCTGACATTTTTTTTCTTCTTCCAAATTATATCTGCTACACTAATATTCAATGTCTCAATAAAAAGCACTGATTATTGGAAAAAAATTTTATTCAAATGAGAAATGTTATAGGGTTATTGATTATAAATGCCTTTTTAATTTGACGGTCTAGAAAAAGGTGTTTAAGATGAAAGATTCATGGTTGAAAATGAACTTTTCAAATAACATGTTTTCACATATACAGGGTGCTCCAAAAAGTCTGTGCGAGGTCCAACTTTCTTATTTCAAATTGATAACCTATTTTTTTATTTGATATTTGGATTCTCCTTTTAACTCTAGACATTTTCTATGTAGCATATCCTATACCTAAGTTCAATGTGTAAAAAGATATTTGATATTTATTAATTGAATAATAATAATTTACTGTTGTGAAAATGTCAAATATATCTATGATTTCGAATTATTGACGCTCGTATTGACAAAAATGTCACGTCATTAAGTACTTTTAAAGTGTTAAAGTATCAAAGTATAAATCATTCTGCATTTGATACAAAAGATTTTTTTTTATTAAAGACGTTATTTTATTTTTTGTTCATTTTTTGGGTATCACTTTGAAATCAGAGAAGTTTTGGTATATCCTACACACACAATCACGTCAATACTTCGAAAACATAGATATATTACACTTTTTTATAACAATGAATTAGTATTATTCAATTTATAAAATATCAAATATCTTTTCATAAATCAAGCTTAGGTAAAGGATATGCTACATAAAAAATGATTAAAATTTGAAGGAGAATCCGAACATCAAATAAAAAAATATGGTATTAATTTGAAATAAGAAAGTTAGACCTCGCCCAGACTTTTTGGAACACCCTGTATATGTGGTAACAGGTTTTTTAAAAATTTCATTTTCAACCATGAAACTTTCATCTGGAACACTTTTTTCTAAAACGTCAAATTAAAAAGTAAGATGGGGGGGGCATTTATAATCAATAACCCTGTACATAGATAACCTTAAATCTGAAGATGTTATACTTTCATCTGATAAAAAACAAGTCACTAGATCAAGTGTGTAAGCTCCTTCAAAATTCAATTTATCATGACATTAGTATTTTAATTTATGACCAACAATAGGAGCTCCAAGTACTTGGAGAAAATGTGTTTCTGGTAATAAGGTATGTTGCACACTCACACTGATTGAGAAAGGCTTGAACCAAACATAGCAGTCAAAGAAATCAACGAAAATTAGGTAACATCTGTCACATTTGATAACTCCACTGTCACTTGTTAAGCCCTGCAAATATCGCTTTGATCGCAAATCACCATTATTGTCATCATCATTTAACCTAACTTTCCTTCTTTCTGCTTCCTAGTCGGTTTCCTTATTTAATCTCTGGTCTAGCAGCTTCACTCTCCCTTTCTCATCAATGCTTTCCTCCCTATTGTGAAACTGTATTTACTCCTTTTCCTTGATATCCGGTGGGACCGATTTACATAAATCTTTTAGTGCAGCTATACCAACCATCTTGATTATCTCCCAATCGTGATAAACGCTAATCCAATAATTATTATTGCCCTCAAATTACCTCTTTTTTGTTGCTTACCTGACCTTTGGTGGCAATGCGCTGGGGAGCTTATTTCGTGTATTTTGTAAACAAACCATGTCTTGAGCTAACCTATAATGAAAATAAACAAAAAAAAAATTTGAAGTGAAGAATCAGTGGGGATGTTATGAAATGAAATAAAATGAGTGATGAAAATAGTGAAAGTGTATGTGATCTGTTCAAACACGTGATTTTTTATTCACTCAAGATGCAGAAAGTTGCGAAACTGGTGAGCTTTGTGTTGATTCATATTTTTTATTCTAATTTAATTTCTTTTTCTGCATAGATTTAAAATTCGCAGCACTTGTTATAAATTCTCAAAAATTAACATTAGCAGCAATCACTGATAATGATCCTGAGCCAAGCTGCAGTGGCTTATCTGCAACGGCATACTACCCTTAATCAAACCCAACTGTTTGTAGAGCATTAACCAAATTGATGATATCAAGTTGATTCGTTGAATAAATCACTACCATTGCGAAAATGTCTAATGAATTCAATATCCGCATAGGCAGGCACTACAGTCTCAGAAAACTCTCCTATACAGTCTCACTTCTTACGGACATTTGTTTTTAAGTTTTGGCAAAGCTGTCTTCAGGATCAGAACTTGGAAAAATCTCCATGGTCAGTCCACAGTGGCTCCTCCGCATGGATGTTGTTATTGTTTCGCAGTGTTCAAAAATAACTAAAAAGCTACTTATAAGTTGTAACAAATGTACAGTGGAAAGAATATGAAATCGCACACAATATTTCAAACAACCCTCTTAAAATGCCAAAATTTGTCATGGTAACACATTACTTTTGTCAAAATGACAAGTCATAAGTGAACAAAAAGCAAAAAAAATATTTCAGCTTAGTTCAAATAATCTTAATACAAGATGCATGATTTCTCAAATATATTATCCAGTGATGCGAAGGGCGAAGGGCAATTGAATTATTGGCTAGTGTGTAAGATATTTATGTAGAAAACAAAATATAAGAAGGTAATGAAAAATACATCAATTGCATCTTTTTTAAATCAGATTAGTTGTTGATTTTGCTGTGTTATTGTTTCACTGACTTGTCATCATAACATAACTGGAAGTGTGCCAATGTTTATTGTTGTCCGTGAGCAATTTCCAATTGAATTTAAATTTGACAAAATATTGGGAAATCATATTTGTACTAGTTTTGTCCTATTGTTCACGTAATTGTTGACGTTATGTATACTCCAGATGATGCAACGTAATAGTGGGGTTGAGGACATTAAATGAAACTCCTTAGATTTTCAAATTGCCGACGTTTTGACTTCTAATTCGAGTCTTTATCAAGGCTACAAAAGAAATGCACATACAATGTCTGATATGACAATAAAAAAAAAACACAATAAAAATCAAAGTATGCTTTCTTTGTTCTTATTTCACGAATTTCTTTATCTTGTTAGTTTGACAGTCTGTCATATCCGCACGGATGCGTTCAATCCTATGAAATTTTCACACAATAATCTACTCGATAAGACCTTTCGAATGATGTGTCACACGACGCCCCTTTCCATTTAAAAAAATGTTTCAAAATGACGCCCAGCCGCCATCTTGAATACTTAAAGTACGTCAGTAACATCAAAAAGTAGTATTTCGACAGCAATTAAAGTATGCCAAGTTTCAAAGTTTCTGGTGCACACGTTTAAAAAAAGGGGGGACCTTTTAGAGCCGCACTGTATACACTATGCAGATGACACAACAATTTCTGTCATTGGAAGCAGCTTGGATGATGTTCTGACAGATGCCAGAGCAGCGCGGAGCAGAGCCGAAGGATGGTTTCGATGGAATAAGCTTTTGCTAAACGAAGACTGTAGCCTACCTTTTGATCTTCCCAGTTGGCTTCAACAAATTTGGCTGCGGCAGCACTTGTAGTCGTTGGCGATGGGTGGTAGAGTAGGGTTTTGTTTTGATTATGTTTAAGTTTAATAAAAGGGCGTCACTCTATTTTTTATAGGTGAAAACAAAGAAACCTTGTGTAAAAAGATTCACTGTGATGTCCGGAGTGGAAGAAAACACTGTGTGTCCCAAAACACTATAACTAGCATTTATTTACATAAATATACAAGTGAAGTGAAATATGGGTGGTTCTCACACCAACCCACTCACTGAACTTAAATATAATTCAAGTGGTTAAGTATTATGACAGTATTTGAAAAAGTTTACCGATAGGTACTGTTATAATTATTAAAAGAAAAAAATTAAGTATTTAAAAAGGATTTAAAATCCGCAAAAGTGAAAAGGTGAATTAAGTTTAATTTAAACCGGTACTACAGGGAGTAAAATGTTCATGAACCTTTTGGGGTGTAGTAATACGTGGATATCAATATACGGTGCAAGTACCATTCAGTTACAAAAAAAATATTATAAATCAATTAGTAATTAATGACAATGAGTACAACCGTAAAAAGGTTGATACTTTAATAGGAAAATAGTTACTTAAAGGAAATATTTATGAATTAAATAGTGAAATGTTTACAAACTCGAATGTGAAGGGATTTAAGAAAATCGTTATCAGTATTAAAAGTTATTGTTGATGAAAATATTGAAGGAGTAGTATTTAAATAGAAAAAAACTGGCCTGTTACTGTTGCTGCCTCAAGACCATCAGCCATAAACGGTTTCTGTTCGCTTCGGCGGTGTGGGCAATCCCAACATCACAAAGTGCCATTCCTGCGACATATTCCAGCAGCATATGAGGACTCATACAGCCAAGTTTACGACAAGGTGATAGTCTTCAAACATCAAACGATTTAGCCAGCAAAGCATCCATATGGTATTTTAGTAATGAAGTTGATTGGAAAGATTCGAAGAAAAAGAAAAAACCCTAAAATTATGTATATTCTCAGTAACCAACTCATGGTGAAGAGTGGGGTTAACTCACCTTGTTAGGTTGAAAAGAATTCGGCAAATATCTATTCCATCACTGGATAAATCACACCCATTTCTTCAGGGCAGGTCCATAGACATTATAAATGTAAAATATCGTTAAATCTCAACGATACATTCGAATATTTAAAGAAAAAAATGCCGCTCAGCACTTTAACGTCTAGCACTCCTGGCTGACGGGATCAAAGTCAAAGTGAGGACAGGAAATCGTCCCATGTACCATCGACCAAAAGTCAAGTTGACATTGTCAAGCTGTCAAGTGTCTGACATAGAATAATAAATCAAATGGACAAACAGCAAATGACCCCAAAAGATTACACCTAATTGCCATAATGCAGACCGAAAATGGGAAACATTGCAACATCGTGCCGGAAACTAACAGCTGTGAAATATGAGGGTTAAGGTAATTTGTTGATAAATAATGAAGTCACGGATTCAGAAGATTTTCTGAGGAGAGGAATTTTAGTGGAAAATGTGAATGCTACAAGACAAAACTCGACATTGTGTCTTCACTCTCCAAAACATAGAAGATACACTTATAGTCAGGGATGTTGATTTCGGGTTCCTGGGTGTACAGCTGGACGAGAGACTGCGATGGAATATCCACAGAGATAGGCTGTGTGCAAAGCTCAATTCGAGTATCTTTGTTCTGAGAAATGTCAGGGCATCTGTGTCAGAGAATGTCCTTAGACATGCATACTTCTCCAATCTTTCACAGTCATCTCAGCTATTCATTGATAAACTGGAGACACTCGACTCCACACATGTGGAGGGTCTTTGGTCTTCAACGAAGGGCGATAGGAGTGGTTTCTGTGGTACCCTACAGAGACTACTGCCGCCAGACATTTATCCGGCTTGGTATAATGACAGCTCCTTGTCAGTTTATATATGAGTGTTGTCTTCATGCCAGGATAAACCTTTCCTCACTTGCAACACATAGAGATATCCACAATCACAATACTAGAAACAGGCAAAAACTGGTCCCGGCTTATAAGAGACTTAGCAGATGCCAGGATGGACCTGGATAGTGGGCAGTAAAGTTTCACGATAACTTACCTAACTTACTAAAAACTATGGAAATAGTCAGATTCAAGTCCCAACTAAAATGTATTTTGATAGAAAACTGTTTTTACAACTATAATGGGTTTATGCAATACAGTTTTTAAAGAGTGCTCCGTCTATAATAATACGTAATCAAGTAATATTTGTTATACTTGTATATTTTGTGACTTAAGTAAACAGTATCCCTGTACTTTCATGAATAGATTTATTATTATCATTATTATTATCATCATCAAAAATCTCAGACAATAGAATTCCTAATACTTCAACTTTACTTTTCGAATCATTCATCGTTGTTTTGTTTGTGTTTGTTTATTTTTTAGTTCAAAGTATCTATTTGCCTCAAATACACTAACGCGTTTGGTGAATCGCCTTGACACTTAGAACCACCAGTTACACCAGATGTCTGAACTACACTACCCCACACCAAAATAACAAACACAACTAATACTTCCTGATATGGTGTACCAGCTCCATAACTCTCTCCGTACCCGACTGGCCTTGATGACGATGGTTCGAGCTTCTCTCCTGAATACAGTGAGCGGAAACATAAAATTGCATAACCCATTTTCACCTACAAAAAATATAACTTCTATTTCAGCATTACAAAATATACATCAACAAAGAAATCATCTCATGCCTTGACGACAAAAATATTAAGCCTCAGATCAGCACATTTTTTTCACTTTCCCAAAACGACCTGTCTTTGTGTCTCATGTTTATACATTGAAAGGCGAGGGAATTATTGCGAGGTGCAAATAGTATTTTTTTGCACAATCATCAGTTTGGAATCATTAAAAAAGACAAAATCGAGAAAATCTTTGAGAAAAATCACCATTTTGATTGTGATATTAGACTTGACAGGATTTTTCAAAAAGGTTATGTTATGTTCTGGAAATAAGATTCTGTTCATTATTTTGACAGTTGCTAAAGAAACCGCCTTACTTCTGGGCTCAGCTGCCAAAATTAGGGGCTTTCCTCCCGCTTCATATGCATTAAAAAATGGACTCTTGAGTGTACTTTAAGGATAGGTTGTACAAAAAACCATTTTACCGAGTCTAACAAAAACCTTCACATCAGGAAATATTTTTGAATTTGTACTTATCAATTTTTGTCTCTGGTTCCTTTCTAGACATTTGTAATCAAACAGGTTATTTCATTTTCTAATAGCTTTCCGCGGATGTGTACATTCCCTTTGATTTGGTTAGCTTTTTGGGTAATTAGTCGGAGATTTAATCTTAGATCTCTTGATCAGTGATTTTTTATGAAGATTTGCGTCAATCCAAGTTTCTCACCAAACGAGACATGTTCGGAATTCTGACTCACATTGAATATATCATACAAATATCGATTGGTCAATTATTTAGGTAGATACGGGGGTAGATACTTTCTAGTTTCCACATTGTTTTATTTGACTGTTTTGTTTCAGATAAATACAGATTTTCAAATTTGAAAATGAAGATGGTTTGTTGTGTCAATGACATGAAAATTCGAAGAAAGGCGTCTTTTTCAATGTTGGAGAATCACAAAAAAGACCAAATTGTAAAAGTTATTCCAGAAAAACTAAACAACATCGTGATACCCGGATAGCTGATTTTAATTATTGTATGAATATATCAGTAGAGCATAACAAGGACTAAAGAGACGTTGTTGGATTGGATCTACAGGCATCTTGAAAATTGGACATTTGCCTTTTTATGGGTAATGTGCCAGTACCTTTCCATTATTTGACAAACAATGCATGTTTGCAGTTGTTTATATCTTGCAAATAATGCACAACAATAATTTGCCATCATGATGCCAACGATGCCATCATTAAATATGTACCTTGCCGACCAAAGGTGTTTGCTGGAGTCGCTACTTGTTGTTTATTATACTATGATTGCATTGATGTGAGTATTGCCATGCTGATTCCATATTCGGGTCCAGAACCGGTTTAAGAAGGATGCTAATCACATGGATGTAATTCTCGACATTTGTACCAACCTCTTTCCGTTCAATAACAAGGACTGTATACATGATGAACAATATTTTGTTCTAGTTTTGAAAGAACGATAGTTTTAAACTTTTTCCTCATATGATTGTGATTGCGCATCTGAACCCTACCCGGTTACCTCATGATACTTACTGTTGTAGTATTATGCGGTTACCTCGTACCAACAAGTAAAGGGTTCCGCAACAGAGCTAAAATGATAGACACTGAAGGCGGCTTCGTCATGGTTTTGGTACCTGTTTGGCTGATCAAAATAAACCAATTGGTTGATTTTGGACATTTTTTGGTATCTGTTTGGTACATGCGACCTCACCGTTTTGAGGTTTCGTACCAAACATTGCCGAAATCGTTTGGTATAGGAGATGAATTGATTATTGGTTCGCGGATAGGGAATGTTGTAACATGCATCTATACAGAATCCCGCACGTGTAGCTCGCCCGCTTCATTATTGTATTTTCCATTTACTATTTACCTATCCAAACAAAAAAGAAAAAATTGCGTTTTGAAGAGAGACAGTCCTATATCAAAAAGATCAATCGTATTCAAACATCGGTGTCCCGTTGACAGACCAAACGCTTACCAAACAACATATCAACCAGGATGGGCGGCGGCAAACAGCGTCTGACCCAGATTGGGCGGCTGAAATAAATGTCCACCAAGACGCCTAGCCAGCGTGGTGTTCTATGGCTAAATACCCCTTATGAAAATGCCAGGTATAAAAACTCAAGTACCCCAGGCGAGTAGAAGACTATCTTCAGAATCTCGCACTGATGTTTAATCAGTCTGTCCCATGGATTCTGGGGGGGACAACCATCTGGCGAGGATACCCAAGAGATCTAAAAAGAATAAAATTATCTACATCGCAACATACAATGCACTGTCATTATTGTCGGAAGAGCGGTTAACTGAAATTGAGTGCGAATTAGAAAATATCAAATGGGATATCGTAGGTCTTAGCAAAGTTGAAGGCGTGGGGAACAGCTCATTACTTTAAAATCTGGGCACAGTTTCTATTACGTTGAAGATGACAATAGCTCAGTGTGAGGAACTGGTTTTCTGATACACAAGCGCCACCAAACAATTATTTTGTCTCTCAAGAAAACCTCCACAAGAGTAATATGCCTTGTCCCCAAACTCAACACCAGATACAATATCAAAATTATACAAGTTTACGCGCCTACCTCGAATCATACTGACGAAGAAATAGATTTGTTTTTCGCCGACATCAGAGATGCTCTCAGCGATCAACAAGCGCATTATACTATTCTATGCGGTAATCTCAATGCCAAAATGGGAACAAGGTCAGACGCTGCTGAGTTTTTAATAATAATAATAATAATAATAATAATGTGCTTTATTGTCAAAATACAATGCATTGTGGACAAAGCTGTTAACCTCTAAATATATTTCAATTTCTTATAAATAACAGTCCTAACCTACAAAATAACATACTCACTTGATAATAGACCACGTACTTACATAAATTCAAACCAGAATACACAAAATACCCACGCATGACGTAGATTGCCAACAGGAATATATAAGTATATAAATATCACAGAGAATCTGAAAAAAATTCCTCCAAACTATAGTAGGCTTTACCCCTTAACCGAGATGCCACTTAACATCGGATGGTAAGTGGTTAAACATTTTTAAGCTCTCATAAATCACGATTACTGGGAAACCATGGACTTGAAGAAAGAAATGATAGGGGTGCAACACTGCTTGGTTTCCTGCTGCAAAACAATTCATTCCAGATGAAAAGCTTTTTTCCCAAGAGACCAAATAGGAGATGGACATGGAGAAGCCCGGATGGACGAACAAAAAATGAAATAGATTTCATGATCACCGACAAAAGTTACATATGTAGTTAAAGACGTTTTGGTACTACATAAGTCAACCACTGGAAGTGACCACAGGATTGTACGTGTCAAATTAATGATTGACGTCGGTAAAGAACGGCATAAGCTGATCAAGAAGACCGACAGCAACACATCATGGAAGAGCCCACCGGACATGACTGGCTCCCAGCAATACATCACAGATAAGCTAAATGGCACTGAACCAGAAAAGAACATCAATGTCTTGAACGAGACCATCACCACTGCCCTGCTAGAGAGCCTAAACGGATACTGCCCAACAACCAAGAAACAATCCAAATTAAGCGAAGCTACTTTGCGGTAAATGAAACAAAGAAGAGACATGAGAAGTGAAGAACTAACTACTGCTGAAGGGCTAAGACAAATTAACAAGGAGGTATCAAAAGCTATAAGACGAGACACTAGAACACTATGGACGTAATAGCTGGCACTGAGGAAGACAAAAAACAACAAGGCCCCTGGAGAGGACTGCGTAGTTGCCGATGCAGGCAAGATAGGTGGCAACTGTCTACTCAAGAAAATAGCAAAACTTTTCAACAACGCCATCGTGATCTTGATTCACAAGAATGGAGATACAGCCGATAAGATCGGCCAATAAGCCTACTCAGTCACCTTTATAAACTCTTCACAAGAATTATCACAACACGATTGGAAAACAAATTAGACTTCTACCAACCAATAGAACAGGCCGGGTTCCGCAAAGGATTTGGAACCAATGACCATCTTCAAAGCATCAAAACCGTAATCGAAAAATCAATCGAATACAATAGACCGCTTGTCATTGCGTTTGTGGACTTTCACAAGGCTTTCGACACTGTCAAGGTGAGTGCAGTTTTAGACTCGTTACAAGAATGTCGTGTCGACCATCGCTACACTAAACTAATATATTATAACATATATAAAAATGCTACCATGATGGTAAAACTGCACGAAAACACCAACCACATGAGAAACGATAGAGGAGTACGACAAGGTGATACTATGTCACCCAAGCTGTTTATCACTGTTTTGCAATACGCCTTCGGAATGCTCAAATGGAGCGGAAAGGGTTAAAATATAGATGGCTTGAACCTAACAGATCTGCGCTTCGCGGATGATATAGATTTGTTTTCTGACAACCTTAAAGGTGGAAGATCTTCAGGAAGTATGTGCTCAGGTCGGGCTAAAAATTAACATATCAAAAACGAAATTTATGACGAATTTGGTCCCTAGTGGCAATATTGCTGTTGGTAACTGTGACGTGGAGCTGGTGGATAGGTACACATATCTTGTTCACGAAATAAGGATCTCAACAGACAATCAAACGTTGCAAATTAAAAAGAAGAATTATACTGTCATGGGCTGCATATGGCAAACTAGAGGACGTGTTTAAGAGCAATCTTCCAATTTGTCTGGAGCGAAAGGTTTCTAATAAGTGCATTTTACCGGTCATGACATACGGCGCCGAAACTTTCACTTTGACAGTCACATCTGTTAGAATAACACAACGCAAGATTCATTTCGTGACCACGTTAGAAATGAAGACCTACGGGCGAGAACAGGATTCACGGATGTTATCTACCAGGTGGCAAAGCTTAAGTGGAACTGGGCTGGACATGTGGCCCGCATGAAGGATGGACGATGGACAAAAAGACTTCTCGAGTGGAGACCAAGGACTGGCAAGAGAAACAGGGGAAGACCTCCCACGCGATGGACAGACGATATCAAAAGAATAACCACAAATTGGATGCAGAGCGCTCAAAATAGAAGACAGCGGACAGAAATGGGGGGGCCTATATCCAGCAGTGGATGCAAAGGGCTGATTGATGGTGATGACTCAACACGAAGAAAGGGACCATATATCTCAACCACGTCGGCCACGTCCTCAATATTATCCATTGGAGAATACATGCCACTTGGTTAATTTTATTCCAGATTCTTAGGGCTCTCATTATATTTCAGGTTTTTCAAGAGTTGAAAAACTCTTAAATGCTATTTTTTGGAATAAGTTTCTAGGAACTAACTTGATTTAAACAATCAATCTATACGTGCTAATTCAATGAATTCACTTCACTGGGAAAATTAATGCATTTGTTAAATCAGTAGATTCCTTTGTGTTGATGTTATGAACTCTGTTCATTGGATTCATCAGAGCAATGTATACATACACGTTGATTTAATTTATCCAGTACACTGAAAAAATAAATACAATCAGGAAATCAAAGAACTAGTAGTACATCTATTCAATGAACGATTATTCATCACATTAATGTATATGTTTTTTGGCTAAATAACAATGAATTTGTTCATTGACTAAATGTACTTTTTCATAATAGTCATGTTACTTTTCGGCTTCGGTTTGGTTTTGGTACCTGTTTGGCTGATCAAAATAAACCAATTGGTTGATTTTGGACATTTTTTGGTATCTGTTTGGTACATGCGACCTCACCGTTTTGAGGTTTCGTACCAAACATTGCCGAAATCGTTTGGTATAGGAGATGAATTGATTATTGGTTCGCGGATAGGGAATGTTGTAACATGCATCTATACAGAATCCCGCACGTGTAGCTCGCCCGCTTCATTATTGTATTTTCCATTTACTATTTACCTATCCAAACAAAAAAGAAAAAATTGCGTTTTGAAGAGAGACAGTCCTATATCAAAAAGATCAATCGTATTCAAACATCGGTATCCCGTTGACAGACCAAACGCTTACCAAACAACATATCAACCAGGATGGGCGGCGGCAAACAGCGTCTGACCCAGATTGGGCGGCTGAAATAAATGTCCACCAAGACGCCTAGCCAGCGTGGTGTTCTATGGCTAAATACCCCTTATGAAAATGCCAGGTATAAAAACTCAAGTACCCCAGGCGAGTAGAAGACTATCTTCAGAATCTCGCACTGATGTTTAATCAGTCTGTCCCATGGATTCTGGGGGGGACAACCATCTGGCGAGGATACCCAAGAGATCTAAAAAGAATAAAATTATCTACATCGCAACATACAATGCACTGTCATTATTGTCGGAAGAGCGGTTAACTGAAATTGAGTGCGAATTAGAAAATATCAAATGGGATATCGTAGGTCTTAGCAAAGTTGAAGGCGTGGGGAACAGCTCATTACTTTAAAATCTGGGCACAGTTTCTATTACGTTGAAGATGACAATAGCTCAGTGTGAGGAACTGGTTTTCTGATACACAAGCGCCACCAAACAATTATTTTGTCTCTCAAGAAAACCTCCACAAGAGTAATATGCCTTGTCCCCAAACTCAACACCAGATACAATATCAAAATTATACAAGTTTACGCGCCTACCTCGAATCATACTGACGAAGAAATAGATTTGTTTTTCGCCGACATCAGAGATGCTCTCAGCGATCAACAAGCGCATTATACTATTCTATGCGGTAATCTCAATGCCAAAATGGGAACAAGGTCAGACGCTGCTGAGTTTTTAATAATAATAATAATAATAATAATAATGTGCTTTATTGTCAAAATACAATGCATTGTGGACAAAGCTGTTAACCTCTAAATATATTTCAATTTCTTATAAATAACAGTCCTAACCTACAAAATAACATACTCACTTGATAATAGACCACGTACTTACATAAATTCAAACCAGAATACACAAAATACCCACGCATGACGTAGATTGCCAACAGGAATATATAAGTATATAAATATCACAGAGAATCTGAAAAAAATTCCTCCAAACTATAGTAGGCTTTACCCCTTAACCGAGATGCCACTTAACATCGGATGGTAAGTGGTTAAACATTTTTAAGCTCTCATAAATCACGATTACTGGGAAACCATGGACTTGAAGAAAGAAATGATAGGGGTGCAACACTGCTTGGTTTCCTGCTGCAAAACAATTCATTCCAGATGAAAAGCTTTTTTCCCAAGAGACCAAATAGGAGATGGACATGGAGAAGCCCGGATGGACGAACAAAAAATGAAATAGATTTCATGATCACCGACAAAAGTTACATATGTAGTTAAAGACGTTTTGGTACTACATAAGTCAACCACTGGAAGTGACCACAGGATTGTACGTGTCAAATTAATGATTGACGTCGGTAAAGAACGGCATAAGCTGATCAAGAAGACCGACAGCAACACATCATGGAAGAGCCCACCGGACATGACTGGCTCCCAGCAATACATCACAGATAAGCTAAATGGCACTGAACCAGAAAAGAACATCAATGTCTTGAACGAGACCATCACCACTGCCCTGCTAGAGAGCCTAAACGGATACTGCCCAACAACCAAGAAACAATCCAAATTAAGCGAAGCTACTTTGCGGTAAATGAAACAAAGAAGAGACATGAGAAGTGAAGAACTAACTACTGCTGAAGGGCTAAGACAAATTAACAAGGAGGTATCAAAAGCTATAAGACGAGACACTAGAACACTATGGACGTAATAGCTGGCACTGAGGAAGACAAAAAACAACAAGGCCCCTGGAGAGGACTGCGTAGTTGCCGATGCAGGCAAGATAGGTGGCAACTGTCTACTCAAGAAAATAGCAAAACTTTTCAACAACGCCATCGTGATCTTGATTCACAAGAATGGAGATACAGCCGATAAGATCGGCCAATAAGCCTACTCAGTCACCTTTATAAACTCTTCACAAGAATTATCACAACACGATTGGAAAACAAATTAGACTTCTACCAACCAATAGAACAGGCCGGGTTCCGCAAAGGATTTGGAACCAATGACCATCTTCAAAGCATCAAAACCGTAATCGAAAAATCAATCGAATACAATAGACCGCTTGTCATTGCGTTTGTGGACTTTCACAAGGCTTTCGACACTGTCAAGGTGAGTGCAGTTTTAGACTCGTTACAAGAATGTCGTGTCGACCATCGCTACACTAAACTAATATATTATAACATATATAAAAATGCTACCATGATGGTAAAACTGCACGAAAACACCAACCACATGAGAAACGATAGAGGAGTACGACAAGGTGATACTATGTCACCCAAGCTGTTTATCACTGTTTTGCAATACGCCTTCGGAATGCTCAAATGGAGCGGAAAGGGTTAAAATATAGATGGCTTGAACCTAACAGATCTGCGCTTCGCGGATGATATAGATTTGTTTTCTGACAACCTTAAAGGTGGAAGATCTTCAGGAAGTATGTGCTCAGGTCGGGCTAAAAATTAACATATCAAAAACGAAATTTATGACGAATTTGGTCCCTAGTGGCAATATTGCTGTTGGTAACTGTGACGTGGAGCTGGTGGATAGGTACACATATCTTGTTCACGAAATAAGGATCTCAACAGACAATCAAACGTTGCAAATTAAAAAGAAGAATTATACTGTCATGGGCTGCATATGGCAAACTAGAGGACGTGTTTAAGAGCAATCTTCCAATTTGTCTGGAGCGAAAGGTTTCTAATAAGTGCATTTTACCGGTCATGACATACGGCGCCGAAACTTTCACTTTGACAGTCACATCTGTTAGAATAACACAACGCAAGATTCATTTCGTGACCACGTTAGAAATGAAGACCTACGGGCGAGAACAGGATTCACGGATGTTATCTACCAGGTGGCAAAGCTTAAGTGGAACTGGGCTGGACATGTGGCCCGCATGAAGGATGGACGATGGACAAAAAGACTTCTCGAGTGGAGACCAAGGACTGGCAAGAGAAACAGGGGAAGACCTCCCACGCGATGGACAGACGATATCAAAAGAATAACCACAAATTGGATGCAGAGCGCTCAAAATAGAAGACAGCGGACAGAAATGGGGGGGCCTATATCCAGCAGTGGATGCAAAGGGCTGATTGATGGTGATGACTCAACACGAAGAAAGGGACCATATATCTCAACCACGTCGGCCACGTCCTCAATATTATCCATTGGAGAATACATGCCACTTGGTTAATTTTATTCCAGATTCTTAGGGCTCTCATTATATTTCAGGTTTTTCAAGAGTTGAAAAACTCTTAAATGCTATTTTTTGGAATAAGTTTCTAGGAACTAACTTGATTTAAACAATCAATCTATACGTGCTAATTCAATGAATTCACTTCACTGGGAAAATTAATGCATTTGTTAAATCAGTAGATTCCTTTGTGTTGATGTTATGAACTCTGTTCATTGGATTCATCAGAGCAATGTATACATACACGTTGATTTAATTTATCCAGTACACTGAAAAAATAAATACAATCAGGAAATCAAAGAACTAGTAGTACATCTATTCAATGAACGATTATTCATCACATTAATGTATATGTTTTTTGGCTAAATAACAATGAATTTGTTCATTGACTAAATGTACTTTTTCATAATAGTCATGTTACTTTTCAGTGCAGGGTTATTTTAAGATATTTTATGTTGTAATACTCATAGATGGATCTTTCTAACCACATTCCTCATAACAAAAAGAAGAATTCAAGCTAGACCAAACGGTCTACATTGGGACATGGTTAGTGATACCAAACAGTCACATTTCTCAAATTTTTTGGACCAATGAGATATTATTATTTCATCCTGTATACGTGAGGCTAATAGAGAGAAAATATTCAAGGTTTGTAGGCACAAGATCTGTCTCCCTTACCTCGAGTACGAATTTCAAAAATGTGCATGCGTCTATAATCCGACATTATCCCGTCCATACACTTTTGGCTCACACTGTAAAGTCAAGATCAATATAGACTTTATTCTATAGATTTTGAGAATACAAATCGACAACTTATTTAATACATCGCCAAGAGTATAGCGTTAGAGCCGAATAGCAGTTATCTTTGATCTACATTTATCAAAAGTACTTGCTACCGTGAGATTCACACAGGATGCATGTCAAAATTTTTCACCAGGTAGGTACACAGAAGTTGATCGTACTATCATTGATATCTATTTTAATAACATTGCACCCGTCAGTTTAAAATAATTGCGCTGATAAACAAGTTACGAAATTGGCATCAAAATTCCAAATAAAAAAAATATTGTAGATTAAAATAATTGTCACGTCTCATCAATTCATCGAATGCAAACTTAATGCAATTTCAGTCAGCAGTGGCGTTCTATGATTCTTTTTTGCCCCCAGTCAAAACGAGTGAAACTGAAAAAGCAAAATATGTATAATAAACTGAAATACTACAGATATCCCTTGCTCTCCAGGATAGTCGTGCAGGACACTTCGAATAAAAGTAATAGGATATTTTTGCTAGGGGCCATTCAAACCTTCATCTCAAAATAATTGCTCTTGGATGTTAAGTGTGAAGTCTTCAACTTCCAAATTCGTTTTCAAATATTGGGAGACTTTGACTCGTTATAAAAAATGGAGATGTACTTTCTAGAACAACTTCATTGGTAGTTGTTGAATGAATATTTATCCGTCATAACTTACAGAATACTTGGTGATAAGCGGATGAAATGATTAATATCGTCTCACAATTATAAAATAATACAGGAGTGAGACATTGACTTGAAATCTATGACATTTTTATACATTTATCAAAAAATCAATATTGGCTTATACTTGCTATATATTGTTCAAATAACTTTGATATATGCGGAAGATTCATCCGACTATACAATATAACATTTCGTAATCGCTTTCTGGCATCAATATATTGCAATATGCAAACATGTTTGAGGCGGCGTATCGCCGTATAAAGGTGAAATTTCAGCGACAAGGTCACAATTCGGTTTCCATAAATCAAACGACATCAGCGAAATATTGGATTGGATATTGGATCCTACACTGATAAATGGCATTTTCAATACGGAGCATTGATATTTTTCGACGATATTTTGATCACGGTATGCAAAACTCTTTCAAAAACTACGAGCAAAAACGAAATGAACAAAAAATATTCTCCATCATGTGGAATTGAAAAAAAATTCGTGACATCAGCACTGAATTGGAAATACATTGAAGCACACAACCCAATTTCACTGGCAGACGTAACCGTACCCATCAGCTCTCGCGTTACGAGAACTGCTGTTTTTCCGTAGAAAGTAATTTTGAAAATTCGACAACCCAGATTGGCTGGGGATTGTATTACGGTATTTTCGCACCAAGTTTCATATCCAGTGTCAGCTAATTTCAGTAACAATTATTGTCAATTTAGATAGAGTTCTGACAGTGCGAGTTGGGTAGAATGCTGGAGCAGTGTAATATCGGTATACGACATACTTGTTAGATTCGGTTTTGTTTGTTGTGGAAAATGTGACGTTATTTTGCGGCTGAAAACTAATCACCTTGCAGATGTTAAGGTTAGTAGCATACGCCAAAAACCTGCTTTGGCCACCTGGGTCTTTAGTGAGTCGATTGAAGGCGAGACACTTTCGTGAAGGTCTTCAAAAAGATCCCAACCATTTTCTGGAGTGTTGTGTTAGTGCTTTATAGAGCCGGACATTCCGATAGGAGCCTCAGTGTGCACTTTTGAACAGCCGTATAGTTGAAAGTTCTGTGATTCGTGCCGCTCTTAAAAATGTTGTATGCGCGTTGCGATATTGCATAGATTTTGTCCTGGGGAATCATGGCTTGAATTTCGAGTGAGACTGCTCCTGTGCCTTTCTGATTATTGGGCCACATGTAAGCCACCAGGACACTACCTGTATGAGGGCTGGTTGGTTCTGATCCATTTAATCTCTAGTCTGAGAATAATCGGCTCAGGTGAGCTATCAGCAAAAATGATCAAAGTCATGTAGTTGGGGTGCATGAGCATCCTTTAGCTGGGGTTCACTCATGATGGCAGAGTGCCCCTTGCATCGGAGTTCCAGATGTTCAAGGCAGCTCAGGCGATATGCTTTTCCAAGCTGTGCAACACGCTCTACAAACATTATCTTATCTTATCCAGTTGTCGATGGATGTATGCTTTCAGCTGCGGACGACTAGGCTGTGACTCCGTAGGTGATCAGAGTTTTGATAACTATGGTGAGGTTCCAGTAGACCATCCTGGATTTTAGTTTCAATGTTGTCTCTGTAGCTCTTTCGCATGCCCATAAAAAGCAGGACAATTTCTGGTCAAGGGAAACTACTAGGTATTTGATTTTTGTAATCTGGGACACTGCCCGAGAGCGATATCTCCGGCTTAAGTCCTGATTTGTATTTTCTCGTGAATAACAGAATTTCGATGTTTTCATGGTTTATCATATGTCCTTCAAGAAAGCACCAATCCTCTGTTAATCTCAAGGCTTGCATTGTGGAGACCCTGAGTTCCAGCATGTAGCGCCCCGCGTTATTTTTTTCATTCTTCTGCTTCCCAATTCAAGGCTGATATGAATCAACATTTTTCCACATTTACCACTGCTTAGAGTAAGATTTTTCCTTTATGCCTGTGCTTTTCATAAAAAGGCACCTAATTCATTTTGATTTTGTTCAAGGTATTTTATATGTACTGTCATAATGTACGATACATGAAATTCTATAAGTTATTCAAGATCAAGGGATGTGTACCGAATGAGATGATAGTAATACTTTATGCAGAATTAAAAGAGAGCTGTAGCAATCAGGACTTATAATCTCAACTGTACAGATATATTAGGACAATTTTTCCTAATATCAGCTTGTGAAAAAGCAAGCGGGTATTACTAACTGTAATAATCAAGTGTTCAGTATTATCAAGGACACTGGTTGGATATTTTAAATAAAAAATATGTGCTCACAAATTCGAACAATGTTTAATAGTACAAAAGGACATATTACACACTCTATCAACTATAAAAATAATCGGTGTACAAACAAACTTATCTCTAAATCGAATGTCCAAGTCCAGAAAACTTGACTGATGCGACAGTCGAACAGTCCGAAAAAGAACACTTTTCTCGAACGTCAAAACGTACCTTTCACTTCTCCCCCGTATAACAATCAGAAGAACTACGAACACTGTCCAATCGGAAAACGTGGATGTTGTTATCTGGCCATGAGTTACAATAATTGACAATACTCACAATGGCATGATTTGGTTAGACATTCCATAATTATTGTGGAGCTTACCTTACAGACTAATTTAACAGCAATAATAGTAGTCTGCCAATTAGCCACCCAGCACAAAAGTAAGGTTAACTTAGGTTAACTCAAGTCCTAGGCTTGGAGTTAGACATTGGGTACTTCAGATCAGGTGAATTTGTTCTTGGAGCAGAACCAAACTGAAACATTTACTTTTGATGCACAGAACTACTGAATTACTTGAATTTCACTGGATCGTGATAATATACTGTACTGACATTCAAAGCAAGCTCGATTCTTTTGTTTACCATGACAACGTCAACTGACCATAGTAACTGACATCGTTTCGTCAATGACTAAATTCATAGACTGTTCCGTAATACTGTAGTAAACTTATTTGGCTAAGTGCACGTGACTTCTGATGTAACAAAATAGGTTGTGTTTTAAAATTGTAAATATAATAAATAGTTGATTATAAAGATAATTAATAGTTGCGTTGTTCGCAACAAGAGCTATGAAAAATATTCTTTCACATTAATAAATCGTTATTCCACCACAGATATATTTTTTAATCAGGAGTCTGATTTCAACACAAGACAAATTATTTCAAGTTCAACACGAACGTATCTTGTCACTCGTCAGATTAATAGAGTGTAAGCTACACAGACGTTGAGCTTTTGCATTTAATTGTTATCATCTGCATAAAAAAAGATGACTTCCGATATGTATGTTGTGGGTTATTTCTCTCATCAACGAACATCACTACGCACTATACCCAAAGATTCCTTCGTGAAATTTTTATCGTTCCAGAAATACAACCGGTTGCTTAACTGGAGGAAGCGTCATCGTTTCCACGTCATCGGAGTAGAACAAAGGTATGATCCATTCGTATTCCAACAAGTGAAAGATTATTACATATTACATATAGCAGATGATACTGGAATCATCATATTGAGAGTTCTTCAAGATAAATACATTCTCTTTACACTTCCCAGGTAGCAGCTTAACAACATATTTTCACGTGAACATTTCATCACCTGACGTTGCACGCAACGTTCTCTCGGCGACTAGAATACCGCGATTTGCACCTAAACGGGGAAAACAAATCCTGGTCGTGTTGACGTCGGCATCTGACTTCTCAAGTACAAGTCGATGACCGTACAATTACGTCGCATAGACAAAAAGTTCACTAATTAGAAGGTTTGTCAACTTATGATGGCAACATGGCGGCATTGCTTTTACAAATACATGGATTGTATTGTCTACCAAGGACGCATTTTTGATAATTGTGGCTTGAAATTTTACAACGAGGGACAGTATATTGTCGAACTTGGAATATAAGCTTGACCCCCTGAGCTGACTATTTTCGGACCGGAAGATTGGATGGAACAGATGTCGGTTGCAATAACTATAGTATTTGTAGCGCTTTATCATTCACATTCACAAAGTCATTATTCATCATCTGCATCCCATGAAACGGATCATGTATAGAGATTGATCCCCGCATCATCGCTTGACCATAATGTAGATGTTTTAAGACTCTTATCCAGTAGTTTTTCAGGGTTTGAGGCCGACCAGTCGCGGCTCATGACATTTCAAATTGGAGGGGTAGAAAACAGAAAACATATGAAATGATATCAAAAACAAACTTACCTTTAATTTCTATGTTCATTGATGAAGTTTATTCGCCTGCTTAATGACAAGTTCATTAAATCTTTCCGTAGCTAACAAATTTGTTTCAATGGAACACATAAGAAGCTAAAGCGTTCAATCTGCGTGTACACATTGTATTTCTCGTAAATGTTCTAATACGCTTCAACGTTAAAAAAGAACCTTCACATTCAACTGTTGTCATAGGCATTGTACATATGATTTTCAATAATTTTACAGACTCTGGAAACCCAACACACAGATTGTTTTCATAAAAGCACTGTAACAAGTAACAATGGTAATGCACCCGACGCACTTGCAAAATCCTGTCTTCTGTGAATAACTGTTAATTCATGTTTTAACGAATATTTGTCTAGGTTGAAATTTTCAACTGCTAGTTTTCACTACTGACTCGCACCAGCTGACCTACAGTAATCAAATAAAATAAAACGTAACCTTGACTAAGGCAGTCATGAAGAAGAAAAAGCGGCAACATGTTCCCGGACATTCAAGTATTACGCACGATTGTTATGGCGGTCCTCTACTAAAATAAATATTTCTCCCGCCCCCTCACGACTATACGGACCATGCGAAAGTCTGCGAAACAGTGCAAATCGGATATCGCCCGGCTCGTAACTACCCGTCCTAAAAACATTTGCCAGCAATGACAGCCGGCTTACAGCGTTGCCGGCTTGTATTCACTGTTCTAGAGTTTCTAGGATTTAGATTTAGAATTGAAAAGTGTGTTAGGAGCATGAAGCTTACTTTTTAAAATAAATTGATCAAAAATAATGATGTTTCTGTCGCAGCTTCGGGGGGGCACTTCCCCGTTGCCCTTCTTGCAGCGGTCGCCCTTGGGGCCGACCAAGGTCATACATTCGAAAAAGGTATTGAATTGGAGGGGTCACTTGAGGTAAAAGAACATATTTCTGTGCTGTCATACAGAAAAATATCATCCAAGCTAACATCGTTTTCGATAAACAGGAGTTTGTTGCTGGAGGACTTGTTGAGAATAACGTCTTTGTAATAACCGGGAGGTCATTCATGTAGTAGATTTTTTTGGAAAGAGGCATTTTCTTGATTCAAATTTCTCACAAATTGGAGATGTGATTGGTTGATAACTTTTATTTTTGGGCTCTTTGCAGAAGGGGATTGAGCTCTCCTCGCGATGGGGTCCTCATCGGAGCTGAGGCATTTACAAGTGGAGCGTACTTCACGCCCAGGAATCATTCTTTATTGTTGTCCTTGCAGTGCATTTTCACTATTTTCATAAAGCCCAGAGTCCCAAAAAAGTGGAAAAATATCGTTAACTATCAACACAACTCCGGCATCTCTAGCATCTTCTACTCCGTTGCATAGACACAGTTCCCTCAGTTGGTGCCAGCCAATGTGTGTATGCATTCGGCGCTCCAGTCAAATGCATTCTTGGTATGGAATTTTGCTCGAAGTATTCGAGAAATCGCTCGATGTAAGAGCACCACCGTGCGCTATTTGAATACACACTAGGGACAGAAAGCGTTTTCACTTTTTCAGCTGTGTGTCAACCCTAGTACAATAATTGAGCTGATTGTACTAATATCTTAGTTCAAAACCGTGCTTCAAAACATACAAATCTAGTACATTTGTCATTTTCCAGTACAATTATTATTGTCTCCTGTGTAATCAGTTGTCACTATTGTCATTGTACGTAGTTGCGGTCTGCAGTCTGCGTGAATTCATTCAAGATAAAAAGTATTGTCAAAAGTAGGGATTTCAATGTTTACAAGAAAAAATAACACTTGCTCTTGGAATCTCGACAAAGTGTTGACATTTGCCCTTGAAAAGAAACAAAAAATTGAATAAATATTTATTATTGTATAAAAAGGACCAAACAACACAACTCTGACACGAACTAAATTTTTCTATTCTTTTTCCACAATAGACAAGAGGTATATCTGGGTTACTTTGACATGCACCTGTTTTTTTTTCTTAATTTTTAAAGTTGTTTAAAAAATAAATTTTTTGTTACAGGTTTATAACAAAGAGAATCTGTTAAGGTCCAGAAATTCATGGTGTTAGTTTATAATATGGTAGATATGCTCTGTAGTTTTGTGGCGCATCCATGATTTACCTGATTTTTTGGGTATTCCGCCACACCCTATCAAAAAACAATCAAACTAGTGTTAATATACCGGATCTTCTATATTACCTGAAAAAAATTCTATTAGTAAACAATAAAACCTAACAATATCAAACGTTTCAAAAGCGAATCTGCTTTCGTCGTCAGTGGAACCTGAGAAAAAAGCATTTAATTCAAATTCAAAAATTATTCTACGTTTTTTTTAGGATTTCGCAGTAAAAAATTGTGTTTTTTTGTGTTTTTGGCACAAAATGTCACTTTTACTGACATTGAAGTGTTTGGTGTTGTTTAACTTTATATAGGTTCAGTATTTATAATTCATTTTTTTGGGCTATGTTTAATTTCTTAATAAAGGTAACCATGTATTACTTAGATTTACGGAGCAAGTTGCTACACATTCGTTAGACAAAAGAAACTCATCAGTTATCGAAACTTTTGGACGCTAATTTGCAACTCTATGGATACACAGTCCATTATTCCCGACAAAAGAAACTCATCAGTCATTCGTTAGAATTTAACATTATACAGTGTGTCTAGAATAAAATGATGTACATGGGAATATTGGAAACGGTAAGAGATACGGCGTCGCTTGAATGGAAGAAAAGTTGCGTATTTGTATGCCCAAAAATAATCTACTTTTGTTTTATTTTGAATCGATACCGTGATGTAGATACAGGGTGAAAAAGAAAATGTCCATATTCGAAAAACTACAAAATTTTGCTTATTATAAAAGCCAATATTTTCAAATTTACAAAAAATGTTGTAGGCCCACGATGTTGCGTCCGGCCGAGGCCAACTTTGGTTTTTCTTATGGAGGCCATATTGAACTTCTCCATTTTCATGGTCCGTATTGAAAATAATTTCCAAAAATATGACTTCCATAAAAAAAACAGACTTGACTTTGTCTGGACGCAACATAGTAGGTCTAGAATTTTTTTGACGCCGTTTTAGAATCGTCGTATCCTCTTACCTATATCCTGAAAATTTGAAAGTGTTGGGTTTTATAACAAGCAAAATATTGTGTTTTTTTCAAAATGAACCTTTTCTTTTTTCACCCTGTATGAACATAACGAAATCGATTCAAAATAAAACAAAGGTAGAATATTTTTGAGCATACAAATACGCAACTTTTCTTCCATTTAAGCAACGTCGTATCTTTTACCGTTTCCAATATCCTCGTATAGTCCCATGTACATCATTTTATTCTGGACACACTGTATATGCACTTTCTTCAAGTTTACGTTTTTCAGAACTTGGTTCTTTTGTTAAGATTTTTGAATTATCCCAATTTATTCTATGATTATTATCAAATACGAAATTCCCTTTTTTTCATGTATGATTTATGTTCTTCAATTCTCTTTTTTAAGGGTCGTGAGGTCTCTCCAATATAGAATTCATTACATTCACAAGGAATTTCATAGATTACATTTTTTGTGGACTCAATAATATTATCAGGTCTATATATATATATATAATGGCTTAAAAACCCCAGGCGGGGTATCGCCGCAAAAAGCTTTCTAGATCTATTTAAATAGGGGTAGATCAGTCCCCAGTCTCTAATTCAAACACTTTCACATATCTGTCTCCATATATCTCTGTCCCCTGTCTTCTTCTGCCAGTTACGTACTCCGGCCCTGCTTAGGTCAGCTTGTACCTCTCTCATCCAGCTTGATCTTGGTCTTCCCCTCCTTCTTCTTGCACTAGGTTGCCATTCCACCATGCTATATATTGTAGATCTGCTTCCAGCTCTCCACACATGTCCCAGCCATCTAATTCTTTGTCTTTTAATCCTCTTTATCACGTCTTCCCCTTCTAGTTCCTCCAATATTTCTCTGTTCGTCCTTATTTTGAACTCACCATTTTCCGTCCTAACAGGTCCTAGTATTGCTCTCATTATCTTTCTCTCTTGTACTCTTAGCTCTTCTTCCTGTTTCTTAGTCATTGTTATCGTCTCCGCAGCGTACATCATTGTAGGTAGTATTATCGTCCTGTATATCCTCATTTTCGTTTTCTTGCCCAGTGTTTTATTTGTTAATAACTTCTTGTTTGCTTGATATACCCTGTTTGTGTTCCTTATTCTCTCCTTTATCTCTGCTCCTTTATCTCCATTATTGGTGATAGTCACCCCCAAATATTTGAATCTATCCACTTCTTCTAGTTTGAGGTTGCCTATTTTGATTTTATCATTTTTACTTCCTACTGCTTTATCCATTATCATCATTTTTGTTTTTTCTGTGTTTATCTTCAGTCCCATCTTTTCTCCTTGCCTCACAATTTCTTCTAACAGGTTCTCTGATGTTTTACGGTTCTTTGAAATGATGACTATGTCATCGGCATACGCTATTATTTGTCCTTCTCTTGTTCTCAACGTTCCTTTGTTTATTTTTCTGACCACATACTCCAGAGCTATATTAAACAGTGTGGTCGATAGTGTGTCTCCCTGCTTCACTCCCTTATTAATTTCGAAGTCCTCTGTGTTTCCTTTTTGTGTTCTTATGCTAATTCTTGTATTGGTCATTGTCATCTGTATTAATCTTTTCAGTTTTCCTTGTACTCCCATTTTCTCCAAGACTTCCAGTACCTTGTCTCTGTTCAGCGAATCAAAAGCTTGTTTAAAATCTACGAAAATTAGCTCAGTATATAATTTATAATCATGAGCCTTTTCTATTATTTGTTTGAGGGTGTGTATTGCGTCAGTCGTTGATCTGCCCTTCATGAATCCACATTGATACTGTCCAATTAAGAGCCTTGTTTTGTCCACCAGTCTGTTTTGAATTATTGTTGACAGTACTTTGTATGCCGTGTTTAGCAAGGTCAATCCTCTATAGTTACTGCATATCTGCTGGTCGCCTTTCTTATGTATAGTTACGACTTGTCCCATCTCCCACTCGCTTGGCATTGTCTCTTCTGTCCAAACCCTCTTTATAAGTTGGAATATCTTCTTTTGTAAAGATTCACCACTATACTTTATAAGTTCTATGTTGATTCCGTCTCTACCTGGCGCTTTGCCGTTTTTAATTTTGTTGATAACGTTCTTTATTTCTTCTCTACTTGGGATGTCATCTGAGTCGTTTGTGTTTGCTACGTAATTTTCTTCATTTTCAGATAGCGTCTCTATGTGGTTTGGGGGGGTTTCGTAAAGTAATTCTGTAAAGTATTGTTTCCACACTTCTTTATACTCCTCTTCGCTTTCGGCTACTTTTCCGTGCTTGTTTTTTATGCCTATTGATTTTCCTTTATAGTTTTTGTTTTGTTCACTGATCCTTTTATAGAATCGTTTTGTATTTGAGTTGCGACTTTCTCTTTCTATTTTATGTATTTCGTTTTGTATCCATGTTCTCTTGGCTTCTCTTATTACTTTTTTTGACTCCTTCCTAAGCTTGTCATATCTTTGTTTGTCTTGCTCTCTTTTACCATTTAACCATTTCAACCTAGCTTCTGCTTTCTTTGTTATGCTTTCTCGGCAGTCTTCATTGAACCATTGTTTGTCAGCCTTTCTCCTTGCTCCTATAATTTCACCTGCCACTATATTTATGCATTTTTCGATTTGTTGCCATTCTTCCTGTATATTCTTCTCCATTTCGCTTTGGTGTTCTAGAATTTCATTCATGCGTGCTGCATATTTCGTTTTTATTGTGCCACTTTCAAATTTTCTCAAGTCCCACTTAGTGGTTGTTCCCATTATCCTCCTTTTTACTTTTTGTGTGATCGTTGCCACCACTAGAAAATGATCGCTATCCGCGCATGCACCTCTGTATGTTCTCACGTCCTTCAAGTCTGATCTTTTCCTTCTCGATATGAGCACATGGTCTATTTGGGTGTAGGTTTTTTGATCTGGTGCTGTCCAGGTAACTTTATGTCGTGCCGGGTGCTTGAAAATCGTGCTGCCAATAATTAAGTTCATTCTAATCGCCATGTTCCATAGTCTTTCGCCGTTGTTATTAGTTTTTTCGTGAATTGTGTGTGTACCCGCTGTTTGTCTTAGGTAATCTTCTTTTCCTATTTGGGCATTACAGTCTCCTAATATAATGATTGTATCTTCTTTTGGTATCTTTTCGTATTCTGCTTCAAGTCTTTCGTAGAACTTGTCTTTCACTTCGTCTTCGGCGTTTTCCGTAGGAGCATATATGTTCAGCAATGACAGGTTAAATGGTTTCATTTCTATTCTCAAATAGGCTATTCTTTCACTTATTGGTTTGAAATCCACTATCTTGTCTTTTAGTTTCTTCATTACAATGAAGGCTACCCCATACTGGCCTTGTTTTTCATTTCCCGAGTAGTATACATCAAAGTTTGCTTCACTTATTACCCCATGCCCCTTCCATCGAATCTCCTGGATTGACGCCACTTCAATTCTATCAGGTCTAGTATTTGTTAAATTAGAGCGAAGTGTGCTATTAGTTTTGAAAATGGTCCGTATATTATATGTTTGACCTAAACGTTTCAGTTTATGAGAAATTCCAGGCATGTATGGAATAATTGAATTAGTTATAGGTATATTCTGATCTCCTTGTCTAGGTTGTTCAAAACTATCAAAACACTTTTTAATAAAATTTACGGGATAATTATTTTTTGACAAAACCTCTCTAATTAAATCTTTTTCGGATTCAAAATCATCATTATCACAGATTATTTTTGCTCGATCATATAAACTTTTCACCACACCCTTTTTAATATTTAATGGATGATTGGAATTGAAATTAAGATACCTATTTGTGTGGGTTGGTTTTCTATAAATTTTGGTTTTGAAATTTCGAAGATCTTTTCTAATTAGTATATCTAAAAAGGAAATTTCATTATTTAGTTCTTTTTCAATTGTAAATTTAATCGTGGGTTCTTTATCATCAATGTAAATTAAAAAATCATCAAGTTTTTGTTCATCATACTCATATATAGAAAAAATATCATCTACATATCTCCACCAAATCATTGGTTTGTATCTATATGTTTCTACATGAATTGTTTCAAAATGTTCCATGAAAATATTACTTGAAAGTGGAGATAAAGGAGAACCCATTGCCATTCCAAAGTCTTGTTGATAAAATTCATTATTATATTGAAAATATGTTGTTTTAACACAAATTGTTGAAAGTTCTAGAATTGCATTAATATCCAAGTCTGTTCTTTCTTTTAAATGTGTATCATTTTCAAGTTTATCTCTTATGATCATCAATGTTTTATCAACAGGTACATTAGTGAAAAGACTTACTACATCAAAACTTACAAGAAGATTATTGGGATTATAATTGATGTTTGATAATTTCTCTAAGAAATGAATTTTTTATGTATGATTGTGTGTTGCCTGCTAAAGGAGTGAGTATTTTTAGTAAAAATCTGGCTAATGTATGAGTTGGTGAGTTAATACCACTGACTATTGGTCTTAATGGTATATTCTGTTTATGTATTTTAGGCACACCGTAAAAATGTGGTGCTTTACTATTATGTGGTGTCAGTTTAGATCTTTCATTATCTGAAAAAAATCTTTTATTGTTTTCTGAGTTTCGAATATATTTGTCTTTCAAAACGTTCTGTTTGATCTTTAGTCAGTTTTGTGTAATTTCCATCATTTATTAGAGACATTATTTTATTTTCATAGGTTGTGTTATCTAACATTACTGTTGCATTACCTTCATCTGCAGGAAGTATTTTTATACTATGATCTGACTTCAAATTTTTTATTGCTAAACGTTCTGCATGATTGATATTTTGTTTAATATTATAAGATTTATTTAAAATCAATTTTGATCTGATTCCAAATTCTTCTTGTTGTTCTTCTGGTAAATTTTGTGTTGTTGCTTCTATGGATGATATAATATCTAATTTATTTATAATTTTTGGTGTAACAGCAAAATTCAAACCTTTTGATAACACATTGTTTTCATCATTTTAGAGAATTCTATCAGATAAATTGATAACTGTTTTTTCTATCATGTCATTGTTTGTAGTTTGTTCTGTATTATGATTTGAACTTTCGTTAATCAATTAATTAAATTTATTGACTTGAATATTTTTTTGTTGAAAAAAATATAATTGAAAACTATTATCTAAACAATGACATATATGATCAAAGTCGTAATAAGCAACTTGCATCTCTATATTGTAACGAAGTTACAGAATTTTTGAATCCTTTTTACCGAACGCCGTAATTTTCCCAAGTCATTTTCCGTGATAAGTCAAGTCAATTCTCTTTTTCTCATATCTCGCTTATTTAACTGTCGAAAGACCCCGTACTTTCTCTAAAATTATAAACATCGCGAAATAAATAATACTCTGATAATAACTCGTCAATCATAATAACCCAACGTGGATTATTACGCCCGATTAAATCAATAAATTTAAATTCTCCTACCGCGCTTGAGAGCAAATCCTACGTGAAAAGTTAAACAGTACCAGCCGACTCCCACCAATCGACGCAAAAGTGTAGACTCGTCGAATACGTGCTGGGACCGGGAGAGAGAATTGAGATTCAGTACGGCATCGTCACCAGTTGAACCCGCACCTACTGACTGACCCGACCAGTCTCGAGAGCTAATCGCGATCTTTTTCCAAATTCTTTTCTTTGAATCTCCACGAGGTAAGACGTTCTGAACCCGTAAAATGTGCCGGATTTTGATCGAAATTCTCTCAAAGTAAAAGCCGCGTTAAAGTAAAATAAAATAAGCAACCGGGTGGGAAATTTCAGATTTCTTCAAATGTCATTCAGGTGAATTTTCTTGGAAACAGATTAGTAATTTCACCCCTTTAAATTATGGTGTGATAGTAGGTCTGTTCTTTGAAAATTCACGGGAGGGGGTTTTGTTTCTATTTTTTTTTATTTAGGTGAGTTCTCTTGGAAACAGATTATTAATTTCACAACTTTAAATTATGGTGTGATAGTAGGTCTGTTCTTCGAAAACTCACGGGGTTTTGTTTTATTTGCATAATGAAATTTCAGGGGATCGAACGTTGCTGGGTGGGATAATTTCAAATAGAAAATTCAGTACCGCGTTTGAAACCGGATTTTAATAATTTTTTAAACAACATTCTTGAGATAATTACGAACGAACCAAACTAAATATAAAGGGGCTTCTGGAGTTACCGTGCAAGCAAGAAGAGTTTTTCTATGCCTCAGAACCCGTTTTTCCTCCTCGTGGAAATAACCCGGTCGCGTTAGTTTTCCGAAACATTTTTTCTACGTCGGTGGAAAAGTCTAAGTTCTTCAAACCCGCTGTCATTTTTTTCTGTTAATTATTTCGCCGTGAAAACCCGATTCGACGTTTTAAAATCAATTCGTTACACACTGCCGCTTTACGTTCTATTTTTGCCGATTTGAGGCTGCCATTAAGTTACAAATTATTTGGCTGTAATTTTGATTCTTCGCCGGGAGAGTTTAGACTGATTCTCGCTGTAATTCATCTATTATGTGATATTTTTGATTTTTCTTTTGCTGATCAAAGATCAGACGATTGTTGATTTAATTTAATAGTATTTATTTTTGTTATTACCGACTGGTTGGAAACCAGTCACATTTGTGATCTTGATTTGGGACAAATAGATTGACTGATTTATTTTCATTAACACTGTGTTTTTATTTCAAGAAAGTTCAGTAATCCATTTCAGAGCGGAAGTTTGCGGAATTTTGGAAATAACGAACGCCTGGTCTTTCTTCACTGTCTAAAAGCTACCCGATAGGCACTGTGGGCCCTCTACCACATAAATACAGGAGGTGGCGCTCGAGCATTTTGTTTAACATCAACGATTCCCTCATCCCCGTCGGGAATTAAACCCGGAAAATCTCGGGGCACGTCACAATATTCCTTTTTGTTATGTTTATATTGAAATTGAGTTTTTCTATATGAGATCTGTGGAATTGAATTCGTTTTCTTATTAACGCTTAACTAGCTCTTTCAAGTATTCGTGTTGATTTTTCATTGGTGTATGATGTTTTAAGTCTAAAAGCTTTAGGTATAATGTTATGTTGTCTACATCTACAAAGAAATGTTAATGAGTTTTTTGAATGAGATAGTTTTTTTATATCATTTTCTAATGATCCAAAAACAGAACATAAATAAGCCCCATACCTGTCAAGTAGATATGCTCTGTAGTTTTGTGGCGCATCCATGATTTACCTGATTTTTTGGGTATTTCGCCAGACCCAATCAAAAAACAATCAAACTAGTGTTAATATACCGGATCTTCTATATTACCTGAAAAAAATTCTATTAGTAAACAATAAAACCTAACAATATCAAACGTTTCAAAAGCGAATCTGTAAACCACCACATTTTTACGGTGTACCTAAAACACATAAACAGAATCTACCATTAAGACCAATAGTCAGTAGTATCAACTCACCAACTCATACATTAGCCAGATTTTCACTAAACATACTCACTCCTTTAGCAGGCAACACACAATCATACATAAAAAATTCACAACATTTCTTAGAGAAATTATCAAGCATCAATTATAATCCCAATAATCTTCTTGTAAGTTTTGATGTAGTAAGTCTTTTCACTAATGTACCTGTTGATAAGCCATTGATGATCATAAGAGATAGACTAGAAAATGATTTGGTGGAGATATGTAGATGATATTTTTTCTATATACAGTGTGACCCATTTGTTTTGGGAACACCCTGATAAAAAGTTTATTTCTTAACCGATTTGGTTCGTTTTTTTTTGGATTGTAGAGCTCGAAAAATTGTATATTCTTGGCAAAAAGTGACCTTCGCCATTTTGACTTCAAGGCCTACTATGTTAGTTTTTAAGAGCAAAATTTCGGGAAACCATATTAGCGATTTTTTTAGAAAAAATCTGTGTGCGCCGCTGGATTCAGCATCCTTTAAAACGGGTCTATACAAATTTTCAACCGAAAATATCAAGTTGAAAAACATTAAAAATTCGCACTTTAACAATCATTGATTCTATCAAAACAAATAAAAATGACATAAAACTAAAAATTTGTAACTTCTACCAAACCACCATCAACAACAATGCATTTATCATTTCTTTTGATAGAATCAAAGATTGTTAAAGTGCGAATTTTTAATTTTTTTCAACTTGATATTTTCGGTTGAAAATTTGTATAGACCCGTTTTAAAGGATGCTGAATCCAGTGGCGCACACAGATTTTTTCTAAAAAAATCGCTAATATGGTTGCCTGAAATTTTGCTCTTAAAAACTAACATAGTAGGCCTTGAAGTCAAAATGGCGAAGGTCAGTTTTTGCCAAGAATATACAATTTTTCGATCGTTACAATCCAAAAAAAAACGAACCAAATCGGTTAAGAAATGAACTTTTTATCAGGGTGTTCCCAAAACAAATGGGTCACACTGTATGAGTATGATGAACAAAAACTTGATGATTTTTTAATTCACATCAATGATAAAGAACCCACGATTAAATTAACAATTGAAAAAGAACAAAATAATGAAATTCCCTTTTTAGATATACTAATTAGAAAAGATCTTCGAAATTTCAGAACCAAAATTTATAGAAAACCAACCCACACAAATAGCTATCTTAATTTCAATTCCAATCATCCATTGAATATTAAAAAGGGTGTGTTGAAAAGTTTATATGATCGAGCAAAAATAATTTGTGATAATGACGATTTTGAATCCAAAAAAGATTTCGTTAGAGATGTTTTGTCAAAAAATAATTATCCCGTAAATTTTATTAAAAAGTGTTTTGATAGTTTTGAACAACCTAGACAAGGAGATCATAATATACCTATAACTAATTTAATTATTCCATACATACCTGGAATTTCTCATAAACTGAAACGTTTAGGTCAAACATATAATATACGGACCATTTTCAAAACTAATAACACACTTCGCTCTAATTTAAGAAATACTTGACCTGATAATATTATTGAGTCCACTAAAACTGTAATTCATAAAATTCCTTGTGAATGTAATATATTTTATATTGGAGAGACCTCACGACCCTCAAAAAAGAGAATTGAAGAACATGAATCATACATGAAAAAAAAAAGGAATTTCATAGATCGGGAATTTGTCAACACGCATTTGATAATAATCATAGAATAAATTGGGATAATTCAAAAATCTTAACAAAAGAAACATGTTCTAAAAAACGTAAACTTAAAGAAAGAGCATATATAATGTTAAATTCTAACGAATGTGTAGCAACTTGCTCTGTAAATCCAAGTAATACATGGTTACCTTTATTGAGTAATTGAACATAGCCCAAAAAAATTAATTATAAATACTGAACATATATAAAGTTAAACAATCAACACCAAACACTTCAATGTCAGTAAAAGTGACATTTTGTGCCAAAAACACAAAAAAACACAATTATTTACTGCGAAATCCTAAAAAAACGTAGAATAATTTTTGAATTTGAGTTAATTGTTTCTTTTTTAGGTTCCACTGACGACGAAAGCAGATTCGCTTTTGAAACGTTTGATATTGTTAGGTTTTATTGTTTACTTATAGAATTTTGTTCAGGTAATATAGAAGATCCGGTATATTAACACTAGTTTGATTGTTTTTTGATGGGGTGAGGCGAAATACCCAAAAAATCAGGTAAATTTTAATATGGTGATATAATTGGGATTCAATCTATAACCCAAGTAGCAAGATTACGTTGCCTAACGTAATGAGGACGTCGCCCGACGCGATCCAACATTGCCAAGCGACATCGGATAGTAGTCTTGGTGACCTATATTATCACCAAAATGGTGGATCTTCTTGGGGTTGCCACGACGTTGACAAGGTTGCCGAAGTTGCCCATAGGGTGGCGTTGCGCAACGTGCACTATTACACCTTATTCGCAATGATTTAGACGAATATAAATTGATCTTAGGTTAAGGAGATTGTTGGCAACCGCTACCATTTTCAACGAAGAGGACATCATTAAACCTAGTTCTGTTTCGAACGACGTTTGAGAAAATGACAGGTTGGATATCGAGAAACATGGCTTCCTATATAATGAAAGTGAGAACTGATAAAAATGTGCAAGTACTGGCTTTTTGGTAATTGGAAACCATAAACGCAGTTTAGCTTACCGTTGAATATGTCCTCGATTCTTCGAAATAATACAGAACCCTTCGATTAAACATTTAAATTGAAAAATCATGAAAAATTTCAGAAATATCATATAACGATACCACAGAAAGCATTTGCTTGACGGAACAGTAAATAATTTCCATTTTTCCGGATATTTATCAGATCTATCCACAACACATCACACAATAAAATGACGAAAATGGCATAGTCTTTGACGCCAACTATTAAAATACTTAAAAAGTGTAAAGGGCGCTATCGGCAATAATGAGTTGACGATGAGCGACCTTTGGTTCAGGAAAGTACAGCAATCCGGACTAAATGCGACCACGTACAGTGCCGTGTGACATATGCGTGAACCAAAAACCTCGTGAACGTCTTTCTTGATCGTTTTCTGCTATGGTTAAAATTCCGATTAGTGTGATAAAATTGTCGCTTCACTTATACATATAGTTTCTTCAACGTTCAAATGCCAGTTTTACGTTTTCATCTACAATACTGCCCTGTTAATTCAAATGGGCGTATCTGCACATTTTGTCAAAAATGAGTTAAAAGCATATACAGGTTCGTTTATGAGATATCTTCGCATATATTAGCACAAAAAGGCGTATACGGCTTTGCTATGTCTAGGAAACTCCTTAAAAAGAAAGGCGTATCTGTATTTTCATCAACTTTGTTAACTCAAAAAGACGTAAGTGATATTGTTACGAGAATAAGTCGTATGTGCACAGTGTGTTAGAAATAAATGGCGTATCTACAAGACCAATTCACAGATACGCCTTTTCTCATTAACATCTGTTATACAGTATGTCCGCAGATGCGGTTAACAAGAGGTGAAATGAACTAAAAATTGAAAAATACGACAAAAAGTCATTCTTTATAAAAAAAAAGTCTGCTTGCTGAAAAAATGTGAGCTCCGATGAGAAAATTTTTATTATACAGGGCATCTCAAAAATGTAAAAACATAAAATTATACAAGAGCAAAAAGTCGTTTTTTAAAGTTCAATGATAAATAATAAACTTGGTCCAAATCTAGTCCCAACCTGAATCCGAACTTATTGAAAAAATTCGGATTTTGTTTTAAAGAATTGAGCAATTTTGCAAGTCAGCATTTTACCACTTCCATATTATGACTCTTATACCTACAACAACATGTAATCATGAACAGGCATAAAAGTCATAATATACAAGTGGTTAAATGCGGACTTGCAAAATTGATCATTTTTTTTTTTTTAATTATAAATTGAAATTTTCTTCAGTAACTTCGAAACTATGGTTTTGTTTAAATTTGGAGCAAGTTTTTCATTTATCATTTCACGTTGGAAGGCCAAAAAAAAGGCTCTTGTTTAATTTTATATTTTAAGATTTTTCAGACGCCCTGTATAATAAAAATCAATTTTCTCGTCGTGACTCCTATTTTTTTGGCAAGCAGACTTTTTTTTATCAAGAATGACTTTTTGTCGTATCCATGGTAGGTCGTATCTTTCAAATTTTGGTCCATTTCACCTCTTGTTAACCGCATCCGCGGACATACTGATGCGTATATGCGAATGGGAAACTTGTCTCAAATGTCTTTATTGCTTAATTCGAAAGTCCATGAAAAATAAGGAGAACCGTTTTTTCTTTTTGATGTTAGTCGAAAATTGGAGATATAACGCTTTGAAGTGTGCTAAAATTGCAATGTTATGACGTCATAACATTGTAACACCATGCTCAATATATCTATAAATACAAAACTTAAAACTTGAATAACTATTGGAAAAATCATATTTTTACGAAATAGAAAAAATACGTATCGATTTTGGTGCGATTTTCTTCAGTTTGCAAATAAAAAAAACGATTTAATTTTTCATGCAAGTTCCCAATTATCGGTGTATTTTCTAATCTCAATATTAATATTATTATTATTAGTGGTTAGGATTTTGATTCTTTCGCATTAGTCAAGCTCTCTTTTCTTTTCTACTTATTATCAAAACTCTATCTTATGATAGAATTCAGAGGCGTATCTGTTATTTGCATTGTTTATGTTAGTCGAAAAGGGCGTATCTATCAAAACTCTTATTTGAAATCAAATTTTGGAATTCGAACGATACAATAGAATAACTATCACTATTCATATTTATTCTGTACAATCAAAGTTCTTATTTTAGTAAAACATCATGGCGGCATAAGATAAAACATAAATATTCAATTTTCTCGGTTCTTTCTTTTCGACAGATACGCCCCTTTGAATTAACAGGGCAGAATACACATGTAAGTAGCATGTGTAAAAGAACATTTTTTAACTTAAATCAATTTAATGAGTACAAAAATCTTCTTCCAAAAAATGTAAAAACATTGCTCACCGATGTTCTTATTCTATCTTTACCAGAATATGGGGATATTGTCTATGGTCCTTTTTCAACACATTCCAATAGGTAGGTATCATAGGATTCGGAAAATACCAAAATTCTTGTTTTCGTTTCGTTAGTGGATTAAGAAATAGGGATCATGTAAGCCAGCATATAGTGGATGTGTATCCCTTAAATATGGCTCAACGGCGATATGTTCACCTGAGCTGTCTCATTTACAAGGTGTTGAAAATAAATTCTCCCCCATATTTAAGTGAAACTTTTGTCAGGCGAAATAAGCATCATACTTCAAACATTAGATCTCGATCCGCATACTCTATACACAACATCGTACAGAGTTTTTAAAAGCCTGTTTTTTATAACTTGGACCTTATGTTTACAATACATTGGCTATGTCCTTCAAATGCCTTTCTCTAACGGAAAAATAAAAAAACATGTTTTGGACTTGTCACTAGCTCTGTGAATATTAGGTTGACGGGTATGAAATCATAACACTGTATGTATTTTCTTTCTGTACATCACTACCCTGGTGGTTTCAAAAGACGCACTGCGGTACATTCCACCCTTGCATGTATATATTTATATTTGCAATGAAGATAATTTATTAATTTATTCATTTATTCATCGGTTTTGCCAATGTGTCCGGTATTCTATTCTCAGCAAATGCCTTGACGAAATTGACAAACACACGAAGTGTTTTGTGAAGAAAAATAAGCCAGGTATACCCAGTGACAGATATCCAACAAAGTTTGTTTTGTGCCCGGTGGTCCAGCTAGTAAAAGTTTAATTTGATCGACTTCATCATACTTTTACAAGTGATTGTTAGCATTCACGTAACTGTTCTAGTGGAAGCTGCTACACTGAAAACTATTATCGTGGACGTAATTATAAAAATCCTAATTGGTCCGAGTTGTATTTTCGGAATTCGCCGACAGATAAGACACTCGGGAAAATACGGGAGTTGCGAATCGCAAGTGTACAATGTCAACATTGTACAGATACCGTAATATAGAAAATACTTAAGTATTTTCAGTAGGAGTTAGTCTGGGTCAGTTTTGGTCAGTTTTGGTTAGTTTGTGTCTGGCAAAAACTTTGATGTCGCCTTAGCGACATCATTTAGTGCACCGTGCACCTTGGGTTAGTTAAAAGGCGAAAATAAGTTGCAAAAAGTACTTTTCCTAACTGCTTTCAGTAAAAGTTGATTTGATAAAGTTTTTCCAACATTCACTAGTGGAAGTGTACTATCTTCTTCAAAATTTATTATTTTCTTACGGATAAAGTTTTTGCTAGCATTAAAAAGTGAATTTACCAAATTTTCAACTTTTACTGTGACATATGTATAAACAAAATCTGCAAGAAATTCAACCAGTGCCTGCGGTTTGAGACGAAAATGGGATACTTCGCTGGTTGAATATCGACACTTTTTGTTACGTAAAATTTTGATTTGAACAATACAAATGATAAAATTTCTAAAATATATCTATTGTGATGTTATGTTCATGCTTACTTTGATGCCCCCCACAAGACGTTTCCCAACGTCGCAGTTAGTAATTATCAATTATCTTCGTGGTTGCTTCAAGTCAATTGCTTAAACGTTGTGCAACGTTGTAGTTCTCAGTAGTGATTCTCGACTTTCGGCAACGTCTCAAGTCTCGACTGATCCCGATCTCCGCCAATGTTGTTTGGAGTGAGAATCTGCAACGGTTGACTCCTAAGGACATAGTGACCTTGTGACTACTATGCTCTAGGTTTGAGTGGCGTAAGGCAGCAGACCAAAACCAAAGCCAACCAACGTTGGTAGTGATTGAATTCGGTCGAAAGTCGGAATTTTGTCACTTGAGAAGGTAATTTGGAGTTGTTAAGTGAGAATGAAGGATTTTTCAAGTGTTCACTCACTGACTCATCTTTATGCCAGCGATCACTTCAGAGTGGCTCAGTTGGCGCAAGACGAGATGAGTTTTTCCATCTGGCAACGTCACTCAGACTATTGTATTCTCGTTTTTTTCGCTAAAAAAAACTGGGAGAATTCAGTAAAAAACAGAGGTAACTGGTGATACGATACCTTATGGCTTACTTTGCCAATTTGCTGAAGTATTGCCCGATTTTATCAAGTTTTGGTGGCAGCTCTAGTTTTGTTAGCTGTGCCAAGTGCCCTTGTGCAGAATTTCCCCAGTTTTGACCCTAACATCTGCTGAGGCCCCCTCACATTTGTGGTAAGATTTTACAAGCTCCAAACCCCCTTGCATATCACGTATTTTTGCTTTTCGGGCCTGCTACTGTTACTGTTGATACTGTCTGTACGTTACTGTTACTGATTCTGTTTGCGTGCTGTTACTTACGGCTCACGTTTTGTTGGTAAGTATTCTGTCTGTCACGTTCTCTCCATGCCCTGTACATATATCCTTTTTCACCTGAAACTCATCCTCACTGTCGTCTGGACCAACTTTGGTCAATCCTGTTTCTGGACCCTTCAGTATTTCAAGGCCCACTCCCACTCACTCAGCCTCACCCCTAAGAAACGTTACACAATTGGAACGTACATTACTTGCATACTTGCTGTTGACACCAAAACTATTTTTATCTGGTGAGTTCGAGGGTGAGTCCCTCCATTTTATCGTTTGGTAGACCACTCGTCACGACCATCGACGATTATTGTTATTGTCCAATACCCTTGTAGGTATGAAGTTGTGGGTGGCTGATTCGTTGTGTCCTACCTCCTTATATGGAGAACCAATTGTACAATAAAATTGAAAATTTGTGTTTTCACTAAAGTCAATGAGAGGAACTTGTCAAGACAAATTTTCAAGATTGTGACACTTCCGGTTATACCGGAAGTAGATGTGAACTCGCTTATTTTGAATGAAACAACCTATATATTATTACATTTTTGAATTCTACGCAAGTTCCAGACAGCTGTTGTGCATAATTTGCTATCCCTAAGTTCAAGCGTTTTTGACTTATTCAAGTTTCTATGTTGAGAATGACATTTGCAGACCCGATATCAAATGACAATTTCTCCTAGAAAAACATATTTATCTTTTGATCCGGTGTGTGATAGTTGCTCATAAGTATCACCCTTATAATTGTTCTATGCGATTTTGAAAAATTATTATACAGAGTATTCAAAACATGACTTTGGAAATAGAATCAAGAAAGAGTATTCCTCAGACGGAGTCGACCAAGTCTCGATGAGTCTCTCTCATGGTCAAATCAAATTGATGATTTGGTGTCAAAGATTCACACGGCTTGTTATGTCGTACGCCGGTTGAGAAGTGAGCTGTTTATTGAGTCTATAAGATCATATTACTTCGCATACGTTCAGTCGTTTTTGCAGTACAGTGTTATGTTTTGGTATCATGCCGCTGAATCCGGACGAGTTTTCATTACTCAAAAGAGATTTATTAGATGCATGTTGAAGCTTCCACCTCAAGATTCATGCGGAAAACATTTCGTAAAGTTAGGAATCTTGACGGTGCCATCCCTGTATATCCTCAACATAGCTGTTTATGTGAAGAAGAACATGAACAAATTCACGAAAAAATCGGATAATTATTCTCTGATGAAGACTAGAGGCCATGGGGAGCTCTGTATTCCTCCACACAGAACAAGATTATTGGAAAAAGGACCAACTTACAACTGTATCAAAGTATACAACAAACTGCCATTGAAATTGAAGGAAATGAAAAACTTGGGCACCTTTAGGAGAACACTCAATCAATTTTAATTAGCCAGGCGTTTTACAATCTGGAAGAATTTTATGATTTCACTTTTTCTATGTAATAACCTTTTATTTGTTTATTTTTTTTGACTTTTTTTTCTTTTGTTCCAAACTTTGTTACTTCTCATTTTGTATAACTAATTGTTTAAGCTACTGTACTGTATTGTTTTACTGAAATTTCATTGTTCTAAATTTTTCTTTTATTTTTTCACAATTTGTAATACTTGACGATTGTTATGTTTCAATGAAACTCATGACAATTAAGAAATTATTATTATTATTATTATTATTATTGTTAAAACGGCGAAAAATCAATTTTTTCCATTTTTATTATTTTTATCTTAAACAGCATCAAAAATGAGCATAAGTTTGTCGAAGGTTGTCTATTCGAAAAATCAATAGTTCTCAAACTAATCTTGACTACAAATTTTCAGGTAACTTTTTTTTCTGAAGCTTCTTTTGATCGTCGCAATGGAAATTGTTGGTCTCCATGGTTTTTGTTGATTGGATGGTGACCATATCCATAGCAAATTATATAAAACTCTTTCTGCAAATTGTTGAAATTTTCATTCCAAAGAAATAGTATATTGTAGTCCTAGGCGGTGAAGTGACATTTTTCCAGGCTGAACGAAAAACTGTACGGGCGTGCTTAAGCGAGGCCGGACACTTTTTGAAGCCTGGAAAAATCACTTTATCGCCGTGGTCTACACATAATTTTTCTGCTGACAACATATTCTACCTAACTGTGGATAATAGTATTGCCTACTACTTACTTCAAAAACACAAAATAGCTGATCATTGAAAACATTGAGACTATCTCACATCATTTTTATGTCCCAGAAAATATTCAATTTCATTGGAGTTTATTCACAATAATTCTTCATCAACGATATAGCTTTAAACCGTCATTTGACAATTTACCTGGTAGCCAAGGCGACAATCAAAGCCATTCATCCAATATTTTCAACTTGGCAACACTGCTTCAGTCAGCTTTTAGAACCAATACGCGACGTTTTTGAAAACGTCACAGGCACCATATGATTGGTCGTGGCCGAATTTGGTATCCAAACAAGCTTTTGTGACTTGTGGTTTTGTATTGTGTGAGTTTGAAATCAGTGTTTGTGTTCAATTTGGACTTCTTTGGACTATATTTTTGGGTGTATTACATATATCGTGTATCCCGTTAGTGCGTATTTGATAAGCCAAGTGGAAAGTCAGCTTTTGAGGTAATAAAAAATGGATTGTTTGGATATTTCCGTCTGACAGCTGACGTCATGACGTCACAGAAACCTAGCGTATTCAAAATCAAGATGACAAAAGTCAAAACAAACAATTACATTGAAGTGTGAACGTTTGTTCGTATTCTGAATGTATAGGATTCAATCAACTCAGGATATGTAAGAAATATCTGACTAAAATGGTAATTCCTTGAATATTTATTTGTAGGTATAACTTTTATGCACCAATCACATGAATTCAGGAAATAATCTTGTAACGCCCTCGATTAGAAATAGTTGAAAAAATGTTTTCCTACAGCCGTACGGAAAATTCAATTTTCCGCACCGATATCCGTGTGGAAAATCAGATTTCCCGCACGAGTGCGGAAAAATTTTTCCGCACGGATATGTCAAAATTAATAATATCATAAGCAAACAGCAACCAGGTTTCCAGGTAACTATGGTCGCTTAGTTACACATTTCGACATTCATTATTATTTATTTGTCATTAGTTGAGAAACTTTTGAATTACGAATTATATCCTTATTTCCGCACGTCTGTAGAAAAACTACTCCGCTACGCGTCGGTCGGTGAACGGCAGACTCGTGCGGAAAAACTAATTTTCCGCACTTGTTAGGTAAATAGCTATTACAGCCTAGCCATTTTCCACTACTTTGTCGGCCTAGCCTTAGAAAGTCCCACTTTCTCGTCTCTTAAGCGTCAGTAAAATTAAGTTTTAATGTCGTGTCGGCAGAAAAAGTAGTTAACTATGCGGTTGAGTTTCAACTTTTCGAGATGTTCACTTGAGAGGACAGAATGGAGATGCTGGAATGCTAGATAACTAGCAATAAGAGTCCAGAGTTGGCTTCACGTTATTACAAAGATTAATCTCCATTGAAAAGACAAAAAAAAACATTAACCCGAATCTACCAAGAATTCAGGAAAAATGGTAATTTATCCCGGAATTTTTTTTTTTTCCAAAATGCATTTTGTTAGACGAGGTTCAATTGAACGTTTTGCTGCACTTTGAGAAATCTCCCCAAACTTCAACGAGATAAGCTGCGACTGATTTGGATCATTTGGAAGTCAAAAGAACTTCGATTCAAGCCTGTTTGAAACAACACGATAAAAAACCCTTCAAATTCACACCAGTCCAGAAATCACGTGAAGGAGGCAGTTTTGTATGCAGATGATGGATAGGCAATTCAAAAGATCATTTTTCGAAAATATAATTTAGACGGATGAATCCGTGTTCACTACAGCTAAGTCATTGTTTAATCGGAAGAATACTCATTATTGGTCCACTACAAATCAGTGCAGAGCTTTCGAGGTGAACAGGCAAGGACGAAGATCTGTTAAAGTTTGCTGTGGATTATGGAAGAATATGGGTACTTGGACCCTTATTCTACGACCAGAATCTAACATCAGCAGCTTATTTCAATTTATCGAGTTCCTTTCCAGGGTGAAGTTCCATTATAATAAGAGGGGTAGGTTTGGTATACGTCCAATTTACTTCACAAAAATTTTAGTTTATTTATTGCTGACGCGTTTCGGTCTACTAACAACTTCGGTCAACATGCTCACTTATGAAATAGAAAATGCTCTTACAGCTATACCTTCTTGCAAACGAAAGGAAAAATTTGGTTTGGCAGCCAGATGGTGCCCCACATCATCGTGGCAGGGACATCAATGAATTTTTTAATCGAATTTTCAATGAATGGATTGGGACTGATGGTTCAATTGCCTGGCCACTACGAAGTCTCGATCTAACTCCTTTGGATTTTCTTATGGAGAACCTTAAACAAAGCTGATTATGCACAAAAGCCACAATCTGCAGATGAACTGAAGCAAAAAATAAGGACCGCTGTGGAAGCTCTCAATCAAACTGATGCTGTGGAAAGGGTGGTGGCATCTATAGAGTTGAGATATACATCCTGTACTGCAGAAAAAGGGGAAAATATTGATCATATCATATAGTCTGTAGGTTCCTATGTTATTTCTTTTAGTTTTCTGTTGAGTTTTGGTTATCACTCAGAAATTTTAAAAATTATACGCCACTGTAGTTTCGGAACTATTGATTTTTTGAAGAGACAACCTTTTACAAACTCAGGCTATTTTTTGATGCTGTTCAAGATGAATATTATGAAAATGTGGGTTTTCATTTGAGAAAATTGTTTTTTCGCCGTTTTCTCGATTCTATTTTTAATCTCATTTTTTGAACACCCTGAATGATAATTTTTTTGAATCGCATAAAACACTCATAAATGTGATCCTTATGAGCAACTATCACACACCAGATCAAAAGATAAATATGTTTTTCTAGGAGAAATTGTCATTTGATCTTGGGTCTGCAAATGTCATTTTCAACATAAAAACTTGAAGAAGTCAAAAACGCTTGAACTTAGGCATAGCGCATTATACACAGAAGTTGTCTAGATTCTACGAAGAATTCAAAAATTGTATAATAAAGCGGGTGTTTTTCTGTCTACATTGGGAAAGGCGAATACCGGAGACTTTTCATACTGATAAAAACAAAACTTGGGTCTTCCGCTCATTGATTTATTTGTCAGTCATTTTTGGCGCTAAACCTGACGAGTGGGGTTACATTATTTTGATAGAACTGGTATGATATATCGATACGGTTCAGGGATAACGATATCGACAAAGTTCATATTTTGTATATTATGTTACATATTATCATGTAGTTTCAAATAGATTGTATATTTCTGGGAAATTCTACACTTTGGTGTACGCAGCTGCGTTCCCTTTTTCTTTCAGATTGGTGGACTTGGGTTCAAAAGCGGGTGGTGCAAATGTAGAGTCGCAATGCAATAACTGTTTATTTGAGAGTGTTTCCACCATCGGCCTCACTCCGCACGACTTAGCAGTTCTCCAATCTTCACCATCTCCTTGATCGTACTCAAAGGGTTAGAACATCTCCTTCTCTTTCCTGTTTTCTCTTTCTCTTCTCTTTTCTATCTTCTTTCTTCTTTCGATCTCTTTTTTTTTCTTTTTTTTTTTTTATAATTTGTTACAAATTTCCTAAAAAACAAAAACAACACCTCTTAGAATAAAAATAATAGATAAAAAAACATCGATTCCAAAATAACTCCCAGAGGCCGAACACATAATTTATTTCAAAGACCATTCAGAAATGTTGGTAATAACTGTGGATTCGTTTGGACGCCAAAAGAAAAGAGAGAAAAGAGACTTCAATTCTAGTAATTTTTTGGAGATTGGAAGAGTTTTCAGGTGTAAGAAGTTTTTTTTTCTCTCTATATTGAATGTCTTGAACTCCTCTGTATAGAGCCAGAGCTGTTCGCATGAAACGTCGCATAACCGATTTTGTTATTTGAACTGAAGTCACTCAACCATGGTTCTGGGTCTCCATCCTCACTTTTTTCTAATCTCTTGGAAATTAGACTTCAGAACTTTCACTATATCACTGAAAATATTGGAAGAATACAAAATGATGATAACAAATATGACAGAAGCTTGTTCACAATCCAAAGTATACGAACAATCCGATCAAAAACAAACGTGGTATGTTGTAGGCGAACAAAAACTCTCAACTCTGTTAATTCAGCCTGTTGATCGTTTGAAGCCAGTTTATTTTGGTCGCAATTATAGGAGCAATGTTTAATATTGGTGATTTTAACCAGCGTTGAGAATAAATACAAACTGATTTTCGATAAATCAATAGACCCGACATTGTTTTTTCCACTGTATGATAGAATAAAATAACAAGAATAGTACGTGACTTAGAAGTCGAAATAAAAAAAAGTGATTGCACCAAGCCTCACAGCCTATGTTACAAGTATTGATAACTTTCTATTATAAGGGAGGGGATCTGCTCTCCACTAATATGTGGATCATAATTTATTATGCTTGCATCATATCTATCATATTAGTGATTTCAGAGCCATTGCATGACCTATAATAACTCATTGGACTGCAAACTAAAGTACGGTTCTCACGAGGCGATTTTAGTTGAACGATTTTTGTTGGTCGACCAAAATCGCGAGCGATTTGTGTTCTCAAAAGACGATTTTAGTAGAACGACTTTTGTTGATCAACAAAAATCGTGTTGAAACGATTATCGGACTGGAATGATATTGTCAAACTTGAAAATTGCCCCAAGCAAGGTTGTTCAAAACTTGTCGCCCGTAATAAAAAATATCTTGATTTAGGAATTAAGAATAATGTTGCCAAAAGAAACTTCCAGAAAGAAACAGAGATTTTGGTTAAGAGGTTGGATTTCAAGAAGGAACCGATAAGGAACCTTACAGAGGCTTTCAAAAGAGTTATTAATTGAAGATTAGGCTAGATAAAAAAATCCTCTACGTATGAGCAAGTCCATATTCACAAAACTTCTTCTTTGGTATCCTTGTTTTTTATCGATGGTGTGATTCCACAGCTGATAATGTTCTAGGACCTTGAGGGTCAAAAAATCACTCCATATAAAATGTTTTTTATGGGTAGTGATGTTTTCGTGCAATATTTTCAATATTTCAACGGAACAAATTTTGATAACTCCAACTTCTGACAGGAGGTTGTCAGGATGACAATTTTGAATTCGCTTGACGACGACCAGCCGATTCGAAGTTCAGAGCCTGGCAACTTTTTGTCGTTCAACAAAAGTTGTTCAACTTCTATTGAAAGCATGTTCTCATTGATCGTTTGTCATTAAATTCGACAGCGATTCTACGTTGACCATCAAAAATCGCCTAGTGAGAACGGGACAGAGCGATTGTCATTCAATTCCAGAGCGATTTCAAGTTGACCGATAAAACTCGACTCGTGAGAACCAGGGTTTTAAGCCGTTTCAACAACCAAAACACAAATCGCTTGCTATTTTTGTTGTTCAACAAAAATCGTTCAACATAGATCGCCTCGTGAGAACCAGGCTCAAACTCAACTTTGGAGTCGATATATTATTATATTATGGCAATCAGCAGTTCACTATTGGGAAATGCATGTTCAACTGGAATAGAATCGTTTTCAAGCGAAAATCTAGAAAGGATAATGTTTGAAATGGAAAGCCATGTAAAGAAGTTATGAGTTCCAACCTATGACATATCAATTGATTGTCTTCTCTTAGCAACAAATCAACAATGTCATAGAACATAAAATATTTTGTTCATATTTTCTGTATGCCGAGGTCTACTTTTAACCATAAATTTTTTGCCAACTCGACAAATGCGTCCCCCGCGTATTTTGTCAAGTATTCCACTTTACACAATATGAATGGGTAACAATAAGCCCGAAGAATGCTCAGGCTATTTGCGGATTCGGCTTCTATTTGTAAACTGTATTTTCAAGATTTTCCTTTTATGTGAGTAGTAGCATCTGCGGAAATATGTGCTTTATTACACAGAGTCCGTTACATGATGCGAATGAATTTTTAAAAATATTCACTCAATAAATGTCAGGGCTTTATTGGTATAGCATGGAAGTTGCAGCAAAACTGCTTTCATGACTTGTGTATACACTTTCTGTATATTATGAATATCCGTCAGATTTTACTGATATGCCTAATCAGTAATGATTAGTAGTATTAATTTGTCTCAAATTATCTTGTATATAAGATTTTCAGATTATCTCCTTAATATCAGAAGACGTTATCCGTCTGAGCAACTTACGTCACTGCATAATAATATGACGAGATCAAGTTCTGAACTTTTGCCCATGGTTATAGTAGTATCCCTGTTACTTTCCTACAAGCTATTTGATCATGAAGAACTGCAAAAACGCACTGTTCGTGACTCGATACTTATTATGATGATTATAATCAAATCAAATACTGACATTCAGGAGTTTTCTCAAATGATCTTCTATAAGCTAACAGAACGGAAATAAATCCGTTATGCAAGTCGACCAGAATGGTCTGGACCAAACAAAATTATTTCCATCATTCAAATCAATACAGATTAACACTTGTTGATATTATGTATTTTAATCCATGTTAGGTATTTATTATTTAAATACCCTGGTGGAGAACATTCATATTGAATATTCATGCAGCATTGATAATGAGAATGTAGTACATGAAGTCATAAGAAGCTTTAAAGGAGTGAGTGTTCAATAATACAGCGTTTGTACTCGATGTTTTTGGATGAATCAAGGTAACATTTATTAGTGGGCAGATAACGTCCGTGGTCAATCCAATAGGTAGTTGATATCTATCCTAGAATAAATCTGTCGAAGAATGGCCTATGACCAGAAATGGTGTTCTGAGATAATCGATGTTCTATGCTTGCACAGAATTATTATCGTTTTCATCAATTTTTTTTCAAAGATTGTCATGGTTATAATCTTTCTCATAAACCAAACTCATTTGATTTTCCCTAGATAAATGAAAAAACCTTCATTGGATTTGTTGTTTGGAATCAACCCTGTCCGAAAATCCAGAATAAACTCGGAGACGCCCAGTTCTGACTTAACCAGGTACTGAAATGAGTCCTCTACCACTTGAATCTAAAATACCTTTTGTATTTTCTTTAATCACCATTCATTTAATCTGCAAACTTGTTGGCTGTTGGCTGTAAACATAATACATATTTTAGTCAAATATTAATAATCAAATTATATAAGGAAAATAGAACAGTAGTTGACCCATTGTTATTAAATTGCTTCACACAAGTTTCGCATATCGTTATTATAAACAAACATGATTACATGATATAAGGTGTATGTTTTCATAGGACAGCACCCACAGGTAATTAATATCGCAAGAATGCAAGATCATCACATTCTTCCAGCCCGAGCACCCTCAATACGTACGCTTTGTCATGGATTATTTTTAGTATTTTTAGATGTACATATTGTATAATAAATTAGTATTAAACCAGACGGTGTTTTACTCACAACATACATTCAACGACAAAGCCTAAACCAGATACACGGTATAGAGCTAGTAGCAGAAAAACAAAAGGTCATCCTCAGAATTAGAGTCGCCTTTTTATGGTCCTTCGAGCGAAACAACTCCAAGCCTTCTATACTGATGCAAATCTACAAGCCTTCCACAGCGAAGCGACTACAAGCCTTCTACAGTGAAGCAACTACAAGCCATTGAAGCAACTTCAAGCCTTCTATACTGAAGCAATTACAAGCCTTCCACAGCGAAGCAACTTCAAGCCTTCTACAGCGAAGCAACTCCAAGCCTTCCAATTTGAAGCAAACTCATCCTGAAACTACAGTCCACCACTAAAAAAAAAAAAAAAACCGTCCAGGTCCGTCAGAATAAAAACTTCATCAAGGAAACAGGTGAATATCCCTTTCCTACAAATAATAGTGCATATACACGACTGCTGGGCACCGTTGTCTGAATTGAGTAGGATAACTTCAAGAGGTGCTCTCAGGAGTATATTGCATTATATCATCAACAGCGTCATTCCATTCAAATTAGTCAGCCGGTCTATTACATTCTAGGTGCCATAAAATCAAATTCATTATCAATATTATCATAAACCTTGGAACTTGCAGGAAGGGTAAAAGTATTTTTCTAGCTGTCCAGTTAATTGCGCTGGCGAGAAAAATATAAACATAAATCCAGTGCGTATGCTCGTGCCAGGAAGCTGGCGAGTATGCAATCACTAATTTAGCCACGAAGTTAGTTCCAAGGTAATATACAGGCTAACGAGGTGTGAGAGTATTTTTCTAGTTGTCCAGTTAATCGCGCTGGCGAGAAAAATATAAAAAAAGTAAGCTTAGTGCCTATTCTCGAGCCAGGAAGCTGGCGAGTATAGAATCACTGGTTTATAGTCACAGCCTTGCCTTATAATTCAAAATAAACTCAAGATCAATTACACTTTATGGCACGTAAGAAACTAAATAGATTTCAAAGGCAAAAGAAGTGACAAGAAAACCTGAAGATATTGACATCCATCTGCGAAGAAAACATTTCAATAAAACTTAACGAAGCAGGGCTCCCAGTAACTCCGACAATAAGGACAGAAACATTCGAGTCTCCAGCTATTCCGCAAATCACAGAAACAGCTGAGGCAATTCCACATCCAGAAAATACACGAAAAGCAGACAAAAATAACGGACCACTTACAAAATTAGAACAAAGGTTTATTGAATTATTTGGAAGCATATAAAAAAAAAACATAATTAAACGTCATGGCCAACCCAAAAAAAAAAATGAACCAGCTTGCACTAGAACAAGAGCAACAAGGTCGAGAGATTCAACGCATTTTAACAAACATGAAGAAAGATCTACCTAACAGAAAAACAAGGCAATATTTCGAAGATAAAAACACTTTAGTGGAAGCGTTGTGGACCACAATCCGAAAGAAAGACAAGCAGATGAACGAGATTAATCTCCCTACCCACGATTACTACATCAAAAAGTATTTCGATCAACTCAAAGGGGTTTATAATGAGACACTGAAGTATATAGAAGACGGTTTGAGGAAAATACAACCCATAGAAACCGACAATGCTTTAAAAATAGAAGTATTGCTGAATCAATTAGAAGAAATTCTAAACGACACACTTGAAGAGATAGACGAACTGACTTCAAAAAATCGACGTCAGCAACTGGAAAGAAAATTAAGCGGAAAATGGAAGCCCATATCTGATATATACATACAACTCGAGATGCAGTCAAAACACACACCATACAAGACTACTTATAAAAACATTGAGAAAAAACACGAACAGATACTACTCCAACTACAAACCCAAACTAACCCAACAGTGATTATACAACAACCAAGGTCAACCCATATAGCACTACCTCAGGTGAAACTGCCAATCTTTGACGGATCATATGAAGAATGGTCAACATTCAGGGACATATTCAAGAAAATAATTCATGAGAATAATGATCTGAGCGACATTGAGAAAATGAAATATTTAAAAACACATTTACGAGGGGAAGCGAGCAGAGTTATTCAGCATCTACAGATAACAGGTGACAACTACGTCACCAGCTGGAATATACTAGAGAAGAGATATTTTAACGAACGATTAATCATCAATAAAATGATAGACAAGATTTTGGACATACCACCAATTCCGCAAGAATCGGCATTCAAGCTAAAGCAACTACACGATACAATGATAGAATGTGTAGAGGCACTCAACAATTTGGATGTGGAGACCAAATCATGGGGACCTCTGATCTCGAGATTGATTTTTCGCAAGTGGGACTCCGAGACGAATAAATTATTTGAACAGTCCGTATCAGAACCCAACAAAATGCACCAGCTAGATGACATTCTCAATTTTTTGCAAAAAAAAAGATTTCAATCCCTCGAGGCTGTCGTACAAAGCAAAAAGTGAGCAAAGTCACAGCGCAGTCGAGAATTGTAAATTCTGCAATGAGTTCAATCACAACATATACAATTGTCATAAGTTCCAAACATCAGCCCCAGCTGCAAGACTAAGAGTCATAAAGGAAAAGAAAATCTGCGTCAACTGTCTTAAACATCCACGCACATGAGGTGTACTACGAACATGGGATGTCGTACCTGCAAAAGGCCCCACCATACGATGTTACATGTGGACTTCCACGACCAAAGGAATCAAAATGGTGCAAGAAACAATCAGCAACCTCACACTAGAAATTTCCAAAACAATCAACAACCTCACACTAGAAATTTCCAAATCAATAAACAATCACGCAATCACACAAGACAATTCTCAGCCAATCATCTCGGAGGACAAAATGAAATGGATTTGTTGGCAACAGCGATCATCAAGGTCTCCACCAACCAAGGAGTAGCTGAATATCTTCGTGTTTTGATAGATCCAGGCTCCCAATCCACATTTATAACCGAAGAAGCAGCTACATTAATAGCTGTACCACGCCAACATATAAGAGCTGACGTATCCGGACTTGGAAGTGCAGGACCTCAAGTTGCAAGATGGATGATACAAATAACTGCAGACCCAGATTCCCAAGCAACTTCTCAATGAACATGTCCTGTATCGTTCTACCTAAACTAACAAGAACGCTCCCAAGTGAGGAGATTGACGCTAACGTCAATCAATGGATAAATGATGCACTTGCTGATCCTACGTTCCACCGACCAGGACCAACCGACATCATATTGGGTGCTAAAGAATATGGAGAAAAAATAAATACGGGCATCCGAAAAACAGAAGCTGGTCTACTCGGACAGCAAACCGAATTTGATTGGATTCTGTCTGGAAATATTTTACAACACCAGAGAAGAAATATGCAAGTTATCAGTCTGATAACTTGTATTGATGAAGATCAGCAGCTAGCCAAGTTTTGGGAACTAAAAGAAGTAGCTAAAGACAAACCAATCACTGACGAAGAGAAATTTTGCGAAGAACACTATCAACTCAATACGATCAGAAACAACGACGGTACCTATACAGTGAAAATACCTTTCAACGAGAAACTACAGCAGCTGGGGACTTCTAAACCACGTGCTGCCGCAAGACTGTTACAGCTGGAGAAAAGATTTGCAAGAGATCATCACCTAGAAGAGAAATACACTGAATTCATGGAAGAATACATACAGCTCGATCACATGACACCATGCATGCAACCAGACAATCGCCCCTACTATATTCCTCACCAGCCTGTGATAAAAGAGTCCAGCGCAACAACAAAATTAAGAGTAGTATTTGACGCCTCCAGCAAAACGTCAACTGGGGTCAGTCTCAATGATGCAATGTACTCAGGCCCAAAACTTCAGCAAGAACTGCCAGACATTCTACTTCGTTGGAGAACTCATAAAATTGTTGTGGCAGCAGATATTGAAAAAATGTATAGACAAATTCAAGTTCACCCAGACGACCAAAGATACCAATCAATGTTATGGAGGTTCAGCGCAAATGAAGCAATTCGAGAATACACCCTCACGACAGTCACATATGGAACAACTTCAGCTCCATATCTGGCCATCAGAACTTTACAACAGCTGGCAGAAGATGAAAAAGACAACTTCCCACTGGCATCCAAAATTGCTAAACAGGATTTCTACGTCGACGATCTGCTCTCCGGGGCAGATAAAGTCCAAGAGGCAATCGGTCTCCAGAAAGAACTCATAGACATGTTCAAAGCAGGAGGTTTCACTCTACGCAAATGGTCCAGCAACCACGTACAACTTCTGAACTCCATTGATAAAGAGCTGCAAGATCAGTCACTACAAGAAATTACCAAAGACGGCACAAGAAAATCATTGGGAATACATTGGGCACCATCCGATGACACATTCAGATTCAAAACGCAAGTGAATCTCGAACAGAAGATCACCAAACGCATAATTCTATCCGAAGTTGCGAAGCTTTTTGATCCTCTAGGATGGTTAGCTCCGGTAGTTATAAAAGCAAAGCTACTTATTCAGGATCTGTGGATTCAAAATTTAAAATGGGATCACACAGTTCCGACCAACATCCAGACCAAATGAAAATCATTCCAGACTGAACTTGAAGCGGTGGAAAATATTGTGCTGCCCCGATGGACTAACCAAATAGTTAATAGTCAAGTGGAACTACATGGATTTTGCGACGCATCGGAAAGAGCTAATGGCGCCGTAGTTTATCTTAAAGTCAAAGGCAAGGAAGATCCACACAAAATAACTCTTCTAACAGCTAAATCTAAGGTTGCTCCTGCTAAATCAAGAACAACATTGCCGACACTAGAGCTATGTGCAGCTGTGCTACTTGCAAAACTCATGAGACGAACCATCACAGCACTATCAATGGAGGAAGTGGAAAAATATGCTTGGACAGACTCAATGATAACACTATCATGGATAAAGGGAGATGTTACAAGATGGAAGACTTTTGTGGCAAACCGAGTAGCAGAGATAAATTTCCTATTGCCAGACAAGAGTTGGAATCATGTCAGAACCTCGGATAACCCTGCAGATGTTATCTCAAGAGGAATGGATGCAACCAAACTAAAACAGTTCAAGTTGTGGTGGAATGGTCCAGACTGGCTAACGTCAAATACCACTATGGAACTGATGTCACGAAAAATAGAAATACCACCTGTTAATGAAGAAGTGAAACTGTGTCACGCAACAACTGTAGCAGAAACCATAAACACATCAACATATTGTCGTCGGCTACTCAAACGAAACTGGCAGAAAAAGGGTCCTTTATTGGTTGAAGAGCTCAATACAACTCTAGAATCATTGGTCCAGCAAGAACAACAATATCATTTCAAAGAAGAAATGAAAGCACTTCAAGAAAAGATTCCTCTCAATAGGAGAAGCAAGATCATGAACCTCAACCCAGTATTGGACCACAAAGGCATGCTGAGAGTTGAAGGAAGACTCGAAAAATCGCATCCGCCATACGACAACAAGCATCCGAAAATCATACCCAGCAATAGTCATCTGACCAGGCTCATTATCCTTGACGCTCACCATCAGACATTACACGGTCATTTCCTAATCGGAAGATCCATGGTAGAACCTCCAGATCCAATCACCACAGCAATCACATCAAATCTCACAGATAGATGGAAGTAAGTACAGAAGATTAAAAAAGATTTCTGGAAAATGTGGACATCGGACTACTTACATCAGTTGCAGCAACGTTATAAATGGCAAAGCCGACATGTCAATACACGGGTTGGGGATCTTGTGATTATCAAGGAACAAGACATAAACCCAAGTAGATGGCCTCTTGGTAGAATAACTGATATCCATCCATCAAAAGACGATAAGATGGTGCGGGTTGTCACTTTGAGAAGATCTGAAGGAGGTTACATAAAACGACCTATTCATAAACCGATACACATTCCAACAGAGAGTAACGAGTCAGAAACAACGCAATCAAAAGTTGAACAAGATCAGCATCCCACACCAAAGAATTATAGAAAGATTTGGAGAGCAGTGATTACGGCATTGATTTTCATGTCCATCTTAAGAAACAGCACGGCTCAATATCAAACATACTATCCACCTCCAGGTCTTTATATCGAGAACATTGGCCATGCAAGGATAGATGAAGGAACATTCAGAAAGGAGCTACGATTCAATAAATCCAGGATAATTAACGATACCACCAACATCATAACGTCAATTCGGCAAGTATCCTCCCTTTGTGAGAGGGCCAGAGAATTAGCATCAAACACTGAATGCACATCGCTAATCCATCACCTCGAAGAAAAACAACGTCAAGTTAAATGGATGAACAAGGGGATGCAAGGTGTGATCAAGAAGCGTAGTAAACGAGGTCTTATTGGAAAATTGTTAACATCAGTATTTGGAGTAAACGACGAAGTTAATTGGACAAGAATCAGAAGGAGCTCATCAGAACTTCTAATCATCAAACAAAACTCATGTTAAATGCACTGACGTCATTTAATGACACAGAGATTAGAATTAACAATCAGTTAGAAAGATTCAGGAAGAAACTCAACGAAGGTATTGAAGCTGTTAATAATATGTAGAACTGGTACAAACTTATTGATGAAAACAAACTCAATATTCATCTATTAAATGTATATCAAATTGTGGCTAATCATATAGATGAAGTCATGGAGTATCACCAAAAAATTCTAGACATTCATTATCATCGTGGACATTTCTTCGAAATAATATCTCCATCTTACGTTGAAGAAACCATCGAATCAGCTAACAAGAAGCTCCCGACAAATATCAAAATAATTTCCTATCCAATTCTGCAGACCAAAGTCGACCATAGCAAAGACTTCATTCACATCATTGGATATTTCATCATATCTGAGACAAATGAGTTTTTAGTCATCAAATCAACACCTATTCCGACAAAAATATCAAAAGAAGCCTACTGGATATTTGCTGTACCAAATGAATTCATAGCAGTGGACTACAATTCACAGTTATATTTCCAACTCAGTGAAGCTGAGTTAAAAGGCTGCATCAGCATCGGACAAAACTCATTCGTTTGTTCACCGACCACAACCCGAGATATAGACACTTCTTCCAACTGCGTCATCGATGAACTCTATCAGCGATCTCAGAGTACTTCTTGCACAATTAAAAAGAAGAGTTTGGTGTCAAATATAATATGGAAGCGTCTAAATACTCCTAATACCTGGATGTTTATCAGTGCAGATCAAAACAGAATAGCAGTCATTTGTGACGGTGTCCGTGAAGATGTGACTCTGAATAAAACAGGAATTTTGGTCATATCTCAAATCTGTGTTATCAAGACGAGCAAAAATATCCTGACTCCAAAAAGAGCGGAATCAATCATTGTTTTGGGATCCATGGTCCATCCTATCGATTCAAACACATCAGACACTTATTCGCCATCAAACATGGGACATGAGATAATTGAAGAACCAGTTTTAGATGCTTCAGCAAATTTAGACAAAATCAAGGAGGAAGAGCAAGATATTCAGCAGCAGATAGACCATACACCACCACCTAACAATCTACAGCACCATTACATCGAGTGTAGTCATCTTGATTACGTTATCAGCAGTTTTAGGTAGATATGTCTGGTACAAGAAATTCAAGACAAGACCTACCCGCCAACAAGACGAGACAGGAATATCACAACGCTGCATAATTTGCACAGCAACCATAGAACCGATGATGACTCCAACTGATTGCGGGTGGCCAGAATGTCTAATCTTGAGAAAATCTTCAAGATTAAACATAATACATATTTTAGTCAAATATTAATAATCAAATTATATGAGGAAAATAGAACAGTAGTTGACCCATAGTTATTAAATTGCTTCACACAAGTTTCGCATATCGTTATTATAAACAAACATGATTACATGATGTAAGGTGTATGTTTTCATAGGACAGCACCGACAGGTAATTAATATCGCAAGAATGCAAGATCATCACATTCTTCCAGCCTGAGCACCCTCAATACGTACGCTTTGTCATGGATTATTTTTAGTATTTATAATAGATGTACATATTGTATAATGAATCAGTATTAAACCAAACGGTGTTTTACTCACCACATACATTCAACGACAAAGCCTAAACCAGATACACGGTATAGAGCTAGTAGCAGAAAATCAAAAGGTCATCCTCAGAATTAGAGACGCCTTTTTATCCTGAGTAGCCAGATATGCATCACTCTGTTCTTCCCCAGTGCCAGCTCTTCTAGATCGTGAAGGCATTCTATTGGCCGTATAAAGGAAATTTTTGCAACCTTCGCAGCGCGTTAACTTCTGGATGTTTACACCCTCACACCACAGCTGGAAATAATTTTTCTCAAAACCTAGAGACAGAAGACCCTGCTGGAGGTTCAACCATCAACAAGACGAAGAGCTGTTTTCTTTAATGATTATCTGAAGATTTTTCTCATTGTTTCTCAAAATAAGAGAAATCAATGCTCCAATACCGATATCCACAAAAAAAGGTGCTCAGTATGTTCCGGGCGGATGTAACTATTACTTAGAGAAGATTTGATTGAAGCGGTGTTTGTTCTTAAACGTCCTTGGCTTTTACCCATGATTGTCCAAAATGTAAGCCACATGTCTACTGTTGATCAACAGACCTCTTGATAATTTAAATCAATTATTCCTTTTTAAGGTGACACTGACGACGGAAGCAGATTCGCTTCCGAAACGTTTGATATTGATAGGATTTATTGTTTACTGATAGACTTTTTTTCCAGGTAATATAAACACTAGTTTCTGGTAAATCATGGATGTGCCACAAAACTACAGAGCATATAGTTTTCTTAAACTATAGCAGCAGCGATCTAATGTAAGTTCATTGAGTTGCGTAAATATATCAAGCCTTTGTTATGTTAATAATAAAAACCCCTATCAAGCAATAGTACCGGTTTGCTTTAGCATAAAGAACCACAACATGCTTTCCAAATAGTTTACTGATGACATCTCGAATCAAAATATATTCGAAACATAATACAGAGATGGACATTCCAGGTAAGATTTTGTAGAACGATTAGATTTTGTGGTTTGGCCAATCTGTCTAATGGCAACGATGATAACATGACAAATTTCTCAATTAAGATTAGCGTGACCTCGAAACTATTGTGGCGATATGGCCAGGATTAATTGCAACGTAATCTTATTAAGGCGCGTCGTAATTAAACGCCCCGTTTGAACGTTAATTTGCTAAGAGCCAATGTACAATACCAAGGCGATATATTGCGTGTTATACCCAAAACTTTGTTTTATTAACTGAATAGTTTGGCTCAACACAAACTCACTTCCTAATGAGTATTCGCTCTTATGATGGAAGACTTAATTGATGAATTCTAGCCTATGCAGTAAATGAGTTAACCGAAACTATTCGCAGTTATAACGTTTTTTGATAAATTTTGACCTCAAAACTGACTTTTGTTTTGGAGTTAATAATCGGTTCTACCTCATCGTTCAAATTTCAAAAAGGATTGGTGATCGAAATTTGCTGCAGCTTTTTGGCCATTCCTCAGAAGGAGGAGGGCTTTAACGCTTGATAGGTGTATCACTGGCTTAAGTACAGCCTTGTGGCCTAAGTTCTTGGTCTTCCCTTTGAGGAGGCGATCAAAAATACCACTTTTTTATTTCGTCTCATGAGGCCCGACACAGAAATCGGAAATCTGGAGCCAGACGACGTATGATATAACCACACACTCCCCTTAGTGTGAGGTATAACCCATTAAAACTCACCTCCGCATAAGGACGTCAGCGTCCCAATCTTTCACTTGGTTTTAGCTCTTGAGGTACCGGGTAACCTTTCCAAAGGCATCTCTTATAAGGGGAATAACGCCAAACCCATCCATGGGGCGCATTGAACGCTTATGAAGTAAAGAGAAAATAAAAAACGTACAACCTGGTAACCGCTACAAGATGCTCATATCTAATTATCCGAAGATACGATTCCGTGCACAATGAGTTGACATCATCTGGTGGATAGTGAACGCCCACAATTATTGCCGTTTGCATTGTTTGATGGTTCACCGACATTCACCGACCAAGGTCGCCGGAACAACATACAGGCCCCATTGTCTTGGACCCAAACTCACCGTTATTTGTCTTTGCAGCGCGGAAATGGTGACCATTGTTCCCAATTCGGAATTTTCTAGACTTGATGCGGAACAGAAGAACCGTCGAGAATATACTGGGACTTTCAGCACTTTCCGTGAATTGAGTGGTGTAACAATATAAGATTCTCAAGCAGTCGACACTCAGTCGTGAATCATATTATAACATAAGCTATTGGTTTACGAAAAATGTTGTGATATGTGATATGAAAGTTCAAATATAAAATAGTTTTGGTGTGTGTGTACATGAATTAAGTCTCAGTGTGTGAGAATGAAATAGTTCAAATCGTACAAATGATTTAATGATCCTTGCTTCCTCATAAATCCTCCTAGAAGTGAAATCTGGACTTCGGAATTATTTCACAAAACACTTTGGGAAAAAAAAATCATTAAAAGAAACTATTTTTTTCTACGACTGTACGGTAAGATCACCATTGTGCAATCGATATTGGTAAGGAAACGTAGCACATTGTACAACTGTACGGAAATGAAACCATTCCCTAACTGTTGCCTTGAAAACGAGTGCAAACTGAATGGAAATGAAATTATCTGGCACCTCCACCAAAAACAAAAAGTTAAAATCGATATTAATTACACAATACAGATAATAATTAAGAGTCGTAAAAAGAGTATAGTGTACAACTCGCATGGGGTAGCCATTTCCATGCTTATTGCACAATATACTATTGTCACAAGAATCATCATTTTGACCAATTTTTTCGTTGGAGATCTTAGAATATGATCCAATTTTGTTTGAATCATGAAAAACAATGAAGAGTGAGTATCCTTTTTGAAAAAGAAAAGATATTCACGATATCTAAAATTAATATTTTGGACTCATGGGATGTCATCTATAAGGATTTGGGAGAAATGATGGGTCGCGTAGGTTCATCCTTTGCTTCCACATTAATCCTCATAGAAGTAAATTCTGGACTTCGTGATTATTCCACAAGGCACATGGGGAAAAAAAACATCAAGTATATCATTTTGACCAATTTTTTTATTTGATCCATGTTTCATTGTAACTGTTGAGAATTCTACCTTTGCTTCCATATTTGCTCCGGTATGGACATTTCTCCTCGTGGCTGTATACTATTGTATTTATAAAATTTATATTTAAAAACACATTTTATGATACAGTGAAGAATGACTTCACTGCCCCCCTTGAAGGTATCCATGCAACTTTCAATCTGATTCTTCCTCTGGTAAAACGGCCAATCTGATCATTCCGTCGTACACAAGATGAACTTCAACGCTTCAATTATTTTTCACAAAAGTCATTTCAAAATAAGTATAGATATTCAATTTTGATCACGACAATAAGCTCCTTTCTTTGATAAATCCGAATTGTCTTTCTAGCACATGGATCTCGAATTCAGGATTTAAAGATATTCTGCTAACCAATTGTTTCAAAAACTTTGTCAGATGTTGTTCAAATGCTGATATCGGCTCAATCGACTCGATGGGACTTCAACCATATCTTGTTCAGGTAAGGCAGGAAAAGGACCACCAATCAAGAAATGTCCAGGAATTAATTGATTGAGATCAGAGGGATCTGTCTGTGGTGTGATAGGTCGTGAGTTCATACGTCATTTCTACGAATCAACAGCGTTTTTCTTCTTCTCTATTGATCTCTTGAGATAATATTTTGCAGACTTGATACATGATTTCCATAACCCTTCAAAATGGGCAGATCTTGGGAGTATAAAATGCCGATTGTTCCAGTCTTGAGTTGAATTATCAACATCGCTCATTATCTTTTATACCTTTAAGTTCCCAATCTGACTTTTCACTGCCGTACAGTATGATTACTTGTGGTAAGCACTAAAGAACTGATTATGTCCATGTTAGTTGTTTTTGTAAGCCACCCTGAGGGCTTGCATCACTTCTTGAACTAAAGGGGTCTATGTTGTTCACAATCAAAATTTTGTGTTTAAATCTAATTAGGATTTCTGGGCTTCCTGCTTCCAACTTCACGAGATAATCCCTCATTTCAGCACTTTTCAGGATCAGAATCTCAAAAAAACCATATTACACACATGATATTTTGGAAAATGTTACATTTGAACGTATTTTGCTTCACCTCATATTTTGCTGAAAGCCATATTATAAAAAACACTCACAGAGCGATTTTTCACACAGCGATTTTAGTTCATTGAATTTGCACTGTTTTTTTTTACATTACATAAGGGAAAAAATTATTCATCATTGCTGGATGTGCGGTTTAACTAGCCGTGAATGTTCTGGTAGAATATTTCACGGGTTTTCAAAGAATCCAGTGAAAAGGACCAGGGGGTTGAATTTGCTGCTGGACTATCATCTTGAAGATCTTTCCATAAGGGCACTGATCTGTTAAAATCATTTCAGAAGTACTGACTTCTATGTGACTGCGGAAGGAAGGTGATTAGTCAACAAGGGAGCCGTGCCAACAATATCAAGATTTGGGTCCCAACGCAACGTCATCCACACGTTCAGAACCGGAAATGGAGTAGCTCATAAAGAATCCACCAACAGAGCGATTTCCCTAAAGGAAGCTGTCAAATAATTGTTGAGAGTCAGGCCCACACGCTGCATACTGCTGGCGTCAAGGTCCCAGTTATATTATTATTGTCTTGTTACTATTGTCAGTAATGTCAATAATGTCATACGTGTCATACCATTGTGAGTTTTGTCATTTTTCGGATCATGATCAAGGCTATAAATGATCATGATAAATGATGGTGGATGCTTTGTTTTAATTAGATTGTTTATTGTTTGCATTTTTCAGTGTAGAGCTGCAAAAATATGAAACGATTTCCCTTTGTGGCTTGTGGAATGTATTTATATATGCTTGTGAACGATACGCGATCTGGGTTTTGTGATCTGAACACACATATTTTCTAAACAACTGATTTTTTTTGATCTTTGGAAAAATATTAAAAATTAAAATCCCGTCACAAGTTGAGAACAAATTTTGCGTCTCTTCTGAACTTCTCAGATGAATTCATTTCACGCTCTGATTTTCAAACTAAAGATTTAAAAAGCGTGTATTCTCGATAAATCAACAGCTTTGCTCCAGAAAAAGGATGTTACAATTAGAAGGGCATCTCTTTGAAAATCATGTGAAAGTGATGTTCATTGTTTCGGATTGTGAAGTTTTATTTAGAAACAAATTAAATTTAGCCCAAAAGTAATCGTTCGTCCCAATTTGCCGCCATTTCGAAATAGTTTCTGGCCCATCCACTGCAGGGGGGGGCGCTGAAACTTTATTCCAAGCTGAACATGGGAGAAATGACTCTATCAGTGGATTCTTTATGGAGTAGTCTCCAATCATGACATAGCCAGAGATAACACTGAAATCAGTGAAAGCGTTGACTTGATAAATAGGAATGCTTAGAGTACCACAGTACAACATCAAAGGTTATTAGTAATGTTGGTTGTCTGTTTTTTACTGTTATGTTCATGTTGTTCACTGCTATGATAGTGGGCGTGTACTCCGAACCGACCAATCACTAGACACGTAACGTTTTTTCATGTTTTTTACGGCCTCGTACATCACTCGCTCGTCGCTCGGTGAACAGGACGTTGTGCAAGTGGTTGTACCAAATCCCTCATCGCTTGTTGCGGCCAGCAAATTTTCAAACTTTGGAGCCAGGAAAATGAAACCACGTGATAAGATATCTGTAGGATTTTCTTGTCCTGATACAAAATGTATCCATCGTCTAACTTCAATAAATTTTAAACAGCTGATGATGTACCATACGTAGCAGTATTAGGATAAAAATACTTCAATGCCTGGGATATATTTAATTCGATGTTGAAGTGAGACTGTCAAACGGGAATCATAATATGCTACCATCAACAAAGAATTTGGCGTAAGCGTGACTTCGAAAACAAATTTTATGTAGATGTTAGCATATTATGATTCCCGTTTGACAAGCGGAAATTTGAAAGTTCCACTTCGAAGTAAGATTGGATGTAACATCTTACTAAATTTTTTTCAGGACTTGACGCCATACGATTCTTTGTAAATCGCGCGGTTGTGGATCGATCCAAATCATTCATCACATTTTCGCTACATCTGTAGCAAGAACAAAGTCATGTTTCTTGATCCTTATTAAAATCTAGTCTAGTTTCAAGAGTAGGTATCATTGGGACTAATACCCGAACTCGTCTAACAGCTGGTGTCATGTCCAGAATTTTAATAAGTTTCCATGAATCGAATATACATATTTCTCAAGTCTGGATTATACATGAATTTTTTCGCAAGATCTCTCACCATCTTTTTCGTCACGAGTGAATCTTTTGATTATTGGAGTCTCCCCAATTTTACTAAACTGTTCTATTTGTTCAGATAAAGAAAGCTGAGGAGTTGAAAAATTACAAAATGATCTGAATCCTTCTGTATTCAGATTTTTTGAAAAAAAAAATATTTCTGGAATTATGACTGCCAGATATAAAGATATAGAGCATTTTTTTTGTTCAAATATGGCTGATTGAGGCCTCATTTGATTTTATTTGTTTTCACCAAATCATAATAGACATTGGCACTGAACAATATATTATCTATTTTAGCAGGAACATTGAAATTCTGATCTGCCAATATAATTATGTTGTGGACTTTTGAAAAATTAATTAATTGGTAAGTATTTTATGTTTTTTGAAAGTCTAAAGCAAAAAAAAATCCAAAATACCCAAAAATATACTAAATAAATTTAAAAAAAAAACGCAAATTATACTGTATGATCGGAAACGGAGAAGAGCTAAATTGTCCTTTCAAGAGAGACCGGGTCATAGAGTCATATACGCCAGACAGAGATGAATAGTCTATTCTGTGACGTCGTGGATGTTGATTGACGCTGTTTAATCGATGATTACTATCAACAGAGGTCGTAGGTTCATTTTTTTAACATCAATGGCATCAGTACTCACTAATCCTTATATTTTTCATATTTCCATAAAATGTGCAAATTGTCCATTATGTAGTGAATCGATTCACGATTCAACCAATTTGGAACAGATTGATATTCTTGAATTGATACCATTTACGGTCAAATTAACATCTTTTTGTAGATGTTCTAATTATTTAAATAAATCGTTATTCATGAAATTCATCATAGAACCATGGTCTAAGAGTGCTCTGTTTACACTAGGCAGATCTATTTCTTGAATCGTGAATTATAATTGATGCGGAAGCCAGAAAATTAGAAATCTTTTGTATGACTTGATAATGAATCTGATTCTTTGATACAGCAGCAACTTCATGTTTGTTGTGTACATGTCACAGTAAACCCTGGTAATCAGTAAAAGCTAACTGTTACTAGGAAAAGTAAGCTTTTCCTGATTTGGAAACATTTAGCTAGTGAAAGTTGAATTCGATCGACTTCATCATACTTTTACTAGTAATTGTTAGCATTCACGTAACTTTTCTAGTGAAAGCTGCTACACTGAAAATTATTATCGTAATTATAAATATCCTTTTTGGTCCGAGTTGGAATTCGCCGACAGATTAGACGCTCTGGAAAATACGAGACTTATGAATCGCAGGTGTACAATGTGAACATTGTTCAGATACCGTATTACAGAAAATACTTAAGTATTCTCTGTAGGGGTTAGTCTGGGTTAGTTTGGGTTCGTTTGGGTTAGTTTGGGTTAGTTTGGGTTTGGCAAAAATTTTGATGTCGCGTGAGCGACATCATTTAGTGCCCCGTACACCTTGGGATAGTTAAATGGCGGAAATAAGTTTTAAAAAGAACTTTTCCTAACTGCTTTCAGTAAAAGTTGATTTGATAAAGTTTCTCCAACATTCACTAGTGAAAGTGTACAATATTCTTCAAAATTTAACATTTCCTAACGGCACAAGTAATTGCTAGCATCAACTAGTAAAAGCTAGCTTTCACTGAATTCCTAACATTAACTGTAACATATACATATCGTTATTTGATCAAGATGTACTCGCTGAATTTTTTGTTTCAAATATATTATTTTGATTTTTAATTTGTCTCACTTGCAAATCAGATGAACATTGGTAAATATCTTTTGGAGAAATATGCAAGTTTGCGCCAGTACTATTTTTTTTTCATGAAAGTCATCGTTATTGTTATGAACAAGAAAATTTTTCCATTACAATGTTTACACTTGTTGGACCATGAACATTTTCTAGTATTGTGATTAGACTGAAAACATATTCATAATGTCTTGACTTCATTGAATCATTCTTAAGAACTTGACTGCAAAAATCTTTGAAATCGATACAATTTGTGACCTTGATCTTCACAAAAAGGATATGTGTAACTTTTTCACATTGAAAAAAGTGATGTGTTTCTTGTTTTGTTTCGATGTGAATTTAAGTTGTGCTTTTTTTTCTCAAATCACCAGAATTCAGAGTCTTATATTTGACATCTATTTTCCAAAAACTGTATTGTGTTTTGTCCACTTTTAATATTGCTATAAAACTATTCAGAGAACGGTTTTCTGGTATTTTGGGATTATGTGCTATATTTTTTGCAAAGGTACGTTTTCTTGCTCATTTGAAGTATGAGTTCACTTGCGCAAAGTCATAAATTCGTCTTTTTCTTCATCTTTTTAAATAAAAAAAATAGTTAAAAGGATTTGAGTCGGAACAAATTGTTTGATTCAGGGTTAGAGTGGGTTCGTTTTGGTTAGGTTGGGTTAGTTTTTTTTTAATGAAAATGAACGTGAGTGACATCCCAGAACATATTCAAAAATAATCCTCAACTGTTGGCTGATTTGTCACTCAAGGAATCACTGTCACTGCCAATTATTGCATTGAAAGTAATGGAGATTTTGTATCCAAAAATTTTTTTTTTCAGTTCGAATAGATGTTTTATCCATTTGCGCAAATGATTTTGCGATTTGATTCTATAAACAGTTAACTTTGTCTATATGTTTCAGGAAGGAGAAGAGTGGTGGGGAGCAGTCAGAAATGAGAGGCCCACGATATGTGAGTTCCCATGTGATGTCTAATCGAGCTTTCGGAACTGATTCGTTTTTTTTTCAGGATGACTATAGTTCCTTCTTCAAGATAACTGCTCCCCACCACATTTCTCCTTCTCAATTCACACCAGTAACGAAAATCTACACGTATATGTATAGACACAATTGCTTATAATAGTTTGATAGAAAAAAAAACAAATTTATTTTCAAAACAAATTCCCTCCGCAGTTTGCTCATCTGAATTGTCGATCAGTCTAATTTTTGTCTGTACCACATCAAAGGCGTCATACATTGATTGGCATTTTGTTCAACCTTTCATTTATTTGCAAACTATCAATTGAATCGGTTTCTCAATTACGTTCGGTCTCAAGAATGTCTCAAAACGACTCAATTGACCCTTTAGAACACCTCGTTGATCCATTTTTTTCCCTAAATTTGGTGTTTCCATAATAGTCCCTTTTACAATGAAAATTATTCTGATAAATGATACCTGTATTGATTTTTTGAAACCAAGTACTGTAAGACAGAGTAAAAGCATGTTTATAATCAATAGATGAATCTACTTTCTTGATCTAATTTGAAATGTCAGAAGTCGTCCATGTCAGTGGGGATGTTTTTCTTGCCGATAGCGTGAGGCGCAGACTTTCTAACGTTCTAAACAGGGCAACTGACGAGCAGTGCCGCGTTCACGAGCGTGCTTTTATCCTTGACTAGCTGAAAGAAGAACAAGGAAAGAACGCTGAAGAGATGTCAAAAATATGACTTTTGCTTATACTGGAATGACGGTTCTTGTCCTATGGTTCAAATTCACGTACTCACCTTTTATTTGTGTATCACTGTATCAACAAATAAGTTACTCTTCATGAAACTCAATAAAAAGTCTAACATATTCTATAGAATAATAACGATGTCAAACTCAGTTCCCATATTAAAATTGGCACGAATTGCCAGTTCATGATCGGTTTTGTATGTTAGGTTTCATAAAGCTTTGTCATGCCGCAAAATATTTATCGAAGTCCGTATTTCTTTGACTCCAAAGCGATATAACGTTTTACTCGCTTGAATGACCTTACTTAGAACAACGACTATAACGACTGGATTCAGGGTACTTTTATTGACCTTGCAACGTAGGTGCGCCGCTTGTTCATTTTTGTGACTAGCACAGTGTAATTTAGGCGATTTTCACAGAAAAGTGGCATGCAACGAGTGAATATGCTACTCACATTAAAACGTATACAAGCATTGGAACCAGGCTGCCATGGTTGCATCGGTTATAAATGTGAGAAACGTGTTTCCAACCCGTGGCACGTCGAATGCTACTTTGGTGTGAAAGTCGCCTAACAGTATCAACAGAACAAATTACGGAACTAGCTGGCATATTGTTGAAAAGATAATGCTTCCCTTATCCAATCTTTCGTAAGAAGAACACAGTAAACTGGATGTTTGATATATGATGACAAACAAATCGGTAGCAGTAATATAGGAAGACCAAGGAGGCCAGTGGATTTGGCCACCCCTTCTGATCCACCTATCAGGAAAGGAAGCCAATGAGGTCACGTGGGCTGTGGGTATGAATCAGAAATTCCAAAATTAACGGGTACTATTTAGACACGATCCAAGATTGCGAGATAACAACAAATTTCAGAGCTTCACGCTGAATCCAATAACTCTAACCAACTCACCAACTCATAATTTAGAACTCTTCTCGAAGCTGAATTTGTTTGATTTTGATCTGCTATTCTCCAGAATTGTACAAAAATTGACTTAACCACAAAAACTTGGGAGCAAAAATATTGAGATTATGTATACAGGGTGCCTCAGATTCAAGTGCATCCATGAGGATCCCAGTTATTATAAGAGATACAGGGTCCAATAAAGGGATGCAAAGTTGCGCATTTTGCTCAACAAAGTGTCATTTAGACATTTGAAAAATACCCACCACTTCCGAAGATATTCGAAAAAAGCAGAAATTTCGCAAAAACGTTATAATTATTTCTCTAGTTTATTTGAGAAGATATTTTAAAATGAATTGCACATTCACATTGCCACTTTTTCTCCTCTACAATATGGCGGTATCAGACTAAAAATCTGACGTTTCGTCTTTGAGCGGCCATTATCAAGTTAATTTTTTTAAATACGGACCTGGATTATTTATTTTATTTTTAGTTATCTTTTGACGTCCTTGAGGCATTGAGGTATCGCAACCGTCGAAAAAAATACTCATATAAAAAAAATAGTACCAGAGAAAATTAGTCCAGCAATCTTTGTCTCCCTAACACATAGTTCGGTTTCTTTAATCCATCTTTATTCGACACGTTATTCTCATGAGAAAACCTGCACAAAAAACAAAACTAATTGACTGCACCAAAATCAAAATAACATCCAATAACAATACAATCAATAGAAGTGAATCAAATCCACAAATGAAAAATAATAAGATTACATGAAAAAATCTGAATCAATTTTCGCAAAAGTGTTCAAAAATATTGCCATTTCTAGTATTGGGAATAATAATATCGCGGTTATTACTTTACACCCTCATCTCAGTACGTCAATGCCTCAAGGACGTCAAAAAGTGATCAAAAATAAAAATAAAAATCCAGGCCCGAATTGAAAAAAATAAAATTGATGATGGCGGCTCCAAGACGAAACGTCAGATTTTCAATTTGATACCAACATCTTGTAGGCGAGAAGAAGTGGCAATGACAAAGTTTAATTCATTCTAAAATGTCTTTTCAAACCGCAGAAAATAATGAAAACGTTTTTGCAAAATTTCGTTTTTTTTTTAATATCTTCGGAAGTAGTCGAAATTTTTCAAATTTCAATATGGCATTTTCCTCAGCATAAAAATGCGCAACTTTGCATCGATTCAACCGACCCTGTATCTTTCATAATAACTGAGATACCCATACATGCACTCGAATCTGTGGCACCCTATAAAGAAAATTGATGTCGCTGTACCAAATATTGTGAAAAATAGCATCAGCGCTTCAGAGACGATTGTGGATGGAATTTCAAAAAATTTGATCGATAGATATTTATGACGATCTGCTATTAAATTTTTCAAAAATAAGAAGTCGTAACAAGAACATAACATTTCATGCACTACTGCAATCTCGTAATTTACATTCCCAACAATCAGACAAATTTGGTCGATTTCCGCTGAAAGCTGATGCAATCTGGTGACCCACCTTGATCATTATGGCCAACGATTCCCACGTGCAGTTTCTTGTTCTAATTGAAGAAAGCTCTGACAACTCAACAGATGGAATCACAATAATCATTATTATAGAGACATCATTATAGAGAAGTGTTAAAGATGGGGGATTCTATTTAGCGAAATAGTCAATTATTATTCATCAATCTTGTCCTCGTAGTATGAACTTGTCTTTAATGATTGATTTCTTTGTGATAATCAAGCATTTATCTCGACATCATGGATAATTTTCAGGACGTCTGGATCATCACTTAACAGCTCCTGGCGTCGGACATGAGTTTTTGTGATTGAATGTGCATCTATCAACATAATGGTGGATTCATTAAAAAAATGGTTGAGTACTTGAAAAGGTTGAATTCCAAAAGACATAAGTTCAAGGTAGAGCAAGCAATAGAGACTAGATTGTCCTCATCTCAACATATTTATTGGCTCATAATGATACTGTGAAGGAAGCATAAATTGATCTTCTAGAATGCAGGCCAGCTCGAGAGATCACGCACATCCTGAATGCAATAATGAGATGCTAAAAAAAAAAATGAAATCGCTCAATGTATAGACCCAATAGTCTAATAACATTGAGTGAGAAAGGACTGGCATCCATGATTATAATTTGAACAATAATTTTTCTAATAATCTTTCCAGTGGGATGAAGATTTTGCGATTTCCTTCGATCAGAGAGATAATTTATGATGAATTTGCGCATTTGTTGATTCAAGAGTGGTCTGTATCTTTTTTTACAAGACTCCAAATATCATAGTTATCATCAGTGCTGGAAAAATGACAAAGAATCTGGATGCTGTGATGTGATACAGAAATACTGCATATTTTTACTAATATGGTGCCCGTCATGAAAAATTGATCCCTATTGAACAAGAATTAGTACAAGATCTATTTACATAAAATACTATGTGAATATGGCATTCTCAGAAAACTTTATTGCCAAAGTCATAAAATTATATTATTATATTTTTGCGCAGACCATTTGAACATCAATAGAACTGCTGAGGGTATTGAGGAAACGTAAATAAAGGCCCAAGTAGCCATCGTGTTTGTTTTATCAAATGAATGTATTGATTTACCTATAAATAGGTCTGATCAGATAGTCCAGTACATAATATTATTTATTTACGACCAATATATGCAGAAGACTTTATACTTGTGGTTTTTGCAGTATAATGCCATATTCTATGAGGACTGGTACAAAGGTATAATTTTCTATTAAGCACACTATGTCACTTGCAGAAAATTCATAAGTAAGTCGTGAATTAAGATAGATTGATAGAGTTATGGAGGGGTAGCATGCGCCATCATTTCACTCAGGCCACTCAGATGGGCCCATTGTGACTTCCTTCGAGGTTTCTCCGTCGGGCCAGCCGACGACGACGAAGTCTGGTCATCTTTCCCTCAAAATGGACTCTCTGAAATTCATGAGAGCTGGGCAGTGGCATAGGACACGCTCAGCACTCTCATTGTCTTCGTGGCACCCTCTAAGTCGAATCTGTTATTACACTCAAAGTTTTGAGACGCCTATCCAGTTAACAATTGTCCCGTAATCATTCCTGTAAGTTCTTCAAGGTTGCCACGCGAGAGCTCAAGTAGGTACCGCGTTTGCGCGGTAAGATAATGTTTTCAACCACTATCTTCTCTTCCACTATTTGTGAGGGCCCTTGCATTCTGCCAAGCAGTTCTGTTAAGAAGACAGTTGCTCCTGTGCCTAGGTCTCCACTGATTTTTAGGTTGAGTTCTGGTATAAACACACCCAGGGCAGCACCACATTGACCTTAGTTTTTTCCGCATCAAAACAATTAACTATTCAACCATAAACCAAACGACCGCGACACATTTCGCGCATAATTCAAGCAAGCAGTCCCCACTTTTGGTCTGAATTCGAAACGTCAAAAGCGCCAAAAATTTAGTCATCACGGGTACCGAGAGTAACGAGAGTAGAAGTACCAAGTGGAAATCCGCATCAAATGCCCGACCCGGTCCGTTGCGAGAACGACGAAACTTACGATTCTTTTCCCTATTTCATCTTCTTTTATTACCGCGAGGTGAGACTTTCTGTTATGTGAATTCATGGGAACGCTTTAGTCGGGTGAGATAACAGGTGTGTTTTCTTGGAACAGACTTAAGTTTCACTGACTTGAATTAGCCTAAGAAAGCAAGTCTGTTTCTGAGAAAACTCATGGGTTTTTTGTTTGCTTTAATAATGGGAATTCAGGAGAATGAATTTTGCCGGGTAGGATAACAGGTGAGTTTTCTTGAAACAGACTTTAGTTTCACTGGCTTGAATTCGTCTTTGAAAGCAGGTCTGTTTCTGAGAAAACTCATGGGGTTCTTTTTTAGTCTACTTAAACAATATGCTTTTAGGGGAACGAATTTTGCCGGGTGGGATATCATAGACAAAATCACAGAGAGACTCCTGGAGTTACCGCGTGAGCGAGTTCAACATTTTAATTTTTTAGTGCTTAGAACGGGTCCAAGCACTAAAAAAATGAAATGTTGAACTCGCTCACGCGGTATCTCCAGGAGTCTCTCTGTAATTTTGTCTATGATATCCCACCCGGCAAAATTCATGCTCGTGAAAATAACCCGATCGCGTCAGTTTTCCCGATTCATTTTCTCTACGTCGTCGGCAAAATCGTATTCTTCAAATCATTGTTTTTTTTTGCTCAACTATTTCGCCGTGAAAACCCGACCCGTCGCTTTAAATTGCTTCACGTTCAATTTTTGCCGATATGAGGCTGACATTAATTTGCAAATTATTCAGCTGTAATTTTGATTCTCCGCCGGGAGAGATTAGACTGATTTTTCTCTGTAAATTATCGCTCATGTGATATTTTGATGCTTTCCTTTTACTGATCACAGATCAGATTTTTATTGTTGATTTTGGTTATTATTTTTTTTATTGACTGGTTGGGTTAGTTTGGGTTAGTTTGGGTTAGTTTGGGTTAGTTTGGGTTAGTTTTTACAATTTTACAATTGGACTGGTTCCAATTGTAAAATTTGGGACAAATAGACTGATTGATTTATTTTCATGAACATCGTGTTTTTATTAAGAAAGTTCAGTCATCCATTTCAGAGCGGAAATTTGCGGAGTTTTGGAAATAACGAGCGCCTGGGCTTTCTTCACTGTATAAAAGCTACCCGAGAGGCACTGTGGGCCCTCTACCACATAAATACAGGGGGTGGAACCCGGAAAATTTCGGGGCACGTCACACATTGGTCTGATCACTGCCGTGTAGATCCAGTGGAAAATTTTGGGCGACAACCTTCAGACCTTCCCAATGGCACCTCTACATCGCCAGAATACTCTTGTGACCTCTTTAGATTTTTCGCTCAAGTGCTTGTTTCAATTGAGGGGTCTATCTAGAATGATTTGTAGGTATTTAACCGCTTTGAAAACACCACCCTTGAGGGGTGGTCTTAGGTTGGCCAACTTTCTTTTCCTGGAAAATCCTAAAAGCTCGATCTTTGTTGGCTTTACATACATACAAGGTTTTTCACTCAAATCTCCGCACGCCAATATTTCGAAAACGAATATCATGAATATTCAATTTCTTTGAAAAGTGTTCACTGTATGGGGTCAAGAAGATATTTTTCGCAGTTTAAAAAATTTGACGCCTGTCAAGAGCTAAGCGAAGCGACGCGTCGAAAATTCAAACTGATTGCAGGGACTTTGAAACTATGCGCATGCGCAAGTACATGTTATTCAGAAACTTTTTTTTACACTTGGTCGAATTCATTTAACTTATTCATTTCTGAGTTAGACCGGTTTATAGTTAACAGGTCTTGATTGACGAAAAATGTGATTACGGATGATTTTCACAAGAACACAAGTCTAAATATCGTTAAAAAATAGTCGGTGGAAGAGGTCAAGTGGATATTGTCGAAGTTCAAGAAATTCGACGCCTACAAGAGCTTAGCTTCGCGACGCGTCAAAAATATAGGTTTGATAATTGGTTTCAGAAATTTTTAATTCACGCGCATGCGAAAGTCCATGTTATTAGTGAATTTTATTGGTATTTTGGTGATTTAGTGATTTCGAGTTGTGAGTGGGCACATGGCACCATTCCACAGCGACCACTAGTAGGTCTATTTTGACTTACATGATTGGCAGGTTATTCACCAATGAGGCCCAGTCCTTTAAACAGACCTTGTCGGAGGCGAGCAATTGCCGGGCACTCACAGAGAATGTGTCTGACTGCCTCTCACTCCTCCAGGCACAGTCTGCATTCAGTGTCCTAAGTGAGCCCCATTCTGTGCACCGGCATTTTTAACAGGCAGTGACCGGTGTATGAACCCATCGCTACTCAGATTTCCTGTCTATTAATACTAACTCGAACTTATTTGTTTCACACCTTTCTGAGTTATACCAGTTTAGAGTAAACATTTTTTGATTGACAAAAAATGCGCGATAACGTATGATTTTCCCAAGAAATTTCAGACAACCAAGAAAGTTCTACCATATCAGTTCAACTCAGGAATGATCAAGATAGATGGGTTCGAGTAAATGACAAAAAAGTTCAAAAATAACTTGTTCTTCCGACAGCGCGTGATTTCAAAGTCCCTTCAATCATTTTTTACGCGATGCAACGCTCGGCCTACTGGGAAGAAGGCTTTAAATTTTTTAAACCTTGAAAAAAATCTACTTGACGTCATACACTGAACACTTCTTACAGAAAATGAAATTAGCTTTTTTGTAAAAATCATCCGTGATCGCATTTTTTGTCAGGAATGTTTACTATAAACTTGAATAACTCAGAAATGTGTGGGATAAATAGAATCAAGTAAATGCCAAAAAAGTTTTTGAATGAGATATTTCTCCGTATGCGCGTAGTTTCAAAGTCCCTGCGATTGATTTATATTTTTGAAGCGTCGCGACTCTCAGCTCCATGTCTGCGTCGAATGTTTTCAACATTGGAAAATATCTACCTGACCATCTGAAGTCACTCTATGAAGATTTACTTCTTTTAACAAAAATGAAGACAAGTTTTCTTGTAAAAACCATCCATTATCGCAATTTTGTCAATCACGAAATGTTTATTATGAAACGTCATAACTCATAACTGGGTAAGATAAATGAGTTCGACCAAATAACAAGAAAGTTCATAAATAACACGGACTTTTGCATGCGCCCAATTTCAAAGTACTTGCTATAGATTGATATTTTTGACGCGTCGCGACGCTCAACTTCTGGTAGGCGTCGAATTTTTTTAACTGTGAAAAATAACTACTTGACCTCATAAATTGACTACATTTTACAAAAATCAAATATCTCTATCCGTTTCCGAGATATTGCCGTGCGGAGTTTTAGATAAAAAGCCCTGTATTGTGCGTTTTTGTCACATCATCTTTTTACTAGTTCTAAAGCAGCCCGCATGATTAACATCATGTTGATTGAGGTGAATTTTCCACAGAGGCAGGTGAATATCCCCAATCTGTCTGTCACAGTGCCTTTCCAGAGACTTCATCAGAAATAAAGTTGAGCTGATAGGTATGTGGGTGTATAGCTTAGGACAAGACATGCCTTCAACAAAAGTTCCAGGTGTCCGATAAAAACCCAAAGATCCCATTGAAGCATCGCCGGAAACACGCCGTCTGTTCCTGCGGAATTGAATGGTTTGAAGGTCTTCATTGCCCAAGATATTTTTTATTTTGTTACCACTGTGTCTACTCTGATAGAGTACGGAGTACTCTGGCCATGCGTGGCCGTCAGTGGTGTTAACAAATTTACATCACGAAAAGTGAGTTTCCTGTAATAGTTTTACCATATCTTTAGAGGGGTTGGTATATGTTCCGTCACTCTTCTTGAGACAGCTTGGCTGCATGAAGGGGTCTCTCGAGAGGACCTTCTTGGGCCTCGAAGCTAAGCCTTCTCAGTATCTTCCCATAGTTTTTACATATTTCTGTCCTATCCAGAAGTGTTAGTTTTATCCCTATGGGCGGTAAGAGGGCAGGAGTGCTCGGAGGCTTTCGTCAGGCTATCGTATAGCAAGTTCAGATTGAGTTCAGACATGAAGTCCAGACTCTCCTCGACTTCCTCCATATGAGTCAGAATTTGCGGGGGGATTTCTTTCTCTATCATTGCCGTGTGTTAACAATCATCAAAAAGTTCGTTTCATGAGGGTTTCTGAACGGTTTGCTTTTTGGCGGTTTAATAAGCAGTTTGAAGTTTTTCCATCTGTGATACATGGATATGTCGGTGTAGACGTGCCATCCTGCTATCTTATCGCTAATGTTTATATATGCAAAATTCAGATATATTGTCGTTTGGAGTCTAGACGTTACAAACGTGGGTCCGCAGCCCCTATGCAATATATTAGGATTTGTTTTTGTTAAAAATTCATGTAGTAACCAACCTCTTTCATCGTTTTGTTTTTCCATGGTGTGCATTAGCATCACAGCCAATGATAAGGTCCGACTTGTCCTTCTCACATTGGCTCACAGTTCTTGCAAGCTTGGCTGATGAGACTGTGTAATTATTATTGTCTCAGTGCCGTTATATGTTAGTCATGACTAACCGGCAGTGTTTCCCTGGATCATTTCTATACACCCAGGTAGCAAAACTACGTTGTCAAACGTAATGACGACGTCTCCTAACGCGACCCAACGTTGCCAAGCGACGTTGTGTAGTAGTCCTAGTGACCTATATTATCACTAAAATGGTGGATCATTGTTGGGTTGCTACGACGTCGCCAAGGTTGCCGAAGTTGCCCAAATGGCGACGTCGTGCAACGTGTACCAATAGATATTTATCGCAACTTAAATGTTTGGTTAAGGTGATCGTTGGCAACCGCTACTATTTTTAACGAAAAAAAAAACAATATTGTTCTGTTTCGAACAAGGTGTATGAGAAAATGACAGTGTCAATTTCTAGAAATATTGCTACCTATATTATGAAAGTGAGAGTTGATGAAAGTGACGGTTCTGTCATTTTGGTGAATGAAAACCATAAACGCACTTTAGTTAATTGTTGATTATGACCTCTATTTAAAAAGATTTTTTTTTGTTTTGTCTCATTCACTTCCATAGATAAATGTTTGTTACAAACTCACTCAAAAGACGTTCGGTTAAGCGAAAAAGCGGGATTGCGGATTATTCTATCAACAGTCACCGATAAAAATCCTTGAAAAAAATGTCCTCTATCTATAAAACTTGAATTGATTTTCAGAGAGATTTCAAAAACATGTCTGCTATATCTGAACGGACTAAGAAAATGATAAAAAACTTATTACAAAACAAGCAAAACCCGATAAGTGCTTTTAAAAACCAATAGTTTATTTAAAAACATCCGAAAAATCCTCCGAAGTGAATGTTGAAAGCATAAAATAATATCTCCAATGTGACCAAGTTTCCGAAACTCCTCCAATGTGAACAATAAAAATTCGAGAAATTTCTCCAATATACATTTTTTAATCATTTGCTCAATAGAAGGGGAAAAAGTTGTGCAAATTGTGAATAAAATAAATAACTCACACTATATGAATGTAAAAAATTTTCAACTGCTTTATCGACCAAGATAATGAATTTGAACGTTTTTTGTCTCTGGTGACAAAATTCGATTTTTTACAATGGAGGTATTCGCAGCTCGACGACGTTATATTACATGATGTTTATGAATCCTATCAAATTCGGAAATAGTAACCGAAAAATCCAATAAGTCGACGATTTCATTATGTATTTGCCTCTCTTACTCACTCACGTACAAGGCAGTGATAGTTGTGTAGATTGAGCCACAAAAACATTCCATGGAAGGCTGATCAAGACTGTTCTTGACTTGACGGTTACCTACGGGGTTCATGGACCACTGAGCATTTCTATCTTTTTTCATCAGAAACTGAGAGATTCGTGATATCTTTCAGTGCTTGTCTACAACCATTCAAAAAAAAATAGAAGAATTTGAAAAGATGACCATAATTTTGAGTTCACAAGCTTCTAAAAATGGACATAACCTCAATTGTAAAAATGGTTTTTGTCATGGTTCGGGAGAAAATTTCGTCGTTTTCCAGAATAAAACAAAAAGTAAGTCTCAACTAAATTTGTTAAAAAAAAAATCAATTTGACTGTTCCAAATCAATAGGTGTTGAAAAATCTTTGAAGGTGTATATCTCGGAACTGATAAGGAGTTGGAAAAATATTCATGGTATAAAAATGTTCAAAATAATCAGTAGAACTTGAATCTTGAATATTGTCGGATAAGAGTTGGTTACCCTATACACAGAGTGTCTCCTGATTGTATCACATTAAGGGCGTATTTCTGAGCTAATTTCATGAAAAAAAGTTCATATACACATAGCGTATTGTTTTTCAAGATACTGGGTATTCAACTGTTCCAAAAAAATTGAAATGTTTGTCACTGACTATATTGAAATTTGTTCATCAGATTAAGCATAATCCAGTCACCATGTCGTCTGAAAAGGGGGGTTGCGTTAGATCTGGTAGTTCTGAATTTTTGCTGACTTGTTTATGATATTGGCCCAATGAATAATCCAAGTTCTCGACCTCGAGCGCCTAACGCAACATTGTCAAATTTTGAAAACATCCCAAAATTTCCACCTTTTATCCAGTTTGTGTCAATTTTAACCCTCAACGACTAAGTTTCCGAATATAACTATGCAACACTTTTTCACAGTAGAATGAATTAGCTACAATTTGTGACCAGAACCGTCTCTTTAGACTGAATAGTTTTTGAGATACAGCTTTCCAAATCTTGGCGTTATGTTTTCAAACTTGAAAATGTTCAAATGACTGAGTATCTAAATCTGTTTTCTGCGGTAATAAAACAACATTATATCCATCTGGAAAAAGTCTGTGGCCATTTTCACTCTTTCGTCTTAAACATCTAAGGGTTGAGTTGAGCCCTGCTACTGCAGATATGTTTTGATTGGGGAGACCTAAGAGACTCAACCGGGTCCTTCAAAGAGGGCAAATTCTACTTTCAGTTGATTCACTTTTTCATTTGAGATCAAAATAATTATGCATAATTCTTCTTTTCCTTCGGAATTAGCAAGACGTGGATTTTCCAAAGAAAATAGGTCTAGAGGGTTGATATTCTCACAGAGCAATAAATGTGTGTGTAACTAGCCTTGAGACACCTTCCAGGTAGGCACCATAATAATATAATGTTGTTCAAGTATGTAAACATTTCCAAGTGTGAAAAAATAACACTTAATTTTTAAAATCTGTATCTTGTGAACTATTAGGTCTACAGAGACCATTCTGATCTCAGAGTGTAGCAAATCTTGTCGACTTCAAAAAAAAATCTCATAGTTATAATCGAAAGCCTTGTCTTTTTGGGTTAAAATGGCCAAAAACTGGGTGGAAGGTGGAAATATTGGGATTTTTTTGAAATTTGACAATGTTGCGTTCGCCACACGAGGTCAAAAACTTGGATTATTCATTGGGCCAATATCATAAACAAGTCAGCAAAAAATCAGAACTACTGGAACGCAAGGTTTGCTACGCTACGCATACCTTTTCTACACAAATATACACGTTCAAGATTCCTTCCACTCTTGTTGCTGTGGAAATTAAATAACTTCACTTCAAGATATCGAGACCCTCTTACAAAAAAAGGCCATTCTCGCTTTGAGTGCATCCTTATTTTAAAGTTTTCGAACGAAATCTTCCTCAATTGCACATCACTCGGAGATTTATGAAAGCTTCACTCTTCTCGCTTCTGATTCCCGCTCTAAGAAACTACACAATATTGTTCTCTCGCTTTTTTTATACATTTTCTATAAGGGATATGGTGTGTACACGATGCTTTGACGTTTCTAGCTGCGGACTATACTTTTTTTTACTGGAGTTTTTTTACTTTTGAATGAAAGCCAGCCATAACCATGATAATTATTGTAGTTGAGAAGGCATGAAGATGATGCAGCAATATACATTTTTCATATTATTCATAGAATATGAGGCCACCCCCAATATTATTTTTTTAAATTTACTCGCGAATAGTATATAGAGCTATCTATACCTTTCATGTAGATTGATTTTGTCATCGATTGCCATGGCGTTCATGATACACGCGCGTGTTAAAAAGTTCAATCTGAATTATGCTGAAAATAAGTATTCTCAATAAAAAATGAATAAATGTTCAACTCGGAGATTTCCATAATTTTTTTTAAGGGGCCGATATTTCAATACCACATCAAGTGACAGATAAGCTAAGGTTCACTTAACGGTTATGTGATTCTTGAAATTATTGTCTTCCGAAAGTGCCGTATTCCAATTGCAACACTTCTTTTGATGATCTAATGTGAAGGTCGAAACACAACATTAACGGCAGACAATTCCAAAGCCCAAATTATCGGCCCCAAATATTAAATCAAAAATCAGGATAATCAACTATCATTTCTCTAGTTGTTACAAAGACAAGTTCAATAGACCAATAAAATGAAGTGAGCGCGAGTCACATCCAGCCTTATTTCATTTATTATATCGGTGAATATCATGTTACGACAAAGTTTCCCTGCCTTTTTCCACCAGCCAAATATTGAATATGATCAGGCAATTTTATCAGTTCAATAAAATGTTTTGCGAAAGTCGTGTTATTGGTTTATAACTTGCAATCCCTGAGGGAAATTCGGATAAGAAACACGAATATCTCAGTTCAACTTGACTTGGGTTAAATGATTCTTATTTTTATATGGAATGAATGCACGAATTTGTCATTATTGGGAATAAAACAGAATAATCCAAGACTATTCATCATTTTTATGACTATTGGAAACTATCATTATGGCATACTAGTTTCTTACCTGCACGATATAGTCATCTCTCTTAGAAATACTCAACACAAAAAAGTTGCATTTGTGTTTTTGAAGGATGTGTGTATTTTATCAAATGTGGCGGATTTTTTTTTGACTAATTGAAAGCACTCATTCTATTTGATCAATTACAGAGTTCCGTAGTTCATCAACTACTGTATTGCATTGCAATGTTCCAATTTTTACATTTGAGAGGGAGGGCGGAGGGGGGGCGACTTTGCATGAAGGCATGTTGAGGTGTTGCGTAGTAATCGGTCCTGATAATATTTTGGTACTGTGGCAGACTCGAAAGATTGAAAAGATCAGAATCCAAAATGACTCAAATCATCTCTCAATAGGGCTGTTTTTCTCGCCGATAGCGTAAAGCGCATGCGTTCTAACCAGGGCAAGTGACAAGCAGTATCACGTTCACGACCGTGCTTCTATCCTTGTCTTGCTGAAAGTACAACAAGGATAGAGCATAAAGTCTGTTCTGCAATGTGAACGCGAAAGTGATGTCAAGACAAAAATATGACATTTGCTTGAACAGAAATGGCGCTCCTATGGAGGACTGTTTTTGTTTGACATGAAAGCGGCAACGACTCTTCGCCATCTGGGGGTAACAATTGAAGCTGAATAACGATTTAAAATCTGGCCCACTTTTTATGCATTCGATGCATCTCCTAGTTACGGTCCTCCATAGGCGCTCCTTGGCCTATAGTTGAAATTCACTTACAGCTATATGCACCGTACGTGAGCTTAGCCAATCTCGATTAATTTTCAAAGTTAGATTAAGCGGTGTTTTGTATGCACCAAAGAATTCGCTGCAACGATCGTTAATTGGTGTTAACTTTTCATAGGCTAAACAGATCTAGAAGGGGCAGTGATTATTACGGGATAAAGTTTTTCAATAAGTTGCCCGAGAGGATTAGAATCCTTGAGGAACGAAATTTCATCAAAACATTGAAGGTTTTTCTTATAAGGCACTCGTTTTACTCAACTGATGAATACCTCAACTTCAATTTTGACCGGTTGTGAAGTGTCTTCACCAGTACAATAATACTAATGTGATAGTGATGTGACTGTTATTGTTTTGCTTTTCAATATTATTGTATCTGCCTGTGGTTTTAGCTCACTTACTGTTATTTTACGTCGAAAGACATTTGATGTTTTGTAGTATCTATTATTGTGGATTGTATTTACCTACTTAACAAATCTTAGTATTTGATTCTATTTTTATCTATTTTATGACTTGTAAAAGCACATTGTGTATTATTATGAATAAATATCTTATCTTATCTTATCTTATCTTAATCCCTGGTGAGACTTTTGACGTCACAAAATAACCTAGAAAAACATATCAATAACAATTTTGGAATTTATGTTGAGTGATTTGTTTTGAGTTTTGCTATTTGCTTGCAAGTTCTAATGAAAAATGAGCAACTATATGGATCAGTAACATCCGCGAGCCTGATATGACGTTAAGCAAACATAAGCCAAGGGGTTTTTCTTGTAAATTCAATAATATTTGGTGTAGGTATCAACTTTTATTCTTGAATCATTTCTATATTTGCTTTTCCTCTTTTCTTGGGCTTGGATTTCATGATAGTGAGTGGTCATTATATACTGTATACTGAGTCTAATAGGTACAGCAAGAATAACAATCCCATCAACCTGATGATGAATAAAAACATCACTTTTTACAACACAAGAAAATAAATTTTAGTAGAAACAAGTGGTTAATTAAATGATTTTGTAAGGAATGCCCCGAGGAATGCCCATTGATAAATTGACAATATTGTATAATTCTCAAACTCATTATCTACTTTGAAATTATTACAAATATGTACAACTTGATGTACAGACTTTGGAAAATGCATCGTTTGATAACTCAAGGAAACAGGAAAAACAAATATAATCAAAATAATTTTTTATATAGTTGATAGAAAAAAACACAAACCCTCTTCTAATGGGATATCTGTTATAAATTGGGACTTGGAAGTCAAGAAAATTGAATGAAATAATCTTATTTGGGAAAATAAATAAAAAGGGATGAGACCATCAGTTTCAAAGATTTTTATTTTAGTTTATCTTGTGGAGATGATTAGTATCTAAAGCTTGAATAAAAAATTAAATCAACAAGTCTTTTTGTTTAAAGGAGTCTGGGTTTACCCATAAACTTAAAATTTTGAATTGAATTAGAATGAGACAAAACTTTGACATAGGTAGCCATTAGATACCTTTACAGGATATAGATAGGTAGTTACTTACTTTCAACACCAATCCAAATTGAGTCGATGAAAAATCATGAGTAAAATATGCGGTAGATATCCGAGTGTGATAGGTATACTGGTTTTTTTTTGTACCTACCCACAAAAATAGGTACCTATTCAATTCAATATTCTATTGAGCAATTCGCATTATCATGAGTGTATTGTGGAGCAAATATTGCTTGATATTGAGATCTATTTGGATAGTACTCATTGACTACCTATTGGAATTGGAAAAGAATCCTACTCCAATCGATGATTTTTTAAAAATCTAAATAATCCTCCGTTGATAATTCACTCTCATAGTTTTGTCTTCAGTCGCAAAACCTCAAAAGCTGTAGGAAAAACATAAACAAATGAAAGACTAGGTTAGAATTCGTTGAAATTCTTCGATTGAGCCTAGAAAATGGGGCGATCAGAGTTGGGCGACCGATCCAGGCTTAAGCGCTGCGGTGCATCCAAAAATTGGAATATAATCGCGATAAATACTTTATCCGGATTAGATTTCTACGGTGCATATAGATGTTACCCACGTTTCAATTATGTATTGTTGAATCAACAAATAGGTATGTTACTCTTCATGAAACTCAATTAAAACTCATTCAAACCTGGCACTGACACTGACAGCAATTGTTATAAATATTCTCACATGTCACTAATCCAAACTAACCCATCCACCAGTTGACCTGATCCAAGCGCATGCGCGGCCCGAGAAAAATAACTCTATAGACTTTTCTCAAAACAACATTGACATCGGAGCTAACAAAACAACGAGTAGCGATATCTCGAGTTTCAATAGACATGGCGCATGCGCGAAATTCGGAGTATTAATGTCAAAAATGTCAAAAGCGTCTGTCAAATATCAACTGCGAGTTGATTGGAAAAGCATCGTACAAGCCAGTTACGATAGTGTGGTGAGGACTGGTTTAGTGAAACTGCTAATTAAAAATTTTACAACGTTTTGGAGATTATTGCGTCTTCACGAGGGCTACACGACGAGAACAGAAAAATAAACTTCTGTGTGGCAAGGGTTGTGAAACATGATTTATCTGGAATAAACTTCAACAAACTATTGTTATTTATCTTGTTATCTTAGCAAAATAACAATCCATAACCTGCAACACTCTCCCTAAATTTTGAACGTTTGAAAAACTAAGAAGTGCAACTTTCAAAATCTTCAAAAACTTCTCATGCTTTCCTTTGGTAGCTGGTCTTGCTTTCTTGAAGCAATTTTCTGTGGTCGAGCGGAAAATCGTGGCTATCACTCAAGAGGATGAAGTTTGCGTAATCATCTGAGTTTTTTTGACAACTACCCAAGTAGCATTTTCACACAAAATAGACACAGTTTCGTTGCAGCGAAACATTCAGAAACAATTTCGATACGAATAGTGAAATTGTGTCGTGACACATTTATCTCGAAACACATATGAAACATTTTCGACACTGCTTACTAGAAACAATAACTGCCCGTTTGTTTCGGAAATTTTCAGAAAGCAACGTGTCGATACATTTACGACACAAATGTAAGAAACATTTTTGACGCGTTTTGACACAAAATATCAGATTGTGTTAAGACACGTTCGTTCCCATATTGTGTCGATATATTTTCAAATCATGAGTTTGGAAACTAAATAGTTTTTTTGTTTTGAAATACTTTTGATACAATGGTTTCAAAAATTATAGAGGTAACAAAATCGAAACATTGAGAAACATTTTAGTAGAGAAAATGTTCTAACCTATTAATCAATAAATTCTATAAAAAAAGTGTTCTTGAGAACTTGTTACGAAAACATTTCATTTATAACGTTTGTTTTGAAATCATGGGTAGAAAACAGCGATATAAAAATTCGTCAAGGTTTTATAGAGCTTTGAAACAAAAAAAGGTCGAATTTCAAAGTAGAAATACAGAACTCCAGACTCAGACCACGACCACATTCACACAAGCAAGTGATATGCCTTCCATATCGTTCTCCACATGTAAAAGAAATTTAAAAAATATTTAAGTGTAGGTGATTAGCTGGTATTCTATCATTCGTAGATAATGGAAAAAAAGTTGATATCGATAACCAAGCTCAGGATGATGAACCTTTTAGATTAGAAAATCTTGATCACCCCACATATCCATTTTTTGATGATAATGATGATACACGATATACCTAGATTTGAGTATAAAGAGGAAGATGACTACCATCCACATTGAATTTGGCGTATTACATAATTACATTCAATTTAAGTTCGAAGTGGAAGTGGAAGTTACAGATTTCCGCTCACCAAACGGAAATCAAATGCTACCATCCATATTGAATTTGGCGTAAGAGTGAGTTTGAACAAGAATACCATGTAGGTGGTGGCATATGATGCCCATTTCCCAAGCGGAAATCTGTCACTTCCACTTCGAACTGAAACTGAAAGAAATCTTAAGGTAGTGGCTAAGAACTAGGAGTAGATGAAGTCACGTCATGTATCGTGGTTGATATTTGTGTTATTTGTACGTATTGCGGCGACGTCCGAAACATTTTCGATACATTTTGTTTCCGTTTCGCATGTTTCGACAAATTTTGTTTTCATTATCGAAACAAGTCTCCGAAACACTACAGAAACCGAAGTATCAGTTTTGTTTTTCTACTCCATATTGAATCATAGGAATAACAAAACGATTTTCGCAGCCATTTTGACGAGGAAATACTTTTTGATCTTCAATTGGTTTGTAATGAGAATCCCACATCCTCTGAGTACCCGAAACTTCTCCATTTCACTTGAGTACCTTACGTTAGATTGAAAGAGGTAGAATCTTGTAAATTTTCAAAACCAAATTTTCCATAAAAGAAAGTTCTTTTGCAGTAAATGACGATAAATTGAAGGCGCCCTAAGACTCTGCAGCTTAATTGGTAAACTACACGATAATATTTTTCTTGTCAATAAGTATTGTTTCTTGATTGTAAATAACGCAGAATAAAACCATGAAAATACATCAATATCATTTTTGACACAAATTCATTATGGCGAATTCGTTGTGTCTATATTTTTATAGATATTATTTTTATTTCCTTGTTGTGACCATTTTAATCTTCAAATGATAAATTACTGACACAAATTAGAAACATCTCTTCCCCTCTTCATAATTCGAATATGGGCATGCTCTAAGCTATTAGCGGTCCCTGTGTCGGTAAATAGCAACTTTTACCGATAATAAAACAAATCAAGATTAAAGCATGGGAGCATTTTTGAAACAAGAGAGAAACAATTAGAAAAAGTTCCCAAACATTACGGAAACCTTTTCGAAACATGTTTAGATAATTTGTCGAATCAGCGAAAGACACAGCTTGTACCAACCACTTGGAAACAAATGAAAAACTGCCATTTAATATGTACACGTTCCAAAAATATTTCCATTTTTGAAGGCAACAGTCTCCGTTTTGTATAAGAAACAGAAACGGATGATTCGATAATTCTACCGTTCTGTGTCTGAAAATACTACTTGGGTATACTTAGAGTGAGGTTGGCTTGTTAACACAATGACTATAGAACGAGCGGGCGGATCTACTAGCACGCAAAGCTGCAAACACACCACTTCTGGGTCCAGAAACTGCTATTGGTATTACAAAATCCTCTGTGAGAGGTTGGCTGAACAGTTGGTCCAGAAAACAACAGAAAGCTAGATGGTGCCAATCGCCAGGACTGAAACACAGTAAATTAATGATGGCAGACGAGATCGAATCATCATTTTCTGGAAGCCCACTGAAACTCAGCAGGAATCAGCTTGGAAATGTAACAGTGATAATAACTGGACACTGCACTCTAAGGAAACACATGCATATCATGTGTCTTTCAACGAGGAACCCATATGTAGGCTGTGCAACGAGGAGGAGGAAACAGCCTCCCACATTGTATTCGAATGTGAAGCGCTGGCGTACTGGAGAAGAGATAAAGGGGAATTCACAACCACTCCTTGAAGGACGGACAGGGAAACAGTAGAACGAGTTATAAACCTTATTCGGGCAATGGAGCTCTTCGACTGAGTGACAGGCACAGAGAAGGTACAATAAGCCCAACTAGAGGCTGCGGTGTCGGGGCCAACAGCCCGAAACTCGTAGCGCCTGTACTTCAGTTATCAGTAATCAGTAATAGGACAAGTATGGACGGTCAAATGGACTGTTTCAAAATGATGGATTTGAAGGTTGACATTTTGTCGAATTTTCTGATTGGCCCAAAAAAAGTGGAGTGATAATATCAGATCATTTCATTGGTTGAAAACAATTGAGTGATAAGAAGAGTCACTAGTATAAGTAACGAGTCACATTAACCAATAGAAAGTGGATGTATAATACATCTATCATTGAATAGTCATAGAAAATCACATATTGTAGTCCTAGGCGGTGAAGTGACATTTTTTCAGGCTAAAAGAAGAACTGTACGGGCGAGCTTTAGCAAGGTCGGACACTTCTTGAAGCCTGGAAAAACCACTTTATCGTCGTGGTCTACACATTATTTTTCTGCTGACACAGAAAAACAGTTTAAAAAGTACAGGACTTTATATAAAAAATATTGTTTCTGTGTGTGATTTTTTTCTGTTTTTTTTTGTCAGTCTTGTTAGTTTGTTCTCATTGTATTTTGACATGAGAATATCTATTAAATTTTTATATTTGATTTTTTTTTCTGATATATTTGCTATTGGAGCAATCATCGTTGGTTTTGGTATTTTTTCATGAGATTTGGTACAGATCCATATCAGGGTATGAATCCAGTGACGTGGACAGATTTTTTCTAAAAAAATCGCTCATATGTTTTCTAGATTTTTCAGCCTCTAAATCTGCTCCAGTGGGCCTTGGTTTTTGGAAAAAAAAACTGGGCGACGTATGGTCTCAAAATAAACCTTTTCACTTTCCACATTTCAAAAAAAAAATCGTCAAAATCACTCCACAAATAAAAATGTTATGGGGGTGGCCCGCTTTCAAATGGGTCACTCTGTGGATGAATTTGACATCAAAATAACCGCATCCAAAAATGAAAATCGTCGTGTCCAAGCGTTTTCCAAAAAATCAAAACCCTAAATTTAAAATGAATTTGTTCAATATTTCAGTCGGTCACTGTATGTTTTTGGGAAAAAAGGTCAAGTGAAGTTCAAGATTATTACATTTATGTTGTATTTTACAATTTCTTCTTGGTCTGTTATCACTATTTTCATCTTCTGTATTTGACTCATAGTTTTTTTTTCTTCCTGCGCATCTCTCTATACATCTTCTTCTCATCTTCTCTGTCTTTTTCATTTTCTTCTTCTCGTTTTACTATTATTCTTCGGGTGTTTACAAGACTTTTTTCTTGTCTTTGCTTATTTATAAAACGTATGTCGACTTCATCAAATCTCGCGTCTCGAACTAATTATTTTGTCTGTCTTCGAGTTTCACATTCTATATCCATTCTTCCGTAACTTACGAATCTCATTTTTTTAGCTCTTGGCTCAAGTTTACCTCGTTTTGGTGTATCGTAAACACATGTTTCACATCCGAAGATTGTTAGTCTGAAAATTCAAACCTGACCTTAGCTGGTATCCTATTATAATAAATTGCTATTGAGGGAGATCGGTTCACTTGGTACGCAGAGCACCTTATTGCTTCACCCCATAAAAGTTTCAGTAAATTTGCATCAACACATCATAGCTCTTGCTGCTTTGCCAAATACTGTCCTGTTCATCCTTTCCGCTAATCTATTCTGTTGGGGGCTTTAGGGTTAAGTATATGTAATTCTTATTCCTTTATTTCTACAAAATTGTTCAAAGTTATATGGGGTATATCTCATTATCATACCGGCTTCTAGCTGTCGTAATTCCATATTCTGCATTTTGGTTTCTTACATCATTTTTGATTTGTTCTTCTGTTTAACTTTTGTTCTCTAGCAAATGAACTTCAGTAGGATGGGAATAGTCATAAATGATAGTTAGAAAAAAATCTTTGACCCTCAAGAGTTTTTGGGTCAATAGGTCCGTCAGCTCTCCAACTCGTTTCGATTTGCTATGTATAATCGACTTGAATGGTATTCTTGTTGATTTTCCTTTCATACAAGAGTCACATATATTTTTGGTAAATGGTGAATTTGAAATTCTCGAACTGTTTCTATACAAATTTCCCAATCTTTTATGTCAGATATCATTTTGGGCAACCATGCATCTTTTTTGTAAATCAAAATTTATTGAATATAAATGGTTTACATCTGAGTGGTACATCATTTTCTCCAATTTCTAAGCCTCCTTGATCAAAAATTAAAGCTTTTTCTTCTTCTGTTAGCTTATTCACTGATATTAAATTATGTGTACTTATTATGAGTACTTCCATATCTATCCTTATGTTATCACATAAAAGGTTTGACTCACCTTTTCTTCTTTGCTTTTACCATTAGCAATAAAAATTGACAATTCCTTTTCTTAAATTTTTACATCTGTCATATGGTTTTCCAAATAGTCTACTGCCGTGTGCTCTGTTGCACCGGAATCAACGACAAATGTGACAGTTTCTTCATTTTGTTTGTCAATTTGGGATGTATATGAGCTGAAAGCAACAAAACCTATACTTTGCTTATCTTCATTTGATTCTGCTTCATTTGCTGAATGATATGATCACTAGTTTTCTCTCAGGTATCTTCCTCTATTCGTATTTCCTCTATGGCTTCCATTTTCAAATCCACCTCTTGCTGCACATCCTCTATCAAATCTATTTCTCGGGCATCACTTATCTTTCTTGTGTCCTCTTATACCACATCCATAACATTGAAGTGGAAAGTTTAAACTAACTTTAACAAAAGCATTCGTGGTTGCAACATTTTCGTCCAAGTTTGCAAATTTCCACTCTGCAATCAATAATCGTGATTTAATAAATTCTAGGGTATTTGTGTGGTCATGCTTTCTAGAGTGGTTATAACTGTATTGTAAGTATCAGACATTGTTGGTAGAAGGTGACAAATCTTATCACTTTTATCCATGTTCGAACCTGTTCCCTTTATTTCACTGACAAGGCTTTCAAATTTGACAAAATGTATTTCAAAAACATGTATCGTGATGTCGAAAAAAATATTTTCGAGTGACGTCATCATTTTTTTGGCTGATATTGCACTCTCAATATAATATTCTTGATGTTTGTCGGTACAGCACTGAATATTTATCACTGACCTTGCTGTAGCTTTCTTCAGTATCATTTTCTGGTGGGCCATCTTTAACTATATTCTTCAATCCTTTTTCCTCTGATGAAATGGAAAGGTACTCGAAACCTCCAGTTTAAGAACTTGTCGCTTGTCAGCTGGGGTAAATTATGATGATTGTTAATTTTCTTCAACATTTTCTCGTAATTCATTCTTCTTCATTTTTTTCTCAATCTTTTTAAAGCTGTGGGCCCATAACCTATTGTTATTCCTCTTGTTATCTCAACAGCATAACATTCTCAAACTTGAAACTTTTGGAGTGTCTTTTTATTCAAATTATTTTGACAACTTCAAAATTTGAGTGACAAGCATATTCTGGTAGGTATAGGGTTAGATCGGTGGTTAACATGAAGATGATTCTCAACACACTTTTATCAGAATCAAAATAACGGCAAATACCTCAATTACATCTGTGAAGTTGGGATGGAAAAACATCCTCTTTTTTCCTTGCTGTACCAGCAAAATGTTTTTGACCAGGATTGTGTGCGGATTCCTTACCTAGACAAGACACAAGCCAAAACTGATAGAGAATCGTTCATGGACCACCTCCATCGCGACGAGATCTTTCCCTTTTGCATCGTTTTTTTTTCTCTCTGATAGATCATGCAAGTTACGGAGTCCCACCGTGATACAAGATTCAAGATTTCGTTCTGGATTTTTTGACATAGTAGTGACGGATGAAAATATTAAAATAACAGCTGTGCGCCACTTTGGACAAAAAAATCAAATGAAAAGGGGGTTCAAGATACCTCATTTTGAAGGTCTCTTCAGCCTCATCACACCCAGAAAGTTTGAAGTCGCTGTCACGTTCTAATCTTTCAATATCAAGGCAGTTTTTTTTTTATTGCGCCCAATTGACGTTTTAATATTCTCAGCTGTCACCTCTGTGCTGAGAAATGCAGAACGTGCTCATATACTGGAGATCCACATTCAATTCTGCTATATTAATCAATTGAAATGTGGGGAATAAACATCAAAGAATTGATTTTGTAATGTGATATCCAATGATCTAATAACTATAGAGTTATTTTTCCCGCGTCGCGCATGCGCGTAGATCAGGGCAACTGGTGGCTGGGTGATGTCACATTTGACAATATTTATAACCTTCAAATTGCTAACAGTGTCAGTGCCAAGTTTGAATGAGTTTTTATTGAGTTTTATGAAGAGTTGCATATTTGTTGATTCAACAATACACAAATAAAACGTGAGTACGTGAATATTAGCTAGGGGTCAAGAACCGCCATTTTAGTTTAGGCAAAAGTCATATTCTTGACATCCCTTTCGTGTTCACATTGCACGACAGACATTATGTTCTATCCGTGTTCTACTTCCAGCTAGACGAGGATAGAGGCACGCTCTTGAACGCGACACTGCTTGTCACTTGCCCTGGTTAGAACGCATGCGCCTTTCGCTATCGGCGAGAAAAACAGCCCTTGGACGACACATTTCATTCATAGGCTGTGAAAAATTGCGTGGTCATTATCGAACATAGAAGAGACGTGAGGAGTGTTGAGCGGGGCGATGAGTGGGGATACGTTTGCACCTTACTGGAATGTGCTCCGGTTACTACACGCGAAGCTGTCAGTGGCGTAACAAATTTACAGAATTATTAAATTCTCATTTACTGCAAACTTGACACTTGCGAGTCATTTCAATATACCATATAAGTAAATAATGAAGCACTACAAACTAAACCAGAATAAAAACACAATAAAAATTCACAAAATCAACACCAAGCCCCACTCAAAAAACCAGAGACGCCAATGAGACGAAATATGAATGAAACGTATAGGCAAAATCCGATCGATAGGGGCGGACCCAATTTTGGTGCGTTGCCGTACTTCAGCATTTTTAATTTTCAGAAGAAAATACTAGTTTTTCTTAATCCTAAATACCTAAGCAAATCTTGAAGATATGTTTCAATTAATACAAAAAGGTTACCATTAACTTATTTGATTGAATTCATACATAAAATAGTTTGAAAAATGATTCCAAACAATGTTTTGATGTTTTTGCTCCGTAGTAATACTTTTATTAGAGTAAGTTCGGCAAACAACGTGGTGGGCGAAACTCTGCACCCGAGTGCAGTTCGATGTTGTCCTCATGTTTATTTCGCTATGTTTCATCTATAGTTATTAGATCATTGGTGAAGTCCAATATCAGAGAACAATATTTTTTAAATTTGAATTGATTGTTTCTTTTTCATGTTCCACTGACGACCGGAGCAGATTCGCTTCCGAAACGTTTGATATTGATAGTTTTTATTCTTTACTGATAGAATTTTTTTCAGGTAATAAAGAAGATCCGGTATGTTAACACTAGTTTGATTGTTTTTTGATGGGGTGTGGCGAAATACCCAAAAGAATGTGGTAAGTCACTACTATGTCAAGAAAATCAGAAAGTCCTTACATATGTTGTGTCCAAATTTTGTACGGTTCAAAAATAAGAATGGGTGGTGACATTGAAGAATTACACCGTATGTGATCGGTGGTTAACATGAAGATGATTCTCAACACACTTTCATCAGAATCAAAATAACGGCAAATACCTCAATTACATCTGTGATGTTGGGATGGAAAAACATCCTCTTTTTTCCTTGCTGTACCAGCAAAATGTTTTTGACCAGGATTGTGTGCGGATTCCTTACCTAGACAAGACACAAGCCAAAACTGATAGAGAATCGTTCATGGACCACCTCCATCGCGACGAGATCTTTCCCTTTTGCATCGTTTTTTTTTCTCTCTGATAGATCATGCAAGTTACGGAGTCCCACCCTGATACAAGATTCAAGATTTCGTTCTGGATTTTTTGACATAGTAGTGACGGATAAAAATATTAAAATAACAGCTGTGCGCCACTTTGAACAAAAAAATCAAATGAAAAGGGGGTTCAAGATACCTCATTTTGAAGGTCTCTTCAGCCTCATCACACCCAGAAAGTTTGAAGTCGCTGTCACGTTCTAATCTTTCAATATCAAGGCAGTTTTTTTTTTATTGCGCCCAATTGACGTTTTAATATTCTCAGCTGTCACCTCTGTGCTAAGAAATGCAGAACGTGCTCATATACTGGAGATCCACATTCAATTCTGCTATATTAATCAATTGAAATGTGGGGAATAAACATCAAAGAATTGATTTTGTAATGTGATATCCAATGATCTAATAACTATAGAGTTATTTTTCCCGCGTCGCGCATGCGCGTAGATCAGGGCAACTGGTGGCTGGGTGATGTCACATTTGACAATATTTATAACCTTCAAATTGCTAACAGTGTCAGTGCCAAGTTTGAATGAGTTTTTATTGAGTTTTATGAAGAGTTGCATATTTGTTGATTCAACAATACACAAATAAAACGTGAGTACGTGAATATTAGCTATGGGTCAAGAACCGCCATTTTAGTTTAGGCAAAAGTCATATTCTTGACATCCCTTTCGTGTTCACATTGCACGACAGACATTATGTTCTATCCGTGTTCTACTTCCAGCTAGACGAGGATAGAGGCACGCTCTTGAACGCGACACTGCTTGTCACTTGCCCTGGTTAGAACGCATGCGCCTTTCGCTATCGGCGAGAAAAACAGCCCTTGGACGACACATTTCATTCATAGGCTGTGAAAAATTGCGTGGTCATTATCGAACATAGAAGAGACGTGAGGAGTGTTGAGCGGGGCAATGAGTGGGGATACGTTTGCACCTTACTGGAATGTGCTCCGGTTACTACACGCGAAGCTGTCAGTGGCGTAACAAATTTACAGAATTATTAAATTCTCATTTACTGCAAACTTGACACTTGCGAGTCATTTCAATATACCATATAAGTAAATAATGAAGCACTACAAACTAAACCAGAATAAAAACACAATAAAAATTCACAAAATCAACACCAAGCCCCACTCAAAAAACCAGAGACGCCAATGAGACGAAATATGAATGAAACGTATAGGCAAAATCCGATCGATAGGGGCGGACCCAATTTTGGTGCGTTGCCGTACTTCAGCATTTTTAATTTTCAGAAGAAAATACTAGTTTTTCTTAATCCTAAATACCTAAGCAAATCTTGAAGATATGTTTCAATTAATACAAAAAGGTTACCATTAACTTATTTGATTGAATTCATACATAAAATAGTTTGAAAAATGATTCCAAACAATGTTTTGATGTTTTTGCTCCGTAGTAATACTTTTATTAGAGTAAGTTCGGCAAACAACGTGGTGGGCGAAACTCTGCACCCGAGTGCAGTTCGATGTTGTCCTCATGTTTATTTCGCTATGTTTCATCTATAGTTATTAGATCATTGGTGAAGTCCAATATCAGAGAACAATATTTTTTAAATTTGAATTGATTGTTTCTTTTTCATGTTCCACTGACGACCGGAGCAGATTCGCTTCCGAAACGTTTGATATTGATAGTTTTTATTCTTTACTGATAGAATTTTTTTCAGGTAATAAAGAAGATCCGGTATGTTAACACTAGTTTGATTGTTTTTTGATGGGGTGTGGCGAAATACCCAAAAGAATGTGGTAAGTCACTACTATGTCAAGAAAATCAGAAAGTCCTTACATATGTTGTGTCCAAATTTTGTACGGTTCAAAAATAAGAATGGGTGGTGACATTGAAGAATTACACCGTATGTGTTCGGAGGCCAGGTATAAAGATTCACTTCTTGAGAAAAAGATTCTTTATCAAGAAATGAGCTTCATATGGCTCTTGGAACTAAATCTGATGTAGAAAAATAGAAACACTTTCATCTGTGAGTTATCATCAACATCAACAGTAAATCAAGAGCTTTGTGAGGAAAATCTTCCCATACTTTCAAATTAAACTTAATCATTTCAAGCTCTTTTCAATGTGGTGAAGTCGAAATCTGCGGAAGCTGATTACCATTAAACCATGATCCTATTCTACAAACTTTGTTTAAATTGACTTATGCTTTCTACGTGATAACAGGAGTTTTCTATGCGTGCTATAATGAGATAGGAAGTAAAGTTTGTTCAATGTTGTGACTGTGCAAAGTTAAACCTCCAATTTTCAGGTATGGTCGTGGAATCGATGAAAGCATTTGCATGTCCTTGTTAACGATAGATTTAAATTAAAACCAGTTATGCAGCTCTTGTTCTGAGAGCTTTGATTGTGGGTATTAAAATTTGATGTGCATGAAAGATGAGTAATGCAAGTGATTGTTCCTAGCAGTTCTCATTCATTCTGGTAAAGCTTGTTACTCAGACGATTTTTTTTTAAGCATACAAAAATGATTCATCATTTTCTCCTTTCAGCTATTTGCTCAAGTTTACAAATCCGCAAAGTCTAGGGATATTTTACTTCTTACCTTGCATTTTTCTTTCACCGTTCAAATGTCTCAATTCCCTGTGTGTACATGTGTAAGAAGATCTCATGTTCTTTTGTTGGATTTGTTTTTTTTTGTCTAATACTCAAGCAATTATCGCAGTATACTGTTGTGAATCATGCTGCGAATTCATTCAACACGCGAAAAAAAATCTTAGAGTGAATGGACTTTTGTAATTCGCGGAATCAAATTTTGATCGAGCAAGAAAAAATACAAACGAAAAATAGTACATAATAAAATCAATGATTGCCAAAAAAATTTAGAAGAAAACCACAAAATGATTCAATAGTCGGTGGTATCTTCCCCTGTTCTGTAGTTAGGTGTTAAATCGCCTATGCATGGTAACAATAATCACGTTAATGGTATCAATTAAAGAATGTTGTTCTAGTCTTTTCGGGTAGCGTTGCTAGGATGATAAGTTCTGATAGAGCTTGCTATCACTAACAAAACCAAAACTGGTCTCATTTTGAAAAGGGACAACTCACCACTAAGCTAGAATCTAGTCTCTGTGTTTTTGTGCCGACTATAATGGACGAGTGACCATATGTCTGGAACGTAAGCTGGGAACTCTTAATGGTCTCCTGGATCGCAGAGCTGCTCTAGCAAGTTTCCACAGTATTATTGTAGTACAGGAAATAAGTCGACCTGAGGAATTCTATTGGCAGAAATAGCTGCAGGGAAGACATCAAGATTCAGTTCAACACAAGAAAACGGCCATCAATATTACGTTCCGGAATCAAGGGGATATTGGCACTGTGTACTAACTACTTATAAGTTTCCTGACCACATTTTTCAACCGATTTTAACGAATTTTTGACAAAATATTTTTTGAAGGATTCTTGAACGATCCATTGACACCGATTTTTGATAAATTCTAAAATCTTCTTCCAAAAAACCTCAATTTCAGTAAAATAAAGTTCCGCGTTAACCATTCTCTAGCGAATGAAATTCATTACTTGTTTTGCCAAAAATGAAATTTTAAAATTTCTGTTCATTATACCGTGAAATGTATATAAACCTTCCGATAATAACGAAAGAGGGTGTTTAATTTTTGTTTGGACTACCGCTCAAAAATCGCCCCACCACTTTCAAGTGAATGAACGCGGACTTCTTCGCAGACCGGTCATCAGTGACATCTTTCGGGGACTCAAAATGCGTAAATCACCAGGGCGAGACGGTATTGCGAATAAGATGTTGAAAAATCTACCAAGGAAAGGCGTGGCAATGATCTGCACCATTGCCAACGCCGTGCTTAGACTTGGTCATTTCCCAGTTCGTTGGAAACATGGAGAGGTGATAATGATTAACAAACCTTGCAAAGACAGTACTTTCCTCCAGAACTATGAGCCAATCTTCCTGCTCAACAGCCTGGGCAAGGTGATTGAACAAGTGATTCTCGCGCGGTTGAAAGAAGAATGCGAATTTCTTGAGGTTCTACCGGTAGAACAGTATGGCTTTCGGAGCTGACACTCTGCGGAGCTGCAGGTTTTGAAGGTCACCGAGTCAATTCTGTCCAATAGAAGGCTAAAACTATGCACCAGCATGGTTTTACTGGACATAGAACAAAACGTCCGAAAGGGACGAGCCGTCATGGGTTCATTACAGTGGCTCATGAACAGTAAGAGCGTTTCATCAGTCAAAGCAAAGATCCTATTGATCAAAGCCGTCTTGAGGCCGATCCTTACTTACGGATCAGCCTCATGGGGTTACGCGGCAGAAACTCATCAAGCTAAAATTCAAACTACGGAGAATGGTTTGTCCAAACTCCCAAGATCAGACAAGCCTTGGAGTGGCAAACCGTTTGCCAATTCATGAGAGTCAAGGCCGGAAAAACTTTCGATCTGGCCGCAACGCATGACGATCCTGTGCTCAGAGGTCTGGTGGATCACGATCCAGCAGATTTCTGTACACAGGCTCGTAAGAGACAAAAAACCTGGGAGATGTACCAAGCTAGGTCGTTCGAAACTAAGAGACAAAACGCACCAAGCGCTAGTATGTAAGTTATTACAAAATCCGTCTCGCACGTGATTCACTACTGGAAGAGGCTCCAGTTTGTTCGTATTTTTATTTCTTTTTTATTTATTTTTCGTAGCGTTTAGAGATCAGACTGTGCAGGTAGGAATCGGGTTTTTGGCATTCCTACCTGTATTTCTAATAATGAAAATAAGAAAATTATTTTATTGATTGATTGGGGGTTAAAGGAACTTTCCTGAAAATCGTGTTTTTGAAGTTGATAATGCTTGCAGAGTCAATTCTTGTTTGTGCTCATTATGTGCAGGCGCAATAGCACGATGTCCAATGTTTTCGTGGATTTCACATCATTTTTATCAAGAACTGAGGGCTGATATTGTACACGTTTCCGGAAAAACTCTTTGAAACGTCGATTGATATTTTTCTTTGTTCATTTTTCCCAGCAAAAACATTTTATAGAGGGGGTGTCATGAAGCAGTGGCTGATATCAACTTAGTTATTTCAAATTCAACACGCAGTATATTATTCAATTTTTGAATTCTCTAGAAAGTTCTAGACATTTTTCATGTAGGCTATATTATCCTTCACCTATCTTTAACCGTTTTGGAAATATCAAGTGTTTTCAGATTGATTGCAAAAATTAATATCACAAAAATAAAATTATTTGATGACAGAAATTCGTTAGAACACACTCAAAAGTTGATAAATACCAAGTAGTGGTTCTGTCTATTTCTTAATAATGTGAAAAAATTAAAAAATCCTGAAATCAAGCCTGACCAACTACAAAGTCACTCGAGTCAGGCAATTTTTTCATATCATTAGAAACTAGAAACACACGCTGAAATGGTTTCCACCTACTTTCTCATTATCAAGACCTAACTGTGGGATAAGTATTGACTGTGTTGTGTGTTGTGGCATTTTTTTTATTTTTTCAATAAATCTGAGAATACTGAATATTTCCAAAACAGTTGAAGATAGGTGGAAGACATTATTGTACATGGAATATGTCTAAGATTTTCTGAAACATCTTAAAATTGAATAATATACAGAGTATTTTATCTAAATAACAAAGTTGGTATCAGCCACTGCTACATTACACATCCTGTATAAAATGTTTTTCAGCTGGAAAAAATGTACAAACAAAAATATCAATCAAAGTGTAGGAGCGTTATTTTCGAAAACGTTACGACGTTACGTAACGTTACATTACGAAATGTAATAAATTCGATAACTGAATGCATTGGTCAGTTATCGAATTTATTACATTTGGCAGTTCCACACTTTATTTATTTTTGTATTTTATCATCGTTTTCTGTTTCATCAATTTAAATATCATTTTGTCAGAATTATTAAGTACTTATTGTCATTAGTCTTTGAATAGAAAATAAAAACATACGAAAATCGATGGTGAATAAATAGTATCGATTAATTAGATTCCACTGACGTCACGAATATTACTTTTTTCTTTTTATAGTAGGCATTTCTAAGTGCATCTAAAGTAATTTTTGAATAAATGTTTTTATGAAAAACCTATTTAAAAAAAAATGTTGACAATAATTGAGCCAATTTTTAACGAGATAAGGTTTTTTTGATATACAAGGTGTGGAAAAAAAAACATGCAGTTTTTAAAATTTGTAGGATTCTGCCAAACACATAGGTTAGGTACTCAAATGATATACGAAATCTTATGTTGAAATTTCGCTTTTTTACCATTCCAAGGACTTTAAACCTTCCCCATCATAGATGAAGAAAAACATAATTTCTGGATGAATCAGGTTTTTTTGCAATCAAAACTTCGATAATAAAAAAGTGAAATTTTAACATAACATTCCGATTATCATTTCATTCTGAACAACTATTTCGGATGAAATTTTCTTCAAAAATTAAGGTGAGGGGTAGCTCACTAGCTTTCTCCTAGATAAAGTTAATGTTTTCGCAATTTTTGGCTACCCCGTGTATACAAATTACTTAATTTCTGGATGAGTTATGTTTTTTTTTTAAAGCAAAACTTCTTATGAAAAAAAAGTACTTTTTTTCGCTAAAATCGATTATAAAAATCTTTCCATTTTTCTAAATTTGGGCACACGCTGTAGGTATACACCAAGTGTATAGCTAAGACTAGTACCACGGGTTCGGGACATACATAAGCTATTTTTCTGATAACTCTTCAGAAACAAAGGATAATTTTTATTCCATTTCGTATTTTTGCGTATTGCTGTATTAATATTCACGGTTGGTATCGCGGAATTAATATTTACCTTGATGAAAAAAAGTTTTTCACTAAAATGATACAAAAAGATACTTCATATCAGTTGATAATTCCGCAATACCAAAAAAAATATATTATATCCCCCGCAGTATTCTTATGGGACCCTGTATATTACCGCTCCAGTTAAATCATCCTTTTTCTTCTGAATTTCAAAAGTTTCGTATGAAGTTAATTTGAAATCCTTAGAAATTATCGCAAGAATACGAATTGGAATCAAAATTGATTATGTTTTGATTCAGAGGAGTCCTCAAAAAATACCAAATACGTCCCGATGTACTAGTCTTTGCTATACCCCTGAGGTATGATTTTAGTAAAGAATTTTTTCCATTTTTTTTTTTTTTACCAGACACCCTAGGGTCCGAGACCATAGGGTAGTGTGGGGTTTTACCCACTTAACCTCTCCTCCGCATTAGACGTCAGTGATAATTCCTTTAGTGTCCCAGTCTTCTAACTTAATTTGACTTCTTTGGTACCGGGTAACCTTCCGGAAGGCATCTAGAAATACAGGTAGGAAAACCCGATTCCTACCTGCGCAGTCTGATCTCTAAAGGCTACGAAAAATAAAGAAAAAGAAAATGAAAATACGAACAAACTGGAGCCTCTTCCAGTAGTAAATCGCGTGCGAGACGGATTTTGTCCTAACTTACATACTAGCGCTTGATGCGTTTTATCTCTTAGTTTCGAACGACCTAGCTTGGTACATCTTCCAGGTTTTTGTAAAGCGAAACCTACAACTGGTTTCTTGGTCTCTCACGAACCTGTGTATTGAGATCTGCTGGATCGTAATCCACCAGAGCTCTGAGCACAGGATCATCGCGTTGCGACCAGATCGAAAGTTTTCCCGGCCTTGACTCTCATGAATTGGCGAACGATTTGCCACTCCAAGGCTTGTCTGATCTCGAAAGTTCGGACAAACTATGGGGCACCAACCGCTTTACGGAGATAAATATTCTCCGTTGTTTGAATTTTTGCCTGATGAGCTTCTGCCGCGTAACCCCATGAGGCCGATCCGTAAGTAAGGATTGGCCTCAAGACGGCTTTGATCAATAGGATCTTCGCTTTTACTGATAAAACGCTCTAACTGTTCATGATGCACTGTGATGAACCTTTCCTTTTGGATGTTTTCAGAGATCTGCTTGTGCCAAGTCATCCCCTTGTCAATAATGACGTCAAGATACTTGACCGCGTTACTCCAGGGAATTTCCACTTCATTGAGGATGAGGGGGTCTGGAGTGACTTCGTGACTGCGGCTAATCAGAATGGCCTGTGTCTTTCCCGGATCAATCCGGATCTTCCACTTATCGGTCCATTCGACTAGGTTGTCAAGCCCGCGTTGGAGATCACGCTTTACAAAATCTTTGCAGCGGCTGCGTGCGAGAAGCGCTGTATCGTCGGCATAGATTGCGACGTCTGTACTGAAGGTTTTTGGAATGTCGCTTGTGAAAATTGAATACAGAAGAGGTGATAATACAGTCCCCTGTGAGACTCCAGCCTCCAGTGGCTTGGGGTCCGACACGGAGCCATTAACCCTGACTGACATTGTCCGATCATGCAGGAAACTCGCTATCACCCTACAGAAGTAGAGCGAGAAGCCAATCTCCTGCATTTTGTGAAGTAGGCCATTATGCCAAACTCTGTCAAAAGCGCGTTCTATGTCCAGTAAAACCATGCCGGTGCATAGTTTTAGCTTTGTATTGGACAGAATTGACTCGGTGACTCAAAACCTGCAGCTCCGCAGAGTGCAAGTTCCGAAAGCCATACTGTTCTACCGGTAGAACCTCAAGAAATTCGCATTCTTCTTTCAAGCGCGCCAGAATCACTAGTTCAATCACCTTGCCCAGGCTGTTGAGCAGGAAGATTGGCCGATAGTTCTGGGGGAAAGTACTATCTTTGCCAGGTTTGTTAATCATTATCACCTCTCCATGTTTTCAACGAACTGGGAAATGACCAAGTCTAAGCACGGCGTTGGCAATGGCGCAGATCGTTGCCACGCCTTTCCTTGGTAGATTTTCAACATCTTATTCGTAATACCGTCTCGCCCCGGTGATTAACGCATTTTGAGTCCTCGAAGGATGTCACTGATTTCGCCAGGCGTCACCGTTCCTGCAGTAACATCCTCCAGGGCCGGGTCTACGCGTGCAAGTCTTTTTGCGTTCCGATCTACCAAGGATTCGAACGCATAGTCAAAGTTGGGGTCAGCGTTTTCACGACACTCCCTTTCGATTCCCCTATCCCCATGAATGGAGGGGAATTTTGTGCCGGCTTTCCGGAGATTTTTGCAGCCGCCAGAAAGCACCAGAGCCTAGTTTTAAATCGCGAAGAATATTCTCCCAGCATTGAGAACGATGCTGGAGCAGAGCGTCCCTGAGATCAGAGTTGCTCTTATTGAGCTCAACTCTGTTCTCATTAGATGGAAAACGTCTGTATTCAATTCTGCATTGACGATGCAGTTGAACTTTTTTACGCAGCTGAGCTGGGATAACACCCCCTGATCGTTTCCGATCAGGTCGTTATACTGACGCGCGGTTGTGACAATTGAGAATCGCTTTCTCTAGGCTTTCTGCGGCTGCATCTAGATCCTCGTTAGAATCTATGCGTGGAACTTTTAGCGCCGAGTCCAGGAGTTGACTAAACTTTTTCCAGTTGATGACTTTCTGCATGTTTTTGGCTTGTTTGTTCGCTATCATACCCAGTTTTAGCATAACTGGGTTATGATCGAACGTTCCGCGATCAAGCGAGCTGATCTCGTGGTGCATCCTAACGTTTTTGAGGATTGCTATGTCTAGTACATCGGGTAGCCCTCTTCCTGAAGGGAGGAACGTAAGCATAACCGGCCCGATGACTTCCGCATTGTTTGAGTCCGCGTATAGCGAGAGGCGCTTTCCGTTTGTGTTAAGTTGTCTGGAGTTCCACGCGGGGGACTTACAATTAAGATCGCCCAAAAAGATGTGGGACGCACCTCCTGCAAAAAGATCGTCAACATCTTCTCGCAGGAGAGCGTTAAGGCTTGGCGAGCCTGCCGTTCGCTTGCTAGTTTGAGTTCTCGCTCGATTACAACAACACGAGCTTTCACTTCAGCTTCTACACGAGACTTGAAGGCTGTTTTGGCGCGCTTTGACCTTGAAGAGGTCTTAGTTTTTCTCCCTGTTTTGGGGGTACCCGCTTTACCCGTTTTCTGGGCATCCGAGCCAGCTTGCGGGGTGGCCGTCGCCCCCGCAAACTGCGCACTTCTCGTGATCCGTCCGCGGGACGCACCAAGTTGCAGTCTTTGCTGCTGTGTGACGCGGCACACTTGACGCAGTGTTGGTCATAGAAACACCTTCTCTGGGTGTGTCCCCATCGCTGGCACCGGAAACATTGGCGAGGTTCCGGTGACTTATTTTTTGGTTCCACCTTGACATCGATACCAAAAAGATCCGTAATCTGTTGTTGGTTTTAACCAACACCAGGGGGAAATCCTGATGAGTCTTTCGACTCGTCATACGGAACAGTAGAGCTTCAATGCCGTAGCGGAGGCGCAGCTCTTTCCGTGCTGTATCGAAATCAACATCCTTTGGCAGTCTGCGAATGACTGCCTGGATGTATCTTTCTTCAGGCCTGGAAAAGGAATGGTATTCACCATTCAGAGCCTTGAGGGCTTTTGTGACCGCCTCGTGATCGTCCAGTGAAGCTGAAACGATCGTTACTCTCACCTTCGTTACTGAACCTCTGGCATTTGCAATGCCGAGCTTATGAATTTCCGCTCTCAGTTCGCTCCAAAGAGCAGTTCCCTCCATTTCGATGGCGGAAACTTTTTTTGACGCAACCGTGGCGTAATTTATTTTCAGTACCGGAGATGGGGTGAGCGGGACGTCTAACGTGAGTCCGGTGCGCTCATCAATAACGCAGGGTTCCGTGGGCACCGGTGCCTCTTCGACTGGAGAGGGGGTGGCAACAGACTTTCGGACGCGCTTGCCCGAAGTCTTTCATCATCCTTCAGCCTTTCTCTTGGTTCCAGACTGTTGGTCCACATCCATGTCTTCGGGGCCCTTTTTTGGGGCTCCGGAGACAGGGATTCTGGAGTCAACAGCCTTGACAACCATCTTCTTAACGGGCAGGCGGGGGAAGCGACCTTTTCCAGGCCTGCGGTCATTTTACCTGCTCCTTTCTTCAGAAGGGTAGGGCGCTTCGCGTCGTTCGCTGTTGGCTTCGCAGCTGTCGGTTCTTTACCCTTTGAAGAAGAGGGAAGAACAGCCTTCTGACCAACATTCCTGCTTTTAGCTAGCAGGTCATTTTGGGCAGATGGGAGCTTTTGTTAGGAATCAGATTCCACAATCTCATTTCTCAACTTGTCGATAGTTTCAGATAATCTGGCGATGATCTTATCTTTTTTTGCAGAGTCGGCACGGTGCTCCGCTAGATCAGCGCGGAACTCCGCGTCTCTCTTAGCTGCTTCCGCATCTTTTTTTTCTGAGGTCAGTTGCAGCTTTTCGTTGGCTTTAGTTAGCTTTTTTAGCTCTTTAGCTATGTCTTTCACATCCATCGTCTTAAGGACAAATTACCTTAAGGAGGTCGAGTGGATGGGGCGAGTCGCGCTTTTTAAGGGCTGAATATTTTTAATCAGGGAGGGGCGAACCCCACCAAGCTCAAGTGACCTTGGTGACCTACTACCGCTGGTTTTACCCGATCGCGTAGGAGTTTCACAATCAAAAGAGCCTAGTGAGGGAACAAAGCCTGGGAGATTTGATTCACACGGGATTTACTGTTATATCAGTAACTCCCCTGAAAATAAAACCAAGCAGGTTAACTTTGCACTTGATTTTACCTTTCGAAAACCCCTATAGCCAAAGCTATAGTGCAATGGGGTTTCACCAGCTCTGAAATAAACCTGAAATATTATTACAATGATTAGTAAATGGGGACAACGAATTTTCCAGGGTACGGGTTGGATAGACCTAAGTCTATCGCCTCTACAGAAGGCTTTTACTCAGGTACAAGACCTTTTCTTTCTCAGGTAGTTCTCGTCGCTCTCGGGTCACAACTGGTCGTGACCGCTACTCTTACCAAACTGTGCGAAGAACCACTAGATTTGGTATACAAATTTAACAAATCGCACCGACACGCATACATCTCAATGGCAAGAAAAGATAATAGAGTTAACTCCTCCTTTATTTTACTACGTTTGGGTTCCAATAAGAAGCTTTATGCGATAGTAAAAACAACGTTTTGTTTTCTCTCTCACTCGCGCCTATGCGAATCATCAGTCCCGGCGTTCGCGTATCGCGTAGATTATTTCACGATAGGATTTTGATTTTGGCCAAGGTGCATATTTTGCCTAAAGGTGGGCGTATGGCAATGTTATAGGAGAATAACCTGACATGGACCCACTAAATGTCACAAATCGGGAGAACAACACAACTTTGAGACGCGATCATGTTATGTGCATGATGTACAATGATGTACTATTCCAATGAAGTGACATGAATCTGCTAGATTCAATTTGAAGAGTTTTCTGGACAATCAAAAATGACCTATTTTTGGATGTATCGAAACGGGCACATCAATCGCTGTTTTTTAGGCAATGTCTTCATTTTTCATCACCAAAGTAACTTATTTGAGGCACATGGATTTGCTTATCAATATAACATTGCGATTTTGATCAACAAACAATCCGTTCTTGAATGGGGCGACTTTTTGTGAAATATTTTGGGATTTTTCCAAGGTCTACAGTAGACAAAGAAAGAAGATGGGGCATATTGCATAGGATACCAGAGATGAAAAGGAATCATCTGTGGGTAGGACAGGTAGGAACCACGAATTGGCATTTTGCTGGGGTTCAGCTTTTCACTCATAGATGCGGCGAGTGATGATTTAGGGAAAACTGTAATTTGAACATTATCGATTTGGGGGTTTTGGGAATCCGTATTCATAGATTCCTGTATTACCTATGTTTGTATTGTACATTTTGTATTTGCAGAACATGCATGGGTTTGCTTGGGCTTGGGACCTGATTCTCGAGACATAAGAATGGGCGCTCGAAAGTAATGATATTTTGTTTTGTCGTCGCAATTCGCATATGTACCTCATGGGTTTGATAAAAACAGCGATGTGAAATTTGCCCTTTCGAAAAGGTTCACTATTATCTATTTAGTGGGTATTTACCACCTGAACTTTGTCTCTGATTTCTTTCTCGAGTCCGTATAGATAGAGCCTAGAGTCAATTAGAGTTTGAGGTCTTGGAAGTCAAGGGCTTACCTCTGCGAAAATCTCATTTTTTTCGTGACCTAAAATAATTGGAAATATTAACAAATAATTAAACTTCAACCTTTCACTTATGATTGGCAGATGTTTTGGCAATCTTTGGTTGTGGTATGCTGTGATGACATTACCTATACATAGTAGAAAATGTTTTTGAGTGGGCCGTTTTTTGAGACGGCCATAGAAAAATAATATAGGTAGGTACAGGGTGTTTCATTATCTTTGATAAAATTCAATCAGCTATAACTCTGTTTGTTTCTGAATGTATCGAAACGGAACAAATGGTACCATATTGTATAGTTATCTCGTTTTTTTTCTGTTTGAAAAATAAAACAAAAAACTGACATTTTTCCGAGATAATAACCTCACTTATATTTTTGTAAACTTTTGTGAATGAAATGGCTTGTATATGTATTAGTCGACATTCCTATTCTACCCAATATTCTAAGTTTATTCTTTAGAGCCTAACATACTTATCTTCGACGGTTTGTGAGGAAATGGCGTCGAAACATGTGATACACGAAAATTTAGAAGTCTTCTTATTGATCGCAAAGTGTGTCATGAACAATAAAAATTGGTAAGATTCTAAAATATCGCTCCAAAAATACGTTGACATATCACAGAGTTTGCTCATCACACGTTTTTATAATTGTCACCATTGTCTGTATGTGAAGCATTCAATTTTCGCAAAATGTTTCGACGGCATTTTCTCCCAAACCGTTGTAGATAGGTATATTATGAGATGCTCTATAAAATATACTTAGAATTTTGAGTAGAATCGAAGTATCCAATAATTTACAGAGTAATCCATTAAAAGAAAAAACATAAGTTAGCTTAATATCTCAAAAAATCGTTAGTCTTTTGTATTATTTTTGAACAGTAAAAAACTTGCTAGATAACTATACAATCTGATATTTGTTTCGTTCCGATACCTTCAAAAACAAAAAAGTTACAGCTGATTAAAATGTTATCAAAGATAATGAAACACCCTGTACCTAATCTAAATACTAATACAGGATTTCCTTTGAAAAAAATCACCACCCGGGTCCAATCTATGAATGTTGTGACGCTTGCTGCCGTTAGAGCGTTGGGAAGGTTGAATAGATCAGTGGGTTGAACTAGCGAAAAAAGATCATTGTCTCTTCCTGTATATCCTGTATACCAAGTACGAAGTAACAATAATTGCCCCTGGTGATTGCTTATTGTCTTTTAATGTGAAAGAATATCAAATACCCATAATAATTATAAACCAAATATTCAAGTGAAAACAGGATTTTTCCTTGTAATTTGTCACCTCTTTAGAAACTCTATTCAAGGAGATGCCAAAAAAATTTTGAAATGAAAGTTTTGTACTACGACTGACCACGGATAAGGTTTACAAGAGCACAAATGAAAAACTACCTTTATTTTGAAGTAAACTGCCTTTATTTTTATTTTTGAGCTGAATGTCATTTAGAAAAGTTATTTAGAATAACGTTTGTATTTGTAAGTAGTGAAATCCGAAATTTCAAATAAATTTTGAATCTTTTTGGTTTTTCAAATCTTTGGTTAACATTTACACCTCAACTGTAGATTCTTATTTTGAATTTCTAAATGCATCCCTACCTCCTTTGGGGTACACACGGAATCTTTTTTTCAAAACAAATACTTTTGATAACACAAAAATAATTCTTTGAAACTTTTTGATACTCTTGTATTAACGATAGATTTGAATTTTGCTAAAAAATAGAAATAAAGAGCGGTAAACTACCTTGTTTACTGCTCTTGGACAAAATTCAGGTTCTTGGAGTTCTTGCGAACCCTGTATAAAAAATCAAAATTTTCTCTTTGTGAATCGTTTTTTTTTTCCACAAGCATTTTTTTTCTTTTCAAGAATGTGTTTTTCCCAAAAAATAAAAATTGGTATCCGTTTGTGCTCTTGTGAACCCGCCTAACCGTAGACAGTCTGTATATCGGAAACTTATATTTTCGAACCCAAGTTTATTTGAAAAATCGGCTTTATTTTATCGAATTCCATGCTGTGTTGAAAAAAGTAGCATCTCGAACTCACTCAAATATTCTTGAATTAAAAAATGTCCTGGAAGGCTCATCAGAAAGATATCAAACTACAATAAGTACTAGGGAAAAGTAGAGCAACATCCCAAAATTTGAAAAAACTCTAGGTCCTCCATCGGTTATCGAAGAAGTAATGGTTCATCTAAAAACTTTAATTCGTTTGTCAGTTTAGGTACGTGCCCTGGCGATTTTGATTTCTTCCAAAACATTGCCTAGTGCCTTCTTGTCGCGTTAAAAAAAAAACTTTTCTGTGAAACTTTTGATTCTAGCACTATTCGAAAGTAGGGCAAAATTAATGCACTTCCTGAAAATTTTCTTGTATATCCAATTGAACAGAACATAGTCTATCTAGCTATAAAATTTTGTTAACTCTTGCCAAGTTCTAAATCTCATGGCTTTCCTTTGTTCAATTATTTTAATTGAATTTCGAGGAAGTGCATTAATAACCGTGATATATCTGACTGTTCCATTTCAAAAAATTGAAGTTGTCTAGATTTTTCCATTTACTTATCGATGTCACATTTTTTTGAAAACTGTAGAAGATGACATAGGAAAAAACCTACAACTTTGATATGACACATTTTTTTCCATATTGAAAAATAGATGCTCCATGAGCTGCGTAAATATGATCAAAGATCTTGTACATAATATGTAATGGATAAAATATAAAATATATTGTTGATAGCTCGGATGATAGTTTATATTATGGTACCTATCTAGATAACCTATTTTTTCAAAAACTTTCACCAACAAAAAATAGTCCAACGTATATATCCTATAGTATATAATATGTCCGCACCCGCAGATAAAATATGGATAAAACTCACGAGAATTAATACCCAGAATACATAGCCCCACAGAATATGTACCTGAAAAATATCTAATCATAGAATTTCTTTGCTGGCCAGTAGTTGCGTAGATTATTACGAGCTGGCGTTGGGTGCGATGATTTTCATCTCACGAAATAAATTGTGTGCTGACGTTTTCACCAAAATCACGAAATTGCATGGCTGGCACGTGACCGTGAAGGGGCCCAAGAATTTGAGCGATGTGTGTAGAATGAGTAAGAACAAAGATGAACGTTTTAATACAATCATCACGGAGCATAGAACTCTCGTTTAACAATGATTATTTGTTGAGATCATTTAGCCCGATTCATAAGGCATTTATTTTCTATCAAAGCAAAACGTTTCTCTTTTCACAAAACTGATAGCCTCTGGAGGTCGAGACAAAAATTCAGATGCCATAATCAGTTCAGTATCCTGACTTTTTAAAATTCAATCCATCTTTCTTTTTCACCGTAAAATCCACTTAACTAATCCTGATCTTCATATTGTAGTGCTGATCAATTTTGGATCGGAATGCTTGATATTTTTTTTTGTATAGTCAGGTATATGGCGCGTCTGATTGTCTGGCCGTGATAAATTATCATTATCCGGTAAGTACCTAGACGAGAAATGTGACTGCTAAGAGTGCTCAGACAACAGCATTAGTAAATGTGTTACTAAATCTTGACATTAACAAAGATAAAAAAATGGTCCTCTCAAAGAAGATGTTGAAAGAAAATGTGAGAACATAAGTAATTAATAATTGTACATGAAATAGACTGGAAGAACAAATCAAATGAAACCTTTGCTCACCGAAGTTATGTTTCTGTTGACGTTGCTTTCATGCTTTCCCATGAACATAATTATCTGAAGCGTCTCAATATGATGATCAAATGTGGACGTTGTTATATCTCCACCAGTGAAATAAAAAAATGCGGTGATTGTCAGAGTCTATCTGTTACTTTAACGAGTACACCTTGTAGTTCGCTTATTTTTAATTCCGAACCAAAATCGATAACATTGCCGTTTGTGGCTCCATTTCAATTCACGAGTTTTGTGGACTAAAAGATTCGTGAGATTAGCGTTACTTACTTATTTAATCCTTTCGTCGCCTGTTTTGTTGATAAAGCACGTGTTCGGGTTCATTGCAATATCAACTCGAGATATTTTTCCAAGGAATCCTTAAAGGGGATGCAAATGGAATGACTTCAATTTTTGCTTTGATTTGTGCTACAAATAATGAATTCAATTCATATTATTTTGAGAATAAAATGTTTTATATGTTGAAGTATTTGTAATCCTATTCATGCTTCATTCTTGATAATATTAAGTCAAGCAGTTGGCCGTAGTACAAACGGCTTAGAATGTTTTGGACAGCTACATGGAAATGGGCGTGATGGGAATAAAGGCCAAAATCTGGTCATGTTTATGAGATAAATTCTCGGGACTTTTTATTTCCATATCTTTGCATCATCCTGAAATAGGATTGGATACTTGGATATCACGATTCAACTTCTTGGAAAATAAATGTTGATTTAGTTGCTTCTTACTAAAAGAGGTTGTGTGATTAGCTGATTTCGAAATCTTACTTGCTGACTAGTGCTGATAAATACATTTCTTAGTTTTTGTACTATAATCGATGTGCTCTGTTTGTGAATTGTGTACACATTAAGATGCAGTCGTTGAGATATCAGAGGTCCTTACTAACTACTTTTTGATTGGAGGGATATCACCCAATTGTAAAGTTCATGAAAACAAGGTGAAGTGATGTCTTTGAAACGGTTGGCCTTTGTACTTTTTCATTCAAGAGGGAAAAACAGTGTTGAAGGTACTACAGAATAGGCTTTGAAAAGGGATTGGGAAAGAAAAAAAGTCAAAAACTTGAATATACATTCACTTCCGATTTAGCGTTTCGACAGTCATCGTCAGGGCAAACATGTTGGTGAAAACTTAGTTAGGGAAATTGCACATCGTCAAGCTAGCAGTGTTGGTTCCAAATGGATGTTACATAATATAAGGGCAAAGAACGTCAAGATACACTTATAGGTGCCCCCGTCTCAATAGGTCAATACGGGTTAGGTAAATCTTAACACTCATCACACAACTTTGGACATTTCGAGTTGTGATATTCATAAATGGCAAGAAATAGTTTGATTAAATAACAATTAAAGACATCCAAACCCGTATGGATTTCTCAATTGGTTCATTCATTGAAGCAGAGTAGACAGGGTAGACCACAGCTGATTTCGACAAAACTCACAAACATAACCTTATTGTGATTTGCATTGGGAAATTTGCAGTGATTATGATTTGCATTCAATAATAAGGTAATTGAAAAAAAACAAGCATTGTTTTCACAGGAGCGCGTTAGTAATACAAGCAGAACTATATTAAAGTGACAAACAACAAGCAGAACTATATTGAAGTGACAACCAACAAATACCTTTTCCAAAGAGTGCATATTTCACCAAAAATAAATTATAGTTGAAACAAAACTAAAAAACACGCGTTCGAACAAAAAAGTCAAACATAATTTTCAATTTACAAATAAAATGATCAACGATAAAATCAATGTCATTGTGATAATAGCGTGGGGTTCCTTGTAATACATTTATACACTATCTTTGCATTTTGAAATAGAGATTACTAAGACATTATGACAATTGATATCGAAGCCACCATCTTTTATTACAATGAGATACATTTTCTGGTGAATCATCTTATTTATAAATTAAAAATTATTTTCAACTTTCTAGTAGAAAATGTGTTTCTAGTTTTATGTTAGCTATAATTTATTTTTTACTTCTTAGTTCGAAAGCGTGAATTGATTGAAATTGTCATCGGCTCTTTTTTAAGTGTGTTTCGTTTTGAATCAATCAGGCCATTTGAAGGTAAAATCGAGATCAAAGACATACAATCAAAGCTTATATAAATCGTGTAAAAATCCGTTGTTTTTTCTGCCCCTTGGAACGTTGCATCAGACGGGCGGTTTAAGAATAACTACAGTTCCGTCGATCATTTTATCATTCACCACCTGTTGCTGAATGAAATAGACAAATGTCAAATAATTCCAAACAATTGAGATTTTTGTCTAATTAAACATCACTATTTACGTTTCAGCTGGTTTTTTATTGAAATTCTTGTATTATTATCGTTTCTTGCTATGTGTGAAAATTGAATTCGAAGATTCTGTAACAAACCACCTTACAAACCTACATACCTACATACAAGAAGCTAATATTTAGGCGTGTAATAAGTGACAACAATACGTTATCGATACACATTTCTGATGATATTCAACAAGATCACACAATAACTTAGAGAACTATGAGGGGTTACTTATGATGCCAACAATCTGCAACATGAAATGTAGATATTTTCGTGGAACAGTAGTTCAATATACAGGGTGAACCAAAAGTGATGAGACATACGGCAACAGTAGATTCCTCACAAAAAAATATCGCGATAGACCTCAACTTGTCTATTCCGAAAGTTGACATCAAGAGAGGTGAGTTAAATTTAAATTTTTGATTTTTTTAAATAACTTCTGAAATAATCAAGTTATTCTGATGAAATTTTGTATATGGGGGTTGTTTGACATGCAGAATTCATATCTAGCCTTGGTATGGGTCTTTCATGTAGGAGCGCCACCTACACATATTTCCACTCATTCAAATAGTTATAACTTTTTTGTACGCACCCGAAAATTTTTTTTGAATAAGAAAATTGATTTTTCCGTTATTTTCGCGTAGAAAAGAGACACTTTGTAAAAGTTGATAGGAGTGACCTTTCTCAAGATATTTGCCCTTGAAGTCCTAATCTATGCAAAATTGTATCGAATGGAAAATTTTTAAAACTAACTTCGGGAGCATCAAAAACGCCGTAGTCACGGTAATTTTGACTAGTGATTTTTTTTTAATCATTCTTTTTGGTAAAAAAATGGAAAATTAGATTAATGTTTTTGAGTCAAGAAACATTGAGCATTCAAGCTTAAGTCAAAATTACTATTTGAATGAGTGAAAAGGTGTGTAAGTGGTGCTCCCTACAAGTAAGAGTGATTCCGGGCTTAGATTTGAGTTTTGCATATTAAACAATCCCCATATATCAAATTTCATAAATATAACTTGATTATATCAAAAGTTATTTGAAAACATCAAATAATAAAATTCAACTTTGACTGTATCTCTGTTAATATCAACTTTTGGAACAGACAAGTTAAAATCGATCGCAATATTTTTGTGTGAGGAATCTTCTGTTACCATATGTCCCATTACTTCTGGTCCATTCTGTATGTGAACGAATTGGCTATTACGTTTGTTGGAGGTGTGGCGACAATTCTTGACCAATTATGCCAAAGGATAACCACCAGAGTGCAGCGAAAGTACATGGGCAAAAAATGGGTCACTGGAGAAATAAAGCACCTGCTGAAAAAAAAAGACAGTTTGTATATTACAGCGATACATCAAAAAAGTGAAGAAGCCTGGAACATCAATTATGAAAGGGATAATATATTCAACAAAATCAAAACAGGAAAGGATGCCTATTTCTAAGAAGTCATTGACAACAATAGATCCAACTCTCACGCTATAATATGGAAGAACTTGAAAACAATATCACCATAAAAGATATCTATTTCCTATCAAATAGTTTTCAGTGGCAAATCTGTGAGGTCGGGGCAAGAAATAGCCAATAGATTCAACAAATACTTTATCGACAGTGCTCAAAGTATTTTTTCTGTTGTCAATAGTCCTGTGAGAGACGGAAGTTCTCAAAACGATGTATATTGTATCAACCACCTTTGGATAATTCACCAAAATCTTGATTAAAGTTCTGAGAAATGGCCAAGTGTATGTTTTCTAGTTTGTTCAGTTTTTTCCATTGTTTTGTTAGTTCAGGACACTGAATGGGTTGAAATCGACCATTTCCCTCGGATAGACCTTATTATTCAATATACGCGGGAATCAGAAATAAAGTCCAGTTTTCAAATAATAATGATCTTATGATTAAAATCAAAGCGATCACATGTTTCGCTTATTCAGCATCATCAGTTATGATATAGAAAATATATGATCAATTTATTTTAAAGCTCTGATGTTGGTGAATAAGTTAATCTCTTGATTCAAATTATAAAATTTTTATTATTTGGGACCTGGATTTTGTTTCTGATTCCAGACGATCCTAGTATATTTTGTGAAGCCAAAAAACGGCAAACGAATAACAAGGCATGACCAAGTAGGCGATGGATTTAATTCACCTTTACAAAAAAAACGAAGTCGTTCTATATTTAGGAGTTGATCCCAAAGAAACGTCGCTATCAAAAAAATAATTTTCTTTCACGATTCTATCAAGACGCGGTTGGACTTCCTTAATATAAATCTTTGCTCGTTTCTTGCACCGTTTCATGATTGAAAGGGGGAGTCTTAATTGGTTCTTACAACTTACTAATATGAGCAACGTGAATATGAAGTGATCATTATGATATTTATCATGTTAACTCATTCATTCTGATATTTCCCTGCTGGTTTTAGAAATATTTGATTAACAATTTGTGCCTTGAGGTGAAGTTGTTCGTCTGATCACACTTCTAGAAATGAAATAGCTTCAGTCAAAAGTTATTGGTAGCAGAACATGTTTTGAAGGAGATCCAGATAGTTGATCTTTCTGATTATTGTCTTGTTATCTTGGACCTCTAGTTTGCCGGAGTAAAACGATCATTTTGAATTTGAAAATGTTTGATTTATTATCGTTTTCAAGAGAATCAAAATAGCGACAAAATTTGAATATGAGAGAACAATATTTTAACTTTTATCCATTAAAAATTCATGAGCTACACTTGAATCTTCTAATTTTGTTCGTTGATATACAGGGTGTTTCAGTAAGGGTGTCCAATAGCCACATTTCGAAAATAAATTAACTTTATTCATTTTTAATTTCACCAGTTTCAAAAGCAACACCATATGAAACTACATAACTTGAGAAGAGTACCCAAAAGTCTCAACAGTAAGAGTAGTATTAGAAGTCGTTAAGAACATGATCCGGAATGGTCTTTCTATTTTTGTCCTTCACAACAATGGGCGGTTTTGGTTTAAATCTTTCATCATTGATGCCACACATCAAAAGAGATATCTGCAGTTGAATTCATAGTAAATCCCTACCTTCCTAATGATCTCACGTGCAGATGTGACAAGATATCTACTTGTTTCGTGCAGCAGTTACCAGTCTGTGATATTCTGAGATTCTACATTACACAAAACAAATTTTTGTTGTTGTAGAGAATCCATTAGAATTAAGAATAATAAAATATGAAATAGAACAGAACACCTTCTGTTGTCACGGATTGGGGATCATTGCCCCCCATGTAACTTGCTTGGATGATGCACGTAATTTTCATGATCTAATGGTTGTGTTATTTGTCCAGCCAAGAGATAAAAAAGCCACGAAACTGGAGTAATAACGGACAGTTATTCCTTCTCTCTTTTGTTTAACGGCTTTTAGCAATTTCAGGATTAAGTCTTATGTGTACATTTTTTGTGATACACTGTTCTGGCGCATCAATTCACAGATTAATTTCTATAAAATATTCTGCTAGAGTTATGCAATTTGTTGTAACGGATAACTAACCAGATAAAATATGTAAGACACCCAATTTGCTGATAGCTCCTTGTTTGATGTCAAAGCCACATTGCCTGTTGAACGCAATGCCTTCACCTTGATGATTGTATAGTGAAGATCAATCAGAATAGATTTTTGTCAAAGAAACGAAAGTATAAATGAAAGAGCTTGGTGCGATTCAAGTAGTTTTGCATCAAATTAAAAAAAATCTTACATCAAAAGTGGTATCAGAGCCGAAACAGCTATCAACGATAGTGAATTACGAAAAATAGCCAAAAAAAGTTAACAATCTGGTGAAAACACCATCGTAAAAGAGTGCTATAGAGAAAAAGTCCTTGTAGACACTGAAAATAAGTGACAATGATTGACTGTGGAAGTGATAATGGGACAAATAGTGATAATATTGCATCCAATGACGTCGACGTCATCCGTCAACGTTCATCGTCCCCAACTAGAATTGCTCAAGACTCAATGGAAGACAATGCAAACATCAGAAAGTGGAAATGAGCGTCATAATATTTGACAAAAATTTTGAATCGTATGTCAAGCATGGAGCAGAAAAACAGAGGTCCATGACAGCAAGCACCTAGTAATTAGCAGCACAAAGCAAGGCACAAAATGATAATATTTTGCTCAAGTTAATCGAGCTCATAACACCATGCCCGCTCGCCTGCTTCAACAAGTTACCCCAAAAATAACTATCAAAGCATTGCATCAACTTGATATGATGTTGATAAATCTTCATATGTCCAAATGGTTACGGATTTTATCAGATATCAAACAAAAATACGACTACGATGACGAAGAAATGTACACCAAGGTAAGTCGCACAGTAGAAGGTCGTGCAAAACTAGCTTTTTGAAATGAGAGCCGATCAAGCGATCAATACCACTTGCTCTACGAATGACACAACTTTGTAAGTCACACAACAGTCAATTCAAGACCATACCCGAGTATACCAATCAAAATGTCAATGATCCTAGTGCAATCTATGAACCTTGGGAGTTTAAAGTAAAAATGGTCTCTGGATATCTTGCTGATGAATCAGCAGCAAACATTATTATAAAAATTCATCGTCCCGCTGATCTTACTGCATCTACTACGATCATGGCAAAGCGTGATGAGATCATCATTCAACAACGTCGAATCACTTCATCTTTGCATCAAGGTCAGCGTTTCGAGCGCAGAAGTAACCCGCTGTTTTTGTTGCCACTGCCAACCCAAAAGAAATCATCAAATGCTCAGTGTTTTTATTGAAATAAACAAAGTCATTGAGCCGGTAAGTGCCAACAGAAATTATCAAAGAGGTTATCTAACAATAAAACTTCAAAGAAAACAAGCCTATCCGGAACGTGTACCAAGTGTAAGAAAACAAGACATTCATAACTGCTGGTTCAATATGAGTTTTCCATCGCGATTGAAAGAAAAAAAAAATTCCAAGACATGATGAAAAGTGGACGACAATTAGAATTGTGAAAAATTGCAAGGGTGTTGGCTGAAGAAAAAAACCATATACGCGCTACCTTATCCAGACCGGAACTGATGCGTCACTCTTTCATGTTGATGTTGCTTGATGCTTGAATGCGATCATTTGTCCCTCTACATCAGTGTTGACAAGGATTGGATCAATACAAACCATGGTCTTAGGATCGTGTGTTATGATTGTTTATTTCTTACAATTGACAATTGAAGTAACGTTGACACACTTCAGCAGCTAGATGCAATTATTGGATGGGATGTGATCAATCAACCTGGACTCCAATTGCTAGAAACCTAATCTGGTCTTAACACCATTGCCTTCAATGTCAGAAGTAAACGAGCAAACTGAAATAAAAATACAGCAATTATTCGAAGAACATGAACTGAAGACATCAAAGACACTGACAACAGGATCATTGTCAATTATGCTCCGGGACACCGTCCCAGTCTCATATCGACCACAACCTCTGGGATATGCTCATTTGAAACAAATCATCCAGAAGCTGAAAATCGACGACATAATTTTCAATTGTACGGAGTATGCCAGCTCAGTGGTTCTTGTAGAAAGAACAATGGTGATCTACGCCTGTGTGTTGTTTACTGATATTTAAACAAACATGAAGGATGGTTTCCATCCATCGAACCAGAATACCGACTACTGGACCAGAGAGCAAATGATGGGGTTATGTGATCATTGAAAGACACTATGACTTACGTATACTTGGACGATAGACTTATACCAAGCTGAACAATATCAGAAGGTCTGATGTGACTACAGGCAGTTTTGTCTGCATTCAGCCACTGCTGCTGGTTGGATATTCGGCAGAGCCTGTTAAAAGTGGCGCAGTTGAGCCGAGTCAAGTAACCGCTCTAGTCAACTTTCCACTTTCAGTTGACGTGAAAGGAGTTCGCCAATTGATGGGTTTGGCAGGCTTCATTCGGGGTGCGCCTCTTTTCGTCTTTTCCAGTGGTAAGAGACAAGTATTAGCGAGTTAGACACCACATTCTTGGAATTTGTCTCCAGAGAGAATTATACAGTGATACCAGTGTAGTCAATGAAGAAGCTATCCTCATGCAGAGAGAGAGAAATGGTCCCGATCATCAAACCGTTCATCACAGCCGTAAAACTACTACTCATCCGATCTCGAAACCTCAGCCGTAGTAGAAGCCACAAAATACTTTCGAGTTTACCTGTATGGAAGGCAATTCACTATTTTCACTGACTAATTCACTAAAAGTGCTGGCTCTGAAATAAGAGTTGCCACATGGCGGATAAAATTACAGTATTATGGTAATGGAGAAATAGAAAGAGTGATGCGTAGCGAACCCTGTTTAACATGCTATAATTCTTTATTCAACAAAACAGGAGTGACACCTAATGAGTTCATGTGGGGAAAGACCAATCGCTTTAAGGTCGTTAAAACTTTGGAACTTTTGGAGTCCCCTTAGAATCAAATCCTATTGATGAAACACAGATTCGATCCAAGATGTGCGCCTCAACCGAGGCAATGAGGCAGAGATCTAACGATAAATGCATGTTCGGTGAACCGGTACATTGAAGACATGGTGGTGATAGTGAATGCCCAGTTTGATGGGGATGGTGTGTTATTTTTTCATCTTCCCCTTTCATTTTTCATTTGACTTCATCACTCAAATGGCTTACAATCTTTCGATTTCAAAATTTCTAATACAATCTTTTTCTTTCTTTTCAAATAAGCCATCCTCAAATGAGTGAATCCGTGACATCATCTTTGAGCCGTCCTCGGACCTGAGAATCCGTAACAATATTTCTCAGCCGTCCTTGGACGAGAGAATACGTAACATTTTTTTGAGCCGTCCTCGGACGAGAGAACCCATAACATTTTTTTTTAATTCCAGCTCGAGGACGATCTGGTACCAAGAAGGACGTGTTAAATACCCCCCTTTGCTAGATATCTCCTTGATAGCCACATTGCAGATTTGATTTTTGAACGCGATTTCTTTAGCTTGATAATTGTATTGTCTAGTCAATCAGAATAGATTTTTGTAAAATAATCGAGAGTATAAATGAAATAGCTTGGTGCTATACAATTGGTTTCGCCTCAAATAGAACAAGATCTCACACACAGGTGAACTGATTTTTCCATGAATGTCATCATATCCTTTGAGTGAACTTATTTCCACAGCAGAATCTCATTGATCACTGATAAATGCGTTTTCGTTTGAGTTTTGACTAGAAAGTGGTATCACAAAAGTTTTCAAATGTACAATCTGGTCAACAAGGCTGAATACTAGTCTCATGCAGTCCTCATAATCTTGGGACGACAAGAAACGAGGAATATTTTAGAACAATCGTCACGGGACGATCGTGAAAATGTCTAGTTATCCCAAGCAAAATAAACAAGCAGAATATAGTCTTCTGATGACTTTCATAACTGTCTTTAAATTAATACGACTCGTAAAATCTGTGATCAAGAGTTTAAATGACAAATAAAATAAACAAGTTTGATATCGGACCATGCGCCTTTCGAATCCCTGGAAATCAAATCATCAAGTACTTACTCAAAAATTCTATTTACAAACAGAAAGAAGTCTCAAAAATATTCAAGACTCCAAAGCTTTTTCTATAACGAAAGCATCATTGATCATGTTGAATGTCTTGGAGAAATTAGATTAAAATAATATATTTTGCGAATAACGGCCCATGGGGATCGATTGTGAATAGAACCATGAGTTGAGAATTGGCTAAGGCCAAATTCTTTAGAGAGTAAGGTAGAATTTTCTGAGATAGAGAAAAATTTCGAAGCTCAGATTCGAGCTTGAAAATTCTTGAACAAAATCTCCAAGTTTCCCTGTTATTATAATTCAACTCTTTATTCCTCCGGTAAACCAGGAGTGTTCTTGGAAGACTAGATGTTACGTTTTTTTTTACATCCACAGTTTGCTTTGAATACAAGAAAAATAAGCTTTTTGATTGCTAATCAGCTTCTCCATGTATTCATAGGTTGTGTATGCTGCAATTAAGCAACTCTATATTATGCTCAATAAAGCAAGCTACTACATTGACTTCCATGTCCTCATCACTCAACATTAAAAAAAAAAAAAAAACAATTAAAACGCTGCTCCGCTGTTGATTATTGAAACATGTCCAAAGTCAAATTGAGTTTCATCTAGTTGGGAAGTTTTTTTTTGTAGACATGTGTATAAATTATTCTGAGTGAACTGGAGTTTCTGAGTGTTGACCCTGGCAATTCCAACTAAATATGTATGTGAATTCTGGTCTAGATCACATAAAATGCTGAAAGTTGGGCGATGTAATAGTTTTTCTTTCAGTTCGACCATAAGCTTCATGAATTTTGTAAGAAAATCATTCATGCCTATTATTTTAGAGTCTTTCTAGAACGCGAAAGCATGATTTATTCCACTCAGGATGGTGGGACGTTTCCAGTTTATATTAGTATCGCCTCGTGATCAAGCTTCTAGTTTGCTGAGACTGTTTGGTGAAATGCCTTAATGTCTCAAAGAAATTAACAAATCGACATTGTGGTTGCTTTTATTTATTGCGGGTACGTCGTTTGGATGATTATTTTGCATTCTTTATTTGTTAGAATTTTTATTTGAAACAAAGATTCCAAGTATGGATAATTTAGACTCGTTTTGGACAAGAGTGTCTGGTCATCTTAAAGGTTGGTCATATCTTTGAAAACCATGGAGATTGATGGACGCTAATTCTTTGATATCCTTCATGGTTTCTCAATTGTTTTTGCGTTTTGTTCATCTATCACTCCCAATTGATATTGAGTCTATAAGTGTATTGAATAAAAAGTCAGAAAAATCATTGTTTATTCAATCAACACTTGAGCTTTTGAATAACTTACAGGTTGATACAAATATATTGGAAATGAAAATACTGTAATGTGTTCTCAACTGTCTCGGTATTGATTTTCAAGTTTGCAAAATGACGTCCATTTGCATCAAGGCATTTTTCATAATTAGTAACTGTTTTTTGTACAACCCTCGCAAGTATGTTTCTGTTGATATTTGTAAATGTGTCAAAAACTCTTTGTCTCAGGATTATTATGGTCGCAGGAGGATCAAATTCATAGACCTCATTCTTAGTATGACCCCAGAGATAAAAATCCAAGGGCAAAAGGTCGGGGGATCTAGGAGGCCAGGGTATTGTACCATTTGATGAAATGATCTTTTTCTCAAACTGCTCTATCAAGAAGTTCCTGACTTGAATGGTGTTGAGAGCCGGACATCCATCCTGTTGAAACCAGGTTCTTCTGAACTCATCTTCGGTTAGGGTAGCTCGTGATGCCAGCAAAAGCTCTAGGTATCTCTGTCCATTTAGGCTGAAGTCAAATGAAAATGGTCCTATAAGTCAATTTCCTGAAATGATTGATTGATATTTGCCCAATTGAGAAAGGTAAGTTGGATTAAATTACCAATGACCCCACACCAAACGTTAAACCCAAATCTGGTCTGTAGACGTCTCGCTGCCTCGATGATGAGTGTTGTGCTTATTAAAAACTCCACAATACGTAAACCTACTTTCATTGGACCACAAGACATGATTTACAAAATCGGGATTGTCATTACACTTCCTTGTATACCACTCACAGAAGCGCATTCGTCTTGGAAAATCAGTTTCTTCAAGTCCTTGAACTACTGTGCGTCTGTATGGATGGTTCTTATTCTTTTTTAGCACTCTCTGTACTGTTGATTTTGACACACCAATTTTCCGTTTCACAGTTCTTACCGATTTGCTAGGGTCTTCGTTGACTGCTTGTTAAATGTTTCTGTTGCGATTTTCATTTTCAATGTTGTATCCGCTTCAAGGTTGTTCGAAGGCCCCAAAGTTGATCAAATTAATAACCATTTTTCTAAATTGGGTTTTATAAGGCTGCCGTCGTTCGGGATACATCGCCAAATACCTTGCTGAGGTAATGTCGACATTTCTCTGTGACTGCAAGTACAGCGCATATCCAGAACATATCCAACTTTTCTTCATTCGAATAGGGAACACCGGGCATTTTTAATAGGTTTTGATAAGTTGTTTATCAGATTTATCATTTTGATGACAGAGAAGCGTACTACTATTTACGTAAACACAACTTTCATACTGAATTATTATTTGCGGGGTGTTACAGACCACAACGCCAGCTTTCGGCAGAATTATTGAACGGCATATCAGAACCTCCTAGGATTTTGCTTATAAACCAGTTTTCTGTCAAATAAATCATGGCCTCCTTAGAAAAGATTGAGTCCGTAATACGAAATGTGATATTCCAAAGATACTTAGATCTTTTATGCACTTGTGAGACATCACTAGACTGGAAATTTTACACTTTTTCCAAAAATCGAAAAATCCAATATGGCGGCCATAAGAAAAATGAAAGTTGAGGCGGGTTGCGGGAAAACAAAAGACGATTGAGACATGTCATACACACCATTTTATTAGTCTTAAAAAAGTGTCCCAATAATGTTACATTTTCTTAGATGTCCAATCAGCCGTTTCGGATTTACTAGCAAAAAACAAGATCCGCCATTTTCGGTTTTTCGCCGATATTTCCAAAACCAATGTAACGATCGCAAATCTGAAAACGGATATCGAATGCACTTTGTTTCCTCTAAAACTTTGTCCATTTAACCTTTGCTGTAGGTATAATAGGAGCCAAGATCCCTGTACAGAGAAACGAATCTGGGACACACTGTATTACATAGGGACCTCGGTATCGTAACTCGAGCTTTCTACTATCTCCATCCTTAAAACTTACTTTTCACGCATGAGTACGTGTTGTCCCACTGGTAAAAGAGGCGTCGTGTCGCCGTCTTTGGCAACGTTCCACCTCATATCCTGACAAGTGGCATTTGGAACATATTATTTTTGGTTTTCGACAAGCAGACAACAAAACGAACTACAGATACCGTTCGTCTGACACTATGCCTGGCTTTCGAGGAACGATCTGTGGCGCACCTGGTGCGCACCCAGAACGACTCCTATTGATTTTGATCGTTCCTGTCATCGGGACGTGAGACACCAATTTTACCTTTTCCCTCCTTCTCCTGGTGCAATCCTATATTGACCAAATGCCAAATGTGACATGTTTCGAAATATCCATTTGATTTCACGTGTTTTTTTCAAGATTACGATAAATATTCAGTTTCAATATGTGCATTGATAAAAATCATAAAACAATAAACACCAAAAACGAGAAAGGATAGGTGAAGTCCCACTGACGTCCTGTTGCGTTCCAGTGAACATGACGGCTTGAAGACACGGTGCGTCATGCACTCAAGCTGTACCAGGGTCACTAACTTGTTTCTGGAACGCAGCTATAGTTTTTCCTGCAGCGTTCCGATTTGTCCCTACTCCAAACTGAATCCAGAATCGGTTGTGTCACTAATAGCAATAAAAAGAAAAGTCTCTATCTCACGTCCTTTGACTACGCGATACTCTACGTAATCCAAAGCAAAAATACATCGAGGATAGTACGCGGAACGCCATTTTCGACACAAGCTATGAAACTTGTTAACGAAAGCAAATTGAGAGTTGCTGAGTCACCATTACGTAAACGGCAAGATCGTGGTGGCTAGAGTCCGACCACAAACGCAAACTTACAGGAGGGAATAATTTGATCCGATCCATTGAGCGCTGGGCTGGGATTCCATTCAAATAAGTGGGACGAGCATATATATATACCTGCATATCAACAATAATTATTTGCTTCAGCTTCCATGGTAAACACACCAATGATTCAAAATTTGCCAAACTGTCATCCTGGAGGCTTTACTGGTTAAAAATAGCCAACAAAATTAAAGCCATTCTATCGTCACTTTGATGATTTTACTATCAAGAGTTTTTCACAGCGTACAACAAAGTTGTTTCCATAATATTATTACGAAGGTATATCCTATCGTGTCTGATCAACGGCATGAATGACGGAAGCATGAGATATAATCTTTTGTATCCACGTTCTCAACGTAAAAAGGAAGCTTGTTACCTGGAAGCGTTGGACATAAAATATGTCTGGCTTTTTGTCGGCTTAAAATTTAAGGGAGTTGATAGCATTTGTCGTTTTAACTTCATTCTATCGGCAATAAATCTTCTCTGCAAAATGTTTGGTCTTTATCTTCAACGAAAACAGAAAAAAAGGCGTTTTCGCGATTGAAGTGGGTCTTTTGTCGTGAATAGTGAGAAACTAGCATTTAATAGAGTTTTCATCAGAGATCCTCTGAGTATGTGAACTGTTCCACGAAAGAGTTGGATATCCAAATCATGCAAAAAGAATACGCAATACTATAAGCAAAACTTTTTCACTAAATACTAAATACTTTCTTAGTAGTTGATCTCACTTTCATGCGTCATATTTCACACAACCCCATTCAGCCACTTCATTCACATCAATGATAAATGAATATGGCAGAATATTATCACATAATATCTTATGTTCTTGGATTGGAGGGATAGTGAATCTCCCAGCGGTCATCTAGGTTGGAAACTATCAAGGCACTACACCATCGCTATTTGTTCATTAAATGTAAAGTTTCCCGGTGACCCCAGAGGATTATGGCAAATGGATTCCGCTTAAAACAGCTGGCCGATTGCATATTCAGTAGTTTACATTTCGCCTTTCCAATTTCTGCTTTTATACGTGATGGTCGCTCGAATCCGGCCACACCGCGTCCCACTTTAATTTTCTAATTCCGTTTTTAATGGAAGGTGTTTAATGTGAGTTTGAAACGATGGCTTCAATTTAGCTTCCGAGCTTCCAAACATCTGAACAAAGCCATGCTTATCAAATTCATATCGTATGAGCACATCGCTTGTTTCACTGGATATCAGTTTTATGATCATAAAACTGTAGCCAATATCATGGCGCATTCTAATGTCACGACTGAATTCAGGCTTCATTTCGGAACATGACTTTATGTGGAATAGGTGTTTCACATAGAGGTTATGTCAATTTGGGCAAAAATGGAAACAATATATCACATCCCCATCTATAATAGCCCTTGAACCTTAACAATCAGATTATTCAGCTCATTTGCAAAATGAATCAATGACTATTTCTCATTTACAGGTACCAGTACTCTTAACTACAGACTTATCTTCTGAATTTATGTCATAGTGAGCTGTTTTTATCGATTGCTTTATAACCCCTCATCAAGAATTTTGTTTATATAAATGTCCATTTATCTTCGCAATAGCCAACTTGTCCTTTTCAATAGTATTTCACTCTTACTCTTTCTTGTTTTTTATTATACAGCAAAATAAAAAATACTGACTTTGAGATTCTTTTTTTATTTCAAATATCCATTGTGATTTTTTGTAGTTTCAAAGCTGAACGGGAAAACGACAATTTTTGTTTTTTTTTAATGGGAAGCTCCAATCATTTTTAGCCACAACAAAAGATCTCATTTTTCTGATTTCAAATGTGTTGACATTTTGCTCAGTCGTTTTCAAAATATTTATTTTCGAATTTCTACCAAATAAGTCGTTAGGTTCTTGGTTGTCAACTCTGTTTCGCTGCCACAATAATCGCTCTATGGGAACAAACGACTTTTCGTAAAGTTGGCTTTTTAAACAAAACAAAAAATATTAATTTATCCCAGAATTTTCATTTTCTATTTTCTGCCACAGAGAACACCATTTTCAAAGATATTTTTAAGAGGATCGGATGAGCATAGTATATTGAATACCTAGGCGGTAAAGTGGCATTTTTGGAAGAATCACTTTATCGCTGTGGTCTACACATCATTTTTCTGCTCGCACTATAGTATACTCAACTGTAGATAATAGTATTTTCCACTATTCACTCCAAAAAACACAAAATGGCTGATCAATAAAAATATTTTAACTATCTTACATCATTTTTAGGTTCCCGAAGATTATTTAATCTCATTGGAATGTATCCATCATCATCAACGATATAGCTTCAAACCGTAATTTAACAATTTTCTTGAAAGTCAAGGCGACAATCAAAGCCATCCATACAATATTACAACTTGACAACACTGCTTCAGAGCTGTCAGCTTTTAGAACCAAGATGGCAGAAGTCAAAACAAACGGCGTCAAAGTGTGATCTCAAGGTCATATCCTGAATGTATAGGATTTTTGATTAATTTAGAATCTACAGGGTGTCCACTCTGAAGTGTATCACCCCTGTGACATTTTTGTTTATTGACCGTTTTTTTTTTGTTAGGTCTCGTCAAACACTTTTTGAACATTATACCAAATCAGTTCCAGGGACGTACTTTTGGGTGATTATGGGGGTTCAAAGTGGGTCAAATTTCAGAAAATCGTATTAGGGGATTTTTTTAGAAAAAAACTAAAAACGGAATCTCCAATCAGAATAAAAGAAACCTCCCTGTTCACATTTTCAAAAAAAAAAAGTTACTGTTTTGGTTACTTTTTTTTGTTAATTTGTTAATTTACTACTTATACTGCTCATTGAGTCTTCCTGTACGTTCTAATTCACCTAATTCACAGTAAAGATGTTAATAAAATCCCAAAATGTGTGTTTTAAACAAAAAATCATCGATACCTAATACAGGATGGGTGACTTCAGAGTGGACACACCGTATAAGAAATATATTAAAATGGTGATACATTCAATATCAATCTGTTGGTATAACTTTTATGCTACAATCACATGCATTTTGGAAATAGTCTTGTAACGCCCTCCATTAGAAAAAATTTAAAAATAGTTTTACCGCCTAGCCATTTTTGACTATTTTGTCGGTCTTGCCTTAGAAGAGTCTACTTTTTCTCCAATTTTAATGTCGTGTCGACAAAAATAGTTTATTGTAATCCTGGGCGGTAAAGTGACGCTCCTTGAAGCCTGGAAAAATAACTTTATCGCCGTGGTCTACACATTATTTTTCTGCTGACACAGAAAAACAGTAAAAAAAGTACAGGACTTTATATAAAAAAGCATGCCCGACCCGGGATTCGAACCCAAGTCTTTCCACACGCCAGGCTAAAATCGAACTACTGAGCCACCAGGGCCAGAAATACTCAAATTTCAGGTTTTAGCCGCCATGTTGCATTTGTCTTGTATCTTGTATAATAGTCATGTAAAGCAAACAGCGACGTAAAAGTGTGAACTTCACTTTCTATCCTGAACGTATAAGTTTCAATTTACTCAAAATCCATAAGAAATATCTGAATAAGATGGTATTATATTCCATTGAATATTAATATACCTGTCATGATTCAATCACATGCATTCAGAAAATAATCTTGTAACGCCCTCTATTAGAAATAGTTGAAAAAATTTTTACCGCCTGGACATTTTTCACAACTTTGTCGGCATAGCCTTTGAAAGTCCCACTTTCTCGTCTCTTTAGCGTCAGTGAAATTCAGTTTCAATGTCGTGTCGGCAGAAAAAAATAATATTTGAGTGGCTATGATCATCAGCACAATTTTTTTGTCGGTAACCATGGCCAATTTTTCGAAATGTCGTTAGTTTCCACAGAGCGATTATTGTGGCGGCAAAAATTTTAGAAAAATCAGTTCTTTCATTGTGGCTTGAAGTAATTAGACTTTCCCGTATGATATTGGAACTGCAGAAAAAATCTTCTTGAAGTCAGTCATTTTATACGGTGTTACCCAGTACTTCAAGAATTGAATTAACAACACCAATCTTCTGCAACTGTTGCTTCATCAATCTGCTGTTACTCATTTTTCACTGGATAGACCAGAGTGCAAAATATTTGGACCTTACGGCAGGGTCGTCATCTGATGACTCTGTAGCTTCCAACAGTTCTGATCTTGAATCAATAAAACATGTGCTCGTGTCTAACTTGAATCACACTCCTTTTTCAATATCCGGGAATCTGGTCCACTTATACTTCTCCACTAGCAAAAAACCTTTCGTGTGTTCTTCACGTTGAGATATGGATAAGAAATTAAAAAAAACATGCGGAGGTGATAGACAACGCGCCTAAAGGAATATTCACTCGCAAGTCGCCGCGCCGGTGACATAAATCGCCCGCTACTGTGCGAGGTTGAACCTGCTCAGCGACTGCCAATCACATAAAGCAATTTAAAACGCTGAGCATTCTGATCTCGAACGGTGTAGGGTGCCGATTCCGTTGAAAAATTGAGGCAAACTCAAATAATATCGTTAAACTATTTTAAATATATGAACAAATCCTGTACTGTCAAATATTGAACATAAGGATTATTACCGCAATGAAAAGAGCATTATTTCTAGTTTTGTGGTAGCTACTTGGTATCATCATATTCAATTTCGGATATTATTTATCCATTTGTGTAGCATTTTTAACAATGAATCTATCAACGTATCGTCTACTAAAACAGCGATTTTACCAGAGAAGTCGCATAACGACTTTGCGTATTAGATACCAGAGTCTCAATTGGGTTAGTTTGGGTTAGTTTGAGTTCGTGGCACGGCGAACGGCGACTCTTTCATTACATTAAGCAAGTTTTGCCAAAGCTTCACAGTTTACTAGCGAGTGAAATTGCCCAATGTGATCAACTCTTAAAATATGCGGCAATTAACCTGTAAAAGTCGCAGTAGCTGCACTAGCGGCAGGTATGTTATAACACTGAGCAAGTTTCGTCCTCGCCACTAAATTCGCTCAATTTGATTGACCTCAGGGAATAGATACAATCTATCAGTTAGTTGAAAGCAAAGTACCGATAAAATCTTAATTTTCAACAACGTATGAATTATTATTGATCACTATTTATTTTTCCCAGTATAAGAACGGTTAAGAATACAATACAATTTCCATAACGGCAATTATATTATGTTTGAGTTTGCATGAGTACTTGACCAACGAATAGGGTCTAGCAAGCGAATCCGTTGAGGACATCAAGTTTCGCATGGAAAATGAGTGGCAAGCCCGGAAGATCCAGATAGTTGAAGTCCTCGTTTGATTCTCCACGACTTCGTTCTGAAGGTGGTGTCTGAATAGAATACGAAGTATTGCTTGTCGCAAACTTTGATATTTTATGAGCATGTTTAGATTGAAAACTCGCTCAACAATTGAGTTCTTTGTCCAAATTATTGATGAAAGTTTAGTAAAACTCGATGATGTGGATTATTCACAGAAGATAATTTATTTTCTTTGATTCTGGATCATATTTGCAAGATGTGGGTTGCTGGAAATATTTGGTACTGGAGGGATTTTATACGCCGGACTAGATATAAAAAAACACTAACAATAGTCTATTCCATTACAAGACAGCGTCAAAGTAGACAAACTACACATGATCAGATGAATAGGAACAATTTGAAAAGGTAAATTTTGTTTTGCCATTATTGAACTGTTTAGTTCGCAATAAGTTTTTGCAAACACAGACAATATCCTGGCCAATGTCAATATCTTATGAAATGTCCGCGTACGATAACTTTGAACTTTGAAACTTCAATAACATGATTCTGGAAGAGTTCTTGATATTATTATAATCTTGTATCCAGTATCTCCTGTAACAATAGATTTTTGAAGTCTGTGTTCCACAGCCTAAATAGTTCTCGAAACTTGATCACCTTTTATCAGAATGGAACACATTCTAGCATCTGTTTGGTCATTAATATTGATCAAATAATCAAATATTCATAATCTTTCTATATATGGTATCTTTTTTTTGATAAAAATTATCACGGATTCTGATCATTATTGAACACTTTCATAATCAAGGAAGACTAATTTCATAAGAGGATGATATACAGTGTGTCCTCGGATCGACGCATGAATTGGTAAAAAAGTCGAAAAAATCTTGAATTGAAATTTCATCTTTTTGGGTTCAGCCCTGCTTGGAAGGAAACTAATCTATGCAATAATTGAAGAAAAATCAAGTATGTCTTGGAATTTGACCCAAAAGCTATTTCTCGTACCAGTAAACAGCTTCTTTCATAGGAGATACGACAAAATGTTATTAAAAAAGTTGTTCAGAATGTAAAACTGGGTGAGAATGCAAAATTTCAAAACCCTCCACCTACTTTGATATTTTGAACAAATTAGAAAAGTTCATCAGCGAATTCTCTTTAATAATGAATTACAGAATTCTGCAAAGTATACAAGTATTCAAAAATCAAGATAACTAGAATTTGTATGCTATTCTCAAAACTTGGAATGGAAAAATGAAAAATATCAAAGTGGGCGGGAGGTTTTGAATTTTTGCGTTCTCACTTGATTTTTTATTCTGAACAACTTTCTTCACTCACATTTTATCGTATCTTTCATAGAAGAACCTCTTTATCATTGACAGAAATAGCTTTCAGGCTTATTTCCAGGACATAGTTTATTTTCCATAACTAAAATTATAACACAAATATGTTTTCCAATGCAATGCTGAACCCTAGAAGATGAAATCTCAATTCAAATTTGTTTTGTCTTTTTCACCTATTCATGTGTCGATCCGGTGAAACTGTGGCCTATTTATTCCATTGATAGAAATAATGGACAAAAAAACGCACATATGTAGCTAACGGCAGCCCTTCGTCAGATGAGCGGTGTGGGTTCGAGTTATGGATGTATTTAAATGAGCGCCACGCAGTTTTTTTCTTTTGGGAATTCGAATATTTCAAAAGTTGAGCTAATTTTGAGAAAATGGATTAAACTGCGGAACCTGGATGTTTGCCAAACTAGACAGATTAAATAAGAATCAGCCAATAAGAAAAATAACGCACCCAATTCCAAGAACGATTCAATTTATTCCACTTCTTCAAGTTATAGTGAATACTTCAATTTGAAGTTATAAACGTAAATAATGTCTTACAGCGAAAAAAACTTCAACCTACAGAAAAGTATTGGCTAGGTGATATTTATCACAAAAAAAACCGTTACGTATAAATATTACCCCATAGTCGGCAATAGTTCACAAGTATCCCTCAAATAAATAAATCAATAGATAACGTTTTGGCAAGATCAAATAATAATTGATCAGTTATTATAACATTCGTTTGTCAAAATAAATTTGACTATATATTTTATTGATTATTTTTAAAGAGAAAAAAAATACCAATCGATCTGATTCGCAGAGGTTACGTGAAAAATTAATAATGGGAAGAACTGGCCTTTTTTTATTATCCAGCGGTGTTCAGTGTCGTCGCAGAAGGTTGATGGGGAATGCGGATGCCTTTTTCTCGTTCTCAGGGACCAACGGGGCTGCCTGTTTTGTCGGGGTGATGTGATCGAATACACGATGGCGGTTGGGGTGCAACTTTCGGGTCAATTTCCGATAAAAGGGACTGGTCACGTGAAAAGCTCAATTCGTGAAGGTCGACCTCACTTGGCTATTTGATAGAGTCAATAATGAGCTTTCAAATGATTAGTTAAAAATGCTCAGCAACTTACCTTAGTTTTGAACCAGAACATCAAAAATCCCAAATACAAACAAAATTATCCTGGAGAAACCACAGATATGTGAGAAATCTCACTGTGATGCCGATAAATCACAAAAATCTTCTTTGGCTATCACCGTCACAAAACTGCGACATAAAGAATCACCACTTTGGGTATACAGCAGATGATGCCCGATTCTTCTATGCACTATCTCAGTTTCTGGAAGATGGCGGGAACCACATTCGTGACAGAACCAGAATGAGCAGAACATTGCCAATTTTTGTTCAAGAGGACTGCCAAAGGTGCCGGAAATGACGAAATTACAACGACCACCAGGATTGGTCAAAAATTGTTATTTAGAAGGTATTCTCAGGAATTATTGCTATTAAATCTGGCAATCAGGGCTCTGCTGGTATAAATAAATTATGAGAACGAAAGGTATGTGCCAAAACTGAGGGTGGGAAGAAAATAGTCAGTTGTTGTATACGGGTGAAATTATCAGTAGCATTTATTGGGCGTCTCAATTTTGTTTGCGGTTGAAACTGGGAGTTTGCGGGAAATTGGAAATGCTACAACACACTGTATATTCTGGACAAACGAAATCGTTTTGTTTTTTTAGTCCACTACAAAGCAGAAATCATCTCATCCCAAAAAGACCTGTTTGATGGTTCAAATCACAAATCATTCAAAATATACAGTGAGAATCTTACCTCTTGTTCTATAGAAAAAATATGTAATGAAAATATCATTGAGTCATTTTAAATGTTCCATACGTAAAAATAATGTTTTCTGTTGCTATGGATTTTCGATTTTTCATAAGGTGACGCCTTAAAAATGTCAAGGTCAACGCAAAATGTGTGAAGCTCAAATGTATTCCAAAGAAGAAAAAACTCAAATTTACAGATGGTATTGTAGTGGTGTCTCGAGAAGTCTCAGCGTTTTTTAGTGTGGAGTACCCATATAGACTAATACCTCCACATACGATAATCAGAAGAATTATTCAGAAACTCATCTGGCTGTATTGATCCAACTCATGGAAATCAACGTGTTACCACGAGAGGACTTGCTAGTGACCATGGTTCAAGCTAGCCTAGCGCCTGCAGAATTCTTGAGAAACTAAAATATAAGGCCTAATAATACCACAACTACCAAGAACCATCATATCAGGATCCTGAAAGCCGAATAACATTTTGTGAAAAGATCTTTGGAATGATGAATAGTGATGGAAATGTTCTAAAAATAATCGTTTTTACTGATGGATCCATCTTTTTAAAACATGGACAAGCAAATTCGCAAAATTTTAGGTGTTGGTCCAGAGAAAATTTGCACTTGTACAACGCCACAAGGACCCAATACCCTCTAAAAGTCAATGTGTGGGCTGGCGTTGTGGATTGCCATATCGTCGGTCCATTTTTCAAAGACGGTACGCTCAATTCTGAGAGGTACCTTCGTCTTCTTGAGGACCAAATTACACCAGCAATAAATGCGCTGCAAATTGATCCTAACGTTTCGTATCAGCACGATGGAGCACCTGCACACAGTACGACAGCAGTAAAAGATTGTCTGAATACCCATTTTCCGAAAAAATAAATTCCATCTTCTGTAATAGTTGTACATACTTAATTCTCATACAGTCGATAGAAAGTGGCCACTATCTTTATGAAAATGAAGGCGGCAAGTATGAAGTCGCCACTCTCCGCATAACATTTATTTCATTTCTAAGATTTTTTTTTCTGTTATCACATCATTCATCGCTATGGAACATTTCCAATGACTCAACTGTATTTCATTGTTTGGGTTTTCTATAGAACTGGTGCAAAAATTCTTACTGTATAAAAAACTCCAAAACAATAGTTAGTAATAAAACTCGCCAGCTCCCTACAACGGGTAGTCCCCGTACTCATGACTTCTTTTTAAACGTAAAGGAATCTGTTCTATCACATACGGTGGAGCCATCTATTAGATGGAATTGAATTTTTACCACGTTCAAAATTATAATTCAAATATTTATTCACACGGTAGATCAAAAGTTATTCCGAAAAGATGCACACTCAACTATTTTTCACGTTCATTTTATCATATCTAAAGATTATGTCCTGGACAAATACAAGTTATGCAAATTATTCAGATTATATATCGGATTTGAATTAAATTTCTAATGTTGTATCTATAAAATGTAAATTACAAAGTTTATAGGATATGTGAACTTATTCGTTTGTTGTTTAAAATTGGATTTTTAACTTGCTGTACCAATTTTCTCAAAACAATGTAAACATTTTTATAGAAAGGATGTGTTTTGTTGAAGGACGGTGTTGTTACCCGGGTCGATTTTTGCCATGCGGCTAGTTGCTTCGATATCGCCTAGCCACAGCCCCAATCGCTATCTCATTTACACAGGCGACTGAAATCGCAAGAGACTTTCATACTTTTTTGATCGCTAGAGTTAAAATCAGCAAGACTTTGTGGGAAGCGGGGTAAGCGGAATCGTCAATGTCAACTACTAAAAGCATATTCACACGGTCAATTTTGGTCTTCCGTCACATGTGGCCCATGGTCGTGCGGCAAAAGCCGGATGCCACTCTACTTGGGATTTGTGACCCATGCATCGGATCAACTGCGCACCACATTTTCAGAACTGTCACTATTTTAATGTCTCTATCTAAACTGAATGAAATCTGGACAATCAACCACTGTGTCTATTAACTTTTGCTTCGTAGCTGATACGAACACAGAGACTGGTGAGGACCAAACATTTTAGAAATAATTATTCAGAATAACAATGTTGTTTGGACTTTCTGTTCAAACAATCAGTTGGTGTCTGGTTTTTGTTCGGTCCGCTTGGTGGAGTCCGACATTGGATGATGCGGTTGAAACTGCGCCAACTGTTGATGATGTGCATTATCGCCTATGTCAACCAATGTTAGCTGTGGAGAATATGTTTATTTTCAATGAGACCTACCACAGAGCCAAAACATGATGGAGCTGTCTTATTATCTAAGTTAAGCGATAAAGATTGGCCATCAAGATCATGCGATCTGATGGACATGGACTTCTCTGTTTGAGGCAGCATGGGAAAAAGCTAGGAACAGTTAACGTCCGGATTTAAAATATGTTTTCTGGATTCTGGAGGTATAGGTTACTCTTTGCAGAAATACTATGTTATGATGATATTCAACATATTCATAAACCACTTTTTATTCACAAAAAATGTCCAGAAGCTTTTTATCTGGAGTTTGTACATGTATGAGAGAAAAATTGATATGAGCAAGCACTGAAACATTTAAAACCGCAATGAACAGTTTTCATGCATTTTCGAACATTTGTCATTTCATATACTTATTCATATTTGAAAAATCCCACTGACAGTTGTCAGTGGGATTTTTTCAAAATACCCAAAAATACACTGAATAATCGATTGTTTTGATCGCACGAAAATGAATGTTTTGCTATATGACGTAAGTATAACGAGATAATATGGTGTCATCAGCCTGGCCATTGAGTCGTCCTTTTGAACCACGAACCCGGCGCTCTAGTCAATTGTCAATTCAGTCGATTGCCAGAGACGCACTGGTTCGTTGATTCGAAAGAAAAATAGGTAGTACCTTTGTTGTTATAAAAATAAAATTCATTGACAAAGCATAAAGAGTACGAAGTAAATACTAAAGACTGAATGCGAAAAATATCACACCAGGCTTTGATGCCGAAAAACCAATCGACGCACAAAGGAAAATCAACAAAATTAAAAATAATAAATGAATTCAATATCAACATTGTCAATCGTCTATTGGACAATGGATCCAGAGTTTTAACTGGGTTACAGTGACAATTTCAAAAAAATAGACTTATTCATGTTGATGAACATCATTAGACAAAATCCCGACTCTGTTGTCATTGGAAAAATAGGAATCAAAATGGAAACGTGATGGATAATTTACGAAGGTTAGGTGTAACAGCATTCAATAACTGAAAAATTAAATAAGAACATTATAGATAGTATCCTTGTTACTTTGTTCGTATGTGTTTGTTTTCAGTGTGTATAACAAGCGGGTGTTTTGTATTTGATGAATAAAATGGGCAGAAGTTTTTTCTTTTCCCATCATATTAGTATCAGTTTATAAATAGCACAACACCATTCAGAGCAATCTGTAGGTAAGTCGCCGTCAAAAAGTAATATATCACCTGATCAATAAGATCTAGCGACTTGAAGTATCCTGTGTAAAATCTCAGACTAATACTGTGACGACACGAGTATTACGACGGGATGCGCGCGTTTCTGTAGGGCGGAGCCAGGCGCATCAATTGATTACCACATTATTTCAATTTTTCAAACATTGATGGCCTTATCACTCGCTAATCTCAATACTTTACCTTATTCCAAAAATTGTGCAAATTGTCCAATCTTTACTGATATAACATTAGGCAAATCGAATGTTTCATATTTAATATAGATGAACTAATGTAGTCACTCTTGCTATACAGAACATAGTAGTCTTGATCACATGTCGACACTTTATCACATCACGCATTTTCGAAGAGCAATTTGTGATAATGGGCAAATTCTCTCCGCCTGTGTTCCAAGCAATAGCATCGATATGCGTTGGCAGAGGATGATCACTTTGAATATCAGACCAGAAAGCGGCATTATCAGCTTTAAATTGGTGAGCATGTTAATTCAACGGGCTTATCCGGAACCAAACATGTTGATGCTTTAGCAATTTGCGGAAAGTTCTTAGTTTCAAGCACAAAGCTGTAGTTTCACATTGCATTGCCTAAGAATGCTTTGCTGGATAGACAAGTTCGGACATACAGAGAAGCTTTTAACAAACTGTGATATCTCATGAATACTGTGACAAATATTCAAGAAGTTGGATAGACCTTTATCATAAGACTTGATTTTGACATTGTTTACTAAAATATAAATTGAATTAGGTTAGAGCAGTGTGAATCTCACAATTCTGATATAAAGTCGACAAACCATAATTCTTTGGTTACAAGGCAGAAACTGATATACCAAGAGCCTAGAAGGCTAAGGCTAAGGTATGCGAGAGACATGTATTTCTCCCCCACAGATCCATCCGCAGACGCGTTTCGCTACTATATCACAGCTCATCGGTACGGCTGGGAGATGCCTTTTCCAAATCTTCGTGAGAGATTGATATGCCAGTTTTCTCACTTTACAGGAGAGCGGATTAAAAATGTTTTACATTCAAGAGCATTATTATGTTGAGCGTCGCTCTGTAATATTTATTTGATTTGATTTTTAGTAGAGTTCCTACTTGAACAAGAAGGTGGAGGGTCCTTACTGATTAATCAATTATTTTTTTTTACAAAAATCACTGACATAATATATATATATGCCATATATTGCCATATATATTGTAGTGAATGTTGGGAGATAGTTAGATTTTAGAGATATCAGCTTTTGCCATAGCATGCACAACATCGTGGTAGACATATGTGTAAGAATCAAAATGTCATTTCGTGCAAAAACTGACATTTCAGTTTCTGCCCTGTAATCACAGACTTATGATGATGATTTAATCTAATTTATTTCTAATTCGTGTGCTCAAGCTATTTTCTTGAATCAGATAAGTGTTTTCTCAACCTCCTGCAAATCTTGAGCTTTCAGCTAAATATCTGATTCATTGAAGAACCGGTTTAGAATCTCTTGGTAAAGGCACATATCACCAAAAATATATGTTACACTCAAAGGAGAGCTAATGTTGATAAAGTCAAGGCAACCAGTCAGTTACTCAGGCTGGCTTAGTTTAGAGAATAACCTATTGGATGTTACTACAGAAGGTTTTTCTTTGTATTTTACTGTGATCCCTGATATTCAGTGTATATTTCTCTGGGAGAAAGATGATACTAATCGGCCAATCAACATACTGTTCGTCAAATGCTCTTCTGCGATTACGTCACAGTACCTGAGGTTTGCCAGTATGTCGTGGATTGATCGCTCTAGACTTGACATTTGTCAAATTGATCGAAACGACCAGCGTCCAGACAAACGTGAAATGTTGGTAAATGTGTACGAGAGGGACAGGAGAGTATGACGTAACAGGAGAGAAGCATTGAACTATTCCTTCCCATACATGGAAACCATGCTGGTGACGACTCACATGCATTGGATGAGAGTTCTCTCCATATCAAACCTAGGAAACATGCATATTAGGATATCTTTTTCTTTTGAACAATGCTGTATTTGTGAATAGAACCTTCTAGCGAACTGATTAATTAACAGGGTCAGAAAGAAATCGTTGACAGAATAAAATACGTCGAGGAAAAGTCTTCTGAGTACAGAACCTGGATATTTCGAAAAGGGTAGAAGGTAGGAATGCAGTTTGTTTTTGGATGTCGAAATTGTAGGCCCTCGTCTTCTCATTGTCTTTTCCATACTGTATTCGCCACTTAGCACCAAGATACATATCAATAGGCTGACGTACATTTTCAACTCCACTTTCTTTCTCAACAAATACACAGACGAATCATCACGCCTACTATGGATTAAAAACAAACAAAATGTTTATATTTCTTAATCAGAACAATATAAAAAAAAACATAAATTTGGTTCTGGAGCAAAGATGTACTGCAGTCTGTGTGCTCGAAATTTTCCTTATGATTTGCCACCGCTTTTAAAACTCTATCTACAGAGATACACGAAAAACTATTTAAAGTCTCATGATTTTTCCTTGAGATTTTATAATATCTAAGCGAAAGAGCATGTGTCTATTGGAAAACAGGGAAATTTGGAAAGGTTTATTTGTAAATTGGAAGATTGAAGATTTCCTCAAAATTTCCTATAATCACCCGAATTAAAAGTTACTGAAAGTGAAATGACTCGAAAATGGCTAGTCCATACATAGGCGAACTATCTATTTCTAAAATGCGGAAAATAAGATCTTTAATCTGTGATAAAATATAGGGCATTCCTTTTAAAATTCCAGACATTCCAAATTTTCCCGATCTCCAATAGTGAATGGTTTTTTCGTTGAATTCTTATGAAATCTTTTGGAAAAATCATGAACTTTCATTTGAACATTTTTTTTGTACCTCTGTAAGTAGAGTTTCTAAAGGGGTGGCAAGTTATATGAACAAACCCTGTAGGACATACAACTAATCATAGAAAAATTCATGACATGATACTTATTTTCTATTTCCCTAGGCTTTTGTCGCCATGAATTCTGAAAGGGCATTTTAAGCTCTGTTTCTGCTTTATTCTATCTGCAAGACACAAGAATAGTATTCTTTTTATCAAATCTTTGATCCAGTGAAAGCGAAAAGTTACATTTACTGTGAAGTGAAGCGTTAACTCGAAATCTAACATAACTTTGTCGATACTTATATCTTCTTGTCTAGAAGCAATATCTGTTTTGCTATTACATCTCACTTCATGTCAACACTCGAAGTTTCCACTCTAGTGAATTAGACATTTTGATTCAATTACATCAAAGTATTTCCTATTGGATTCCTTCAAAGAGAATTCTGGTGCGGATAAATTTACTAATGTAACTGAACTGTAAAATTCCTTTGAGAGGTCAAGATTTTCCGGACATGTTTCATGAAGCGCTCGAATTTCTTTTCATCCTCACCTTATTGGTTGATGAGAATATTCCACTTCTGGTAACTTTTTTCATTAGAGGTTCTCAGACAAGCAATGAGTCTTCCAAAAAATCAACCCTCAGACGAGCATAGGAAACTATTGTAGACATTCCGCAATTGTTTAAGAATTATCAAAATCTCATTGTGAGTATGTAATGATAATGATGTTATGAGACTACTTTACGTCCGACCATCTTCGCACACGGATTGACGCCAGAGTTACAATGGTTGCTATAGATCAGCTGATCACTGTCACCTGTCATGGAATTTGATTGAGAGTTCTACGTTATACCAATAGTATTGAAAACAGTGTAAAAGTGGTTATTAAGGGGATTCATCCGCTCCAAAAAGCACTGCTAGCAACATAAGTTTTCATCACGTCAGCCCGCGGGCTGACGAGATGAAAACAGACAGTAGGTATTCATCACGCCGGCAACCAAACTAAGTCAACATTACGCCTCAAAAGGGATGAGGTTTTGTGGACAGTATTACTGATTTCTGTTTAATTATATCAAACGGAGATTGTCAGAAATGATCTCAGAAAGATTCAAATTACTTGATACACAATCGATTTTTTTGATTTAACGGATTATACATCTCTCACAAGAGGGCGGAATATGTAGATTTTTCGTATTTTTTGACCATTGAGATACCGTTTTTGTTACCGCTTTTTTTTCCAAAAATAGATATTGGGTTGCCTAGTTTGATATCTTTCCTACCTGATAAAACTTGAATTTTTTCAAAAGGTGATGTAATGCGCGTTCCATAAAAAATGCTTGCATTGAGGAAAATTGCAGACCGGATAAATCCCCTTAATTACGATACACTTACTAACGATAAGTCCACGAGCAGGTGGCTGTGACGTCATGTGCGAAGGGATACAAAATAATAACCATAAAAAGCTTCGTTCCGCACATTATTGTGTTAACCATAGAAACGGCGTCACTTTACATCTTTGGTTTTATGTTTATGTGTATGAGATCGTGAGTGTGAATGATGAATATTGTGAATGCATGGTATTTTTTTTTAAGGGCCACCATAATTTGATTGTTTTTGAGTTACAACTAACAGTCATTTTTTTTCTAATACAAATATCTCCAAAACGGTCAGAGATGGCCATGGATAATATTTGATACATTGAGATTATAGAGCTGGTGGAAAGGAAGAAGTTGATGTTTATATGATTATTGATGATGAGTTATTTCTAGTTTTTAATTTGAGAATCAGAATGAGTCATATTGAAAAGTAAGCATATTTCATTGGTATGCATGACTGAAACTTTCACAAAAGAAGAAATGCATTTGCTTTTGTAATGTGATGGACCTCTCACAAAACGTTGCAGCTAAGAGCACATGCACTTTTCTTTTAGCTCAATGCGTTTACAACAGTCCGATGCCTTCAAGCGAAATACAACCTACAATGTAGGACGCAACGCGGCATTTGCAATGAGCTTTATTGCTTAGACGCTGTGAGGATCATGAATCTTTCAATTATGATGAACTTTTATACTACGTGTTCCGAAGTAGAGAATTTCATGTGCTTATAGATTAGCTAAAGTAGAGTGAAGTTGGTATAGAGTGTGTTTCAGAATAACATGCTAATAATAAAGGGGGTGATTCTTGGGCTCATTTTAAGAAAAAAAATTCATATGAACGTATGTCCTAAACGCCTTAACTTTTTTCCCAAAAAATATGCAAACCAAAACCCGCATGGACGGCACTGGTCAGAATAATTAAATTGTTGGTGCATCAAAGAATGAGTATTAATGCCTAAAATACATGACCCAAATTTCATAAAGATATCTACAGTAATGACAAAGTTATTGTAAAAAAAGTATCTATTTTTTAAAACTTTGACACCCTGTATCTCAAAAGTTAAGGCGTTTAGGACATACGTTCATATGATTTTTTTTTTTTTAAATTAGCCCAAGAACCACCCCCTTTATTATTAGCATGTTATTCTGAAACACCCTGTATATGGTGGATATAGGTCAGAAGTCGAAAACATGATTTTTATGGATTGATTCATTCAAAGCTACATTAAAAATTGATATTTTTTTTAGTCTTTATTGTCAAGTCTTTTATTGAGCAAACATTATTTTTTACTATTTGCATTATCTTATTGAAATAAAAACAATCATGAAGTCAGAAAAACTGTCCAAAAATGAAAATTTTCTCGTGATAACTGGATCAACTTCTTGTATGAGAAGAATAAAATGGAAAATCATTTACAAATTTTGATATTTGCTCCTCAGTTGATTTTTAATACGATGCTGATCCTTTAAGCCATCAATCTTTGCATGATTCAAATAAAAAGTTTGTCAGTGAAGGTCCGCGTGTGTTGAGAATCAAAAAGAAATCACCCCAACCTTTCATGGAGACTTATCTCGATATTTTGTTGAAATCTGGTAGGTACGCACATTAGTTAATTACAAAGAAGAATACTTTTTTATGTAAAAATCTTCAAATTTTATGGTCCAATTTCAAAAGATGGAACAAGCAAAAGGATTGAGGCTATAGAATACTAACTTATATGTCTTTCCAATTTCGAAAACTACTGTTCAAAATGTTTAAAACGTCTTTCCATTTTTTGTATTGGACATGGAAAGATAAGTAAATAATGTGTTGAATTTTGTGATTTTATCATCAAATATTCACAAAAATCCATCATCAGGTGCTCGAAGTCATTTTTCGACTCATATTTTTTGAAGTTTTCTAATTTTTCTTGATCTTGGGAATTGGCTTTGAAGTCCATCTTTGTGATTTTGGGACATCCTGTGTGGATCCTGTGATCTTGAAAGAGATCATACCACATCTTGGACTGGAGAAAGAAAAGACTTTGCTTTAAAGTGCGTCAAAAGCTTGGTCAAAAGATTCAATCCACAGAGAGTCTCCTAATTGCGTACATCAAATGCGGGGTCGTATTCCAGAGCTCATTTCATGAAAGATATGGACTATTCACATGGGTTCCTTAAGTGCATTGCTTTTCAGATACAGGGTGTTTAACTTAAAAAAAAAGTACTTTATTGTGATCATCACTTTTTTCTTGAATGAGGCAATCAAAAATACAACTTGTTTGTCTCTTGGATTACCATGTATCTAGCCTCGTCCTACCTACTTGTTTTGAAATACTTCACTCGTTTGGAAAAAAAATGCGGAGTTTGAAAGTCTTCTTTTTTCAAAAACGAGTCATCATACGGAATATAACTAGCAGGCAAAACTATTGTAATTTGAGTGTTTCATTCGAAAAAAATAAACTTCCAACATAGTCAGTGACGTACATTTATTGACCAAAAATATTCGGTAAGATGCTCATCGAGACATATAAATAAATCTGCCAAAATTATAAAAAGGCGCACTTCTGGACAGATGTTTCTATTGGCTTTTTTTCATGGAATTAGTTCAGAAATGCGCTCTTAGTTCAATGTACGCGATGGGGAAACATCCTTTATTGGAGTATATGGTAAAATACCACTTTATGGACAATTTTGCAATAACCAATTAGGTTCATCTATAAGATTTTCGAACTGTATTGGAATTTCCTTGCCAGTATACAGGGTGATTCAGGAGAAAATGGAAATATTTTAAGGATATGTCCAGGAAGTCAAAATAAGCAAAATAAGCTAAAAAAATAAAAAAAATAAAAAAAGATAAATAAATAAAAAATAAATAAATAAACTCGCTACTAGATCAATTTTTAAACGCGCAAATAAGTGTATCGAAGTGGGAGGTAATGTTTCCGAAAATTTATTATGAATTAGTGCTATTTGTTTTGTTTTACTAGTTTTGTAATAATTTTGATTTAGTTTTTAAATTACAATTAATCAAAATATCTTTGAAACAAATAAAAATCGGACTTGAACATATGAGCTTATTTTGCTTATTTTGAATTCCTGGACATATCCTTAAAATATTTCCATTTCCTCCTGAATCACCCTGTATATAAGATCAATTGTTTTTTTTTAACAAAAAAATTATTTTCACAAGTAAAGGAGTATTTATGTGCAAAGGCGTCATCAATTTTCATCAGAGTCATGTGTGGGCCGTCAAAGATTCTCTCGAGGGTTTCAAAAGTTGGTTTAAATCAGCATCTCGGAGATACACCAATACAATAGATGTATGTTTTGCACCAGCGCTCAGACGTGGCAGCATCATTTAAATTTGTTGGTAAACATTTAGCCTGTTTTCCTGTGAAAAATTTTAATTTTTTATACATGCTTATTCATTGGTCTATGTCCTCAACAAAATGTCAAGTTTCCTTCCAGGCATCACTCAAGACAATTGGGCCATTACATTTTTTTTTTTTTCATACGACATAAGGATCAATGAGCGAATAAAATGATATTCTGAAAAAAATAAAAGATATAGTATGCCTCGTTTACACCAAGATCAACTAAGAATACAAATTGAACTGTTTCCATCATGAGCCTTGAATGTGATCAGTTACCTAAAATTAGGAAATAAAAAATATATCTATTTTAATTTATCTTTAATCTTGGACAAAGGTTTTTTATTCCTTTCATATTGGTTGATATTTCGTATACCCAGATAGAGTTTATTCTAACTGTTGTCATTATGACTTATCATAGATAATCAACATTTAATTCATTTTTGTCATGTTTTTCATTTTATTCTTGTCAAGTCTTTGTGAATTTTATTTGTAGAATATTGTATCAGTCTCTATACGCATTAAAAAGGACAATATTGTATGTGATTATTATTTCTTTTTATTAAAATAAAGCTATTTTGATCAATGAGATGTTTGGAAAAGTTCAGAGAAAATTTAAATAACTAGAAAGATGTTTTTGCATGAGGGAAATGTCGTATGCCTTTCATATAATTTTTCATTGTCTAAGTAAAAAATGTCTTAAGATAAAGAAAATAGCGTTGTGCGCAAAATCCAAAGAACAGACTTGAGATCATAAAAATAGAGAAAGACAGAGGGATCAGCAATTTGTCTGAAACTCAGTTTCATCGGGAAAGTTGTGCAAAATCTGACAAAATGTGTGCAAAATTCAGGACAGAAATAGATCTGCATCCAATGAAAAAATGTTTGGGTGATGTCGGAGGGCAAACTTCGCAAGATTTGAAAATGTGTGTACTCACGAAATTCAGAGAACAGATCTACATGTGAAAAATGGTTTTAAATGGTGTCAGGGGTAATCGTCACAATGCCCACCCAACAAACAATGTGCTCTGTTACCTAGATTGCGATCACTTTAATTAAGGACCCTCTCGCTTGGCGAATTCAGGTTTTTTGGGCTAACTACTTTGAAAGTTCATTTGAAGCAATGATTGGCTTTGCCGACCGAACTAGCAGCAAATATAACAGTGGCTCTATGTTTCTGGTCATAAAGAAACCCTTTTTAAAAAATGATTTTTATTTTTACAATTTTGAAAAATTAGATGGAAAAATACAATTTTGAACTGATCTCTAACGTGTCTATGCCGTTTCTCCTCGAGTGGACCGTTTCCTAGCCGTAAGTTTTCAAGAAACTGCTGACAACGGCACAGTCATGATGCTGCTCAGTAAGGGCTTATTAGACACATAACTCCTCCCTTCCTAAAGGAAACTCAAGGGGGTAGCACTTAAGTTTCATCAATGGTACTCGTACGCTGGGGCTTGATTATGGCTGGCTTCCTTTTCATGACAAGGTAAATTGCCATCGGGATCGGGATCAGAAGAATCAGGATCCAGAAGGACCAGTGTTGATAAGGGCTATGCTCTACTGCATAGTCCAGAGGCTTGATATGTGACTCTTGTAGTTGCAATTGGTGTAGTTGATCCAGAGGTAGATTTGGAGGTGGATTTTTCGTTTTGGTATTGGTACTTGTCGTTGCTCAGGATAAGGTAAGTAGACGGAGGGATAATGATGGAATTGTTTTAATTTGGGATGGAAAAGAGATGGATAATCTCGAAATCATCTTGATTCACTAGCGGAAAATCCAAAGAAAAAACTATTATGTTTTCAATTGCAAAAACATTTGTTTCAACTACACGGTTTATGTATAAATGGGTATCGATATGATTTCGAATGGACGGGTAGTTCGTCAGTTGTTTTAATTTGGTGTTTGACTTGGTCGGTGAATGTCAACGGTTGATTGTCTTTATGAAAAATATCAAAATATTCATCACACAATTTTGTAATATGATAGTCTTCTTCTTCGTTCATATGCGTGCGGATCAAATCTGCGATTTCATTTTTATAAAATTGATTAGGTGTTTGCTGAATGGTGAAATTGAAAATTTGGAAATTGTTTTGATCAAAATTTTAAACTTTGATTGGGTTGTATAAAGAAATTCCTTGAGCTTCATCTGTATTGTTTGAAATTTCTACAGAAGCGCAACCTTGGTTTGCGTCTGTTAAACATTCAGGAATCATGCAATTTGAAATTTTATTCTGGGGAATTGTTATATGACCATTCTCTACATCAACAGGAATTTTTAATTTCTCTGTCATATGAGGTTTTATACGAGTGAAAAATAGTAGTTTTGATTTTGCTTCATAGTGACTCAAAGGAATTTTTGATTCTGGATAAGGAAGATCTTTTTTGTCGTACATTGAATGAATTTCTACGTTAATGACTCTGGAGACGGGGCTTCCTGAAAATTTTGGGCGTTCTCTCCAAAGATTTCTACGGAACTATTTTCGTTTATTTGCTTAACATTGTGATTGTCATTATGAGGGTAGTCATCGTGGGGTTGGTCACAGTATGGCTCTATTGATGATGATCTTTGATCCAAACTTTGATCATTATAATAATATGGATATTCGTACTCTAGATATTTATGATTATTATATATTGGGCTTGAATTGACATTATGCATTTGGAAGTTGTTTGATCTGTGGTCATTACTATTATCATTACTTATATTTGAATTATTGGCGTTGGTCTGGGCAAATTTCTAACGTTTTGTTGGTTTGGTCTAAAAACATTTGTTTGAGGCCTTGGAGGTCCAAAAACTTGTCTATTGGTAAAAAATTTTGGTTGATTGAATCTAGGTTGTGGCATGTTAACCGGCCCACGAGAAAATGGGTTTCCTTGATTAAAATTTGGAACATTTTGAAAGGTGTTTGAAACATTTGAAAAATTGTTTAAGCCAAAATGTTGCCTTTGATCAATTTGATTGTTCGATTGATTTCTATTGTTATTTTCAAGATGAAATGGTTTTTGCAAGAGTCTGATATTTGTTTCAGATATTATGTAAGTTCTAGCTTCTGCAAGATCGACAGGTTTCATTGCTCTAATAGTTAAGCCCAAAGGTTCTTTCAAACCAGCTGGAAATATTTTTAGACCATGGATATTATAAAAGTTCTTCTTAACATTAGCAGTATTCTCATCGTCATTATGAGTATCTAGGTAATTATGAAGAGCACTCAAATTACCCATCACTCTAGTATGAAATTGTAAAGGCTGTTCATTTCCATTTTGACGCAATTGATCCAAGCCAAAGAGTAACCCGTTTTCATCTCGTTGATCACCAAAATGTGCAACAAGCGCAGCTTTAACGGTACTCCAATCTTTAGTAACGCAAATGCTATAAACTTCCCTTGCTTTACCGATAAGTTTTGCATAGATTTCATAGATAATAGTGATATTTTGGACACAATCTAACGTCGCATTGTTCCAATATGTATTTATAAGCTTATTACCAGTCTCTAAAAATGCGGATAATTCAAGAGGATTTCCGTCAAATTTTGGAACAATATCTAATAGTTTATTATCAAAATTTGGAGGAGGCATATTTGATGCTTGATTTGAATTATTTGCTTGATTTGAAAGTGAAAGGCGTGAAAAAAGACTATCCAAATTTACAAGATTATTTTCCAAACTTTTACTTTGATCAGTTAAGTTGGCAACTTCTGAATCTAACTCGAATTCAATGTTTTCTGCTTGAGAATCAGAAGAATGCGAGGGGAAAGACATAGTCAGATAACAATAGGAAAAAGATGACTTACAGTAGGAAAATCTTCATTTTTCTCTGCTGCACTGCTGGATTTCTTCTTTCTACCAAACACACTACGATCCGATCAACGAAACGTTTTCGATTCGTGAGTCCTTCTGAAGCACTGGTTCGATTTTTGAATCAACGGTTGAAACCGACGAGTTTTTCACTGTGAAATGCTTGTTCAAAATCCGCCACGACTGCGCCACTTTATGTTTCTGGTCATAAAGAAACCCTTTTTAAAAAATGATTTTTATTTTACAATTTTGAAAAATTAAATGGAAAAATAATAAAATTTAAAAAAAATAGTCATTATTTTTCCATGCAGAACTACCTTTCAAAGTTTGTGGCACTTATTCACTAACACACTGTATACTTTGTCCCGTATATTAAGGAAAACATTGGATAATAGCATTTCTGAAGGCCTTCCGAGCAGGAAGTTAGTCCCGGATACTAGGTAATCGTTATGCCCGATATTTCAATTGACTACCTTCCAAAATCGCAAGCTGGAGTATGTTGCGGCAAGAGTTCGTCTTGGTTCTAGTGATCCACGTGGACTCCGACACCTCACTTGACGAATCAAGCTCAGCTATCCCTTCAAGGGATGTGCAAGTAAGAACGAAATCCCTTATTTCACTTTCCCCTGAAGCACAATCTTTGAAACCGTGCAATTGCGAGGTCAACTCCTAATAGAGATGGCACTAGAAGCCTTCCTAGTGGGTTTCCTTCTCACTCGCAGTACTCGTTCACTTGGACAAGTGAGAGGTCACGCTAACTCGCGTCTGCACTGGTTCACGTGAAGTTCCTACCTAGCTTCTGGCCCGTTCGCCAAGATCTCTGATATAGGGTATATCCACAAAGTTTCAAGGAGCACTGCCATCAACCGCGAAGTATTGGCACCTGCCCCAGTGGTCAGACAAGAATCAATTGGTTCAAAAAATGAACTGGGATCTGAACCTTCTCCAAGGGGAATCCTTTGTTCAAACTAGGTTCAGGATCGGGTATCCCTTCTCGAAGTTTTATGGTTAGACGCTAGAAGTTAGACTAGCCTACCGGCCGTATGCTCACGCGTACAACTAGTTCAACTAGACTAGTCACAGGTGATGACCAAAGCCACTAGTTGCTTTGATATTCTCAGTGTTGGGCCCATTGATCCGGAGACCGGTATAGGGTACCTTCACTGAGCTTTGCTCCGGTGCAACCAAACCAGGCCCCACCATAGCGATAGGCACAAGACCTATCTTTCCTTCACCAGAGTAAATAACATTCCAATGCCAGGTCCCAAGGGACTTACCTTATCCATACTCTCTGGATTATCTTTTTAGGAGAGCCCGTTGCCCAGAATAAATCATGGAATGACGTATCTCAAGAAGAGTTATTCCTTTATAGGACCTAGAGACAGAGACTAACCCAAAACGTTCGTTTCCCGGAAGAAACTACTTTCTGTTCTATAATACTCCACAATGAGTCTGTCACCCAGAGCCCTGGGGTGGGCAAACTCTGTGAAGTTCAAATATGCCTTCCTTCAGAAAAACATCTAAAATAAGCAGTTTTTGAAAAACGATATATCATGTAACTATACAGGGTGTTACTCAATGGTATGTCATAATTTTGAGGGGAAGCTCCTGGATAAATTTTAGGTCGAAAAGGTCTTAAAATGCTGGGTTTTTAAGATACAGGGTGTTAAAGATCTATTTCATTTTCAGTTTTTAATACATTTTCCAAAGACAGTTTGGGATATTGAACTGAATTTTGCCACAGGATATTATTGTAAAGAAACAAACTTTTTATTATATTTTTTTTTTATAATTTATTGTTATTTCATTTTGTTATTTTTTTTTTTCAAAATTTTTTTTTTGGACTCAAGTCTATATGACCTTTTTGACCCAAAATTTATCCAGGAACTACTTCTCCTTAAAATTATGACATAACATTAAGTAACAACCTGTATAGGCACCAGATTTATCACACAGATATAATAGTTCATTCTCAAATCAAACCAAATCAAATCAAATATGCTTTATTGCCACAGAAAAATTAAAATAAATTTTATGGACAAAGCAAATACAAATGCAAAATGCTAAGTAAGTATAAAAACAATACAAAACAAAACAATGCGGCAGTTTCCAAAAAATCTAAAAGTCACTTGAAATGTCTACTTTTACACCTTCCGTAACTCTGGAAACATTCACGTTAGCAAAATTATACACAAAGACATTCTTGTTTGAAATTTGATGTAGATTATTACTGTATATTGCACTTTTTGCGGTGAACTGCATAGTTTTCAAAATATTCAAGATTAAATAATAAAAAGAACTTAATCACCAACTTCTACCCCCCTTCCCCCAAATCCGACGCTCAAAGTGGTGTAACTTTTCACCAAAGAATATGTGGACGTTAGAGAACAATTTGGAACTGGAGGGAAACTTTCACTTTGGATGTTGAGGTAAAGGTGAAAGTGCATCGTTATAATGTGGTTCATGATTGAGTATTGTTATTTTTCTACAGGAGTTTGATAGGAGGAACAACTTATCTAGAACTTGAAGGCAACAATCCAAGTAACATAAAGCTGCGCACGATGACACGCTTCCCTTTTCCAACTACTAAAATTGTCAGTTGTCACCTGTTTCCATAGAATAATGTTGAAGGGGATACCTACTACCTGATGATTGGTTTTATCCGGCCGAATATTGCATGTTACAACACTCAATTATGAACCACATATCACTGTTATGAACATGACATCAAAATAAAAATTTGCTATTCCTACTGAGTGCTTGAAATCTCTGTTGGAAAAAACATTATAAACGTTGCACAACAGAAATGTCACAAATATGGTAGACTATGCAAAAAACTTTGCAAAATCAAATCAAATACAAATATGGATAAACACAATATCATAGCTTGCAGGTCGGTCGAAAAATAGCAACGTCCAAGAATGTATCACTGCCTCTGTATCAAAAACTGGGGATTTGATTTCCAACATTTTTTCTCTTATCCCCCCCCTGTCCTTCCTATTGAAATTCAATTAAAATCCAGGAGTTGAGTGTGTTTCTGAACATAGCATTCAAATGTGTTTTATTTGATTTTTCTCATTTTGTTGATTTTGTTTGTTGAATTTTCACTGTTCTAATGAAACTATACAATAATGTGTCAGATGCATCTCAAAAGTATGAAGAAATGACTTATTCACGTGAGAAGCAACGAATAGAAATTATTATGTTGGTGGGATGTGGTAACGGAACTTGAACACAAGCCGAAGTTTGCACATTTTTCAATGATAAGTATACCTGGAGAGACCTATCTAGATCTAGCCCCAATAAATATTTATTCATGGAGTTATCTGAAATCCAAATTGTACTACGACAAACTGAAAAATATTTTAAATTGAAGATTAAAGTCAAGACAGAACAAATTCAGCCAGAAACGTTAATGGAGGTTCAATGCGAGAGTTTGAAGGCAGGGTTGCTTACTGTCAAGAAGTTGATCGTCGATAATTTGAATATTTATTTTGATTTGTAGTTCTGTTTTTCACAAAATAGTTCCACATAAACACAGACATTTTGGATTGTACAATTTTGATGGACCAGACTGGTCCTCTAAATCGACAGTACTTCTTTTTGAGGCAGTATCTTTCGTTAGTATTTCTTCATCTATCGGATCAGAAAAGTCGAAATCGTTAGCTGATACTGGATCATCGATGAGTGAGTGATGGTCTGTTATGTTTTCACAAGATTGACCACCACAGTGGCAGCATATAGCCGAACTTTTAAGTGCTACTTGCCCACAACCGTAATTGTAGGTTCAACCATTGTTGCAGTTATAGGAAATCAATTTTGTAAGAATCAAGATAAATTCAGAACAAAATTGATTTTTATTGATCATCCACAAAAGCTGGTAAATTCCGTCATAAAATTGCTTGTGACTATGAAGGACAAAAATCTGTATGAAAAAACGTGTCTTGTCCGCCCAGAAGGTTAAAATTGTGTTCTTTCACATGAAGAAAGTGGGAAATGCAAGGGCAAATCTATGTTTTTCTTCTCGGGTCAAAGCAAACAATGTGGTCAATGTAAGAGATATTGAAAATGACAGTTTTATTCATAATCAATAACTTATAAATAAGTTTATTAAGAACAATATTTGAATTCAAGATAATCAACGTAGAAAATTTTGAAAAGTGTGCGAAATTGATAAGCAGTTATACATTCTTGGACGTTACCATTTGGCAAACTGTGGCATTGCGTGTTGATCCATCTTTTTATTTTGTTTGATTTTGAAAGGTAGTTCTTTTGTTTGTGTGCGAATTTAACATGGAAGCAAAAAGTATAACTCATTATTCGTTTGTCCAAATTTTTGCTCTAAGGATTTCTCGAGTCATAATATTCACGCATGTAGCTCCAGAGCTGAACTTTTTTGTTCATGCATGTGGCTGTTTTGATGTTAGTCCCATATGACTAATTTTATATAGACTCACATTTTGCAACTAGGCTTTCCCACTTTGTTCTGCGAAGCTGGGGACCTTAATAATTATGCGTTAGCCACTACATAAATGATATAATCGGGCTACATCGGTATAACTGACTGCTACAAATAATAGTATTCACTGTGTAGAATGAAATTCAATGAAATTGTAAAATCTTTCTCCGTTACTAGATAATGCTCTGTAGTTTTTTGGCGCATCTATGATTTACAAGATTTTTTGAGGATTCCGCCACATCCCTTCGATAAAACTCTTACTAAAGAAACTTGGCGTGACAAGGCATTTCTGGAATATACAGTGTGTCACAAATTCGTTTCTCTATACAGGGATCTTGGCTCCCATTATACCTACATCAATGGTTATATAGGAAAAGTTTTAGAGGAAACTTGGTGCATTCGATATTCGGTTCCAGATTTGCGATCGGTCAATTGGTTTTGGAAATATTGTCACGTAAGGTGTTAAACTGGGTCTTCGGCTGGACCCACAACACCTGTCGTGCTCTAGGGAACGTAGCTGGGCTGAACAGTAGAGGTACTCCGTTTAGGTAACCATTTATTATCGTCCATGGTACATCCCATCTATCCCTACCATAACCCTAGGACGAGCATGTTCTTTGAGGCTGAGAGGGGTTACACTACTCAGGGTGAGAGGGATTACACTACTCACAATGGAGAGTAGTTGGCTAAGCCAACCACTGACCACTATCTCGCTGAACGTGTCTTTTTATAGCAACAAAACTGCTCGCTCAGCGATTCTACCAGTGGCAAATTGGGTAGATTTACACCAAGTATAATTGCCTCCAGTACTATTGTGACATATGCCCTCACCTCGTGAGCATTGGACCCCAATGCCAGAAAAGAACATGCTCCATCCCTTACAAAAAACTTAAAAACTATTTACAAATTTTGTGGCTAAAATCTCTTGCTCCGGTCCTGCCATCCATACGTTTAGTTTTCCCAAGCCCTGGCCTGTGGTACTGCACCGCCGCGCCGTGCGTTCAACGCTTGTTCACTGCTAATAGTGCTGATGCTTGCGTTTGCAAAAAATTGTTGGCCAGCCGATCTTCCTTGACCTCGTTAATAGTTGCCTATCACAGGGTGTGTATATGGTCCCCTTACTCAGTTCAGAGGGCCGGTATCCCTGTAATATGGCTGAAGGTTGTGGATTCCTGGCCGGTTTCGTGTTTTCCAGTTGGATGGTTGTGGGGACCGGTAGCCGTTATATGAAAAACAGAAAGTCTATAAAAGTACATCATCCTATACAGGTCAAAACATAATATTAACAACATCTCAAAATAAACAATAACATCTCATATTAAAATCGTGAACATATACCCCCTAAATTCTTATCTATATCAACTCATCATGAGGGACGGCAATAGGCGAAAGTATTATCCTGTCCACCATGTACATTCGGCAGTATGTGACGTATCCGAATGCGGTCTCTCTGAATCCCTGCTTGAATGGACCGCGTCCGTAGCGAGTTGAATGGGCTGACATCCTATCGGTCTCTTGCTGTCCTGCTCGGCTATCGTCAGCAAATAGGATCTCCTTTCCTTGGCTCTGTGCACCTTCTCCTGGGTCAGGCCACCATAACACTGGAGGAACGGACTGTCGATCCCTTTGTATGCATTCAATGCCTCGCCGACATATTCCAAACAGTAGACACACCAGGACTAGGGACAGTGCCACACACTTTGTCACAAAACTACTATCGTGTCGACGCCGATCTGGGACGCCTTGTGCCAATGAAGGATGGACGGTGGCCAGAGGCATCCATTGGTTTCTGTGGAACAACATGTAAATGAGCGATCAAAAGTATCATGCTACAAATCATCAGGACCCGACTCTCTTCAGGCCCACTACAACTATCGATGAGGGCTTCCATCTTCCATCCCTTGATGACTCCCTTGAACACTTCCGTTCAGATCGACGCTCGAAGCTTGGAGCGTCCAGCTCTGGTCCAGGCAGTCATCAAACCAAATTTCTTCTCGGGCCTTCCTGTACTCTACTTGGCAGCGGGGGTGATCGTTGGCGCCTCCACCAAATGTCACGTAAGGTGTTAAACTGGGTCTTCGGCTGGACCCACAACACCTGTCGTGCTCTAGGGAACGTAGCTGGGCTGAACAGTAGAGGTACTCCGTTTAGGTAACCATTTATTATCGTCCATGGTACATCCCATCTATCCCTACCATAACCCTAGGACGAGCATGTTCTTTGAGGCTGAGAGGGGTTACACTACTCAGGGTGAGAGGGATTACACTACTCACAATGGAGAGTAGTTGGCTAAGCCAACCACTGACCACTATCTCGCTGAACGTGTCTTTTTATAGCAACAAAACTGCTCGCTCAGCGATTCTACCAGTGGCAAATTGGGTAGATTTACACCAAGTATAATTGCCTCCAGTACTATTGTGACAATATCGGCGAAAAACCGAAAATGGCAGATTTTGTTTTTTGCCACTAAATCCGAAACGGCTAATTGGACAGCTATGAAAATGTGACATGATTGGAACACTTTTTTGAGACGAATAAAATGGTGTGTATGATATGTCTCGATCGCCTTTTGTTTTTCCGCAACCCGCCTCAACTTTTATTTTTTTTATGGCCGCCAAAATGGATTTTTCGATTTTTGGAAGGAGTGTAAAATTTCCAGTCTAGTGATGTCCCACAAGTGCATAAAAGATTTGGGTATCATCAAAATATCACACTTCGTAGCTGGGACTCAATTTTTTCTAAGAAGGCCATGATTTATTTGTCGCAAAAAATCATCAATAGGTACTGTACCTAAGGTCACCTTATTTGGTGTGTAGCGTGCAGCGAACGTGTGGAACTCATTGAATTTCCAATAGAACATGGACGTAAATAATGACTTCTCAACGAGTCTATGAGTGTATTGAATAAAAAGTCAGAAAAATCATTGTTTATTCAATCAACACTTAAGCTTTCGAATTACTTACAGGTGGATACAAATATATTAAAAATGAAAATACTGTAATGTGTTCTCAACTGTCTTGGTATTGATTAACAAGTTTGCATAATGACGTCCATTTGCATCGAGGCATTTTTGACAATTAGTAACTGTTTTTCGTGCAACCCTCGCAAGTATGTTTCTGTTGATATTTGTAAATGTGTCAAAAACTCTTTGTCTCAGGATTTCTATAGTCGCAGGAGGATCAAATTCATAGACCTCATTCTTTGTATGACTCCAGAGTCAAAAATCCAAGGGCAGAAGGTCGGGGGACCTAGAAGGCCCACTCACACTCTGAATAATGAATCAGAGTCCAGATAGACAAGGATGTGTCGAGATATGTACGACGCTTAACTGTGATCAGCTACAAAGATTATAATCGAGTAACGAGATATTTAGAAATAGATAATTCAATTGAAATACGTCAAATATGTTAGAAAATCCGGGCAGGTATTGAATATTAACTTGATCCTTACAAGAACTTCTCTGACAATTCAACATTTATCTTATCGAATTAAACCTAATTACTGTCAACAGACTAGACCATTCGTTAGCTAAAGTTTCCACTATCTTGCTCTAGCTACAGTGATAATTTTCTGCCTTTCTGGACTAAGTAAACCTCTAAGACTCTTAACTGAATATTTATCATGCTCATGAATATGTATTCCATTGAATACGGTGCTATAACAGCCCTATGCTTAATGCAAGAAATATTCCAATCAAAAATTAAAATTCGCAGTTAGTTTAAATTATGACAAATAGCTGCGAGTCTTATGATTCTTTTTTGTTTCATAAAATCGCAGTGAGCTTAATTTGTGGGGTTGTAGCAAGAAGATAATTAATTTGTCAGAGTACCTTCCGCAATCAGCTGATCCGGAATATTTCGCTCATTAGCAACCAGTGCGATTGAAATTTACAATTACGAAACAGATGGGATCTGTTATTTGTCTGTTCATTTGTTATTTTTGAAATTGATGTACCTTTTTCTGTTTCACTCATCACTTCCATATAAAAAGAACAGTGAAGTTTTTTGAAAGTTTTTTGGTGAAACATTCTAGTTTTGGTGATATTCAATACCTCACTTTGTTTATAAAAATGTTTTGATGCCTGAGTCGGACTCCTTACTTTTAGCACAATCATCGACTTCATATTCTGGTATTCTTCTCTTCTTTCTTCCTTTCAATCGGAGTTTTTGAGCATTATTTTCAAAAGGCCATAGTAATGGTCTTTCTATCTTTCCATCGTACAAATGCACCGGGACCAAGTTTATTTCATGAATAATCGATATGTCAACGTTTAACCGAATTGACAGAGAACAATACTTTTCAAATCAAATCAAATCAAATTTTTTATTGCCACAGGAAAATTTAAATATATTTTATGGACAAAGCGAATACAAAAAATTAAAGTACCTAGGTAAAAACAATACAAAACATCTTACTAGTACATATTACGTAAAACAATAAAACAATACCAGTACAAATATATTTTTCCAATATTTTGTCAAATTCAAATGAAAATTGCTCATGGACAACAACGATAAACATTGGCATACTTCTAGTTTTGTTATGATGACAAGTCAGTAAAACAATACCATAGCAGAATCAACAATGGACAATCTGCACATGTTTTGGAAATATGAAAAATATAAGGATTAGTAAGTAGTCCACACACGACATCCACTACGTCACAGAATACACCATCTATCTCCGTCTGACGTATTGACTGAGATGACTCTCTTTCTCTTGGGAGGGTAATATGGCTCCACCCCGTTTGCGATCATGCAGTGGAATTCGCGTCTTCTTTTTCATTTATTTAATATATTTTTGGGTATTTCGGACAAACTTCGCTGGTGACTTTCAATTAATGTCTAGAATACGTATATAAATTTCATCTAAAGTCATTTCAAAATGTATGGAAATACTGCGGTGTTAGAGAAACAAGGAACACACTTCGGAAACGAAATCGGTAAACGCGAAATTTGATTGAAAAAATTGAAATCATATTGTTTTCTCACTGCCTGCAGTATGCAAGGCAGTCTGTGATAATTTTTTGATTCAAAACTCAAACAAGGAACTTGAAGTTGTTCACGTTATTGCAACCAAAACGTGTCGATATCCATTTCCTATTCAGAAAATAAACAACAGTTAGGATGCGACACCTCGGTGCACTTGAAATTCAATTGATGAACTTGATCTCAACTTGTTCCCGCTTTGCTTGCAATGAGTTATAATGAAACGAAGTCATCGGATTATCGGTTTCTATAACTTACTGCCAGTAAACAAAATATCCCAACATTGGAGTATTCCACACACAATGGTAACTCTTCTACTTTTGCACTCTCATAAGAATACGTATGAACTCCAAAATTATCAGGAAAGCCAGTGCAGTTTGTCTTGTTTATCATCATATAACTTTATATCCTCACTAAGTGACTGCATAGCTTACATTACACGCAAAACTGACTGAAAGTAATTAAATTAAAACGATAAGTTATCAACATAAACTATTTGCCAAGTCTAGCTTACTGCAGTTTCTACGCTTGGGAATGATGATAATTTTCGACTAACTTTTGGTCTAAGGGTACGTTGTTGAGTTTTGGCTGCATATTTGATATCTGTCTGACTAGGGAATTTTGATGTCATTCGAGATACGGTGATGACATGGTAGCTCATGAGAATATAATGGATATATGTGTATTCCTTCTGATAGCTTCATATTTCGTTCCAGGATGTATTCCAATATTGAACTTAATCCTGGCAGTATGACTAAATAGTCTATCCAAATCTCCAGTGAGTTAGGGAGCATTTATAATGACAAACCACCTGAAGCTAACAATGTCTGTGATCTTATAATACGAACTTTATCAGGTACATATTCATAATGTAGATCATACTGATTAATGATGAACAGAAAATTAAAAAGAGATATTTTGATATTGATTGAAATATTGATCTTGAATTCTCCCTTTCTTTCCAAAAGGCTCAAGTAATATGGTATCCTGTACAGTCGCATGTTTTCAAGTGAATGATTCCGATGCGATCAGCACGTTTTTCCAAGTGCTGATCGCAGTATTGCGAATACTTTTCAAATTTGCGAAGGCCCAAAATTGAGCCTCTTTATCGAAATATCAAACACTTCTGTTTTCCAGGAGAATTGCTTTCACTAGGCTGCATAAGATGGTGGAAAGTCGAAGTTCAGCAGGTTCGTTTCAATCGTTTGTTGTGGAAAGATATTTTGTGGGTTACTTGAAGGATATCATTCAAGAGGTGGTTATTAAATTTTCTCTTAAAACATGTTCGCTTGATGATAACTTCACTTGTTTTGGCAAGACGTTGAAAAGTCTCAGCCCAATAATAAATAATAATTTCTTTCGCAGTGCTGCAGATCCTCCCAGCGTAAAGTTGTAATAATTATTTCTATATCTGTGATCTACAAACTAGAATTTGAAATGATTCAGGTACAACTTATTTTCTATTTTGTAAATTAATAACAATTTTGAAAATTTGATGGTTTCCTAAACGGATATCCAATGTTACTTGGTTTTCATAATCCCTATCCGTGTCTATACATTACAACTCAATACAAATCTCATTCATTCATTATGTAAGCACTGCTGTTGAAACGACTCAAACTTAATGATATCATTGGACAGTGAAGCAAAACTATGGCATTCTGAATAATTAATTTGAATACTAAATTTTCTTGAAATTTGACGTATACACCTAGTGCTTACTTTTATCAATATTCCGCTAACGCCTTTGTTGTTATATTGCTGTACGGTGATCCACCATGATGTCGCCCCCCTCTCACTTTTTTTTATCTCAAGTGGTCCAAGAAATTTCAAGGTGTGGTTATGAAATTACTGGAAAATACTTTTTTCTACTTGTACAAGAAGTTCACCCTATATTCGAATGTATTTTTGAATTCCTTGTTAAATTCTAAGCATAATTCATTAAACATTCAAAATATTCACATTCTTTGGAATGCACGGTTTTTCACATAGGTAACGCCAAAAAAAATGCATTCGATGGTCTCAACTCGGGGCGCTTCCAAGACCGTGCAATAGGCAGAATTATTCTTCCAATTTATTCAGGAGACCTCTCCTAATTTCTAGATTTTGAATAGTCCCTATATCACTTGAATTATGGTAAAGATTTCACGAGAAATTGAAGAATACATTTAAACATAGGTGATACATTTTAACAAATCAAACTTTTTGATTTCCTCTGTATACTGATGATTTTTTAAACTTTTCTCACACGTAGGAAAAATGTATTTTCCAGTACCCACATGGACATACCTTGAAATTTTATGTGACACTAGAAATAAAAAAGTTTAGGGGGGCGACATCATGGTGGATGACCCTGTACACAGTCAAATTTTACACGATGTTCTGCAGCCAAAATCCCTCAAAATATTTGTGAAAAAATCTTCAAACAATGATAAGGGCGGATTCATAGTCGTCAATGATTTTCGACCATATAATCTATGATCAGCTCGGCTCGGCGCAGCGACGCCGGCGGCGGCGTCGTTTGGTACCGGTTACTGTTGAGATAATATTCAACTATTAACGTAGATGGTTATTGAGAACTTGAATACTTTGATTTTTATTTTTGAAAACTGATATTTGGTGGTGATATACAGGGTTTTTCACTTAAAACTCCGCACTTCAATATCTCGGAAACGAATAGGAATATTTGATTTCTGTAAAAAGAAGTCAATGTATGGGGTCGATTAGTTATTTTTCTTTTTACAAAAATCAAATATTCCTATTCGTTTCCGAGATATTGACGTGCGGAGTTTTAAGTGAAAAGCCCTGTATATTTTCAAAGTAAACTAACTGGAAGAATTGCATTTTTGCATCAGAATTTCATCACAAACATTTGTGGCGTTTCTCGGAAAAACTTCATTTGTCCAAAATTAACATATTTGAAAAAATAAAAAAAATCTACTACATTCTCACTTTTGAAGAAGGTGTTCCAGTAGCTTGCCTGATAAAAATAAAATTAAATGAGACACTCTGTCCGCAATTTTTTTTGGCTTTTTTATCAAAGGTTTTTTGAGAAAACACAACAAATTCATAGACATATGACGTATTTAGAAGAATAAAAGTGGAAAGTTCTATAGAAAACAAACCCCAAAATAACAAAAAATCAGGCTGTCAGTAAAACAATGATTATTTCAGATGAAAACTAATCAACACATTTTGAAAAACAAAAATATGATCGAGTAGTATCCTCACGTGGAATATATAAAAAGTACCAAAATCATAAATGCTAACTGACAGAAATCTATGAACTGGCTTGGCCAACAACGAAACACGGAAGATATAGACATAATTGTTGTTTCTTCAACAATTATACCAATACTGGACAAAAACCTCACTGAGCTAGACATATTTAGACCAGCAAACAGATGACGCCTTTATCTCAAATTCGGCAAAAATGGACTTGTGAGGTTTTTCCAAGAAATGCTTCATTTTCTCTCCGTATGTTATCATATGAATGATGATATTTAGCATCATAACAATGTATATGGTCGTATACTTTCGTCTGACATAATTCTATACTTGTCTGCTCTTTTGTTACTCAAAATGGTCGCAATCATTCGGCACAATCGCCGGTTTTTGTCTTTCTGAGAATCTGTGCTGGGTTGTATGTTGTTTGTTTCGGCAGCCGGTCCCCTCAATGTTCACTTATACCTCATACTGGAGAAAAAAGAGGAGGTGAGCATGAGTATATTTTTCAGCAGAACCACGATGGCCAATTCTTGCGTGTTCACAAGAAGATGCCAGATCTTCCTGATTTTTTTTTATTATTCACGCATGAGTGTGAATCTTTTGATTTTCTGTGGAATGAAGTAAAGTAAATAAGGTAAAAGATTGATTGAGAATAACGTCCAAGCCGTGCGGATTGGATGGTAGTCTATGAAATGCTGTGGGTGCTTTCTGAATTATTGATCACATGCATTTGATAAACCGCCGATGATGACGTTCCAAGGTGTTCCGAGCCACAGCCAAGCGGATTTAGTGGGCGAGTCTACATTAAGAAGTATCTGTGTACTTCATAAAATGTTATTCAACCTAGAAGTGTCCGCTTCGACTGAAAAAAACATACTTAAGCGAAAATACGTATAAAACTTCATACTCATCACATTACATTTAGCCATAAGCCGAGACAAAGAACAAAAATATAATTTTTTCTACGACTGTCAAGGAATGTCACTATTGTGCAATCGATATCTATCAGGAAACGTAGCAGCAATTCATAAGAGTATCATTCCATGCTTGTTGTACAATATACTATTCTCTCACTTTTGAAGTTCAACGAGCTTTTCTGCGCAGCCTCACCAAAGCAGTTTCCGGTACAAATCTCGACCATGTATAGCTCGACGTTGGGGGCAAAACCTTTTTTTTGAATTTTGGATAAACCGCTTTCGACCTACGGGGCCTGATACTACACTCAGGTGACTCAAATTCATATGACCTACTCGTCATGTAAAGTTAATCAAGACGCCCTAGAAAACAAATACTTTTTCTTTGAGTTCCGGATTGTTGAACTTGTTTTAATAATCCGTTTTCCAAATGCAGTTATTGGGGTGTTACGACATGGAAAGCTCGTCAATAAGAGCACCCATGCGCGTGCACTGCCAGCAAAAACAAGTAGAAGAAATAAAAACGAGATTTTGAAAAGTAAATCCTTGTAACAATCTTATTTCGAATGAAGGTGCATTTTCACTATTTTCATATAGCTCAGAGTCCTACAGAAGTGAAAAATATCTTTATCCATCAACACAGACCTCCAGCGCCTCTAACTCCGTTGCATGGTCACAGTTTTCTCAGTCTTTCCCAGCCCATGTGTGTATGCATTCGGAGCTCCAGTCAAATTTATCTTCGCTATGGAAATTTGTCGGGAGTATTCGGGAAATCGCCCTTTGTAAGAGCGCCGAGTTGCGCTATTTGAATAAACACTAGGGCCAAAAGCGTTTTTTCTCGGTTTTTTCTTTTTCAGCTGTGTGTCAAACCTAGTCAACAAGGGAGGCTATTTATGTATTTGAAATTTGAATGTTATGAAGCAAGTTTCAGTGGGAGTACTGGGAGTTGGAGTAGTTTTTGTGAACGATTAGCCCTGTTAAATTATGTTCATTAGAAATTATATGGACCCATTGTTTTTCATTCCATACATCAGGGTAGAAGATGAAGAACGACAAAACTAATTACGGTTGTGAGTTAGTACAAGGTCTTATTCGTGATCTCACTTCCCATATGGATAACGGGGCTAGAACAAGGGTTCTCATTATTATAGGGCTGTCAGATTTTTAAAAATAAAAAGCTTGATTGTTGAAGTTCGCCAAAAAAAATCTTGGCTTTATTGTGATAAGATAAATCTAGAAATAATATCCTAAACTTTTATGGTTACTTAATCAAGAACTTTACAAAAAAATAAAAATAAAATATGAAAATAAAATACAAAAATCATTATTCTTGAGCAAATCAAGTAGGTATTCTACGTGGTACAGTGTTACAGTCTGTAAAAGGTTTTTACAAAATCTCACCACATATTTCTGACACCAAAATAAGACGATTTTAAGCAAAAATCTATAGATTCGGGATTATCCGGGAGTTCTTAATCAAAAGGAAGAGTATTTATGACTTTTTTCAAAAAGCGGGAGGTACAGTAAGAAATCGGAATAAGACTCCTGCCTAAATCGGGAGGTCTGGCAGCCCTAGTTCTCATCCATATAAGAATATTGGGGGCACTTACACCATTCTCCATAAAGAATCCACTTTACCATCCACAGATAAATGCGAATGAATCGAGTATAAAAATAAATCATAAAATAACCTAGCAAAACCTGAAAAATACACAATGTTGCCAACATAATCGAAAAGATACCCCAAATTCCCCTAGAAAGAGTTCAACGTTTTCAAATTGAATAATACACGTATTTCTATAACCGAGCATACCCGACCGGTCATAAAGAGAATAGTATAGATTAGGTTCAAGGAATAGAAAGAAATTTCCTCTCTATTCTTTATAGAAAGTAATCTCTTCTCTATGACGTTACAGAATACGTGCTCTGATGTACAGTGACTATATACAACACAGTGGCGACAAACGTGGACCCGGCAACCATTTTTGGCCTTCATTCTTTTTGACGTAAGATGTGACATGGATGTGTCTTCTTCTTCGGGTGCTATGTGCTATGCCACACGTCGGCGATCATTTGTCCATTTCATGGTCACAAAATAGCTAGGGTGCCCTCCTCAGCCTGTCTAAAAATGGTTGCGGCATCCAGTATACCACACCAGTTTCTCATATTGCAGAGCCAAGAGTGTTGTTTTCGACCTGGCCCCCTTCTACCTTCGATCTTTCCTTGCAGTATTAGCTTTGGTATGGAGTAGCGAGGTCCTCTCAGTATATGCCCCAGATATGACACTTTACATGTTTTTACCGTGTCCAATAGTTGTCTTTCTATGCCAGCTCTTCGTGAACTTCATCATTAGTTGTGTGGGCTGTCCAGGGAATACGCAGCAGTCGGCGGAGTGTCCACATCTCAAAAGCTTCGATCCGATTTAGTGTTCTAACTTTAAGTGACCAAGTCTCAACACCGTACAGTACAATAGGCCATATATAACATTGCACTACACGTATTCGAGTGTGTAGTGGCATATTTCTGTAGAGAAGTATATTCTTGAGTTTAAAGAAGGTTGTTTTTGCGCGACCAATTCTCCCCTTCACTTCTTCATCACATTCCCACTTTTCATTTAGAGAAGCGCCAAGATAGGTAAATTTGGCGACACGCTCAATATTTTCTCCGTTGATGTTGATAGAAGCAATATTATGTTGATTTCTGCTAATCACCATCATTTTTGTCTTGGCAATATTTATATGTAGTCCGAACCTTTCACCGCATTCGTTGATTTTATTTAGTATTGACTGGAGATCTTCAATGTTATTGGTCAGGATCGCGGTATCATCTGCGTAGCGGATGTTGTTTATTGGGACGCCATTGACTTTGATGCCTCGGGTTTCATTCTCTAATGCTAGTTGAAAGATTTTTTCCACATAAATGTTAAACAGAATAGGTGATAGTATACATCCCTGACGGACTCCCTTCGAAATACCAAAGGTCTCCGTTGACAGCTCGCCATTGATACGGACCTCGGCCAGCTGTTGCCAGTACAATTCCTTTATTACTCCAATATCTTTATCATCCAGGCCAATCTCCTGTAATCTTTCCAACAGTGGTCCGTGTTTTACGTTATCAAAAGCCTTCTGATAGTCGATAAAGCAGACAAACACATCCTGCCTTTGGTCATAGCATTTCTGAACAAGCAATTTCATTGAGAAGAGAGCCTCTCTGGTACCAAGTCCCTTGATAAATCCAAACTGTGTGTCACCACTCATATCTTCACATTTTCTGTAGATTCTTGAGTGAATTACTCGAAGGAACGCTTTGAGCGCGTGGTTTATCAAGCTTATGAGTCTGTAGTCTTCGCGATTTCTTGGGTTTGCTTTTTTTGGGATGGCAACAAATGTAGACCTCAACCAGTCCCTGGGAATTTGCCCAGAGTCATATATCACGTTGAAGAGATATGTAAGATGTTTGATGTTCACTTGCTTCAAAACTTCTGCATATATGTCGTCATGACCCAGACTTTTACCATTCTTCATACAGCCTATTGCGTATTTGACTTCAGACTTGAGAATTTTTGGACCGCTCATATTTACGGTAGTGTTCGGGGGGTTATTTGCACGAAGGTCCTTGAATAGTGCTTCCGCGTAATTCCTCCAAACTTCTTTTAGTTTGTCAGTATCTGATATCGGTCTCCCTTGTTGATTTCTTATTGACGACAACGTTGTTCTTATGCTTGTTCCAGTTATTTCCTTTACCTTTCTATGGAAGTTCTTGTTTCGGTCGATCAAGTACTATCTTCACAGCCGCATGAATGTTTGTTTTCAGCGTATTCCAGATATCGTCAGCTGCAATTTCCAGACTAGGATTGCTTTCTTGACACAGTTTGTCTAATTCAGTCTTCATGTTTTCTTGCATTGCGGGCTGTTTTAATGCCTGGATGTCGTATTTACGGGTTCTTCGCCCCTTAGATAATAGTTTACATTTAAAACAGAAATTTGCAACAACGGGGTTATGATCTGAGCCGATGTCTGCTCCTGGATATGCTGCCACACGTGTAATGCTGTTCTGATACCTCTTGTTAATTAAGATGTAGTCAATCTGGTTGCGGACGATACTTCCCTGTCTGTCTTGAGGTGATCTCCAGGTATAGAGTTTTCTAGGGTGTGGCTTATAGAAAGTGTTCTTAACCACCAACTTTTCATCGCGGCATAACTGGATTAGCATTTCGCCTTGTTCATTTCTATCACCCAGACCAAATGCCCCTGTTACACCGTCCACAATACCGCTGCCGACCTTTGCATTGAAGTCGCCCATCACCACATTTATATCTTGAGGTTTTAATGACTGTAGAACCTCTCGTACTTACTCATAAAATTGTTCAACTTCAGTCTCTGTTCCGTTCACTGTAGGTGCATACGCTTGTATTATATTAATGTTAATCGGTCTGGCACTCATTTGCAACAGTATTATTTGGTCTGAGTACGCCACGACATTCCTCACAGATTTATCTATCTCTTTGGATACAATAAAACCTTCTCCGTTTCTGTAATTTGGATCATTGTTTCCGGAGTAGTAAAATGTTTTTCCATTCTTCCTACACACTCCACTATTAGGCCATCTTGTCTCAGCCATGCCAAGAATGTCAATATTCATTCTTTCCATTTCCTGAATTACGTTGTCAAGTTTTCCTGCCGCAAAAAGACTTTGGCCATTCCAGGTTCCAATTCGCTTTTGGTTCTTCATCATGTCAAGCCGGGGGATTCTTAGCACCCTTTGGTGATTTAACACCTGCCCGGGACTGAGGGCCGTTGCTTTTGGGTTTTCTGCCATGATAAAGAGTGGGTGGACAAAGTGATGTCCTGGGGAAATTTGGTTATCTTGTGGTCATCGTAGGTTCCCGTTACTTTCGGTGACACTGGGGGTGACATTTCCTTCATCCTCGATCTAAGGTTATATCGCCTGTGTTCGGTCGTCAGAGCCTCGTCTGTTGAGAAACAGGGTAAGCCGGCGAGAAGGTGAGGTTGACATTTGAGTAGGAGAGGCTGTTTGAGACGCATCACTACCCCTTATACCCCACATGGATGTGTAATGCTCAGTATATATTTTGATTTATTTATATTTGCCTACGAGATTTAGTACTTGCCCTGAAGATTTTTTTTAGCGTTAATCGTGTATTTTCACTGTTTATTTTCTCACGTGAATTGGTGTGTTTTTTGACAACGGATCAATTTTACTCCCTTTTCCTGAAACTTAGATAAATTGGAAGTTTCGAAAGTCTCACTTTGACAAGACGAGAAACTCTGGCGGCCATTTTGGGCCTTATTTATCTTGTCATTGTCGCCACTGTCTTGTACAGGGTGTCCCAACGATAGAGTAAAGTAGGTTTTATCATATAGGATATGAAAAATATCAATATCAATATGCGTCACAGGTTAGGGGTGTAAATAGCGCACATTCTGAAAATATTTGGAAACATACCCTTCACAAAAGTATGGCACGAAAAAGTATGATTTTTTAAATGGAACCCCCTGTATATCAATTGATATTTCAATTCTTTCTTCAATTTGGAACAAAAATTGTGATACAACTAATGTTCCTAAATTCAACCGTTATCGAGATATCGCGTTTTAAAAATGGCATTTTTGCTATTTTGACATTCTATAAAATTCAAACTATTCAAGTTAGAGAAAAATGGTTTGCACTTTCCTATCTTGACTTTTCAAGAGCTCTTTTGTCATTTGGATGGAAGGTAACGTCAACTGTCAACTTTTTTTGGCACATTTTGATATTTTTTCACAATAATGGATTTAATCTCCTTGAATAGCTCTTGAAAAGTTAAGATAGGCATGTGCAATCCATTTTTTTCTAACTTGAATAGTTTGAGTTTTATAGCATGTCAAAGTTGCAAAAATGCCATTTTTAAAACGCGATATCTCGATAACGGTTGAATTTAGGAACATTAGTTGTATCACAATTTTTGTTCCAAATTGAAGAAAGAATTGAAATATCAATTAATATACAGGGGGTTCAATTCAAAAAAATCATACTTTTTCGTGCCATACTTTTGTGACGCACCCTGTATGTTTCCAAATATTTTCAGAATGTGCGCTATTTACACCCCTAACCTGTGACGCATATTGATATTGATATTTTTCATATCCTATATGATAAAACCTACTTTACTCTATCGTTGGGACACCCTGTATATAGTCACTGTAGTCTGATGCGGTCTGCAATCTGCGTGTATTCATTCAAGACAAACAGTGTTGCCTCCTTACGAGGGATTTTTATACCATTCACGGAAGTGGTTGAGAATTTTTGAAAAGCCAATAAAACGTAGGGAAAATTGACACATCACGGTATGTTAGAAAGTCTCACGCCGTGGTGATACCACGTGTATTTATAATGATATCGCTCCTTTTTCCAAGGTGAACTTAAACTAACGGTAGCCTAGTTGAAATGTCTTTTCATTAAACAATATTTAACTATAGTTTTTGCTAGAGGAATAAATACATTGGTTTTTTAATTTGGTCTACTCCGATTTTATTGGGATCTCATTTTGATTGATTTACGAACCTCTAGTGAATAACCATTATTGATATCGTTTCCTTTTGGTAGCGCATATCCATAATACCTACACTTCACGAGCCGCCACTGCGTCATGGCAAACTACCATTCAAAGAATCAAGATCCATGACATGCGTAGAAACTGCAGCCCAACTTCAATTTGGTCTGTGTATAATAGGTTTATGCTTTAGCCTACCTCACAATCGGAGTTCACTACCGGAATAAAGCATCTACTATCGGGTGGTTGTTTCTACGGAAAATTCGTGATCAAGGAAATGATCATTTCCAAGCTACATTTTTTTTCATTTGAAACTGAAATATGTATCAGATTGATAAAAAGTAAACAAATGCATCGCATAAACCTGCATAGTTCATGATGAGTAATGATCCAAACAATTAGCTTTAAGATATCACATTGTAAAATATTCTACTCTGTTAATGGTAACGTTTTATTCGAGGTGACCGAAGTTCATCGAGGTCCAACTTTACTGAATTGAATATAACTACTACCAGAGAGTAGGTAATAGTAGGTACCAAAGATATCGCGATCTTTAACAGTCAATATTTTCACAATAGACTGGTAGATAGTTTCATATTATGGTATGTGTGTGTCTATGCCTTTCGGGGAATACTGGATGACAAAAATACATATTTAAATTGGAAAACTTGATTAATTATTAATGCCTCATCCTGGATTTCTCACACATATAAGCACCAGCTTCAATGTCATGCAAAAAAAAAACACAATGAACGAGTTCTGTTTCGTTCACTTTGGAAAAAAAATATGGCGAAGTAGATAGTGCTTTTTGGTTAATCAGTTTTGAACTCAACTCCAGTCCTCCAGAATCTGCTTCAATCACATCCCAAAATCTGTAACCATCTACCTATCTGTCTGCTTTAATGTTTAATTGTTTAGAATTAATATTTTTTAACAACAAATCATAAAAGTCTGGTTAGGTTTGGATATGTTTTATGTAAATTTTTACGTCATGAGGTGATGAGCATCATACCTGTTGCGATAATATATGAGTCATTCTTTCAAATTACAGTTTCATTGAACAATTTTCGTATCTCGTAATCGTAATATACCTTAATTTTCGAAGAAAGTCCCTTCAATCAATGCAAAACTTTGACCACTGTTGACGTTAGATGCAACGTTGCAATTGTTACTTCATGGCTTGTATAACAATTTAGACGGCTTTGCTACTACCCACACCTCCAAAATTCTTGGATTCTCCCTATTTTTCCATTACCCCTATATCTATATGCTTTAAAAGCATAGTCCCATGACCCCTACATAGTAGCATATGCTACGGAGAGGGGTGTGTTAGTGAAGTAGATCCTGATGAAGCATTTAGGTACTTGAAGTATTAGTTCAACGGTTTATGCATCCCACCCATTATCAGCTCCCAGAGTTAGTGAACACCTATGGAACATTCAATTTACAAATTGCACATCATAATATGAATGGACTGATAAAAAATTGATAGATGAGAGATAATATGGGAATCATTATTATGATATTATGCTTTCTGATTGTGAACAGATAAGACTGGGGATAAAACGGTTAGTATTGGTGATAATTGAACGTAAAAAGCTTCAACAATAAAATATTCTCCAAAGAGGAGGTTGACTTCCTATTTGATGAACATCCATTTCAGAAAATCAATGTACCTCACCACAGACCTTTCACGAACACTACTTGGATGAGTGTTGATGTATTTCTAGATCGTTTCTGCAGACTGTTCAGGGTAAAAAAGCTCTAATAACATATAGATCAAGTTGAATTGATGATACCCGATTCATATTTTTGCTAGCTAAGCCAGGTACATCCAAAATGTTCTGTCTATTGCGTGGTCTATCTGTGTCAGGAACACTACCAGCAGGAGAATGGATGCAATCATGCAAAATGTTTCCGGTCTATATTATATATGACTGATGACAGCTCAATATATCACAGTCGTTCGGAATAAAACCAAACTTACATGAAAATAGGGTATTGGAGAAATCTGATTTGTACTCCGTCAACGTCAAATATTCCCATATTTGGTTCTGAAAAGAATTTATCGCAGTCGCAGTTTGTAATATATAGCTATCATGAATGATTGACGTGAGTGCTTGAAGCAGAAGTATGGAGAAATATACAGGGTTTCCAAAAAGGTATGTATCAACCGGATGTCGGTTATGAGGGAGGTCACCTAATCGAAACACGAAGTTTCATTGTTTCGGGTTCCTTGAAACTCCAATTTTTCAGATGATACTTCTCAATATCATCCCAGTACCAGTGGTCCTAGATCTGTGTATAATGTATGTATAAGCTATTAAGCTATAAGCTATGTAAGCTATTGCTATTCATTATACTATCTTGATCCGTTCTATAGTCTATTAAAATGTCACGACTTATTGTACTGCTATTTATGAATCTGTCGTGAATCTAAGAACTCGTCACACAACTTTTTCTAATAGGTATGATTTCAGTAACTTCTGGAAGACCCTGTATACTTTTTCACAATTGGAAATCACAGAAATTGTTCATTATTTAATATGCATTTTATAGATCAAATTATAGCTCTGGCACGTGATTTAGAAATTTTGTTCATCTATATCGGGACCATAAGGAATTTCAAAGCACTAGTAATAGATCCTGAAAAAGATCCACAGAGACTAATACAGTTAATGGGGGAAAATCTACGAGTCAGTAAATGTGACCACGTTTGGGAAAACAGTGAACAAGTTTTGGAGAGTGATGATGAAATAGATAACAAAAAGGACGGACCCTTGCTACAAAAACAAATGATGTTATTAAAAATGTTTTTGTGGAAAAGCTCAAGCCTGGACTATGTTCAGGAATGATTCGTGGATATGTGAATCTTGAGTTTTATTTGAATAAAACTTTCATCCAGATAAAAAGACAATTATTATACCTTATTTATAGCTCATGAAACTTCTATATGCAAACAAATGTAGATTTAGTAAAAATAATGATCAATCATTATAGTGTAATAAATAAGACAAAGCAAATTCTAATGTCATATAAGTTTTCATCGATGATTCTTTACACATCGATATCAATGATATTTCTTCCCATGCTTGATACAATAGAGGTAAAAATATAATTTATTCTGATCTAAAAGAAGCAAATCTGAGTGATAAATTTTAACTAAACTTAATGAGGGAAAGAACAACAGCTTAGTAGCCGATTTAATAAGTGATTCGAAGCTAGAAACGTCTGTTAAAAAGGTCAAAGTGTTATATGCACCCGTTTTGAACTTTTCCGACGAGCAAAGCCATATGATGCCAAATGGCAGATAGCCTCTTGTGTAGCATGTTTTTTTTTATAAATAGTTTGAAAAAGGGTCCAATTGGTAGATAGATCTGTTTTGAATATCAAACATTGAAAAATTAAATAAAATATATCATAAATGTCAGTTAGTACCCTCTTATATCTGCCTTGTAATTTGATTTACAGTTCGCTCCTATTTACGTAATATAAATGCTCACTTAAACATCACAATGATGTATTTGGCCCAAATTTTCAAATTCCATTTGATGTTTTATTTCTAAATGACGCCCAGCTGTCATTTTGACATTTACAGCTGTCACGACTATGTCAAAAATGCTGAACATCCTCACATAATATGGTGTGTCCAAATTTTGAAATGAAGAATTACACTGTATAATATTATTCAGTTCATTTTCGAATGCAAACAATCGTTTGTTTAATCAATAGAACAAAAACTCACCTCCATTTCACAATATATGCACATTCACTAAATAATTCAACTGGCTCTAGTATTATAAATTCCCTAAAAATCGAATCATGAGGAGACATTTCTCAAAATGCACCTGTCATCTAAAGGTTGTCAATTTGACATCGGACCAAGTTTGCATGTAATTTTTTTTTGCGCCAGAGCCTGTCTTTCTAGTCGGCCTTGCTGACTGACAAAGTGACGACAAATAACTTGTATAATAAGCGGGTTCGGCATCGCAATCAGACTTCCCCGATTGCTCTGAATCGTTTGTTTATGACATCTAGATGTGTCAGAGGTAAATCGGAATCGTTCGGTAAAAACATCTGACAGATCGGATGACGATCTTTTTGCTCGACGTATTGGGACCGTATTGAGCAATTATTGATCTGTCAGATTTGTGTATATGAGGTTGTTATTCAACTGTTTTGTTTGTTATAAGTCGATAGTTAATGACGAATCTGATATTAAAATGAGGATTATTTACTTGCAAGACGAAGATTTGAAAAAAACTTATTCTATCACGGTTACAGACGATCAATTTGAAGAGTGTGGAAAATGGAAGTGATGAGGTTAGGTAAACAGGTCTTGTATTCCACCTTGCTCTGTTCCGTCGGATGTCACGTGACCAAAATCTGCTCGAATCTGAGACGACAATGCTAAACTTGCTTAATATACTCCTGAATAGGTGACATTGTTGCCAATGGAAAAAAAAACTTATTATACAGGGTGAGTCGGGAGGAATGGAGCTTACTCTAAGGATGTAATCTATGCATCAAAATAATAAGAAAAAAACTCAAATGTTGTGGTTTTTCAATTACTGAAAGAGAAAAATATGACCCAAAACGGTGTTTTTGTCAATGCGTTCAATACAAAGAATGATTTTCAGTCATTTTCCAATCATTTTGTGAAAAGATTCATTCTTTTCACACTTTTTGAGTTAGAAGTAGTACTTTACCACTGTTCTTATCTTGAAATTTAAAGATACTAGGCAACACTGCAAGTGATCGGAGTATGAGGACCATAGCTTGCTTTACCACCTCAGCTACGCCAATACCTACGTCATCAGTCTCCTTCATGAGACGGTACAGTTGTGGAACAGTTGTCGCTTTTTCTTATGAATGGAGCGCTACCGTGCCGCTACATTGGTAGCAGGCGGCCATGTTTTTGAGCGACTGGGTAGCAGGAGACCGCTACTTTTTGGAAACATGTTGGATTCGAGGACAGACGTCAGTCAGTAAGTTTGAAAGATGTTTTTGATACTTTTTTGGTTTTGTGCTGTTTGATAGACAAGTTTCATTAGTTATTGCTAATTATATTGTAATATAAGGCTCGTTCTAGTGAATTTGATTTTTTACAAAAGGTCGTTTCTTCAACTTCCATACAGTGCATTTTGATGAATCATTCCCGGCACCACCCATCAACCATCCATAAACCTTTTCATTTTACGCAAATAAAACGTGTAAACTTGAACTTAGACTATAGGTCAAGAACCGCCTTTTCAGTATAAGCAAAAGTCATATTTTTGACATCTCTTCCACGTTGACATTGCACGAGAGACATGATGTTCTATCTTTGTTCTACTTTCTACAAGCTAAAAACGATAGAAGCACGCTCGTGTACGCAGCACTGCTCGTCAGTTGCCCTGGTTATAACGCATGCGCCTTACGCTATCGGCGGAAGAAACAACCCTTTTTGGTTATTTGGGTCTATTTTGAGTTAATTGCGGTTATAGTTGAAACCAATATGAGAAGTTGATTTCGTAGATTAAGTCCTACAGTTCATTTTTTATTTGAAGTTACGGTGACAGATCAAAATTGTACGTTAAAGGTTGACAAACATGTTCTATCACGATAGTCATAAATTGAACTGTGTTTCGATTCAGAATTTGTAATTCAATAGGTAATTTGTTAATAATAGGACAATATTCCCTGCCAACTTTCCGGAAGCAGCGAGCAGGAATTTCTGATTTTTCCATTTCACCAATTGGTAAGTGATTAGTAAGTTTTTGTAAGTGATAAATCAAAATTTGTAAGTCAATAGATAATTTGTTATTAACAAAACAATATTCTTTGCAAACTTCCTGGAAGCAGCGAGTTTGAAAATAACCTCATCAAAAGCTAGCATGCACCACATTCACTCAGCTTTTTATCCTTTGAATCATTGAAAAAGTATAACTAACCTGATAATAATTATTTCTTCTGCCGACACGACATTGAATCTGAATATTTCTGCCTCCAAAGAGGCGAGAAAGAAGGCGTTTTCAAGGCTAAGCCAACAAAATAGTCAAAAATTGCTAGGCGGTAAAATTATTTTCAACTTTTTCTAATAGATGGTGCTACAAGATTATTTCCAGAATGCATGTGATTGTGTTATAGTTATACCTGAAAATTATTATTCAATGTATCACTGTTTTATCTAGATATTTCTTATAGATTCTGACCTTAATTATATCCTATACATTCAGGATACGAACTTAACTTCATACTTTAACGTCGCCGTTTGTTCTTATTTCTGCCATCTTGATTTTGGCCTTGGTTCTAAAATCTGACTGCTCTGAAACAGTGTGTTGCCAAGTTGAAATCTTGGATGGATGGGTTTGATTGTCGCCATGACTCCCATGATAATTGTCGAATTACGGTTTAAAGCTATACCCGAGAAGCTATATATCGTTGATGGAATCGATTTTTCATGAGGTGACTATTAAATATAAGTTTCAGTGTCAGAATGACCAGGCAGTGACATGTTCACATTTTGGTCAAAATAGGTTATTGTTTGTTTGGTTGCCACGGGATCCTGATAGGTTGTTTTTGTTTTTTTGGCACCAAAACGCAAGTTTTAATGCATTACTCACTAGTGGCATGATGAATTTGAAGGTTGTCATTTTGTCGAATATTCGGATTGGCTGTGAAACAGTGGAGTAATGATATTGGATCATTTCATTGGTTAAAAACAATTGAATAATGAAAAAAATCACTGATATGAGTAACGAGTTACATTACCCAATAGAAAGTGGATGTACAATACATCTATTATTGAATAGTCAAAGAAAAATATTTTTTAATAAATTCACCTTAATTTTCAAAAAATAATATAAATGTGGAATAAAGAATATGGGTTGCCATCAAAAATGACGAAGGTACTTATAACCACTATTTTAAAAAAGTAGTCCGTAGTCAAGAACCCTTAGGGTCATAATTCCTTGAAAGTTTCTAAAAAACTCAACTTATTTAGCACTCAACCAACGATTTTGAGAATTTGAAGCCAAATTTAAAAAAAGTTCATAATGTTCTGCGTATAATGACTTTTGGAAAATACAGTTTTCTTGATAAAGAACAAAACTGTTATTTTATACATTCCAATTCCTGGCTTGCACATATCCAACCTCACTATTCATTGTCAAAATGAGAAATCCATAGATTTACATTAGAGGTGCTCGAAAAGTCGGCAGAAAATTGTTTTAATAAAATAACACTATCACTCACTACTCTGATTCATGGTTTCAAAATATTGATTCCTTGACTGATTGTCAAAATTAAAAAAAATTACAATTATCATTATTTCAAAACAATGCACTGCTTCCGGAAAGTTGACAAGAAATATTGGTTGGGTAATACAAATTAATGACTGCCTTGTGAATTCTATTTCAGGGCTTACGAATACTTACTTATTAATAACTAATTGTTACACTGAAAAAATCTACAATTCTCAAAAACTGCGTTGCTTCCAGGAAGTTTGCGAAAAATGTTTTTATGTCAATAACAAACTAATTACTGACTCACCAATTCAAATTCATAGCTTACAAAAACTTACTATAATCACTTACCAATCGTTGAAGTGAAAACAAAAAAAAATCGATCACTGCGCTATTCCGGGAGGTTGATAGAAAATATTATGTTGTTTTTAACAAGTTACCTATTGCCTTACAAATTCTTTTTTATGGCTTACAAATTCTCACTAATCACTCACTAATTATTAAAACAAAAAACAAAAATTTCAAACACCGCGCTGCTTCCGGGCAGTTGACAGAAAATATTGTTTTCTTAATACCAAATTATCTATTGACTCACAAATTCTGATTTATGACTTACAAATACTTACTAATTCAAAAAATAAAAAAAATTAAAATTTCAAACATCGCGTTGCTTCTGGGAAGCTGGCACAAAATATTGTTTTGATAATAACAAATTACCTATAGACTTACATATTCTGATTTATGACTTACACATACTTACTAATCAATTACTAATTCTTGAAATAAAAAAAAAATAAAAATTCAAACATCGCGCTGCCCTCGGGAAGTTGGCAAAGAATATTGTTTTGTTCATAACAAATTACCTTTTGACTTACAAATTCTGATTAATGACTAACAAATACTCACTAATCACTTGATGATTCTTAAATTTTTTTGAATATTGCGCTGCTTCCGGGAAGTAGGCAGAGAATATTGTTTTGTTGAGAACAAGTTACCTATTGACTCACAAATTCTTACTGGTGATTTTTAATCATTTGTCGTTGTGAAGACCACAAATTTGAAACTTGTTCTGCTAACTTCGCGGAGCTTTTGAAAACATGTCCAATGAGCCCTGCAAACAATGGCGGACATATCACGGGGCAGTTCGGTGGGCCCATGATCTCAAGGGGCCCACAATGTATATTTTTGTATCTTGATAAATTATATACTTATGCAAATCGAAAATATTATCTATGTATTAGTCACATTAAATTTCACTTCGAAGTGGAAGTGACAGATTTCGGTTTGCTAGACGGGAGTCATATACTACCATTCACATCGAATTTGATGTGAGCGTGACTATGAACACGAATTCAATGCAGATGGTGCATAAATGATTGCCGTTTGGCAAGAGGAAATTTGTCACCTCTTCTTCGAAGTGAAATTGAATCTAAACCTTACATATAAGATCGCCAAAATAAATTTTTGACCACATAACCCATTCTTGATATTCGTTGAGAACCTTTGGCAACACAGAACACTGATCTTTGAAATCTGCTTCACGGGATAGCAGCGCACTGTTATTGGGAGAAATTGGTAATTCCCAAAGTCAGCCGTCAAGAATGAGGCATGTTTTGATTTTCACTGCTTTTTTGTGTAATACCTACTCTTGATGATAGACAAAGGAAACCTTTCCCCGTATCTCTGCCTTGACGTCGTCAGGGTCACCTTTCCTGACAGTCGGGTAGAATTGTGCACCTCGACGATCCTGAGAGCTATACCGGCGGTAGCGCAAACTACTGGCAGGGTCACCCATGCCGGAAAGGTCAAAGGTTGGAGGTTTGACAAAAGGTGATACAAAGGCTTAACCTCAAGGTTTTATGCGACCCGTGCTTAAGGGGTGGATGGCATCTGAGCCATAATCAGGTGTTTCGAACGGAGCCTTTGGAACACCGGGCGACCTTCCAAAGTATTAAATCGCCTAGTGGCAAAGGCAGATACTCCTTGCGTCCGTGGTCCTTTTATTTTGACCCATACTCGTGGAAACAAAATCGAACACAAAAACAAAAACACTTCGATGGAGGTAGAGGAAGGAACGCCAGTGGGATCTTCTGATACCCCATCATCTCTTGCGGAAGGAACTTTGACTGGACCTTCTGTCTCCGACACACATACCCGACCTACTGGAGGAGCTCTCAGAGATCCTTCGGTAGATCCAATCAACCCTTCCCCGGAGGAACGTGCCACACGGACCTCTTTGGGACATGGAGAGAAAAAGGAAAAGCCCAACATTTGTGGAGCAGAAAGAAAAAGAAGGAAGAAGGCAAGACTTAAGCAGGAACAGCTGACAGCTGGACCTGCTTCTGGCCTTTCTCCTCTCAAAAGAGGAGAGATGGAGGAAACAATTGCTGCGACTCCCAAAAGGCTCAGAGAAAAGGACTCTACACCTGTTGAGGCTAAACGCCCAGAGAAGCGCCTCAGGACGACTGGTACGTCAGGGCGCCGCTTCCTATGCGGACGCCGCAATGGATAGAGCCCTTCAGATAGTGATAAGCAGGAAGGACTCCTGAGACATCTCCAACACAGAGTTACTGGAGCTCTCCGATGCAATTCTGGAGACGATTATGACGACACCGGCAGGCAGCAACATACCGACGCCGCGATTCATGTCGCCCAGATTGTGACGGGGGCAGGTGCTGGTGACAGCTGCAGACCAGCCATCGAGGAAGTGGCTCCTCATGGCCTTACTTAGCGTGAGACCCTTGGGTGGAGTGTCCCTCCTGGCATCTGACCCAGCTGCCTTCAGGCTGACCCGTGGGGTCCTGTGGCTTCCGGGTGTTGGACACCCAACGGACCAGGTTGCTCTCAGCTACCTGGAATGGTCTAACCCCGGTCTTTCCTCATCCAAGTGGAGGGTGTGGAATAGGACGGAACAGCCCCGTGGCCTACGGCTGACCGTGAGTCGATAAGGCTGCTCACGGGACTGGGCAACCGTCCATTCTATGGCTTGGGGAGGACCCTCTTTTCCACCGGCACTGCGCTCAAAGCAAAGCCCAAGCCCAAAGACCAGGTGTCACCGGCGGATCAAGGAAGGGGAGGAGGAGCAACCACCCACCCCGACTTCAGAGGATAAAGAGGAGGGCGACAGTTCCTGACTGTCCCTAACAACACCCAACGAGGACACACCATCTTCTCCAGGTGAGTCTCCTGTCATTCTTGGTATCACTAACCTTAGTTTCCAAGAACATAAGACTAACCCACAACAGTATAAATTGTCGTTTGAATGGCTTTAAGACTTATACAGATCAGCCTGCAACATGGGAAAGCCTCAACAGCTGTCCTATGTTACACGATAAACAAACTAGGTACACACATAGCCCTTATTCAAGAACCCTGGCTTAACCAGGGTAAGATTAGGGGACTGGAAGTGGCAGAAGGCTCACTGTTTGATAGCCCCTCCAGCAAAAACCCAAGGTCGTGTATTATAACAAGGGAAGTTAACAGTTTTCTATTGTCAGGACCTTCAACCAGAGATCTGACTGTCATCAAGATAATCACTAAGGACAATGAGATCCTCATTGTTGCATCGGCCTTCCTCGCATATGAGAGGGAAAGCCCTACATCCGAGGTGATCGATCTTGTGAATTTCTGCAGAGAAAGGAATCTTCCCCTCCTTATTGGCTGTGACTCAAACGCTCATCACATTATTATATGGGGTAGTAGAGATAATAACCAACGTGGTAGAGATCTAGGCGAATACCTCAGCTCCACGGACCTACATATCCTAAACAGGGGTGCTGCTCCTTCATTCTCCAATACTAGGAGTGAGTCCATCAAAGATTTAACGATATGCTCAACGAGTCTTTAAAACAAGGTAAAAGAGTGGAGGGTGACTGGTGAAGTCACATTGTCTGACCACCGTCAAATCATGTTCACACTCGAACAAGAGTGCTTAAAGGCACAGCCTAAGGTAAGAAATAGGTAAGCTCACTAACTGAAATCTCTTTAGAGAGAAAATAGAAAGAGGTGTCGACAACATTCTTACCAAAATAAGAATAGAAGAGGGGGACTAGCCGTCGCAAAGTTCGCAGGCTCCTCAGTAGAGGTGAAGAACTGCGTACTTCGGACAGCTGGGATGACTATGACAGCCCAGAAAAACTACAAGAAGGTCATAATATCAGCGCAGAGACATAGCTGGCAAAGCCTTTGCGAAGAGCTGAACGACCTTCCGTCTACGCTCCGCCAATAAAAGATCTTAGCAAAGGACCCTGGAGCCAAAATAGGATGCCTAGTTAAAGCAGATGGCAAATTAACCTTGTCCGAGGAGAAGACGCTCAACAGGCTACTGGAAGTGCACTTTCCTGGATCGAGGCAAGTCGCTGCACTCCCACATCAGATAAGAGCCCGCACAGCACCCGACTTTGAAACTGCAAAGAGGATAGTCGACTATGAAAAGGTAGAATGGGCTCTCGAGTCCTTCTGCTTGTACAGAGCTCCAGGGATGGATGGGTTTTTTCCGGCGTTGCTGCAAAAAGCTGGAAATCGCATAACCGCATTCCTGGTGAAGCTCTTTCGTTCATGCCTAGCCATGGGCTATATTCCCTTTAGCTGGAGGGGTGTGAAGGTGATATTTATCCCGAAACCAGGGAAATCAGACTACACCAACCCCAAGTCTTTCGGACCGATCAGTCTATCAAGCTTTTTACTCAAGACGCTAGGAAGACTTGTTGATAAACACATCAAGGAGACGCATCTGTTATCCACGCCACTGCATTACAATCAATATGCCTATCGTCAAGGTCTATCGACAGACACGGCGCTACATCACCTTATCACCAAGGTGAAAGGAGCGCTCGACGGAAATAGATCAGCATTGGGTGCTTTTGTAGACATTGAAGGCGCATTTCACAATACCTCCTTTGAAACAATCTGTCGAGCATTAGGGACAAGGGGCACAGAAAGAACACTGTGCCAGTGGATATCTAATATGCTATCACAAAGAATGATATTTGCTGAACTAAACGGACAAAATGTCAAAACAATGGCTGCCAGAGGCTGTCCTCAGGTTGAAATGTAACCCTTGACCAGAAACTATCCTGAAAAAATCACATCGAAGAGCGCTCTAGGAAAGCCATATGCTCCCCCTATGGGCATGCAAAAGAGCTATAGGGACAACATGGGGACTGAAACCTAGAATGGTTTACTGGATCTATTCTATGGTTATCAGACCTCTGATCACCTACGGAGCCATAGTATGGTGGCCCGCAACTGAGAAAGCATACATCCAGAGGCAGCTGGATAAGATCAAAAGGATGGGATGCATCAGTATAATAAATTCAGTCCGGACCACACCAACGAGAGCATTGGAGGTAATCTTGGAGTTACCCCCACTGCACCTGTTTGTAGAGAGTGTTGCACTCAGAACAGCGTACCGTCTGTACGGTCTGGAACATCTGAAGCAGAGGATTAAAGGACACTCGGCCATCATGAGTGAGCCCCAGCTAAAAGATGAAGTGCTGCTAATGCACTCCTACTACATGACTTCAATCTTCAATGCTTGCAGCTCGCCTGAGCTGATTATTCCTAGACCAGAGGATTGGACGGATCAAGACAGACCAGTTCAAATACGAGAAGGGTCGTGGTGGTTTACCGATGACTCCAAACATCAGAGAGGCACAGGAACAGGATTCTGCAAGAGCGGGAGACAAAATGACCTCCTCGCTCGGGTTTCACGCTTCGACCCTACAGGCCAAAATGTTTGCCATAACACAGTGTGCATATACCATTCTTGAGAGCGGCACAAATCACAACATTTTCAACATTTGTTTAGTGCTATCTGAACTAATGTTGAGCATCCAGCATTAAAGGCTGTTGTGAGAGAGGCAGTAGACTCCAAAGCAGTCCTAGAATGCAAAGAGGTTCTGCATTAGATATTTCAGAATAATAACAGAGTGAGGCTTATTTGGGTCCCGGGCCATAGCGGTATAAAGGGGATCATTGAAGCTGACAGACTTGCCAAGATTGGCTCATCGCACAAGCCGATAGGACCCTAACCAATGATTGGCATCCCTAAAGCAACCGGAATGGGCGAGGCGAAGAAACTTCTACTCGAAAAGGCCACTTTATGCTGAAACTATGCCCCTGGCATGCTTCATTTCAACCTCATACGGGCAGAACCAAAGAGCTCTTAAATATGAGCAGAAAAGATCTTCGCGCAATGATCGGTCTATCAACTGGTCACATGAACCTGAAGGGTCACCTCCATAGGATCGGAACCGGTGAAGATTCAGACTGCAGGTGGTGCCTTGAAGACATAGAGACCGTAGCCCACATCTTAACGGAATGTCCGGTTCTCCGTAGCATAAGGATGAAATACTTCGGAGCTGAATTCACAACGCTCCAGGAATTGGAAGGGATCTATTTGCGGGACCTGCTGAGCTTTCCGAAAGCGTCGTGCCTTCAATAATCTCACTTCTATCTATTGTGGGTTGCAACGGGCCCAGGAGGCCTAAGCAGGTTTTGGCGTGAGCTACCCACTGAAACATCTACATCTACATCTAGACAAAGGATAAGGCCCATAAATGTTTTCTGCCTCTTGCCCCCTCGTCCCTGGTTCCGCCACTGCTTGCAAGAGGAGTAAGACTGGAGGGTCGCGGAGATTTCCAGCAGCCACCTTCATTGGACAAAATGAAAATATTTTTAGCGATAACAATCCCCAATATTAATAAACCTGTAGGTACTAGGTCGGGTTCTCAACCTCGAGCTCAAGTGGGCATCGATTCTTTTCTCTCTCAAGTACACTTAGGTCTCATGCTTAAATACTACCCTGGGTATAAATTCTCAGTTCACGCTTGACCCTTGAAGACAACAATATTGTAACAAAACAAAACATGTCCGAAAATCTGTATCAAGTTCAACTATTAGTATCATAAGTTTAAGAACGGAATCCTAGTAGATTTGATTCCAAACGGATTCGAAGAAATATTGAAAATCTTCAAATCTTGACATTTCTTTCATGAGCTTACCACTCCTTGAATCTCAGGCTTGAATGCGCAGGTTAAATAGAGGCAACAATCCATTACAAATGTTATAGAGAAACATGAATCTCGACGTAATTCGTCCAGATTGTGAAGTAGATAAATTAAACTACCCCCCCGTGCCTCTACCATTGACGACGTTTTACACACCTCTATACTCCCCAATTAGAAAATCAATTTTGACCCGGAGTAACCGAAGTGAATGGCCATTTCTGAGCTTTATTGCACTTGAAATGTTGTCCAGGTTTTTAAGGAAAAAATCTTATTCCAAAGTCGAATAGCTTCTAGAAAACGTATCAGACCGTTTGGAAAGTTGTTCAGTGCAAGTAATTGATTCAAAGAACAACAATGAATCATTATTCATTGTTACTCACATGGCGATAAGGAATTCTGATGTAAGCTGAAATAACTTTGATTATTAACATTCACGGATAATAATCTTAAGAGTCTGCAATTTCTTCAGGTAATTTGAACAATTTCAACCAAATTCTCGTGATCGATGTCTTCTCCCTAGCATTTCATAAATGCCTAAAATCTTTTGGCAAACCCTTCCAAAGTGTAGCTTTGCAGATTTCTGTAAGATAAAATCACTGTGATTGTCTTAAACGGGCTACTTTAATTAGTTCGAGAGCTTTGATGGCACCGTTTTCTTCGAAAAATTGCCTCCGGATGAGGATGCCCGCGATTTTTATTAGGTGTTCAGATTATGAGACAGCTAGAAAGCGGCGGTTGATAATGAAATGAAATTATCCATGATTGCTGATTTTCACTCGAATTTATTTTTAACTGCTTGCCACTTGAACGTATACATGCGCATTATTGGGTGGAATTCAAAGTCCAATGTATTCAATGAGAAGAAAAATATTTCAATGCGGTTTGCGGATTATTGAAGCCAGTTTTGTTCGGATTAAGCAACATGGAATCAATCTTTTCTAGAAACTGATGATTATGACATACAGGATAATCCAAGTGGTTATACAAAAAAATGAAGATTTTTGTGTGTATGGCATGTGCTCAGGGAACATTGAATGAAGGCGATACAATAATAGCTTGTTGCTACCTATACTAATCTCAATATTTTAAGACATTTCTATTGGTTTTTGAATTCGTGTCCGTTGTCATTAGATACGCTAACACATGGTCAGATTATCAGCACATGCCTTAATATAGATAGAACCTTTATCCTGTATCAGTCATCAAAGAAGTATTGGTGTATTCAAAAACATCAAGAAATCTTTGGCTTGAAAGAAATAGCCCATTTTCCATGTTTTTTTTTTCAGAAGTTGGGATAATCAAATAACTTACTCAAGTAATTGAAGTTTTTAAGTTATCGATTGATCATTCATTGAGATGATATGGGTGTATTTGTAGAAAACATGTTATTTCTGATTTGCCAGAGTAAGATTCAATTTGATGTATCCGTTTTGACCAAAATAACTGGGTATAACCATAATACTTATACAGGGTGGCCAAACGAAAAGGTCGCACCCCATTTGATTTCTAGGGGACGTCTTTTCATGTATAGTCGTACAATATAGGGTGATCCAGAATAAAGATATTGCGTTTGAAAGTTTAATGTAACTTGGATCTCTCGTTCCAATCAAATCAAATCAAAGGTTTTATTGTTCAGAACAATTATTGGGAATACAATGAAATAGGTTCAACAATAGGAACTATATCAAAAATTATTCAGACCGATCTCATTAGCCACTAGAATCAGTGATGCTTATGTGACGCAGACCAAAAAAAAACACAAAAACAGTCTTACATGATAGGTGTACCCACTTTAAAAAAAAACAACAAAAAAGCGTTGAACTGAGAAGTTGAGCGGAGTAGAGAGGGCGATGTTCTGAAATGATTTAGAGATTATTCCAATTGAGTTATATTATGGAGGGCAGGGGCGGACTAAAAGACAAGAGGTAGCTCGCATTCCATGTAAGCTGTTTTGTTTTGCTCATTCGATTGATATTTCTTAGCAAAATATGAAAACCTTTTTGGATTGACCTCTTTCATTTCTTCTGATTCAGTATTTAAGAAAGATTTTAGCGAATCACTTATTGTGTGAACTAGATAGAGTTTTGAAGTAATTTCTTAAATTTGGATGCTGAGAGTTTGTTAACGAAAGACGCAGTTTCCTTCTATCACTCATATTCAAGATATAGTTTACATAAGGATCTGAGGTGATATGTCTACGATATGGTATTTTGTATAGAGTTTTTTATTTGAGCTGCAAGAGCTTCACAGACAAAATATTTCATTTTTGTAGCAAAAGTGTATTTGATACGGTTTTTTAACCTCATGTAGCCCAGTTGAAAGTCATAAATCAAGAATAACCCTCAGACTTCTAATACACCACGTAAATATAAAAAAAAGTGAGGGCCAAGAGTCGATCCCTGCAGTACTCATCCATTCAATGATGAAAACTAAGATTTAACTAAACCCTCATTATTATTCAATAACACGCATTACTTCCTTTACCATTTTCTGACGACTGTAAAAAATCCTGTATTTTACTAGCATGAATAAATTCAGTATTTCAGTATTTCAGTATTTCTACCAAAAGAACTGCACAGTTTTTCCCAAGAACCCAAAACAATGTAACAATGCTAAAAGCTCGGCTGAAAGCATTTCGTGGTCGATTGTATCGAGAGCTTCACTTGTACCATAGTGGTAATTAGATTTGGATCAGCATACTTTCTGATGTCATTTATGGTACTAATAAGGCTGGATGTAATGCTGCGAAACTCACGAAAAGCCTGATTAATACTCTGGAATGATGACAAACTTATTAATAAATTCATTAATTGGATTAAAAATGTGTGTTTCAAAAAATTTGAAACAACTGGTACCCAATATCAGCCTTTGATCTTTAGCATCCACAGGGTTGTTTATTTTGGGTATTGGGCTTATTATTGCCTTTTTCCAATCTTCGGGATACACGTCATCCAGAATACAGCAGTTTATTATATTTAACAACGGTCTCATACAATATGGCATGCACGATTTAAAGTTCTCAACTGAGAGAGACCACTATTAGTTATGCTACTGACAATTTTTATGAGAGAGTCCTCGTCGATTGATTGGAGATCTAATTCGTCTTTTACGCTTGAATGTACGTTAGAATTTTAATGTGATTATCATCTTCAGAGCAACCATCAGTGTGAACACATTTTGAAAAATAATTATTTGAATAAGCTGGATCGTTGAAATGATCTAGCTGGTCCATGGTGTATTCTAAGTTGAGATCTTCCTTTCAACATGGAAAGGACTTGATAAAAGAAGCAATTTTCTTGAAAAATTTTTTTTTCGAAAACTCAGAAAGAAAGGTTAAGTATGTGACTGAATAAAAAAAAAATAATCTGACATTCTTACACAAAGTGTAATAGATCTGAAACATCATAGAAATGCAAAATCATCATTCAAATGTTATGCCTTAAGAAACTATTCAAAATTATCACATAGGGACTTATTTGATTTCTTCTTTAAGCCACATCACCTTTTTTTGAGTTTTTGAGAGGTTATATGAGAAATATCCTTTTCTTATCAAGTCCTTTCTCGTGTTGAAAGGAAATCCTCAACTTCAAAGACACCCTGTTTATCATTCCAAGAGATATCCTGGGCATCTCTTTTCAAAGCAGCAACGTCAACACGGTCGTAATCAAATCAAAATCAAAATCAAATGAAAAGCATAAAAGCATATATTACTAATTATTAGGCAGTAATTACATGATACAAAATATTTAATTACAGAAATGTTAGCACCTAAGCTGAGCTTGTATTGTGCTCAGGGTTTAATTTATATAAATACAAATTATTTTAAAACATGCTTATAGAACTAAATCTAAATCTATACAAAATTGCTAAACTAGACAATAGTGTTAAGGAATTATAATTTTCCAATAGATAGGGCTGTGCTAAATGGACTGAAGAGACACCAAGGAGAGTTCATGTGCTATTTCGTGAAATACATATTTTCATATTATTGAGAAATGTTATTGGTTATCAAATATTGCTTGAGGTTTTTTCTAAATTTGTATTTGGGTAATATTCTGATGTTTAGGGTTATTTTATTATAATAATAGGGGCCTAGATAGTCCTAGAGGTTTTGATTGTGAGTTTTGGTGTATGTTGGTACTGATAAGTTTTGGTTGTTTAAAGTTCTAGTATGATAGATATGTTCTTTATGTTCGTATTTATGTATATTTTTTTAAATAAAAGAAATTGCTCCAAGCTGATGAAGTTTTTTTAAGTCGAGTATATTAAGTTGTAGAAACAAAGCTTTACTAGAGTGTGAACGAGGTTTTTTTAGGATAATTTTTAATTTTGATTTTTGTATGATTTGTGACGGATTTAGGCAATTGTCATAAGCTACACCCCAGATCACAATTGCATATCGTAGAAGAGATTCGGTTTAAGATACATATAAAAATCCTTAAAGATTACCCTTTTTATTTTTGTTTTTGTAAAGGCATCATCAGTATTGTGTGTAAATTATGATCTGGAATGGTATTTGATATGCTAATAATAGTATTTGTATTATTGTTCTCTAAGTTGTCACCAACAATAATAGCATCAATTATTGAAGTAGAAGATTTTGAGAAAATGTCCACTCTTGTAGGAATCTTGATGATTTGACTGCGATGAAATGCTTCCAGTAACATCTGAAATTCTGCTTTTGCTGTCGAATTACTCAAGAGATCAATATTTAACTCGCCTAGAACAATTACGTTGTCATAAAAAGGTACTGAAAAGTCAAAAGATGTTTCAAAATTCGCGCTAGGGGGTCTTTACTTGGAAGTGAGCAACTCTTCTGTTGCCAAAGTAAGCTAGGCGCTTATATAGTGTGTCCCAGACTCGCTTCTCTATACAGAGATCTTGGCTCCCACTTTACCTACAGCAAAAGTTGAAGAGAGAAATCTTCAGACGAATCTTAGTGCATTCGATATCTGGCTTCAGATTTACTATCGGTCAATTGGTTTTGAAATTATCGTCGAAAAACCGAAAATGACGGATTTCATTTTTTGCCAGTAAATCCGAAACGGCGGATTTGACAGCTTTCAAATTGTGACACTTTTTAAAGACGAATAAAATGGCGTGTATGGCATGTCTCAATCGTCTTTTGTTTTCGCGCAACTAGCCTCAACTTTCATTTTCCTTATGACCGCCATATTGGATTTTTCGATTTTTGCAAAGAGTGTAAATTTTCCAGTCTAGTGATGTCCCACAAGTGCATAAAAGATCTAGGTGTCATCGAAATATCACATTTCGTAGTAATGTCATGGCATCCTTTTTTAAGAAGGTCATGATTCTTGTTCCTGAAAATTGGTTTATGAGCAAAATCTTTTTTTTACCCAAGAAGGCTCTGATCTTAATTCAGTACGACATTTGTGTTTTGATAACGAGTACCTACGCTTTTCAAATTAAAATAATAAATCTGATAAACAAATTGTCAAAACCTGTTAAATTGCCCAGTATCCTCTATTTCTCAATTCAAATAAAGAAAAGCTAGTCATGTTAGCGCTGTACTTGCCCTTATATAGAAATGCCGGCATTACCTCAGCAAGGTCAAGGTATTTGGAGATGTATCCCGAACGACGGCATCCTCATGAAACACAGTTTGGAAAAACCGATTAATAATGATCAATTTGGTCAACTATAAAGAGAAATAAACTTGTAAGGGTTGTACGAAAAACAGTGGCTAATTGTCAAAAATGTCACGATGCAAGTCCATGTTCTACTGAAAATTCAATGCGTCCAACACATTCGCTGCACACTTGATGCGTTGACCCTAAGCTGATACATTATTATTTTGCGACAAATTAATCATGGCCTCCTTAGATAAGACTGAGCCCCAACTACGTAGTGTGATATTTTGATGATACTCAAATCACTTATGCACTTGTGAGACATCACTAGACTGTGAATTTCACGCTCTTTCCAAAAATCAAAAAATCCAATATGGCGGACATAAGAAAAATGAAAGTTGAGGCCGGTTGCGGGAAAACAAAAGACAATTTAGACATATCACGTTCTCCATTTTATTCGTCTTGAATAAGTCTCCCGATGATATTTTCATAGCTGTCAAATTAGCCGATTCGGATTTACTGGTAAAAAACGGAATCCGCCATTTATGATTTTTAGCCGATATGTCCAAAACCAATTGACCGATCGCAAATCTGAAACCGGATATCGAATGCACTAAGTTTCCTCTAAGCGACTAGGTGGCTTGTTGGTCTAAGGCGCCATTCAACAAAAGTCACCGGAAAGGTAGTACGCGGTGATCGGGTTCAAATCCCGAGGTGAGCAGATATTATTTCTGTTCGACATTTGGTGATACTCTCATTGGCTAACGTTACTGAGTAGACTGCAGTATTATTAATTACTGACAGTCAAAAAGTTTAAATAATTAGCCTAAATTAATTGGTCCTGCTAGTTTAAATATATAACAAGGTGATGTTCTCCATCATCAACTTAGTTAGGACCACAGTGGTTCTGGGGATGGCGAAAAGGGCCTTCAAGGTGATGTTCTCCATCATCAACCAAGAACTACTGTGGTACTGGGGTTGGCTACTCGCCGGGCAGTGGTTTGCCCCTCCACACATACCAATACCAATACCAAGTTTCCTCTAAAACTTTTTCCATTTAACCTTTGATGTAGGTATAATAGGAGCCAAGATCCCTTTATAGAAAAACGGACACACTGTATATTAATCATCATTGATTTTTTCTAATATATACAGACCCACTCCTCCACCACGACCAATTCTATCTTCTCTCACAAAATCATAGCCAGGAATATTGAATGCTACGTTATCATGATTCGAAGACAACCAAGTTTCATATAGCCCCAAAAGATCAAAACTGTATTTGGTCACGTGGTTCACAAATTCATCAAAGCCTGAATCATTGTGATGAGACCCATACGCGACCTACTGCGTCCCAATATAGCGGTTATCCGCCATCGAAATAATTTCAACCACCGCACCCGTCGTCCCGGCTTCGTAATCTCAACACCATTTTTTGTCGAAAACAGAGTTATGATTTTGGGATAAAGGTCACCGTCTTCTTCGCTGATACCATGAACGAATAGGTTGTTTAGATATGGCATCAATTAATGGTTGTTCTATGTCCATCTTTAATTGCGTGATGTCAGATCTCGTACCATCAATTACTCCAAATACGTTCGACTCAGAATTCGAGAACCTCTTTCTTGTTGAGGAGATTTCTTCTTGGCACTCAGGGGGCAAACACTACTTGGCTTTGTACCAGATGTTGTAGCACTGACAAGATCTCTTTCAAAATTTTTTTGCTGCGTGGTGAACATGGCCGCCATTTCATCCATCCGTCCATGCAATTTATTGATTTCTAGTGCTTGTTTGTCAGCCGAGTCTTTAGTTTTTATCCTCGGCATGATTAGAGAAAGTTGCGAGAAGGGTGCTTGACACTTTGAACACTGAATAATTAGAAAACTCACAAAGAAATTCGGGAGCCGAACTGAACAGGTACTATCAAGTTCGCAGCGTCATCAGACTCGAATTTAAATTTCCGGTGAGTGATTTTGATAAATATAAAAAGATCATCACTTTATTCTTGGTTTCCTTCTATTGGAAAGCGAACATCAATTACAGAGGCCAACTTTTTATCATTGAGGGTCTCAAATCAGAGTCAATTAAAGAGGTCTCGAAGCAAACTTCCACACATAATTGTGTTCGTGTTCGTGTTTCTGACATATGGGATGGTGGGAGGAATGATATTCCAAGGGTCTCGAGAGAAAAAAATCAATCAACCACTGGATCTTTCCTCAAACGTATTTTAGTTAGATATTAACTTGGCGCTTAATTGACTGTTTTTCCAATTTCATGCTTGAAGTCCCTGAAGTAATTAGTTCAGATTTAGAATCTCGACTAACAAAGACCGGATGAAAAATGTGCACATTGTTTATGTTCTTGATAATTCAGTTCAGTCTAGGCATTTTTTTTTCTTCTGGAAGGAATGGTCGTCAACTCTGAATTAGCTTATATAAATCAACATTTCTATTGCCTACAGTGACGGGAAAACATGCTTTTTAAAAACTCTTGTTAATGTTATTGTTATTCACGAAAATCACAACTTGTACACTTTCCGACAATAAATTCCGGAAAAGAATAATTTGAGTTTATTTGATATCCCTGTAACTTTTTCAATTTTTGTCCGATTTTGGCAAAGTGTAGACCTATGTCTCGAGATATTACCCTTCATTTTGATTTTGGAAAAATACTGATAGCTGGGTCATTACTTTAAGGGAGGAACAGAAGCTACTTTTTTACCCTTAAGTTTTCAACATCTCTTGAAAAATTCAGCAGCAAAATTTAGCTTCATTAAATTCTGTTGTGAAGTGCGATCTTTTCTCAACAAAAATTTGTTTGGTCATGTCAATATATGCTTTTTAATGTAAAAAACAGATGATTAAGGAAAATGCTGCATTTTTTCGATATTTTATCGACATTGAATGAAAATATTCTTATGGACTTGCCAAAAGTTTATACCTATGCCTCGAAATATTTCTCTTGATTTTGGTTTTTGGAAAATGCTGATGGCTTGTTCATTATACAAGGAGGAGCAGAAGCTACTTTTTCACCCCTTAGATTTCAACACGCTGTGTGAACATTGAGCGGAAAAATTCAGCTTCATTGAATTCTGTTGTGATGTACGATCTTTTCTCAACAAAATGTACTTTTTGTCATGTCAATATCTGCTTTTTTCAGTTAAGATACAGATTATGTTTAGATAAAATGCTGCAGTTTTCCGATACAACAATGGATGAAAACATTATCATAGACATGCATGAACAAATATTCTAAAATTAGATATTGTCCCAATCCACCCAATGTTCCATATTGGGCAAATTTTGCACCTTGAACACTCTTTGGAAACGGTGGTATCATGTTGTGGACTGGGGTATCACTACATGGCCGTACAGATCTTGTTTTGATTAAAATGGGAAATCAAACACATAGGATAGTTATGCTAGGATTGCTAGGTAGACATGTTCGCAATAGACATCTGGAAACCCTGCCTGATTTGCGAAACGCCTATCTTGAAAAATAGCAAATATGTCTCAAGAGGCAATCCAGATCTGCATCAAAATCATGCCATTCGCATGACAGAAGTCATAGGTATACGAGGTGGGAATGCGCGCTTTTGATTTTAGAACATTTGCTCATGCAAGTCTCAAAAAAAGTTTCATCATTTGTTTATAAAATATCGAAAAACTGCAGCATTTTCTTTAAACATCTGTATCTTCAAAACGGCAGATATTGACATTTTGTTAGAAAAAGATCGCATTTCGCACCAGAATATGATAAAGCTAAGTTTTGGCTCTCAATTTTTCCACAGGTTAAAGTAGCTTCTGTTCCTTCCTGTATAATGACCAAGCCATGAGTATTTTTCCAAAACCATAATCTAGGGTAATATCTCAAGACATAGGGCTACACATTGGTACAAATTTCATCAAAATCGGACAACAAATATAAAAATTATAGGAATATCAATTTGACTCAAATTATCCTTGTCCGGAATTTATTGTCGGAGAGTGTAATTTATTTTGTCGGTCTACTGAAAAATATTAATTCTCTACCAAAACTACTGTGTGGGTTAATTGGAGGTTGCGTTTTTGAATATCTCCTTCAAATTTTATTTTACGCTTCAAAGAATACTTGAACTAGGTACAGTAAAGGTGCCTTCTGTGCGGGCGGTATTGGGAGATTTGGGTATTTCGGTATTGAGAGATTTGGAGGTGAAGCAAGTGGCACTGTCAAGATACCCTTTGATGCACCGGGTATTTGGTGATACGGCGATTCCGTGATTGCGTTGCCTAAAATTTATATTAAAACTGAGAATTACCTTTCTGTTGTTATTACTCATGAGAAAAAATCAATAATAATTATTGATATATTCTACAAGAAGAAGGGAACAAGCTTGGTTTTGTACAAACGTTCTGGGTTAGGTGGCGTCACAGCCGATCATTGCGCGTGCGCAAAGTATATTTCACGGCGAAAAGATGAACTTCAACAAAGATTCGGGTATTTGGAGAAACGGAGATTCTAACAAACGCGCTGCCGCCACGTGATCGTAATCCACCAATCCGGCGAAACTCCATTTAACCAAATCTCCCAATCCCTTTCGCACAAAAGGCAGCTTGAGGTGTAGTTGGCGGGGCGGCCACCTGCGTCATCCGCTCGAACTCGTGAGAACATGATGAGCATCACCTTTACTTAAAGATGTATTTCCGATTCTATTATCATTTATGAGAAGATTTTGATAAACCATGTTGATAAATAATAATTTTGTGCTGGTTGAATGCCATTTTCTGGGTTTTGTTATTATTGTTAAAGTAATAAACTCATCAGCACAAATGTTGAGGGTGTTGGTATCAAGAAGCCTCAAGAGTCATGGCTTTTTGCCAACAGAATAGGCAATAAGAACATATTACATCACCGATATTGTTGATAATACTCAAAAATGGAGGACCATACGCATGCTCGCCGATATCCGATATTTAAAAGTTGAAATATGCAATCAAGTATCTGGAAGGGTTGTTTCAGGCACTATGAGAGAAAACAAAAAAATCATTCTAAATAGATCAAGACTGTCATGTCATGTTCGCAGCAAGGCTCTTGACATGCACCAGCTGTGTATCTGCATGGCAGCGATTAAGTTGTTCGTGTAATTCCTTGTAATACTTATCGATAAATTTAAACAGATATTCTGACTGGTTCTTCATTCACTTTTGTTGTACGGTCACAAAGGGCCTCAATGGTTACTTCTTTAACCTTTTCTTGAGCGAACTCCGACACACACTAGATTTTCGACAAACATCTTCGTACTTGAAGTGGAGGGTTGGATCCATACAGAACATCAACTCAAGGATTAAGTCAAATTAGCGGGACCATTTCTCAATTCCAAATTATCTACACAGGACCGATAAAAAAACTAGAATAGAAGTTATCAAACAACAAACATTAATCATTCACGCACGAAAACATGAAGTAGTCACGTTCTCGCGAGTTCGCGAGCTTTCCGTTGTGGCGCTGCAGAATCCGTTGACATAACCAAAAATTGAACTTAGTTGAGAAAGTCTTCTACAAATATCTAGTGTCGTTTTTATGATTTCTTGTGTCTTGGCTGAGTTTATCCTTTACTGCAAAATATTGTAACAGGCTGGAAGGTGATTTTCTCGGTGATTTCAAGTAAATATTTCAAAAAGTCATAAAATTGTAGAATACATAAAGACAGAATATTATGACGTAATCTTGCTTAGAAATCACTTGTTTGATTCAAACTAACTCATTCAGTCACTATTTATGTACAACATGAACTTATATTCACACTTATATAATATGTTCTTACACTAATTCGTAACTATTCATTCACCATTTCAAGTCCACAACTGCCTGCGGAAAAAAAAAATATTAGCGAGAGGCTGAAGCTTCTTTGCCCTATCAGAAAATGAGATTTTTCCAAAAATGTTTCTAAATGAAGGGTATTATAAATATTGTCATTTTATTTTTCAGCAAATTTTTAGTTTTTTTGAACCATCTTATCCCAACTGCAAAATTAGAGTGGTGGGGAAAGATAAGGTCTGTTTTTATCTAAAAGTTGATAACTCCGAACTGAGAAATCGGAGTAAAAGAAACCTTGTTTGAGAGTGCGTTCCCTACTCTATATCACTCTGTATGTACTTATACTTTTTGAAAAATACTAACATGCATTTGACTGTAGAGAGTCTTGAAACTTAACAGACATGGCGGGTTTTTTCAAAAATTCAAATGCAACAGTACGTGTGATTTTAGCTGTTAGAAAAGAGAAATCGAATCTTGAAAAGTCAGCCAAGCCTGATCTTGGTATATTTTTTCAAACCAAAGATTTTGGAAAAAGGTACAGTTTTTGTTAATACAGAGTGACCCATTCTATTTCGGGACTCCCTGGAAAATAGTATATTATTCAACGAGCGGGAAATGGTGGATATTACTTACGAGGATGAAGTTTGCGCTACGAACCGTGGGCGAGTCACGTAATCATCTGAGTGAGTAATAGTCATTTTCCGCTAGTAGAATACTTTACTTTTTCTATGATTATTCAATAATTGAAGTGAACTTTGCAATATTTGATATCATTTGGACGACACTTTTTGACATTGACTGTACTCAAAGTGAGGTTGGGTTGTTAACACAATGTGACAATGACTTTAATGAAACAAGTATGAAAGGTCGAATGGGCTGTTTCAAAATGATGGATTTGAAGATTGACATTTAGTCGAATGTTCTGATTGGCTCTAAAACAGGGGAATATGACATTAGATCATCTCATTGGTCCAAAACAATTGAGTAGTGAAAAAAATTTACTGGTATGAGTAACGAGTTACATTAACCAATAAAAACTGGATGTATAATACATCTATCATTGAATAGTCATAGAAAAAGTTTATCATTGGCCCGATTTGCCGAGTTTTTTTCTAGTCCTAAATGACCTCGCTACAAAATCCAAGGCCATCTTCGTCAGAATATGTCAGGAGCAAAATTTTGAATAACCTCATTAAGGATTTTTTTACAAAAAAACTGTGCATGACATTCGATTCAGCATCCCTCAAAACCGTCCTATACCAACTTTCATAAAAAAGTATCAAGTAGTTACTATTTCGTAGAAAAAAATAGATTATATTATACTTTGATGAGAAACTTTCATAAGAAAGTATCAAGTAGTTACTATTTCGTAGAAAAAAATAGATTATCCATATATTTTCAAAACTTCACAGTTGGTCCTGAAAAAACAACCAAATTCTGGTAATTTTCACCAGGACACCATTCTCTTGAATACACCCACCATTTCTTTTGCGAATATTGAAATATTCCGTTTTTGAGTTAAGTGAATTCACCACAGGCACGAATAAAAAAAAAATGAATTAATAAAGAAAGAACGGTAAAATTTGATATGGGTCCGTTTTGAGGGATGCCGAGTTCAGTGACTTGCATTGATTTAAAAAAAAAAAATCGCTAATGTGGTTTATCAAAATTTTGAACATAGGAACTGACAAAGTTGGTCTTGAATTTTGTGTCAGCGATGCCATTACAGATACAGTTTGTCAAGCTACACAATTTAAAAAAAGTCGAGCCAAATTATTTGATTAATAAACTTTTATTCAGGATGACTCGAAAACAAATGGGTCACACTGTATTAAAGGCAAAGTTATTTATTCTCTGATCCTCTATAACTTTTACCATCGATGTCATTTTGCTCTAGATTCAAGAAAATAAAACCCCCAAAGCGCAAAACAAAGTAGAAGTTAGAGTCAGATCTTTTCTACAAAAAATGACCCTAAGGAATGTCAAAGAGACTAGAAGGCTAAACAATGTTGCCTTATAAAATGTTTGATCTCTACCGCTTAACGACTCACAGCGCTTTTGCTACAAAAATAGTAAATAGTAAAAAAAAGGATCAGCTGCTCGAGTTCTGTAACAATGGTGACATCATTGCTGCGAACCAATCGGGATTCCGGCAATTGCACTCATGCGAAACAGTTATCGGCAAAATTTGTGATGAGTCTCTCCGGAAGATGGATCCTGACAACTTGTTGCTGGCAGTTTTCCTGGATTTTAGAAGAGCGTTCGAGACCATCAATAGGAGAATTCTCTTGACCAAATTGGAAAATCTGGGCATCGGGGGCAATGTATTGAAGTGGTTTGAATCCTATTTGAGTGGCAGAACGCAATGTGTAAGGTACAACGACGCCTTTTCTTCTCCTACCGAAGTGACCCACGGGGTACCACAAGGAACGATACTGGGACCATTATTATTCCTGATTTATATCAATGACTAAGTAAAGATCGTCAGTTCCGTGAAGATCGAGCTTTTTGCCGATGACACCATGTTGTATATATCAGGAAGAAATATCAAACACATGCAGAATATGATAAATAAGGACTTGGCGTTAATATTTCATTGGTTTTGTGTGAACGATCTGAGTGTAAATGTTTCCAAGTATAAGTTCACTTTGTTTGGGGAAAAAGGTCGTTGGTCAAGTGTAGCTGTCCATGATATAAACATAAACATCGATGGAATCAAGATATAACACGATAAAGAGATAAAATATCTGAGTGTTATACTGTAAAACATCTTTTTTTTACATATCATCATTATTACCTTTTTCACTTTTAATTTCATTATTAATTATTACTTTTCTTAATATACGTTCTACCCCTTAATTCAGGCTGTTTTGCTCACCACCTATTTAGGAGCTCTCTATTGTAAAATCATGATTGACCCGGAACACCCGAATTATTAGAAAATCAGTCGTAGTTGGCCTTAGCATGCATGCGTTCAGACGGGTACCCGTAAGTGTTGTCTAATTGAGCAATGTTGCTGTTGATTATTGTAATCACGTGAGTTGTGTACCCATGGGTTTGTTTGTGACTACCACTGAGGGTAGAGGACAGATCTGTCAGAATTAGTGCACTAGTTAAAGTGCAGCCCATTTATGGGTGTAGAAAGCCCCAGGCCCTTTGTGGTGAGGATAGCGCTTTGCCTCGGTGTTATTTGGTAGGATGGTAGCATCAGGGAGGCTCTACCTAGACACCGATTGACATGAATAGACTACAGGATCCAGTTTACCGGGCCCTTTGTCCAATTCATTGGTATACTTTGCTTTTTCGCGAGAGTTCAAGTATCCAGGGGAGCCTTCACTCATTACAGGTGACACTAGCTAGTCGTCGAAGATTATTATTGTACGATTATTATCATCATCATAATGAGAGCTTTAATACTGATGTAATGGATGATGTTATTGAATGGAATGGATGAAGAGGGGGCCAATCATCCCCCGGTGAGTACAACTTATTATTGCCTTGTTGACAGAACAGTAATTTTGGTATTTTCCATTTCATATCATACCCGAATTATGCCCAATAACTTGATACCTATTCCGATTGATTGATTGAGTGAATTTGCATTGTGAAGACCCATTCGTGAGACCAGCTAAAGGAGGTGAAATGATTGCAATTTTTATTGACTTTACAATACTTGACTGCAACCTTAATTTCCACGCCCATGGGAAATTAATTATCGGCAAGTATTCCAAAAAAGTGAACTTCATGTCTAGAGTTGGCAAGCACCTCTCCATGGAAACAAAGCTACTACTATATAACAGCATAGCAGCTTCCCACTTGGAATTTTGCAGTACGTTGTTTTTACACCATGCCCAATTACATCCTGGACAACTTTTAACGAATGCACAACAGAGCGATGCGAATAATACTACGTTGTTATAGATACACGCCGGTCCAATCGATGTTGAATGTTCTTGATATGTTGTCTGTTCGTCAAAAAATTGTATTAAACGTACTTATATTAATTTTTAAGTTCAGAAATAATATAGTACCTTGATATATCTGTGATAAGACAAATCTTTTTGAAGATGTCTATAGTTACGATACTCGTCAAAGAAATGATTTTATTTTAAATAACTCGTCTAGTTCAAAAACGCTCTCCAGCTCTTTTATAAAGGCATTATGGAGTTTAACCGCCTACCGATAACAATCAAGGACTGTGATAATGTGGTAATTTTCAAAAGAACTGCCCTTCAATATGTTCTGGAGAAATTTTAAAAAAATTTATTCATTGTCAAATTTTAATTATTCATATTCATATTTTACTATTTTACCCCACTTTTAATTGTTATATGTTTGTATATGATATAATTTTCATTCATATTCTATGTCATACTATTTATTACTATCACCTCCTGTTTTCTGTAAAGCAATTATGCTAAATAAACACATCATTTATTTATTATCTTTGCCAATATGTTCGCTTTAAAAAAGATATCACGATGTGTTGTGGCTGACCTTTCAAGCTTCTTTTTCTCTATACTATGAGCTGAAATCACACATTCTATTGAATTATTTTTTTTTAAACGCGCATTATGGGTTTGTTTATTTTGGGCTGTCAATAAAAGTATTTTAAAATTTTTGGGAAAATTGTGCTTTTACAGATTTTTATTTGTTTTTTATTCTCTGTGGCTTAATATTTTTTTTGTTGATATTTGTCTTTTTTATATTTATTTTATATTTTGTAAAGATCAGTTCACCGTTTAAAAACAACACAACACAAAGTTTTTGTAGGTGTTGGTGACATTTTTTTAAAATTTTTCTTCAACAATGTTCAACTGAATACTGTCGAAATTTGTCAAAGTTGTGAGTAAGGTAAGGTAAGTCAGGTAGACTTCCTGGCGTCTACTGTCAAATGCATATTATCATTGTTCGAAGGGTGAAGAATGCTTTTCTGAACAAAGCCGAAGTTATTATTGACATTGACATTTTATTGGACTTTTTTTATTCAAGTCTGCAAAGTGATCGCCAAAGAACAATTGATTCGCGGCAAATAGAAACAGAAAAATAAAACATTCAGAGCAGTACTTATGCTGGGTTTATACAACATTTACATAGTCATAATCCTAATCATAGTCATAATCACAAAAGTTGAAAGCAGGTTTCTTATGTACCCGTTTATACAACATGTCGCAGTCGTAATCATAATCATAAGCATAACTACTGACCTTGAGAGTTGGTAATTTTCATCTTTTAAGACTAAAATTATGACGAGAATGGAACTGCACAGGCGTAATAATGTTCGACAGTCATTTGTTTATCGTTTTGTGGAGTGGAACGTGAGTGAGAACCTGGAACTTGTGGAAAGTGAATATGGTGTTGTTGACAAGCGTTTGTCTGTGTATTTCAATTTTCACTATTTTTGAGTTGATCTTGTGGCGAATTTGGAATCATTGTAGTGACTCTTGTAACATTGAAGCTTATTTATGTATTGTGGTTGTGGATTGTGGAATCATGGGGAGTTTTTCAAAGAAGAAGGATTCTTCATTGAAGCAGTGGAAAAATTTCCAGTAATCTGGGCAAAACTTAAAAATAAATAGGCCAAGCCTATTATTTTCACTTTTTCCTTGCGAACGATCTTCATATTTATCAAAACTCGGTAATTTCAGACAATTTTACAGCAAAACCACAGAATTTGCGCCAAAACTATGAAGGTTAGAAAAACAAATCAATGTCAACATACCACTGATGTATTGCCAGTTTTGAAAGACAAATGACAGTAGTGAAAATGACTTCAATTTTTATGCTTTGACTGTGATGTTGTATAAACCACCTTCTTATGCTTCATGATTATGATTATGATTAAGACTGTGCTTATGACTATGATTATGATTACGACTATGTAAAATGTTGTATAAACTCAGCTTTAGTCTCAACCTGCCCAATCAGCAGGAGAAAACGTCGCAGAAACACATTCTCCTGCTTGATTTGCATTGATTGGAATAACAACCGGGTGAGGTCATATTTCGTACTACTTCCTTTTGAATATACTTGGCAGACGACATAACCTCAATATTGCCCCAGATTCATTTCTTTATTTATTATTTATCTAAATCTTGAAATAAATTTCTCGTGATTTTTGAGCGTCACAATAAGTGTTAAATAAACAACTGTCTTATTTCATTCTTTCAATCATGTTTTGTCTCTCAACTAAAATACCACTTGAGTAAAAATCTTTGGTATCAAAATTATTTATTCAAAATAGATTCTGGTGTTTTGGGAAATTAATGGAACATAATCTTTGCTCAGTCAAAACAAGAATAATTTCACATAATATCAACTTAGAACTATTATTCCCTTGTTCAAAATATCACGGAAGTAATCGGCAGGAAGAAATGAAATTTTCAAAGAAATTAAAAGGTATTCTGACAAAAAAATTCAAAAATGCTCAATAAATCATAGTTTCACAATATCAAAAACAAACATAAATCTTTATAGCAGGCGTGCTTCAAATCCATTCTTTGACGACGTTTTCTTCGACAAAATGGACAGGATTGATTAGTAATGTGACATACCCAATTATTCTTTTTTATTCAGGAACTCTCGAATTTAATACATACCTGAACATCTACCGAGATCAGACAGATCTTTGTATTTTTCCGTATGAACGGAAAGTATAAAAGCGTAAAACCATCACGTGCTTACATGTTTGATGACTGTTCAGGATGTGATCATGAACAATCACTATCAAATTAACGTTAATCGCTGTATGGAAAACTATGTTCCTACTCGTTGCACTCATTTATTATCAAAAATTCCGAATAAAAAATCACGACAAGATCCATGCGTCTTTTTCAATACCCTCTTCTGATTGTCGGTCTTACAGCAAGACCAACACCTCCCCAGAAAATAGTGAGGTGTCAGAGAGACCAAACTCTTCAACGAAATTCCTCAATTTCATTATAGTAAAATAATTTGAAAGAAGATGATGTAACGTTCTTTACTTCGTAAATCACTGTTCTCTTGAAACTAATTCATTGATTGTACATACACTCAACACTATATTCATCTTCAAACTTATTTATGTTCATGAAAATGTCTCATCATTCACATTCGTCATTTAATTTATCACTGACACTCAAAAGCTTTCCGGCATAGAAACATTGGCCAAAATCCCGCGCTGTATGGACAAGCTCCGGATTGAGCGTTGTGTTTGTTCCACCAGCTCCAGCTCCAGCTCTCTGTATCCGGACATGCTTCGTCATACTGCTGCTTCTTTGAAGGGAGCAATATGACCCAAAATAACAGTACACTGTCATCTGGCTCGTCGTTTGGACTGCAGCATATGAGGATTTTAATGTTGCTGTACTCTTGAAGATCACTTCAAACATGTTTCTCGCCACTCTCTTATTCCCTCGATTGTTGGTGGTTTTTGGTATCGGGCATGTTAAGGGTTTTCCAGATATCTATGTACGTGGTCAGAAGCTTTCTTGTCACTAGGTAGAGAAGATGTTTCGTCCCATTCGTGATTTGGAGCACTTTCTGAACTTAAGGCTATTGTGAAATGATTCGGGTAAGTTTTTGCAACAGAAATTTCCAGAATACCCTTGAAAGTGGCAGGACCATGCACTGTGGGTCTTACTGGAAAATCCATTAGTTCTTCGTTCGACGCTCCAAAGACAGAACATTTTCCTCACTAACATACAATGGCCAGCTCGTCCACACTAACAATGAAAAATCAAAAGTTTTTGCGGACTCGCTCTATCATCAGGATATCGTCAACCAGGACATGGACGAGGATGATTTCACTAATATAGTCAACGCACCCTAGCTAAAAAAAAAATAATCCAGAGCAAAAAATTCGAAGATATCGCCAACTATGGAGGAGATAGAAAATATTAGAAAAATCCTGAAACCTGGAAAAGCTCCAGGATAGGACTGTATCACCAATAAAGTAATCGGAAACTTACACTCAACATTCTTGATTTTTGGATCAATTTATTCAACAGCTGCTTGTGGTTATCCCAAAAAAAGGGACAGATCTCTCTATGCCCAAAATTTATCGGAGATGGCGCTACTAAGCTCAACAGAAAAACTGCTGGAGAAAATCATATTATCCAGATTGAACGACCAGTGCCTGATTCTAGACATCGTGCCAGACCATCAGTTTGGATTTCGCGTGCAATCAACCACTGAACTCCTGACCGCCAGACTCACTGAAGACATAACACACGGCCTCCAAACAAAAAAAATCACCGGATTGATAACATTTGACATAGAAAAGGCATTTGACCGAGTCTGGCATCAGGGGTTATTATTAAAATGTGCTTATTAGGATTATCAAAAAAAAACATTCTTTTCATGAAAACCTTTCTATGGGACAAAGGATTCTTGGTAAAAGTTGGCGACAGCATCTCAACACCAAGAAAACAAAGGGCAGGAGTCCTCCAAGTGTCGTAAGTCTTCACTATCATCTACTCTGTACAATATATTCAATTCACATCCAAAACGCCCGCTTATCCACCCTCAAACCTATCGATATACGTGTATGAAACCTCTATCAACACAGTTTTCTACAACCCAATCGTCATCAGGGCCAGACTCCAAAACCATGGTGGTTCCCTTCTCGAATCTCACAACAAGTGGTACATCAAAATCAACGCCAAAAAGACGAGAGTCATCATCATCTCCTGGAAAACCATCAATAACACACCAAAATTAAAAATGTAAAATGAGAATGACGTGTGACAAAGTGAACAAAATTACTCCATATTATTTCCCCTCGTCAAATGTGACACCCAACTAGCCCAAACTCACCTACTCCATGGGACTTATCAACTTATCAACTCACAAGCTTGCAACGATACCAAAACCAAATGACAGAAAATAAAAAATACCGTATGTTCAAATTTGGAAGAACGCGCTTGAAAAACCTGTTGAAACCTTTTGAATTTCACAAAATAATTCCAGAACTTGACAAAGCTCCACTTCCCCATATAAGGTTATTAATTATTAATAGCCAAGTGTTTACATTCACCGTGAACATGACCATAATATTTAAATTTACAAAACTCCCAAAAACCTTCCATATTCATAACAAATCTGTCTGGAAAGCTTAGCTGAACACACTCATTTCTACTAAGTACTTGAATATAACGATTGTATTTTTGTGGCCTGTTTTGAAATACCTACACGTCTATACTTTATCTGTGATTCACTTAATGGACCCAGTTTATATTCTGCTGCTTCTACCCACGTTACTTGTTTTTGTTTGGATAAGGCACATGATGCCCAGAACGTTTTAGAACAGCAAGTGTATCGCCCAACACCACTTCCCGATGTCTATTATTCTTTATTTCACATATAATTACTAGATAAAAGGGGGCCTTTGTGTATAATAGTCACAAAATGTGTTTTTTCTTTATTCAAAACTTATACATAATATATTTACAAAATACTTATAAAAATGCTTCGTGGCGGGCTTTCAAGATTCAATTGACATGAATAATATTACCGTAAACAAAATTGTGGACCGACAAATTTTCTTCAATTTAACTCCACTCTGATAAAAATGTTTCTCAACAACCAACATCTCTCCAATAAATATTCAATTAAGTTTCAACACTAGACGTTTTTAATTTCGCTCGAAATAACGAAGCTTACAGTGAAGTGGCTTTGAGAAATTCTCAACACGTTTCTTCTTGGAAGTGGCGCCTCTTTGGTAAAATTGCCAATACCTTGGAGAAATCACACTGGCTTCGCCATTGCAACTTAACTGAAATTAACGCGTTAATGGTGTCAAGTTGTTGAGACTTTCACAAAATTGATACAGGCTTGAATATATTTGGCATGACCCAAGAACTAAGTTGAAAGTTTTCAAAACATTTCTTACAAGACGCCTTTAAAATTATGAAGAATGTCATGAATGATAATTTGCCCCTGACAAGAAAATGTTTAGCAATTCCATCAAATCCATCGTGACTTTAATAAAAAATAAGTTTAAATCATATTTACCACTCATAAGAAATAGTTTTCTTATGTAGGTAGGTACAAACAAACAACTTGGTTGACGGACAGTTTAAAAAAAGTGATTCAGGTTGTTGTGATAGTGGATAAAATTCTGGGATTATTAAACATTTTGAACAGAGAATCATATCCAGACTATGTATAAAAGAGAAAAAAAAAACTATTCCAACACAAGAGCAAAATTAAATGATTTCTATAAACGATAGAGCTTACGTTTATACAACATTACAATTAATTACTTATGTGACACTCTTTACTGTTGTGACACAGTCATTCCATAATTTGAATTATTACTGCTTACTGATCCTCGAATACTTTCCAATCATTTTATTCTATCGATAAATCATATCTAATTTGAAAACTTCAGCCTTCTTCCAACTGATCAATTAAGGCAACCCTTACATCTGCTGGAAGCAGTCTCGTAGTCCATCTCTTCTATTTGTGCAAAATTTATAGAGGATTTTGGTTGTACTATTGAGAAAATATTGTGTTTCATAGAGTTGTTCGAAGTTTTTTTGGCTGAAGTACTACTTAACTAAACTAACCCAAACTGTTTATCATTGAATTGGATTCAGCATGAAATTCTGCGAATTATATACATTTTCCACATTGTGCTTTGTTGTCAAGCTATTGAGGATCGAACAACATTTAGAGAAAAAATATTACGTTAATAAATCACCTACAAAAGTATTAAAAGCTGAATCTTGCAAATCTGCTCATTTTTCATTGTCAAATTGGTTTGTGTAATTGGTTTTGAAAAACAAAATTTCTCACATAATTCACAGATTCTCCAGTATAAAATATTCGTAAAGGGGTGTGTTTTGTGGAAGCGCTTGGACACATCGATTTTTTTTTATTATAAACTGCGTTTTTTTTATAAAAACTTTATGTATACAGGCTGGACCAAGAATAAGTTACGATCATCAACTTAATTTTTTTCAAATGGAAACGCCCTTTTTCATTCAATTTTTGAATTCTACATCAAATCCCAAGGTTATTGATAATTCTATGTGCACAGGGTTGACCAAAAATAAGTTACGACCACCAACTGCATATTTTCAAATGGAAACCCCCTTTTTTATTTATTTTTCTGAATCTACATCAAATTCCAAGTAAATTTCATTTATCATGTCCTTGACCTTACTCCAACAGTTATCGAGAGATTTACGATTGATCAAATGGACTGTGTTTCTGAACAATCGTACATTACTTGATAACTGTTGGAGTTTAGTTAAGGAGATGGTACATGAAACCTACTTGGAATTTGACGTAGAATCCAGAAATTAAATAAAAAGGAGGGGTTTTCATTTGAAAAAATGAAGTTCTTGATAGTGGCTTATTTTTGTTCCACCTTGTGCACATAACATCATCATCATCAGCATAAGTCTGTCAAAGATTGGTGTGACGCGAATAAACTTTGTTTAAATGTGAGCAAAACGAATGTGATGTCATTTAGATGTAATTTGAACAATGTATGTATGGATGAGCAACCTGTGAGTGTGGCACAACAATGTAAGTTCTTAGGATTGTACATAGATAGCAAGCTCAAGTTTAGCCAGCACGTGGACAGTTCATTTCTTGAAGTTTTTTCAAGTTGCTATGCTATCCGAGTTATTTCAGCGGAACTGGGTAGGAAAGTGGCCAGAAATGCTCATTTTGCCTTGATGGAGAGCCATCTCCGATACGGCATCTGTTTCTGGAAAACTTGTTCCAAAAACCTCATGACACGTCTGTTTGGGGTGCAGAAGAAAGCTGTCACATATATATGTAAAATTAGGTAGAGGGAGTCTTGCAAGAACTATTTTGTTAGTGAGAACAACCATACCTCACCCTCCTTGTTTTTGTTAGAAACAGTTTGCCTTCTGCACAAAAAAAATAAACATGAAATCGTATGTAAAAAAAGCCATTATTGCACTAGACAGAACTTTAATATAGGGATGCCAATTTCTAGGAGTACCCAAGTAAAAGACTCACTTATTTTTCGTTGTAGAAAACTTCCAACCATCTACCTATATCCTTAAGTAGTATTGTTGATGAAAAACTTTTTAAACGCAGAGTTAGGAGATTTTCAATGTCACGTCCGTACTACTCTGTTGAGGAATATCTGTGTGATACTTTTAAAAAATGTTCTTTTGTCACTGTTGTTTCTTCTGCTGTTTTTGTACACCTGTCTTGATTATTGTATTCGCATTTGCTATGTTTGATATTCAATTGTGATGTACATATTATATTTTATTATATTTCATATTCTCAACAGCTATGTCAATAAGTTTTTCAACTGTGGACAATAAAGCATTTTTGATTGATTGATTGATCATATCACTTGGGATTTGATGTAGAATTCGAAAATAAAATAAGAATGGGGGTTTCCATTTAAAAAAAAATTAAGTTGATGGTCGTCATTCATTATTGGTCTACCCTGTACACTTAAAATTATCGTAAAAAAAACCGCAGTTGGAAATAAAAATCGTCATGTCTATTTTCCACAAAACAGACCCCTGAATTTTGGATGAATTTATTCCAACCCACGCGTCTTCACTGTATTTAGATTCACGATGTGATCAGTTCTGGAGAAATAGATTACAGGTTTTTCACGAGCCTTTTCATATTCTGAATTCAGGGCCACTCAGGGATAGAAGGAAACATTAAAGCTGATGAGCTGGTGAGAGCTGGCACAGATATATCGGTCGGAAAAGCTCAACCCTGAGTATTGGGAGTGTAAACAAAAACGGTTGAAGCGATAGTACAGAGATGGTCATGTGAACAATATTTTTAAGGAACTGGAATGCAATACCAAAGCTTAGACACTTTAAGGATACAATCGAGAACACGCTAAAAAAACTGACGAAATACTGCGGCTAACGAGTACTCAGACAAGACTTGTCGTGGTTTAAATGGGGCACTGCATGTCAGCCTAGAGTACATATGCAGAGATTCAATACTCACGATGGTCTCACAAGCTGAAGGCTATATGGTGAAAAGGACTAAACTGCTTCATACATCATCTTAAACTGCGAAGTTCAACCACGCAGAAGATACAATATTGTCGGTGCAACACCAGCGAGGGACCATTTCCCCATGAAATACTTGCCGGTTAGCTATTGGACCTGAAGGGACAAAACTGGTCTGGACCGGTGAGGTAAGAGTAGCACAATGAATCACTGTCTGCAGTGCAAATCAAGAAAAAAATAACACGGCCCCGCTTTCAACAACAATAACAACTGCATCCAAGGATCACGAAGAAGCCGCAGAGATCTAGTGGAGCTAAGAACGATGTGTTGTCGATAAAACGCGAAACAAAGGCATTTGAAGAATCTCACGATTGAAGTATTTTAGAGACTTTTTCAACAATATCAGCAAGGAATTCCTTGTCCAATACATGAGTGCTGGACATCATTTGAAATATTTTATTGTTTCCTTTCACTTGAGAAAACAGAGCATAGCGTTGTCCAAAATAATCATCAGGTACCAATAGATTTTCCAAAACATTGTCATTATTTTGGCTGCTGTGAGATCAGTACCTTTTGTTGATGTCGACACGACGTTAGCGGTAGTCTTCACTTTCAATGTTGTTGTCTATGGATAATCACGTTGTTTCAGTATCTAAAGCTTTAAAATTTGAAAATAAACCCTCTCCAATGTTGACTCAAATTATGAAACATTTCCACATTCCGTCAACTGCAAAATTCAAGTCCTCAAAATAGAAAACTGGTCAGCCCTACATAATGATCTGTGGTCGTGTTAAAATACTTATTTAGCTCTATTTTTGTCCCTTCTATATACAGCAAAATTATCGAAGGGAGAAGTTTTCTGTCCCGTTTTCATTGTTAGGAGTTTTTTCGTTTCCCGAGAGGAAGTGAGAGCAACGAAGCACATGCCAAATTGTTTGGTAGCATAACTAGTTGATGATATTCGCATGTGTCAACAAGAATTATCACAAACATTTATAGATAGATAGATAGATAGATAGAAACGTCTTTTTATTAAACTCGGCGAAGGGCAGCAATGCTGTTAACTTAACCGAGGCATCTTAACCATATCATCTACAAACCAATGTTAGATATCCATGTTTGAAATCAAAGCAATACTCTGTGATGAGTGGCTGATTCCACTGTTTACTCAGTGCCTTTCAAATAACACCAAACAATCAGAAAAATCAATTTAGTTTTAAAAACCAATTAAAACAAGGAGTTTTCCAGGCAATCAAAATTAAGTTAACTTCTTAATCTCTGGGGCAATTTGCCAATGTCACGTTTGAAAGCGTCTTGCGAAAAGCCTGGCATACAAATTAAAATGCGCCACCAGAAGTTGAGAAAACGAAAAGATGGAAATGATTTATTGGTCGGGGAGATTACTTTTGAATCTCTTGACTACGGTTATTGTACTGTTCTACGAGGAATCTTTGAAATAACTTTTTTTCAAGTTCATCTTTCAAGATTTGAGTTAATTTGAAATGGCATCATTCACCAAACGTGATAACAAGAGAAAAATCTATAATAATGATTTATTCAAGCCTCTTATGAGTCTTCGACAGCCGAATGGCTAGTACAAGGGCGGTGGGTCCACTGGTGGCTTACCGGATGGTAATCAGGAATCATCCCTTTGACTCCAAGTTAGTGATAGGCTTGATGCAGTTTGCCGCTGCTTGGGTTCCAGTACCAGGCTCCGAGCTTGTCAATGACTATCGATGATTCTGGGGTTTCAGGACGTCTTGCTTCCTTCAAAGTGGTTCGTAGCGAGCTTGTCCATGAATTCGTTTATGTCTTCCACATACGTGCCATGTCTCAGCGTTTTATTCCTGACGAACCAGGGAGAGGGCGTGCTTTATCAAGGTCCTATTTTCTAACTGTACTAGAGTTCATAGAAGGGCTATAGAACTCTATAAGTACACGGAATTTGGCTTCTGGAGGTTGGTTGACCACACTGGTTTTGCGTATGTCAAAAGTGGGTGGATGTAGAGTCTGTACAACAACAAGAATTGCACTCTGATCCCTATACTTAGGCTGGTGTCTTGTTCGGGTTGACTTCAGGACACCAACGATCCATCCATTGACTAAAAGAGTTAAGTTGTCTCTGGAGAGTATTCCTGGTTTGTTTAAGAGTTTTGCTGAGAAAAGATTTTTGTTAGATGAGGTAATGCCCTCTGGTCTCTGCTCCCATTTGTCTGTCTGGTTATGCAGGGTCATCCTTTTGACTATTCCGTTATTAGGTAGGCGGAGGAGTTTGGGCTCTTTGTCATGTGCATTGTTTCTAAGCCTGTTCCTTTTCTTGATCTTGATATGAATCTCATCCTCAAGAAGCTTGAAGTGTTTGTGTCGGATGAGTTTTCACGTTTTTGCCTTGAATGGGATGGCGTTGGTCAACATGAATACTTTCTATCCCAACTCCTGCTCATTTAAATTTGCTTCAGTTTTGGCAGGATTGTCTTCCAGACAAATCACAGAGGAAGTTACAAAGTGAGCACAACAGTGATGCGTTTGAAGCGACAAGAGTCTCAAAATTTCGGCGGACATCGATGATCATTGCCAAATCCCTGTTTTTGAGAATTTTCACTTTTTTTCATGTTAACTGAACTGGACACTTTATTTCTGTATAGAATCTCTTTGACTCGCTATCTTTCTTATGGAAAAACTTCCAATTAATTTTTGAAGCAAAATATAAACGCAAAGAAAAGATTTAAACTCTTGGCTTATGAAACCCATTTCTTCTATTATCGGGCTCTCAAAGATAATTTTCACTAACGCGAGTAAGACCTAAGTAACGCAAATAAGATTAAAGAGTGCAATCTTGAAAGTTCTCTATTATTCACGAAGTTTGAAAAAGCTGGTCTCTACAGTTAAATAAATTTGGCTTTCTGGAAGGCTTTTTATAATTTCAACCAACCACTGAATATAATCAGAGCTCTGACAGATACTAGATATATTTTTTGTGTGTGTTCATGCCGACACTGCTCCCTACTACATCATGATTAAGCATACATGAAGTCTTTAATTCATCATCAACAAAGTCATGACCCACCTGGTCAATATCATAAATAGACAATTAAGTTGTTGCCTTTTATTAGATCGCAAACTTTATACTATGAACAAACTGATTGCTTTTACCTAGTCACCAAGAATATTTTGTAAAAGTTTTGCAATTAAAAATAACTCTACGAGTTGGAAGGTTCTTTATTCTCATAGAAAGTGATAAATCCACTAATGCGTAAATCAAGCTTTAAGAGAAAAGTTTTGTAATTGCCGGTGGATAATTATTATTGATAAGACACTCTTTACCAAGAAGCTACCCTTCAAGCTAGTTAGTGGTATAACAACAGTTTCCATATTAATCTCATAATGGAGGTTTTGAAAAATAACATGCTTTTATGAGTTCTATACAATCTTGTGAACGGAGCAACCAGCAGTAATCGAACAGCGTGCAGGTTGATATTGAGTACCATGATTTGGAGATATTTTTTTCATGATATTCTTTCCCTAATAATCTTTTTTTTTGATAAAGAAGCTAGAATGAATGGATGTTAGGTATCATGTGCTCAATGGAAAACCAAGTGACACTTATTCTATTTGGAGTTCTAGTTTTTGAAATGATAATAAGAATCAAAAGAAAATCTTCTGCAATGATTTTTTCTTTTTCTTCCGAAGGTGTATAGTTGACAATGTACAATACGTGCTCTTGTGAGAGTCTTGTTCAAACAAAATGTGAAACCCAAAAATGATCTTTGAATTTTGTTCAGGTACACATTCGATAAGATGTTCCATACTGTATACTTTTTTCTCAGAAACATCTCATGTTGATCTAACAAAAACATTTTTTATTCTACTCTGGTCTCATATTCAATCATAGTCGTTTCGATCGTAAAGTTGTGTCGAGAAGTGGTTTCAAATGTTATATTTTCTCCTTCTCAACCATGAAATATTGCCTCGCTACGGCATCTGTTATTGTTAGCATTCCACTTTCCATAAATCAGAAATTCCAACTTTAACCATGGTAATTTATTGTATGCAGGCATAACGAAATCAATTCATAATATGCAGTTTTCCATAAACTGGAGATTGATGATGATATATGCATAGTTTTTTGACCACAATATGAAAAACAGCTATGTAAGCGTCAAGCCCAGCTGTTGCCCTATCAAAAGTGAGAATGGAGCTTTGTTCTGGACAAGCCCGAGATACTCTGTGCCAGTCGAAACTAATTTAACTGTAAAATTTCGCAGAAGGCTTCAAATCCTCGGTACGTGGCATTCACATGTTATACTTTAATTCATTATAAAAGCGAGCTTAACACAATGAGACTTTCCTGCAAAATGTTTCAATTTGGTTGCCATTCCTTTGCTCAACTTTTCGTAATGCGTCGTTCTCTGCTTCAAGTCTTCTCTATGAATTTTTAATGAGCTCTTTAGACAAAGTTAAATAGGTGTCATTGTCACTTGATTTGGTTACTTCTAGATTCTAGACGAAAACGAAATTTTCATTATAGTCAAGTAATTAGGAATTCAGTTGTAAGCAGACGTGAAAGTTGCTGAATTCATCTTAGCTCCGAGTCTGATTGTTTTTTTATAGACATGGATCTTTGTACCCAACAAACATAGAAGGTCAAATTTACCGCTTCTCGAGCTACGAATTGGTCTAAAGATAATGATGTCCAATCATGAAAAGGGCAAAATCACCGATATTTGTTCACATATCTCCCTATGTGGGAAAAGAAACTAAAGTGATTTGGAAGTATTAAAGAGGTCGAAAGGTCCTTGCCAACCATCAGGATGAAGGTGAATGAAGGAACTATCAACCTGTTTCACGTCAAAATGTGGAAAATCTGACCGTATGTTGGTCCTCAATGTAACCTTTTTCTTACCTGTTGGTAAATGACAATGACAGGGAAAATACACTTGCATATTGATGTGAGATGGACAAGGATGCACAATCATGGCATCGTTGCGTACATGTGTAAATAATGGAGTATGGATTTTGTAACGTATCGAAGTGGAAGGATTACCTACTATAGCGTCCTACTTGGTTTAATATTTACATAGTAGTTTATTGATTTTGTAATGTAATTGCGAAAGAAACTTTTCTGTATAATATCGCGAAGATACTGCTGCGCCCTGATTACATGTCCATTTCGATACATTATCACCAGAGTTTGCGAAATTTTGAAACATAGCCTTGAATCCAGAATAACTATAATAGCCTAGGAATGTTATGAACAAACTTGCCAGTGGTTGTTATCATCTTTGAATATCTGAATATCTCCGAAAGTAGACAAAAATTCAATAGAATTTGGCATAACATAACACATTGTTTTTTTAGATTCTGACATTGAAACATGGCCGCTCTCATATGTTGTGTACCCATAAGCTAATTTTTTGACCTTAATGAAATTATTCCTTAACTTAGGTCAAAATTGACTGGACTTTGTTATAACCTAATAGACAGGTAGCGATAGAGACAGAATTGTGATGATAATTTACTGATATTCCACCTTAATTCAGAAGAAATAAAAGTCTTATCCTTGAAGGTAACTTTTTGGTTGTTTTCAAGTAATTTTAGACTTATTCTCACACCTTATATGTGGCATGATTGTACAAGAGACAATGCGTGTTTATCTTTTTTGTTTCTTCTGATCTAGAGTTCTTAGATTGTTTGTTGGGACATCAGGTCCATATTTCAAATAATTTGGCACCCCAAATGAGCTATTGAGGTTATTCATAAAGTAGAACGATACCTGTTATAACCCAATAGACAGGTAGCGATAAAGACAGAATGTTGGTAATAATTTTGTAATATTCTACCTAAATTCAAAGGAAATATATTCATGTCCTTGAAGTCAACTTTTCTGGTTATTTTCAAGTAAGTTTAGACTTTTTTGTATACCTTATATATGTCGTCGTTGTATAATATACAGATTATGTTAATTTTTAGCAACCTGTAACTATACTCAATAAATCACAGGAAAATTATCTGATAGAACTCTATTCATGTCGTGAATAAGAAATAGTTGCCTCGAGCTGAATAATTAATAGCTGTTTATGACATTGAAGTTAAATTCAAGGGTGATAGGAGGTAGTTTTATACCAAATCAAGACATTTTTCTTTTCTTCTGGTCAAGAGTTCTTGAATTGTTTGTTGGGTAGTCAAGAGGAGTCTCAGAACGTGTCCTCAAATTTGATTTCCTTTGGACGACTAGCTGCCGATAATAGTAAGCTTGAGATTGCGTGTGGAATATTGGATAACTCAAATGAATATAATAGTCTTATCATGGAATGATTCTAATGATACAAAGTTCATTCCACATAGGTAAATAACACATGATTATTCTACTTCAAATAAGAAATCATGACTCAATCTCTTTCATAAAATTTGTGGAATTGATTCTTATAATTCACTCATTCAGCTATCGATTAAGTTATCTTCAAATCAAAATCATAGCTCTTGAGTGAAGAAGTACTTGAATATGGCCCAGTATTACATATGAACATAAATCCGAAAATGTTTCGTTTTCTGTCTTATTCACGTTATTCGACACAAAACATTATGACTAGAGTATCTGATTTTGAAGAAGTTCTTTTTCTGCATGGATAGGTAGGCCTGTGCGGTATGAGGAATTGTATACCGGTATTCGGTATTGAAAAATATCGGTATCATACCGGTATTACGGTATTCATACCGAAAAAAGGTACAGCGGTATACCTGTTATACCGGAATGTGCCGGTAATTATACCGTCTGTAATCAGTGTACCGGAATTCGCTATACCGATTGTGAAAAACACTACGGTTTCATATCAGTTTGCGGCATTGCAGGTATTTGGTATTGAAAAATATCGGTATGATACCGGTATTGCAGTACTCCGGTATTCATACCGAAAAAAAAACATATTGCGGTATGCCTTTTATACTGGAATGTGCCGGTAGTTATAACGTCGGTGATCAGTGTACCGGAATTCGCTATACCGGTCAGGAAGTTTCACGCTACGATAAAACGGCAACGTTGTGTACACGGTATTTCAAATCTAATTTCTGTGTTCTCGTGGCCAAATCACCCAATCCGCTATTTTGTTCACCGTTGAGTGCTTTATGACCTGACTTTTTCCCGATCCAATTTCCTTGTTGAACTTTGTTTTTTCAAATTAATAAAATTAGAAGAATTAATTGAAATTACTGTCATGATGATTCTTCAATTGAGGCAGAATCAGAATAATATGGTCTATTAAACATATCAATTACTATGAAGTTGATGACATATATTTATTAATTGCCACAACTGTTTGCAGAGGTAAAGTTTCATCGTCCTGAGAAAACCCAATCCTCTCCGCCTTTTTTTTCCCATTACCTTCGCTTATATGCATACTCCTTAATCATGGACAATACACAACATCGAAAAAAAAACAATCTCTAACTCAGAAATACAGAAATAACAGAAACATTTTGACCATTTTTTGACGTCAAATAAGGTTACGGTAATGATCCCGCCGCTAACGGTCGTTAGATAACGGGCTCCGCTTACCTTCAATACCATAGTATAAATTTATACTATGCTAATTCGGTGAAAACTGTCATATTATACTTTTTAAATTATGGCATTACGGTATGTGAAGTTTAGACAGCTCGAGAACTTTCCAATACCCCAAATCGGTTTATCGATAAAAACACTCCATTCCGGGCCGACGCGACGGAATGAAAAAAATACCAAATATATACTCTGGTATTTCGGTATACCGCCCAGGCCTGAAAAAAATGCGTACAAATAACGGTATATAATAATACCGCATCGATCTTTATACCGCTATACCGGAACTAGCGTTAAAACCAATCTAAGCTGCGATACCGGTATCTATAAAAATACCAGTATACTATCGGCGGGACTACCGGTATCTGAAATAATACCGGTACCGGTATATCGGGATAAGTGATAATACCGATTTTCTTCAAAACCGTATAGATCGCAATATACCGGAAATCGGTTTACCGGTATTTTAATCATTCCAAACCGTGAGGACGGTATGAAAAAGATACCGAATCTATACCGGAATACCGGTATACCGCACAGGCCTATGGATAGGGACCCTTTAAGGCTACATTTTAAAAATATTTTCATGTTATACAGGGTGTCCCCAAAACATGAAATGTGTCAAAGTTATATTTTTCAAAATTGAGCCCTTCGCACTTTTCTATCTTGACTTTTGAATAGCTATTTGTTGGCAGCCCTGCATAGAAAATGGGTTGCCATGAAAACGAGTTGTCATATGAATCAATCTATCGGGTGACAGATTCATTCATCACATTATTTTAAAGTTTTATGTTTGTTACAACCAGTATTCAGTATTAAACGGTTAAACTAGGACTCAGTATTATTAGATACCAGCACCTCCAACCGTGGCTTAATAAATAGTGACAAACATAACAGTGGCGACGAGGATTTTGGCATTTTGTCACCGTCAATCTTATCAAGGTGCAACATGGCGGATTTGGAACAATTTTTACAAACCTTCATGGCTCAACAACAACAATTGGTGCAGCAGTTCACGGCGGCAGTTCAATCAGTCAAATCAGCAGGAAATTCCCCAGAATCTAAAATGGAAACGCTTTCAAATGGAGTATCGGAATTTAATTACGATCCAGAAAACGGCCTCATTTTCGATGCATGGTACACCCGCTATCAGGGATTATTTGAAGTGGACGCAGGAGAGTTGGACGATCAGTCAAAGGTCAGATTAATCTTAAGGAAAATCAGTACACATTGTCATAAACAATACGTAGACTTCTTGCTACCAAAATCTCCTAAAGATTATTGCTTCAAGGACACAGTGGACAAACTCAAACAAATGTTTGGTCACAAAATTTCGCTTTTCAACACAAGATACAATTGCATGAACATGACTAAACAACCGGGAGAGGATTTAGTGGCTTATGCAAGCATGGTTAACAAGAAATGCGAAGATTTCCAGATTGCTAAAATCACACCGGACCAATTCAAATGCTTAATATTCGTCTCGGGATTGAGAGCACCGAGCGAAGCAGACCTGCGAACCAAACTTCTGAACCTCATCGATTCCAAGCCGGACCAAGTAACATTGAATGAACTAACCGTCGAATGTCAGCGCATAATCAACTTGAAGAACGATACACTGCTTGTCCAATCATCCAAAGCGTTTACTCCAGTGTCCAAAGTGTCGCTAATCAAGAATAATCAAGGACAAGGCAGAAACTACGTTCAACAATCCAAGGAAAATGCATCGAAACAAAATCCACCAAAGCAAGGACAACAGGAACGTTCACCCCAAAACAACGTACCGAGAACACCATGCTGGTTTTGTGGATCAATGCATTATACACGAGATTGTAATTTCAAAAATCATCGCTGTAAACAATGTCAGAACATGGGACATAAGGAGGGGTACTGTAATGCAGGAAGACGTACACAGCAAAAGCGGAACGAACAATCAAGTAAACAAAGACAATCCAGTCTCCGCCACATCAGTTCACACGTCCATCACCTGGAAGCACAGCCTACCCGCAGGTACGTCCATGTTCTCATTAATAATCAATCGATCAAACTTCAGCTCGACACGGGGTCGGACATTTCACTCATTTCACAACATACATGGGAAAAATTGGATCGACCAACAAAGTCTTTCACGTCACAAGTAGCGAAGGACGCCTCGGGAAACAAATTAAGTTTAGTGGGAGAATTCAACTGTCAGGTAACAATCAACGGAACCACCCAAACGCAGCGTTGTTTCGTCAGCAACAGAAACCTGGACCTTTTGGGTTTAGACTGGATCGAGTCATTCAACCTTTTGGACCAATCACTGAATTCGTTGTGTCATCACATCACCGAGCATGGCCGTCAATCAATCTTACAACAATTGGAGCAAAAATTTCCTCAAGTGTTCAGCGATTCATTGGGTAAATGTTCAAAGGCGCAAGTGTCATTATTCTTGAAACCTGACGCACGACCAGTGTTTCGGGCACGCAGGCCTGTCCCTTATGCATCTTTACCGATCTTGGATGAGGAACTCGACCGCTTGGAACGCGAAGGAATAATTACACCAGTCAATTACTCGAATTGGGCAGCTCCTATTGTAGTAGCAAAAAAGAAGAATGGTCAATTAAGGATCTGTGCAGACTTTTCTACAGGCCTTAATGACGCTCTGGAGTTGCATCGGCATCCGCTACCACAACCAACCGAAATTTTTTCAAAAATGACTAACTGTCGTATTTTCAGTCACATAGATCTAAGTGAAGCGTACCTACAGGTAGAAGTCGAAGAGGACTCTCGGAAGTTAATTACCATCAACACACACCGGGGGCTCTATCAATACAATCGATCACCATTTGGGGTCAAATCGGCACCGGGCGCATTCCAGCAAATAATGGACTCCCTCACCGCCGGCCTCACTAATACATACGCTTATTTGGATGATCTAGTGGTGGGTGGCGAGACAGAAGCAGTTCATAACAGAAACTTGGAACGACTTCTCGAACGGATCGAAGAGTATGGCTTTCATCTCAGACGAGAAAAATGTACTTTTCTCACTGATCAAATAAGGTATTTGGGACACATCATCGATGGAAAAGGAATTCGTCCAGATCCAACCAAGACGGATGCCATCACCAAGATGCCAGTACCTACAAACATCACACAACTACGTTCGTTTCTCGGCGCAGTCAATTATTACTGCAAATTCATTCCAAATATCCACACATTACGTCATCCATTAGATCAGCTGTTACGCAAGGACGCACAGTGGAATTGGTCACATGAGTGCCAGAGGGCTTTCGAAAAATTCAAGGACATTTTAACCTCGGATTTATCGCTCACTCACTACAACCCTCAACACGAAATCATGGTAGCAGCAGACGCATCAAGCTATGGCCTGGGAGCATGCATAGTACATCGCTTTCCAGACGGCAAAGTCAAAGCTATCAGTCACGCATCACGCACACTTACAACAGCCGAAAGAAACTACAGCCAAATAGAGAAGGAAGCTCTAGCATTGGTTTTCGCTGTAACAAAATTCCATAGAATGATATTTGGACGACGATTCACGCTACAAACTGACCACAAGCCATTACTAGCAATCTTTGGTACCAAAACTGGCATTCCAGTGTACACCGCAAATAGATTGCAGCGATGGGCTCTATGTTTGTTAGCCTATGACTTCAGCATCGAATACGTCAAAACCACCGAATTTGGATATGCCGACGTGCTTTCACGGCTTATCCAAGAACAGGAACCGGTTGAGGACGATTCCATCATCGCATCAATTCAACTGGAAGACGATGTCACGCAAATCTTGGAAGATAACGTACATTTTCTACCGCTCACATTTGCTAAAATCAAACAAGCAACCACACACGACAGCGTGTTACAAGAAGTGATCAAGTACGTGAATTCAACTTGGCCAAGAAACATCTCGAGCGAAGCAGTACGATCATTCTACAACCGACGCCAGTCATTATCAGTCGTACAGGATTGCCTGATGTTCCACGACAGAACCGTAATTCCAGAACGATTCCAACAACAAACCTTAAATCTTTTGCATCGAGGTCACCCTGGCATGGAGAAGATGAAACTACTGGCACGTTCGTATGTCTACTGGCCAGGAATTGATGACCACATCGAGAACTTCAGTCGGACATGCGACTCTTGTCAACGCGCAGCCAAACTACCAGTCAAGGCACCATTACATTCATGGAACACTCCAAAAGAACCATGGCAGCGACTTCACCTCGATTTTGCAGGACCAATCGAAGGCGATTATTACCTAGTCGTCATCGACGCATACAGCAAATGGCCAGAAATCTATCCTATGCGAAGCATAACAGCGCAGCGGACTATCGAAGCATTGGAGGACATTTGGGCAAGATTTGGAACACCAGAAGTCATTGTCACCGATAACGGCACACAATTTACAGCAGAAATATTTCAATTATTTTGTAACACACAAGGTATTCATCATTTCAGGACTCCTCCATACCACCCTCAGTCGAACGGTCAAGCGGAACGCTTCGTGGACACGTTCAAACGATCTCTAAAAAAAATTAGCGATGGGGGAAGTATACGAAAACACCTGACAACCTTTCTTTCATGTTATCGCACGACACCCAATCCGAACGTACCTGAGAAAGCATCGCCAGCGGAAGCACTACTGGGACGACGTCTCCGGACTACACTTAGTTTGCTGCAACCATCTAAAGATCCCTGCCGATACTCAGCTACGAAGGACAGACAAGAAAGTCAATTCAATCGAAAACACGGCGCGAAGTACAGACACTTTGACACCAACGCTCAAGTATATGTTCAAGTATACACAGGAAACAATTGGAAATGGTTACCGGGAGAAATAATTGAAAACATAGGTCAAGTCCTCTACAACGTACAACTACTGGACAATTCAAGAAAAATGATCAGAGCTCATCAGAATCAACTGAGACCTCGACATTCAAAGAAGACTTTGGAACAACAGGACGAATCTTTGCAGGTTTTGCTGGAGGATTTCCAGTTGCCGGTCACGTCCCCGATTCAAATAGCATCGAGATCAACGACACTTGAGAGGTCAGACATGGACGATCCAGTAGCATCACCTGGACTTCTCGAAAGACCTATACTTGAAGCTCCTGAGCCACATAATCTCATTCCAACTACTCCAGAAAATCAGCCAGCAGTTCAAGTGGAGGCATCCGAGACCCCCTTGCGCCGATCCACCAGGACCAGGCGTGAACCTGAACATTGGAAGGATTTTCTTCACTAACGGGGAGGTGTTGGCAGCCCTGCATAGAAAATGGGTTGCCATGAGAACGAGTTGTCATATGAATCAATCTATCGGGTGACAGATTCATTCATCACATTATTTTAAAGTTTTATGTTTGTTACAACCAGTATTCAGTATTAAACGGTTAAACTAGGACTCAGTATTATTAGATACCAGCACCTCCAACCGTGGCTTAATAAATAGTGACAAACATAACACTATTCAAGCAGATTAAATTCATTTTTGTGAAAAAATGTCAAAATGTGTCGAGAAAAGTTGACAGTTGGCGGTACCTTCTATTCGTATGACAGAATAGCTCTTGAAAAGTTAAGATAGGAAAATGCAGACCATTTTTCTTCAACTTGAATAGTTTGAGTTTTATAGCGTGTCAAAGGTGCTAAAATGACATTTTCAAACCGCGATATCTCGATAATGGTTAAATTTAGGAACATTAGTTGTATCACTAATTTTTGTTCAAAATTGAATAAAGAATTGAAATATCAATTAATATACAGGGGGTTTCATTTAAAAAAATACAACTTTGATGCGTCTCGTGTTTTGGGGACACCTTGTATAACGTGAAAATATTTTTAAAATGAAGCCTTAAAGCATCCCTATTTATTCAGAGCGAGAAAACTATTTTGAAATCAGTTACTTTAGGCATGTTTCGTGTCGAATAACGTGAATAACCCTGTATAAGCAAAGTCAAGATGGCCCCCTAGCGATCATTTTAGAAATCTAAAAATATTTTCATCGGTCTTCTTTTGACCACTAGTGATCAATGTTTCGACCGCGAGTCATTACGACGAATAGTTTTTGAGTAACAGCACTATACATTCTTATCTGACCACCCTGAACCATGTACCGGGTGCCTCACTAAGGGCTGTATCCCGGAAAGTATTGTTCATATAGCATACGAAAAAAGGAATTACCAGCAAAGACATTATGAAAAATTGCTAGAAATTATTTCCAAGCTTTTGGAACGACATCTAGGAGGTATTAAGAATAATGGTATGATAAGCTTCAGTCGTGGTGAAAAGAAGAGACCAAATACACAACTATTTTCTCAAATCATGTTTATTCAAACCAATATAAGTAAAAGTCTCAAGAATTTGTTGCATAATCAATGCTGAGCTGAGCGTAGACAGCAGCGGCGAGCCGAGCGCCCAAGGTTCACCTGTCTGTCGGCTTTTTTGGCGAATTCCTGTGATTGTTACAAAAAGTCAAGTCAAGTCAAGCACAGGTTGAAAATGCTCATCTGGAACATTCGACTGATTTCATTTTATTCTTATTCCACCATCGACCACGTGGTGTCAACAAAGATATGTGTTTGTTAAAAAACACAAACAAAACTTGTTTTTTTATCAAGGTTTAACGTGATAAAACGATATTATGGGATGATCAGGTACCTCAATATTTTAGCAGATTGAAAAAACATGATGTTGGCGAGAAATGACTTGCGAATTTGAGGAAAAACAATAAAAAAGTAAAATTGCAGAATGGTTATATTGAATAGAGTGGTTTGGTATATATCCAATGAGAATCAAGGTAGCACAAACCACTACTTGTGAATCTGCTGATTAAACGCTGAAATGAGTGGAGTACTGTTGAATCAAGCCCTCAAAACGAGCATTCGTGGCACTAAACAAATGAATCATGTAATGGTAAGCTCGTCTCGAGCTTACCATTCGGCTAAAGACAGTTGCCGCCTTCAGACTCTGCACTCATTCCCTGAGAATATACTCCGTGCTCAGTTTCAGGTTTTAGTAATACCACCACTGTCAAGAATTATTATAATCAAACGGAGATCATTTAGAACGTTGATAATAATGCGATGATGTGAAATTATTTTCCCAAATCATTCATTGTCATCCAACTTCGTCAATATTAACAAAGAAAAATAATTCTTCAGTTCACAGTGATACTTCACTAAAGACAATAGTTTATCACTGAAAACCACATTCCTCATAGCAGATAGATTCGAAAAATTAAAGTTATTCCTGTACTGTCTAAGTGCCAATTCACAATGAACGTAATACGTAAAAAAGATGTAACGGAAACGTAATCTGTAAAGATAAATGTACTGTATCGGTATGTCTGTTCACAATTATATGCTAAAAGGAATAACAGATGCAAGTACGCGGCGCACGTAACGATCTTACGAATCATTTTTATGTATAATGTGAACAGTAACGTTTTGCTGTTATGTTCACGGTAACGTTTACGGTTGTATTACGCATACGTTCATTGTGAATTGGAACTAAGATGTAAAATATTTTATTCCAAACTTGTTTCAAAGAACTGTCATTTCACCTTCAGGCCACAATGTCGAGAGCTATTAGAGATTCAAAAAACATATTTTCATACTTGAAGCAATCTGGAAGCACTGGAAAAGGTACATAAATTATGCATAAGACCACCGCTTCCATATAAATCGTTTTTCCTGTTTTGGACAAAAACAATATCATGGCCGGTTTATTCACGCGTGAAATGTTTCTGCATTAAAATCGGGCGGCTAAGATAATACTGAATATGGATTGCAGACTTGAGATTTGTTAGTGGATATTGCTGAGCATCTCTTCTGATGGCATACACTTGAGGAAGAAGTTTGGGCATGTATTTCTATGCATTAGTATTATTTGTCATTTCAGTTGATAACACTGAACCGTGTGATATAGCATAGACTTGAATAATTTTTGGTATATAGGGTGGCAATGTTTCTGTAAATATATATATATATATATATATATATATATATATATATATATATATATATAGAGTGGGAGGGTAGTCTTGATATATATATATATATATATATATCAAGCTTATAGTCTTGGGGATGCAGTCAAAATTGGCCTTAGGTTTAGGTAAAAAAACAAAACCCTTTTTTGTTTGTCGAGCTTTCGGATATGTTTATTTCCTTCATCAGGACATCTATGAATTAAGGTTCATGTAACAAAAACCGTGAAATACAATTTTATAAATAATCTACTCACCAAGACGAGTTTATAACAAAAGATAGCATCTTATGAAGAACATACTCTCTTCTAATTGAATTACAACAAATCTATCTACATCTTATAACTATCGTGAAACTGAGCTAAATGATGGTTAAAATACGAGAATTCACATGCATCGGTTCATAGTTGTGCTTCTAAAAAACCTCACAAAAACCCTTTTACTGTTTAACAATTCGATAAGAGAGACTAAATGCTAGAAATAATATGTTAGAAAGAGACAAAGACACTTCTGTGACAAGTTGCCTATTGGATGTACACTGCTCACCGCTGTTCGAACAAAATATACACTGCTCCAATTACTATAAAAGTTAAAAACAAATCATTACGTTTAAATATAACATGTTACTGCCTGGTTTGAGGTTGTTTATGATCATTATACAGTTGGATGATGTAACTATAAATTGAGCTCAAGTTCTGAGTGTCACTTTTTTGGTTCATGGAGTTTTTACATGTAACCATGTTTACATGTTTACCGAAAAAGTGAAACTCAGAACTTGAGCTCAATTTATAGTTACATCATCCAACTGTATCCATGATACTACGACAAACAAGATATGCTCACTAGCCGAACAAGTTTCGAACTGAACTGCGCATCAAGCTATCCGGTGACCCAATTGGATAAAATAGCATTGGAAAGCATGGCTTATATTGCGATTTTGTTGAATTCTGATGATTATAGTTGGTTATTTACCCCAAAATGAATAATATGCATTTGGTTGGTTATCTATTTATCCAAAATTGATAATATAATCTACGCAAATCCCACCAGATTGGTTAAATAGTATTTAAAAAAAGATCATATTTTCAATTTTGCCGTTACATTGAAAAAACATTTTTCTCAGTTGGTTTTTCGACGTTAGAAAGTTTGAGGTGAAACTTTTTTATGTGCGTAGGAAGTGGAATTTCAAGGTCGCGACACACTTGGTTCTTTGTGGTTTTGTGTGATTCTATGTTCTTTTCTTCCTTCTTTTGTGGTTTTATATGTTTCTTTGAGAATCTATGTGGTTCTTTGTGATTTTATGTGGCTCCATGCATGTGGTTATTTTTTGGTTCAAATTGGTTCTTGTTGTACTATGTGGCTTCTTGTGGTTCTATGTGGTTCCATGTGGTTTTGTGGTTCTAAAAGTCTTTTTGCAATTCTATGTGGTTTTGGCATGTGGTGTCTATGGTTTTTTGTGTTTCTACATGATTCCATGTGATTTTTGTGGTTCCATGTGGTTCTTGTGGTTCTATGTGTTTTTTTTGTGGTTCGATGTGGTTTTTCCGGTTCGTTGAGTTTTTTTTGTGGTTCTATGTGTTTTTTGTGGTTCCATGTGGTTTTTAGTGGTTCTATATGTGTTTTTTTGTGGTTTTCAGGTTCGTTGTGTTTTTTTTGTGATTTTATGTAGTTCTTGTGGTTCTATGTGTTTTTTTGTGGTTCCATGTGGTTCTTGTGGTTCTATGTGTTTTTTTTGGTTCCATGTGGTTTTCAGTGGTTCTATATGTGTTTCTATATGTGGTTTTTGTGGTTACATGCGGTTTTTCTGGTTCTTTGTGGTTTTGAGGGATTTTTTGTTATTCTATGTGGTTCCATGTAGATTTTCTGGTTCTTTGTGTTTCTATGTGGTTCTGTATGTTTTTTTTGTGGTTCAATGTGGTTTTTCTGGTTCCATTGCGGTTTTTCTGATTCTATGTGGTTCCTTGTGGTTGTTTGTTTTTCTACATGATTCGATGTGGTTTTTGTGGTTATGAGAGATTTTTTTGTGATTCTATGTGGTTCCATGTGGTTTTTGTGGTTGTATGTTTCTTTTTATTCTAATTTGATTTTGCTATTCAAGGTTATAGCGGGTTTCTCTTCAGATATACCGGATATGCGATGCGCACAAGTTTTTTTTATAAGAGTACCTATAATTATTTCGGAAAAATAATTTTCTATAAATAATGCAGTCTTTGTCCTTTTGATAACACTTCTGTATCCATATCTTGCGAATATACTTGGATGTTGGGAACCGAAAGAAATGGTATTTACACGGACAGTTTTCTTTATTTTTCTTATTGCTGCTTCTGCAGAACATCACGGCACAGTAAACCATCATCAAAATAATGCGAAATTCACGAAATAATAAGATATGATATCACACAAATATCAGAACAACAATATTTACATTGCAAACTGACAGAAGCTTGACAACATAACCTCACAAAGGTCACCCGACAAGATGCGCGTGAGCTTATCTGTTTGTTGTAGTATCATGAACTGTATCCAACACAAACCAGGCAGTAACATGTTATATTTACACGTAATGATTGAGCAGTGTATATTTTGTTCGAACAGCGGTGAGCAGTGTACATCCAATAGGCAAACTTGTCACAGAAGTGTCTTTGTCTCTTTCTAACATATTATTTCTAGCATTTAGTCTCCCTTATCGAATTGTTAACCAGTGAAAGGGTTTTTGTGGGGGTTTTTTAGAAGCACAACTATGAACCGATGCATGTGAATTCTTGTATTTTAACCATCATTTAGCTCACTTTCACGATAGTGATAAGATGTAGATAAATTTGTTGTAATTCAATTAGAAGAGAGTATGTTCTTCATAAGATGCTATCTTTTGTTATAAACTCGTCTTGGTGAGTAGATTATTTATAAAATTGTATTTCACGGTTTTTGTTACATGAACCTCAATTTATAGATGTCGTGATGAAGGAAATAAACATTTCCGAAAGCTCGACAAACAAAAAAGGGTTTTTTTTTTACCTAAACCTAAGGCCAATTTTGACTGCATTCCCAAGACTATAAGCTTGATGTTTAACTAGTCAGTCAAGACTACCCTCCCGCTCTATATATTTATATATATATGCTTATTATATATATGCTTGTTATATATATATATATATATACAGTGTGTCTGCTTAAGTTGGCCACATATGGGAAACTTTTTTATTATTAATTTTAGGAAAAAAAGTTATTCTTTATAAAAAGTTCAGCATGTTCCAAAACCTAAAATGCAACGATCAGATATTACATTTTTTCAGTCGTATACGAGGTTTGTCAAAAAATATGAATTTCACTCAAGAGTAAAATTTGACAATATCGAAAATTGTTATAAAGAAAAATAAACACTACCATTAAAATGATTGTTTTTTTCTTTTTTAAATTCATTAAATTTTATAAATAAATTAATATTAAACAGTAATCTCTTATTTTAATTATTGGACATTTAAATCAATGCATTAATTCAAATGAAAAAATGTAATATCTGATGGTTGCATTTTAGGTTTTGGAACATGCAGAACTTTTTATAAGGATTAACTTTTTTTTCTTAAATTAATAATGAAAAAGTTTCCCATATGTGGCCAACTTAAGCAGACACACTGTATACAGGGCTTTTCACTCAAAACTCCGCACGTCAATATTTCGGAAACGAATAGGAATATTAGATTTCTGTAAAAAGTAGTCTATGTACGATTTCTAGTAGTTATTTTTCACAGTTAAAAAAATTCGACGCCTACCAAGAGTAAAGCGTCTCGACGCATCGAAAATATCAATCGATTGCAGGGACTTTGAAATTACGCGCATGCAAAAGTACGAGTTATTTATAAACTTTTTTGTTTTCAGTCGAACTCATTTATTCTACTCAGTATTGAGATATACAGTGTGTCCAAGATAAGGATGTCTATCACGGGGATCTTGGAAACCGTGAGAGATACAAGGTTGGTTGAATGGAGGCAAAGTTGCGTATTTTGATGCTTAACAAAATGCCGTTTTAAAAGCCAAGAAATTCCGAAACGTCGGTTCTTCAATTTAATAACGCTATCTTGTGAAGGGCAAAAAATGGCAATCAAGAAGTTCCATTCATTCCAAAATATCTCTTCAAATGTGGTCAGAAAAAAATGAAAACAATTTTGAAAAATGTCGGTTTTTTTCGGATAATTTTGGACTTGGTCGGAATTTCTTGGCTTTTAACGGCATTTTGCTAAGCATCAAAATACGCAACTTTGCCTCCATTCAACCGACTTTGTATCTCTCACGGTTTCCAAGATCCCCGTGATAGACATCCTTATCTTGGAAACACTGTATATCTTGAAACTAAATAGAATAAATGAGTTCGACTGAATAACAAAAAAGTTTATAAATAACTCGTACTTTTGCATGCGCTTAATTTCAAAGTCCCTGCAATCGATTGATATTTTCGATGCGTCGCGACGCCTTACTCTTGGTAGGCGTCGATTTTTTTTTACTGTGAAAAATAACTACTCGACCCCATACATTGACTACTTTTTACAGAAATCAAATATTCCTATTCGTTTCCGAGATATTGACGTGCGGAGTTTAAAGTGAAAAACCCTGTATATATATTTGAAAAACCTCTCGAAATCATCAAGTTAAATTTATCACAAGTTGACGATTAATGAAGTCTCATAATCCACTTTGAAAAAATGGCATAGACAGTGTGCGTTCGGGTACTTACGAAATAAATAGTACGCCACTGTTTTCTGTTAAAAAAACAACTTTTCGGATTTTTCATTCGATGTTGGATGAAAAAGGTCTTTTGAGATTTCATCGGGCATCGGAAACAAAAATCTAAAGAAACCTTTCTTGTTGAGAATTGAATGATAAATCGTAGAAGAAATAAACATTGGAGGAGGGTGAAGTGGGGTAAATGTAATCACGAGGCAAGGGTAATCACCCTTTTTATACCCTTATCAATTTTCATCAACCTCTTTGATGAAAAGTAATAAGGAAATAGAAAGGGTGATATAAAAAGACAGGACAAATCATTGAACTTGTCCCGTGAATACCTAAATTAGCCTTACTTCACCTTACTATCCTTTCAGTTGAATTGTCAAAGCCTGTACCCGTATGCATGCCACTGTCAATGTCAACTTTTTTTTCTTCTAAACATCCCATTTTGAAGCCCTATCAAATCCCACACTGCGCTGAGTTTAACTCGATTAACTCCAGTGGTTTTCGAAATAACATTCTTTTTTTTTGGTGACAATTGCTTATACGGTTTGCTGCTATTTTTCGATGATTTTCAAATTTTCTTATATAGTCACATTCTAGTGTATTTAGGGATTGCAAATTCACGGGCGGAGGCAAAAAATTATGATATTTGATTTTTATTATAAATAACGTATTAACGCCATTTATGCCAGAAAAAAACTAACTCAAACAAGCCAAATCTAACCCAACCTAACTAAAACTAACCAAAACCAATCAAAACTTACCTGACCTAACCTGAAAAAAAATCTTCTCTCCGCCAGTAAATTTGCAATCCTTGAAGACACTAGAATGTGTCTATACATGAAAATTTGGAAAAAAACTAAAAATAGCAGTAGTACAAAAAAAAAGTTGATTATCTGAGCTGTGAGTTAGTGTATAGCTTATCCGTGAAGGGGTGAAACAACCTGTCCACGTGGAAAAACTTCGTCCATGTAAGGTTTTTTTTCGGCACATCGGAAAATATCTTGAAGTCATGATTTAAGGTTGTTTGATGACCAGCAATGCTAATACTTCCAGGAATGCTTTACTAGGTGTAGTCAGGCGTCAGTATAACATTGTCCGACCAAAATAAAAGCTATTTTCACTTTGTCCGACTTCTTAAAATTGAAGATATTTAGGGTGTTGGACAAAGTAAAGAAAAACGAGCAGCTTGATTGCCATCAACTTTGATTCGTACGCTGTATTAAGACTTTACGTCAGTTGTCAGCGAATCTGGCTGACTCTGGGGATCAAAACCCTGACCGCCAAACGACTTTTTGAGATATTACTCAAAAGGTAGGGTCTGACCAAACCTTCGACTTCATCTCACGACTTAAACAGCGCATGCGCAGTTGTTATGTTACTGTAGCAAGACATGTCTATAGTGGGCATTCTGATCTCAAGCCGTTGTTAAATCGGACTTTGACACAAGTGGCGACATCAATGAAACAATAAAAAAAACACGCTATTCATCTAAAGGTTTGGATATTATACATAACAAAATTGAAGATCTCTAGCAATCACAAAGTGGATTTTTTACACTAAGCACTGACGCATTCACCGAACACCATAAAAATATTATTAATAGTGGTTCAGTTCTTGGAAGATCTGAATGTTTAAAATAGAATATTTGCAGTCTTATGTTCTGATAAGGAGACTTGAAGAGTTGAAAATAATCTAGACCACATAATATAATGAAAACCCACACAACATGTCTCTCGAATCTCGAAACATTATTCAACTTCTATGATTCCAAGACCATGGTTTCGGAGTACAACTATCATACCAACTCCTAGTGGAGAAGAATCATGACAAACATGACAGAATTGATCTGATCACAAAAAAAAACATAAGATTCTGGATATATCTTTTTCCACGACTGTCAAGGAATGTCACTACTGTGCAAACGTAGAAAATGAAATCATTTCCTACTCGTTACCATGACAATGAGCACGAACTGGCACCTCCACCAAAACAAAAATTAACAAACGATCATAATTACACAATAATAGTGATAATAATAATTAAGAGTCGTGGAAAAAATATAGTGTAAAACTCGCATGGAATTAATCATTTCCTACTCGTGTGAATTGCTGCACTCGACATCGGCTCGTGCTACAAACCTTAATGCTCGTAGGAAATGAGTATCATTCCATGCTTGTTGTACAATATACTATATTGATGTAATGCTTTGCAACGAACAACAGAAAATACTCCCAAAAACTATCGGTGCAAAAGTGTTTGCATATCGGATGGAACTCAACAGCACTATCTACAATTTAATCATGAAAAATGCTGAGAGAATGGAAATCGTTTTAATAATATTTGATTTTCCAGACATCAAGACCTCTGCAGCTCAATTGATTAAATTGTTTTTGAATTTTGAAAGTATTTATTTGGCACCACAAAATAGTCCCTGAGCTTGTATGTACTTATTAAGAAACCCTAAAATACCCTAAGATACATAATGATAATCAAATGCACTATCTTGGCTTCAAAACCGTACGTCTTTCTTTGGTGCATATCATTGGTGATGGTCTTATTTTAACTAATCCAATAAGTGGATTCTCATGTATGACTGGCGTGACAATAGAGATTTTGGACCCTTTAGTTTTGGATCTCCCATTTTTACTAGTGTTACCAACTTTTTTCGGCTGTTGCTTCCTCCTTCCATGTTTCTCCTTCTCAATGTACTTTCTGATATTCGCTAACATTCTATTATTTTCGGATACCTCGTTCTTGCATTTAGCCAATTCGTGTTCCAGAGGGGCCCGTTGCTTCAATGACTTCCCCATATCATAAATGAGTTCTGTTTCTTTTATCCATATGGCTTCGCCTTTTATTGCGTGAGTCATCGACCTGTAGTAGTCCTTTTCCTGCTTAAGACTGGAAAGTCTACTTCGCCAATCTTTAAGTTCATATTCACAGTCATCTGCCCTGCTCTTCACTTTCTGAACATCCTCCTTGAGATTAGTCAGCTTTTCTCTATGATGTGCAAGAACTTGGACGGTCTCGATACATTGTTTTCGAAGTTCTTCCTCTTCCTCTTGCCGCTCTTCGTTTTTATCGGCCAATACTCTGTTCTCAAATTTGAGAGTTTCGTAATCTCCTAGTCGGAAATGTTCTTCGACGACATCCAAGTCCGCTATATTTTTCTCTTTTCCACAGATCATCTCCTGAAATAGGTTGTTTATGATGAGAACAACTTCAAAAGTATTTGATTCATGAGAAATCACCCTCAGCCTTATCGTTTTCTGTCGCATCTCAGAAATTGTCTCCGAAACTGTACGTTGTCTCTTTATGAGCTTGTCTATTAGCTTTTCAGAAATAGTATTGCCAGTTTTGGAGAAAATGAGACGAATTCCAATTTCCCTCTCTCTATTTAGAAACTTCTGAAAAGTTGAGTTGAGCTCCTTAAATTCAAGGTCTCTTTTTCTAGTTAAAGTCTCCAGTTCATCATTGCAGTCAGCCATAAGTGACTCAATTTGATTTATGAGTTCACCGTAGGTATCTAGTCGGTTATTGTATCCGGTGACCGAAGAAGGAGCTGGCTGTTCGAACAATAGGAAGTTTACTACCTAGAAAGACTTAAAATTAGTGAAATGAGCTGCTTTTATGTAATTATAATAATTCACCTCACTAACCAAAAATCTTATACAATCCTATCCAACCAATATCGAGACTTATATAGGTACACAAAACTATCAAATATCGTTGCATAAAAATAAGGTGAATCATCACAGAGAAATGAAGAGATTCAAGGTCCAAATGTCAAGAATAGAATGTCTTATACAAGAGAACTTAATGAAGCGTAATCATTTAATTAGACTAGCGTCCTGTTAGATCTATCTCGAGTCATTACCAGGGTTTATAAATGAAAAATCACCTTTCTTCTTCTCAAAAGTTTCGCCAGTTTTTTTTGTAGAATAAAGTTCACACATTTGAAAGAAGTCAGCTTCTTGTCTAACTCGTCATGCTTCTCATAATACGGCGTGAGATCTTCTACTTCCACTTCTGCCTCCTCCTCCACAATAAGTTCCTTTTTTTCGATCTTTCCTTCATCCAATTGGAAATCTTCGAATGTTCCGTAGTCGAAGTCATTTTCCAAAACGGCAACTGATTCTGCAAACCTATGTTCATTCTTGTACGCCAGACTATTTTTCAGGCTGCTGAGAAAAAGAATCAATCAGAATCACGTCCCTCACGATAATAACGCATTTGAGTACGCACCCAAATAGATCTCTGAAGTTCGACTTCGGATCCTATAAAACGAAAATTATTATCATCTCTTGATATAATCCCATACAATTCTTACTGTTGGCTCCTTGATAATGAATGTTTGATCCGTTGAATCACTTGCAATTCTAGATTTGCGTAGTTCATAGAGTGTTGAGGAGGTCGCCGAGGCTCTTCGATCCCCTGTCGAAGTCGTATCAGATAATGCGAGAGACTATACATAGAAACGAAAGTTAAATACAAAATTGACTGAATCAAGAGCAACATCGCTGGTGAAGACAATTTGAAGATTTGCGAATTTGCGAGATATTTCCGCTATATCGGTCGTAGTTATGTGCCTTTGCTAAAATTAATGTCTCCTCACATGAATAAATGAATTGTGACTGCTTATAGAGCAAAAATTGTTTTGTTTTTTCTCAAGAGATAGAATTCAAATGAGTAGGTAGTTGTAACGATAAGCGTTAAACATTGCGTTTTTTTTTTAAGAGGGAACATAGGAATTCTCATGTTTAATTTTCAGTCCCGTGTTAGCAGTACTTCTTTTCAAAGTACACGGCCAAAACTTGGCGTAGGTAAACTTTGGTGCCTAGAGATTATGTTTTTTCATCAAATAACACAAAGCAAATTGAAAAATTATCAAAAATGCTTTTATCAATTGGAAAGTAATATTTTTTCACTAGCCTTGTATAATATGCCACTGTCAACCAGATAACTTCATTGTCAAATTGTGATTTTATTCATTTCTAATAGCATAATACGAAAATAAAAATCAAACACTATTTCTTAGATTAACTCTTACGGCAAACCAGTATCCTTGACGGTCATAAAAATAGAAAAGAAATTTTTTGGTTAAGCAAATTGACAATGAAGTTAGACACGTCAGAAAATTGGTTGTCACCGTCATATACAAGGCATGTTAAAAGTATAACTTTTTAATAAATTAAAGCATTTTTTGAGTCTTTTACCAAGATATTCTCGCGTGGTTGATTAACCAACATAATCTCGAAGCACCATAGTTCATCTAGAGCAAGTTTCAGCTATGTACTACGAATAGAAGTACTGCTAAAATGGAATTGAAAATTTAACATGGGAATACCTATGTTCCGTCTTGAAAAAGAGGCACTGTTTAATTGTCCTTCATCTCGGTCACATTGATAAGGTAACTGTTCAGGTCTCTCGTGTAGGCTCAAAATTGTAATCGGAAATGTTTATTGCTTATGTGTGGCCCAATATGATAATCCTGAGTACTCCCCCCCGGCGAAATTATTTTCGCAGCTCTATCTCATGAAGAACTCAAAATATCGGAAACAAGGTCATATTCTTTCAAAAGTTTTAGGCCATCAAATTCTGCACCCATATTAGTGCATCAGTCAATTTAAAATATATGAAAAAAACCTTGCTTTTTGGCAATATTATCTGATTCAATCATCAATAAATTTCACCTTGAAGATAGATCATTTCTTAGTAATGAAGACTATTCATTTGAAGTGCAGTCATTTACAGAGTGTCTCACGGTGACCGTCCATTAGAATATCTCTTGAATTCGGGAAATATGGCGATTTTTATTCTGAAAATTGAGGTGTTGGGGTTTTCAAAGATGCTCTCTAATAGCGACTTTGTCATGTCGCTTGTTTCAAATAGGACACCCTATATACTTTTTCATTTTTTGATGCTACAATGTGACCCATTTGTATTCGGGTAACCCCGGACAAAAGTTTATTGATTGATTTGGCTCGAGTATTTTTTAAACTATAAAGCTTGATAAACTGTATCTTCTCATCAAAAATCACCTCGCTCATACAGAATCCAAGGCCCACTTTGCCAGTTCCCAGGTGCAAAATTTTGATAAATCACGATTTTTTTGGAATAAAATTATACCCGAGACTGGATACTGCATCCCTCAGAACAGGCTTATACCAAATTTCATCAAAAACAAATTTTTGTGCTGATATCACTTTAAAGTGAATACCGAATATAAATATCAATATTCGCAAATAGAATAATAGGTGAATTGAAGAAAATAGTGGCTTGGTGGAAATTACCAGAATTTAGTTGTTTCTTATGATCAATTGTGAAGTTTTGAAAACAAAAAGATAGTCTATATTCATCTACGAAATAGTTACTACTTGATACTTTCTGGTAACAATTGGTATAATCCCGTTTTGAGAAATGCCGAGTCCAGTAAAGGACATAGATTCATTCTTCAAAAATCGCTTATTTAGTTTGTGAAAATTTTGCTCCCAAGAACTGGCAAAGTAGGCTTTGAATTTTGTATAAGCGAGGACCCTGAAAGAAATGGGTCACACTGTATGCCAAATTCTAGGCTCTCCTATGTATATACCGGGTTGGAAAACTCAAAGTCAAAGTCTCAAAATATGTATAATAACCCATAGCTAAGCCTAATAGTTTTTGAAATATCCTAATTTTCCTGCCCAAAATGATAGGCCAAATAAAAATTCAAAAAATCATTTTCACCTTTGGATAAAAACAGTAATATTTGAAAAATACTGGATTTTACGTAAAAAGTTCTATCTAAGCCAGTTTTTTCATTCCGATAAGTTATACCACATACATATACGAGGGGTGTACAGGGTTATTCATTATATTTTGACACCCATCTACAGCTCTTATTGCGAGTGATAGAAAAAAACTTTAAATACAAAAGTTTTGGTTTTTTTCACGTAGTATCTTCTGGTGATAGCGGAATCAACAAATCGAAATCATAACATAGAAAAAATTCATTAAGTCATATTTTTTTAAATGGAACACCCTGTATATTATTGACTAAAATGAAAGATCTCTTTAATCTGATTTCAAATATATATGGTTTGTAGGCATTTGGTTCAGTCACTTTGGAACTATTTGAGTTTATAATTTATTTTTCCACAATTAGAAATCATCATTCATTATAGTCTGTTACTCTGAATATAATCAAATTGCCTTGGAAACGTCGTAATCATGACAACGAAATTCTTGTGTTATGTGTTGAAAATTATTCGAAAAATAATTCAAATGGGTTATTCGGCGGAAGAAAAAAGTCAAATAATACGCTTATTTTATTCAAATAATAACAGCGTTTCAATAGTTAGAAATAGATATCATGGAATATACCCGGGCAGAAGGATCCCTACCATAAACACGATCAAGAACATAATTAAGCATTTTGAAGAGCGCAATAGCGTTGAACGAAAGAAGAGAAAAGTCGACAGAAATTTAGATGAAGAACTTGATATTTCACTTCATTTTCAAGGTAATAAGAATTTTACAAACTTGTTAGAACGCCTATTTAACATTTTTAGAGAATCCTGAATATTCGATACCTGATGTGCAAAAGTTATCTGGAAAGTCATATGGCAAGATTCAGCGAACGCTAAAACGATACAAATATCATCCCTATAGATTTCTACCTGTGCAAAATCTAAACGACGAGCATAAAAGGCAGAGGCTTGAATATTGTGCTGAGATACTTGGAAGGTATCAAGAAGAAGGAGATTTTCTCAACAAAATAATATTCACCACACCGATGAGGCGTCTTTCACAACGGCGGGGGTATTTAACCGGAAAAATAAGCATTGGTGGGGAACGGAAAATCCACACCAAATACAGGCAGTCAAGATACAGGGTCGAAAATCTATTAATGTGTGGTGTGGTATGTTGAATAATATGGTCATAGGACCCATTATATATGGAGGATCCCTTACTGGTGAGCGATATCTGAATTTTTTGGAGACAGAAATAGAACAACTATTAGAAAATATCCCAGTTCAACGATATAATAATTTAATATGGCATCAAGATGGCGCCCCAGTCCACAATGTTTTACAAGTGACAAATTATCTAAATAATAGATACGCGCTCTGGATTGGGAGACATGGAACCATCCGATGGCCAGCAAATAGCCCGGATCTTAACCCCTGTGATATATTCTTATGGGGATACCTGAAAAACAAGGTGTATTATAATAGACCCGAAAGTTTACAAGTAATAAGACAAAGACTCAATAACGCAGTATTAGAATTGAACAGAGAAAATCCAAACTTTATCACCTCTTCTATAAATAATAAATTATTACATAATATTCGCAAGTGCTTAGAAAACAACGGGGGTTATGTAGAAAACATGTAGCTTCGTTTTTAATGGAATGTTGATAGTTTATATGATTAAGTTAGTGTTGTGAATATTTGTTGTAGTTTAAAAAAATATATTTTTTAAATTCAAATAGTTTCAAAGTGACTGAACCAAATGCCTACAAACCATCTATATTTGAAATCAGATTAAAGAGATCTTTCATTTTAGTTAATAATATACAGGGTGTTCCATTTAAAAAAATATGACTTAATGAATTTTTTCTATGTTATGATTTCGATTTGTTGATTCCGCTATCACCAGAAGATACTACGTGAAAAAAACCAAAACTTTTGTATCTAAAGTTTTTTTCTATCACTCGCAATAAGAGCTGTAGATGGGTGTCAAAATATAATGAATAACCCTGTACAAAAATTCAACTTTTTCAAAATCATCCTGTAGCTCAAAAACTAAAAGGCCTATGAGATTTCTAATAATGGCATCTTTCGTTTCGCAAAAAAGTAGCTCGTGAAAACCGCAAGGTTATATCTGTGGTAATAACCAAGATTAGCCGCAATTGCAACCAAAATGGTACAAGGTTGTCTATTCCTGAAAATGGACGTTCTCGAAAAATTCTCAATTTAATATTTTCCTGTTCTAAAAATCCGGGGAAACAGCCAGTATTTAAAATTAAATCATGGGATATCATTATAATTATTGTAAAATATTCAAAAAATATTGAAAAATCGTTTTATATAAAATATGAAGATGACAAGAGAAAAATGAAGAATAATAATTACAAAGAAGTGGACAGTATACGAAAAATCATAATTTTGAAAATGGATTGATGATGATCATATTTTAGAGCTACTGAGGATAAAAACAAGAGAAATATGAGTAGGTACAAAAAATCCACAGAAGTGAACGTTTGAATGTCGTTGAGCCAGTCGGCTCCTCAAACTTTATCTCATTTGAGGAAGTTAGTGCAGGTGTGCACTTCCAGTCACCACAAATCATTGACCACTTAATCCCAGCTTTCCGATACCAACAATCACCTGCATACCTCTTCTTGTTTACGCAGAAAACTCTAGAGAGATGTTGGATATTGAATATTGTACCCCTGCCTCCCATGTACAAAACAGGAAACGATTAACTAAAAGCTGATCAACCGATTGTATTTATGTTCCTGAGACGCCACAGGGGCATCCGCTGGGTAGGTAGCAGTGGAAAGAGTGGCTAGGGAGTTGCAAGGTCGGGAAAAAGAAATCTGGGACATTATTCTGAAGCACAAAACTTTCACGAGGAAAAGGTTTTGTCCCATAAAGAATCCTATGATAAAGTCCGCTGGGTGGACGGTTGTGGAATCATAGTCCGCTGGTAGCCCAAAAGGAGTCCAAAACCACCAATTTGAAAACCATTAAATCTCTCAACCAAATGTCACGAAATTTTTATCGTTTGACAAACTATAGAATTAAAAATTGAAGATGAACAATGTTCATATTTTCCTGACAATTGGTTGACAAATAGTTTCCAAAATTACGGTTTTCGGTCTCTTTTGGGCCATCAGCAGACCATATTATGGAGTACTTTATGAAACAGAACCTTCTTCTCGTGAAAGTTTTGTGCTTGAGAAAATTATTCAAGATTTTGTTTTTTTCCCAACTTGAAAAACCCCTGGCAACCCACTCCACCGCTTCTTGACCAGCGCATGCTCCTCTGGCGTCCCAGCGTTATAGATACAATTGGTTGATTATTAAACGGAGCTTTTTGAAATCGTACCCTATTTTGTACGTGGGAGACCGGGCCATTGGTGGTAGGGAAGCCAGGTTGAATTTCGATTTCATAAGGGCTCTGGAAAACAGGTCGAATTGCAGTTTATCCACGGTATAGGCAGGACTATCTCTGTATAGGACTGTCAAAAATGTGGTCCAGTTTTGACAATAGATTTAGCTTGAATGTCATGGAACAGCCCGTTTGAAGCTGCTGGGACCAAATACTTTTGAAAGGCTCGTTGCTCTTTTACAGGTATCCATTTGCTATTGGTGTGGCTAGGGAATTGAGCATAATGGGTAGGTCTATATCCTCACCAACTATCACAACCTTCTCACGCTCCTGTAATAATTCAAGGGCCGTGGCAACAATTGTGAACCACCGTGTTCATAAGATTGCTTTACTTAAAAGGCTTCACCTTCAAGTCTCTCAGGGCCGTTCGCATAAAACTATGAACTGTACTTCACTGTTGGTCTGCAGTTCAAAGTGTTTATGCAACCAGCCCTTAGTAAGAAAACGATTTTTTTCCTTAAATATGTTAAAATTAACCAACTTTGATGAGGACTAGTCTCGGGACTAGTATAGTAACAAGTGGTCCAAAAAATATGCGATTGATCTTATCCAGTGTAAAATTTGCTGCCCTGGACCTTTGTACAGGACCATGTTTTCGATATTGTGAATCCTTTGCGAAATATATCCGTAAAACCACGAAAAAAAAACCCTATAGAGGATACATTTTCATCCTCACCACTAAAGCACAAGACTCTGCTCCAAGGGAAAAAAAATTGATTGTCATATTAAACCCCAAATTGAGACACTAAATGATAAATCCTTTTGTAGCAATTTTTATCTCCGATGCGTCCAACTCATATTTAACTCTTCCCACTGGTAGGCAACTGAATAATTTTAGAATTTGCACTTTTAACAGTGGAGATCTACACTGTGGGCCGAAATAAAGGAGTACATTTTTTAATTGAAAATATATTTTTTATTTTTTGGGCGATTTAATTTCTTTTTGCAGGGCTAATAACCCAACATGTCCTCAATATGACTGTAAATTTGAAAGCAAAAATAATGTAGAGGGTGAGACTTATAAAAAAATATATATAACTGTGCATTTGAGCTCGTTGCAAATGAAAACTGTCTTAGCTAAAATTGTACTAATATGCTTTTTCGGTAGATAAACTATCCGGAACACTTCAGTGAAAAGGAAATTTGCCGAAATTATCGGATTCGCGAAATACCATTTTTTTATTAAATAACATTTTAACCAATAACACATTTATGGAAACAGTTTAGTAATTTTAAAACTTAGAGTAAAATATTATGAATGTGGCCACCATTATTGTTTACCACTTCTTTTATGTCAATTTTACTTAGTAGGCCATACTGCTCAGGTTGCCATGGAATTTGTTTGACATTTACAGCTAAATAAGTAAATTAGTCAGTTGATAATGCCACTTTTGAGCAAAGAGGACAGATTATTAATCAAATATTTCCGTGAAAAATATAATTATGGTGCAAGAAAAATTGTAAATGAATTTCCTGAGAAAAATTGGCATATTGGAACGATAGGAAAGTTCTTAAGACATCTAAGGGAAAACGATGGGTCCATTGAAAATAAACGTGGGAGAGGAAGGAAGCGAAGATCGAGAACAGAGGAAAATATTGGTAAAGTAAGGGTTGTTTTAGGAAATTTGCAACCTGGCCAAACTGTTGGAACAAGGAAAATCGCAAAAATAACTAGGATTTCCCGTACGTCAGTTCGAAGAATCATTAAAGAAGACTGCCATCTTAAAACATTTAAAAAAGTTTACTGTCAAAGACTTACGGCCAATGTAAGAGAAAAACGATTGGAAAGATGTAATTTGCTATTACGAAGATTCCGCTCCCGCGAAGACATTAGAAAAATATGGTTTTCAGATGAAGAAATGTTTTATTTACGGCCACCTAAAAATACCCAGAATAATAGGGTATATTCTGACGTACAATTTAAGAGAGAAATACCTTGAGAGCATCTTTTGATGGAAAGAAGTCATTTCTCAAAAGGTGTAATGGTCTCTGTTGCAGTATCCATGTTGGGAAAATCTCGTCTAATTTTTGTTGATGCTGGGGTAAAACTCAATTCAGAAACGTATCAAGAACAAATCTTGCAGCACCTATTACCAGAAATTGAAGATGTTTGTTACGATTACACTTTCCAACAGGATGGTGCTCCCTCGCACACTTCCCACAGTACAAGGATGTTCTTGAGTGAAAATTGCCCGGATTATATTGAGCCAGAAATGTGGCCACCTTACAGCCCAGAATTAAATCCAGTTGATTATTCAATTTGGGGAATTTTCGAACAAAATTTGTATGACGGACAACAATTTGAAACAATCCAGCAGCTCAAAGAAAAGATGCAGTTTGTTTGGAACAATTTTGAACAGGGTGCAATAGATGGGGCTATCAATTTATGGCGCAGACGACTTCAAGAAGTGGTAAACAATAATGGTGGCCACATCCATAATATTTTACTCCAAGTTTGAAAATTACTAAACTGTTTTCATAAATGTGTTATTTGTTAAAAAGTGATTTAATAAAAAAATGGTATTTCGCGAATTCGGTAATTTTGGAAAATTTTCTTTTTACTGAAGTGTTCTGGATAGTTTATCTACCGAAAAAGCATATTAGTACAATTTTAGCTAAGACAGTTTTCATTTGCAACGACTTCAAATTCACTGTTATATAATTGTTTTTATAAGTCCGACCCTGTGCATTATTTTTGCTTTCTAATTTACAGTCATGTTGAGGACATGTTAGGTTATTAGTCCTGCAAAAAGAAATTAAATCGTCCAAAAAACAAAAAATATATTTTCAATTGAAAAATGTACTCCTTTATTTCGGCCCACAGTGTATATTGATTAGACTAGATATACTCACAAACTTGACAGTGTCCTGCACCAATCTTTCAGCTTGATATGCTTGGAAATCCACACTTATATTATCATCAGTAGTTTGAATTGTTGCGTCCCGAATATCCTCATGTCCAACATCCGTAATAACATCTCCGACTTGAAGAATCAGATCAATTATACTATTTGTATCAGCAACAGCGTCCGTTTGTTGAACCTTCAAATTATTTTTTGTTGGTAACATTATCCACCTCTTTTTATCGATGAAGAGATAATTTTGAAAATATCACCCACTTGAAATAAAGAATATTGCAAATTAAGCCCTTTACATTTAGATGTAATAATTAGAATGACATTGTCAAGAACAGTATGACAAAATGTTCATGTTCGGATAGTTACTTTGCCACTTTCAAAATCAACTGATCAGACAATTAAAGCCATCTGGTCATTTTTAAACGTATTCGTACCTATACGTTAAACCATCGCAACGAATTACGTTAATGGGAAAATAAGCTCTTGAAGCCATTCATCAACTTGAACGTTTACTGAACCCTCAAATGTCATATGATCATCTGCGTTTTCATGAAGTATGGTATCATGAAACCATTCCAGTTTGGTCTGTCATTAACGTAACTTTCAGCCAATCGGCGAGCTGCAAGTGACATCAATGACAGACCAAACTGGAATGGTCTCATGATAACATGAGCGTTTTCATGGAGTATGTTATCATGAGATCATTGCAGTTTGGTCTGTCATTAACGTCACTTTCAGCCAATCGGCGAGCTGCGAGTGACGTTAATGACAGACCAATCTGGAATGGTCTCATGATACCATACTCCAAGAAAACGCTACATACTTCATGAAAAGGCTACATGTAACTAGATTTGTTATTTAGGATACATTCAAGACTTTGACATCGGTAAAAAAAAATAGAATAAGTAAATAGTACTTACAAAATTAGGTAGAAACACTTCTCTTCACATAAATATGTTTGACTTTGACATTCTTGAAATTTGAAACTCCAAATTTATATTATCTTCATCATACTTTACATATGTATGTTTTCTAAATCTTGGTGAAAAACGCGTGGGATGGAGAAAAGTTCCTATTAACAATGGACAATGCACATTTCTTGGAAATATGAAAAATATAAGGGTTAGTGAGTATTGATGCCATTGATGTTTGAAAAATCAACCCACGACTTCTATTGATGTAGTAATCACTAATTAAAGAGCGCCAATCAACATCCACTACGTCACAGAATACATTATCTATCTCCTTCTGACGTATTGACTGACATGGCTCTCTCTCTCGGGAGGGGAATATGGCCCCTCCCCCTCGATCATACAGTGAAATTTGCGTTTTCTTTTTTATTTATCTAGTATATTTTTGGGTATTTTGGAAAAAAAACGCTGATGACTTTCTAATATTGTTTAGAATACGTATATGAAATTTCAAGTCATTTGAAAATGTATGCAAATTGTCCATCATTTGCACATTTTTTGGAAATATGAAAATATAACAGACAATGCTTCTTCTATAGCGTAAACTAAAAATAAATGTTCGTGAATCGATCTTCAGATCATGAGAATCTTTGATATTCTTGGACAAATTATTAAACTCTACGAGTCCTTTAAAAAACAAACTATTGTAAGTTTCAGATAGACGACTTGTCGGAACAGAAAAGTCACCTGCACCTCTAGTCTCATAATACGGAGGTTTCATGAATTCGAAATTTAACAAAAATATATAAACATGTTTTTTAGAATTGCTCAAACAGTACTCTGTGAGAGTTTCAAGTCATTTGGGGAATTTGTCAATTCATTAGAGGTGTCTGAAATTTGGATAAAAATTTGAAACCAATTTCAATGGCGCGCTATGACGTACTATTCCCATCGACTTGAGCCAATGACTATTCCTAGCTTTTCCATCTTTCTCGATTAAACAGAGACAACCTTTTCCGATTTAGCGTGCATTCTGCTCGTTTGCTACAGTTTATGTTTCACTCCGGAAAATAGATGAGTGGGGTTATATAGAAATAAATCAAACATTTTCTCTTGAATATTCCGAGTTATCAAATTGATAAATCATTTATTTATTCAAGTTTGAGCCAATTTTTTTAATTTATTCAAGACTAAATGATATAATATTTGGTTAACAAGCATGATCTCATGTGATTTCTGTGTCAATGTGGCAACACAGCGCCGGTGAGCGTCGCCTCCTTCTACTCCTAACCTCAAATTTTGTTTTGTTTTGCTGTTTGCTTCTCAAAAACTGCAAACTTTTAATTTTTTTTTTACGTTAGAACCCGATCAAAACCCTTCAAAAGACCTCATATATGTATATTCGGTGAAGCTATCATTTTGTGAAAAAAAAGAAGAAAGCTTGTGTTTGTGAATCTGTGACAATAATGAAGAAAAAGTGCTTTGTGCCATCATTATTATCATCAGTGGCTTCCGGGTCTTATGCTCTCATATACCAGTGAAACAGTTTATATACTGCGTGACAATAAAAGGTAAACACTCATTATTGTCTTTTATTGTCCCAAATTCATAAACATACTCCAATACAAAGCTTCGTAACTTCTTTGAAAAGACACTTATCAAGTCACCTTAAACAACAAAATGTTCAGAAAGGATGAGGCTACAATATTGTAACATTAGAAAAAGTCCATTTGCACATGTATCCTGTATACTACACAAAGTGCTTTCCAGGATATTTCACGGAATCGAGGCTTCTCAACTGGCTTTTTCGTCTCCAAAATTTTGAAGCACTCTATGGAGAACAGGTGGAAATGGACATTCCATAACTTGTGTGTGTATTGGAATATTTTTAGAAACAATAATAACAGTAACAAGTAGGTAACAGTACCCAAATCCCAAATCACGGATGTAAAGAATAGAAACAAGGTTAGGTTACTCACATGATGCGGTGTTGTCAGCTCGTTCGCAATTTACCTAATAGACTTTGGTGTACGAGTGATTTCATTGGTGGGCGCGCTAAAGAGCTAAATAAAATGCTACGCTAATTTCACAAACTGGCGACAAATTTAGAATGGGGCGTCACCAGTCTTTCGAGTGGTTTCATTTGTTGATCAGGATCACGTGTCGGTGACGTAGTTTCCCTGGGAGTATTTTGAATACAGCCGTTAGAAAATTAGCAGATATTTATTGAGTTTTCTATAATAAGTATGGATAAAAAAATGTGGAAAAATAGTTTTGGCATTAGTATGCATCAAAGAATTCACAGAAAAATTTTTTAAAAAAAATATCTTCCCATTATGATTGTCCTTCATCACATATTTTAGTTCGCATTTCCCGATGCAGAATTCTGATTGCGGATTATGAAAATTGGGATCATTGTCGTAGTTTATCAAAATTGACCCTTCCTTTATTGTATTTTTGAAAAGGTTGTGAAACGACAAACCAATTATTGAATGAATATATAAGGTGTCCCATCAAAAAAAAAACATTGCTTAATATTTCAAAAACGATATAATCTGGAGAAAAAACTGATTACGCCACTGAATTTTACATCAAAAGTTCTACCACTTGTTCTACCACAACCCGTTTCCACATTTTCGAAAATCTATCAAATGACTGAGCTGCGGGGGGTGTTCAAAAATGCAACTTTGTCAAAATCACCCTGTATGCTATCTTTAGTTATAACCAAGATAGTCCGCGATTGTAACCAAAATGTCACTGTACAGAGTCAGTGACTATATACAAGACAGTGACGACAGTAGCAAGTTAGCCGCCATGTTTTTGCTAAATCATGACGCGTATTGGTGAACATATAATAATATAGAGGGAAACAGCCACCACCCCTTATTTATACAGTGTGGAACCGCCAAATGAATAAATTCCATAAGTAATGAATGAGGACCTCGATGAGGACATTTTAGTTAAACCGCTCGGACACGTCGATTGATATTTTTGGTTGTACTTTTTCTCCAGCAAAAACATTTTTTACAGGGTGTGTCATGTAGCAGTGACTGATGCAGACTTTGTTATTTTTAATACAACACCCAGAATATCAATCAATATTTGGATTCTTTAAAAAATTCTAGACATATTTCACGAACTATATCCTATACCTAATTTTAACAGTTTTGGAAATATCGAGTGTTTTCAGATTTATTGGTTTATTGCAAACAATAATATTACAAAAATAATATTATTTCATGACAGAAATTCGCTGGACTTACTAAAAAATTAATAGATACCAAGTAGTATTACTGTCCATCTCTTGATAATGTGAAAATATTCAAAAATCAAAAAATAAAGTCCAACAACAATCAAGGTGATGACTCATGTGAGGTTATTGTAACAATTATTCATCATTGTTAGAGTCTGAAAACTACCATCATGCAGTCAGACAATTTTTTGATATCTCCATATCAGAAGAAATACGCGCTAAGCTGAATTGATTTCCACTCACTTTCTGGGGGATAAGTATTGACTGTGTTTCAGCGAATTTCTTTTTTTTTTCAATTTCTTCAATGAATCTGAAAATACCGAATATTTTCGAGACGTGTTGTATTTAAATCACAAAGTTGGTATCAGCCACTGAAATGATGCACGCCAATTTCAACTAATTCGCCATGTTTTTGCTAAATTATAACGTGATATTATGGTTTTGAATGGACTTTGGGTATTCACATCACAAATTGAAAAATGTATCTTTAAAATGACTTTGGAAAAACAATATCGGCCATGTTTTTGCGAAGTGGTCACCTGATACGATTGACCAATGAAGAACAGTTCTCTTCCATTGTCATCACTGTCTTGTATAATGAAAGTTCAGGAAAAATCACCAGAACGGTCGATTTTTCAAAAGATACACGAATTAGAAAAATATGTCTTATATAAAAGTTGTGACTTGAAAATCTAAATTTCTGTAATAAATTGGAATATATAGGGTCGGGCGTAAGGTTATGGCAGATCAAAGTTGCATTCCTTTAAATGAAACCCCCTGCGTAATAATGGATACTTCGATTTTTTCTTCAATATTTTTTATTCTACAGTTTTATTGATATAATTTATTTTGATAGGAAATGGATGAAAATATAATGATTTACAGTCATAACATATGCAAAATATTGTGGATTACCAAAGAATATCGTGAATTGACCCTCTCTGCGAAGATGTGGCAGTAGGCGGGCTTTGAAGAACAAATTCCAGTTCATTATGAAAAGTGTGGCTCATCAGCCTGTATGACTGTACAAAATTTGGAACCACGACTTTGAATAAGGAAAATACAGGCGTGTATTCATCGTATCTGCGACACAGTGTATACAGTGCGACCGTAAAGGTTGAAACAAACTCATTTAGAATTCGGTTTTTTTGTGGGATTCAATTTTTTGAATTCTACGTCAAATTCTAAGTAAGTTTTATGAACCAGCTCCTTGACCTAACCCTAACAGTAAGTGAGAAATTTACGCCGTGCTATGATAGGCCTTTGAGTGAGGATGAGGCGGTCTGCTGTAATATAGAAAAACCAACTTTTCCATGAATGTGTTTGGGAGTGCTCCGGGTGGAATCGCAGTTCTTCATCTGGCAGTATATTGTTTGCTCCTGTGACTTCCTCCATTTTGTGGAGGTTGTATTTCCCCTTAATTTCTCTGGAACTGGTTAGAAAACTGATGACGTCTTTCGGGTTGTGCACCGCCTTCTTACGTTTTTTTGCTGAGAATGTTTTCACGAAAAAGGAAATCAAAGCTCAAAACCAAACAAACCTACAAGATAATGATCAAGAACTTAGTAAAAGCCGGATTATCAATTGCGGACTAACTCTCCAGCTAGCGCATTCTGTACAGTCGTTCCTTGGCATTCGTTCAGGGCGTTCGTTCATGGCGTTCGTGTGAGCGCCTGATGAACGCCAATCCGTATTCCGTATAATATGCGGAAGTCAAATGGGGTTCCCGACAGTGATCGTTACGGTCTACAGGCATTCGTGCGATCACGGGTCGGAAAGTAGTCGTTGAGCTTGCCATTGACCATTCCAGTATGACGTCACTACTGTCATTTGCTGGGTGGCACACACAATTTATAGGTTGAAGCTTGTTATGTCAGTTATGTGTACATAAATAAAATTGGTGTTTTTGATAACATATTTCCTAATAAATACTAACCAATTTCATCCAGTAACTAGAATGATCCATGATTCTTACCTCAGACATCACAACAAATGCTTCTTCGCTGATTTGCTTGGCAGCAATTTTCTGAATACAGGATTCGTATTGCTTGAAGGCTTGCAAACTTTCATAAGCCTTCATCTGCTTCCCAGTGTAAAAACTGTGAGTTGATATCGATGATTTACTAAATCCATCATGGTGATATTCATTACTCGAAAGAGCATAGGGATCAATATTGTGTATAACGCCGATTTTGTGGTCGTATTGTATCTTCACATCACCACTTAACGTTGAATAATAATTGCTGTGAGTCATTTTAGAGAAGAACTGATTGAAAAAGAATTATCAATAGATTTGTTTGTCACCCAGCAAAAATGACATCGTTGTCAAGGTCACGTGTGCTGGAATGGTCAATTGTGAGTGTTTTTTGACATTTAGTTGAAAAGTAATATAGGGCACTGCGTTCAAATTTCGGCTGTCGAGTGCTTGGGTGGTCGTTTTATATGCAACGATCGTCGGCGTTCGGAACGTGTTTTAGAATTCAGCCAGCGTTCGTTCGATCAACGAGCGCTCCGAACGACCGCTTGTACAGAATGCGCCTACAGGTTAGCTGATCCTGAGTTAACTCTGCCTCTGGCTTAACTCTCGAGTTAAGGTGAGCAATGTTTATCCATGTTTTTTTTACACTTGGCAAGCTTACCCAGGAGTTGGTGAAAGGTTGGCTTTTTCGTTGCAACATTCCGCGTTCGTCTTGCAAGTAACTGGCCTCTAGTATGAAGAATTCCTTCATTTATAACCCCACTTCAGCTCTGATTCTGCGTTGTATGACGTTGACAGACAAGTAAACAGTCTGCCGGTATTTTTGATATATCATTCTTTGACAAGTAGAAAAAGAAAAAGGGGCAGAACTTCAGGGATGAAGAAAATCAAATTTTGCTCGATCTTTGCAATACCTATGTGACATGATACTTGTTATAGTATCATGCCTATGTAATAACGAATAGATCGGGTGTTCTCAGTAGTGAAATCGTCCGAGAAAATGAACATTGTCAAAATCTTCGGAAGGGTTAGAACGCTACCTAACATGGTACGGTGCTGATCGTATTCTCAAAATTCTTGAACATCTTGATCGTCGTCACTTACTGGAAAGTCTACAGCTTTGTCTTGGTTCCAGGTTAAAGCCGAAAAGTTCTAGAACAATCTACAAATACGCACTTCAATATAAGTAAATTGGGGTCACTTTGGTACGATTTTTCATGTTTTTTCAAAACCTAACTTGAACTGGCGTGAATAATTGCGATTAAGCTTCTATTTATTGGAGTAACTATCCTATACTTACATACTATACAGGATGTTCCATTGATATTGCTAAAAAATTCAGGGAGAGTTTTCCCGCTTGAAAATAAGTAGAAAACTTCCTGTAAACATGTGTCCGGAAATGCTTCATTAAAGTGCTACAGGGTGTTTAAGTTTTATTTTTATTTTTGTTTTTTCCTAATAGTATTTGCACCAATTTCGATCTTTTGATGAAAATTGGTGTTTGGAGGTTTGTTGTTATGCAAAATTCGAATTTGATCTAAGTATGGCTCTAACTTGTAGAGGGCGCTACCTACACTTATTTTCCCTATTATTAACAGCCGTTCCTTTTTTGGACGCACCTATATTATATTTTCAATGCAAAAATCAGATTTTTTCATCATTTTAACGCAGAAAAAGTATACTTGTTAGAAGTCGCTAAGTGCCACCATTCTCGAGATATTTGGATTTGAAATGAAAAATACATGTGATTTTGGGATTATGCACAAGCAAGGTTTTGCATTTTTTCTGAGAAAAAGATCGGGATGAGTCTCTCTTGTTAAAAATAAGGAGAAGACTTCCCACAAACATGTATTCGGAGATGCTCCCTTACAAAGCTACAGGGTGTTGAGTTTTTTCATTTTTTCTATTTTTTTATTTTTTTATAATAATTCAATAAAAGTTGTTGTTGACATCATTCTGCATTCATTAGTTGAATTTTATCTTTTTACTAAAGACATGTAGCAATCATCCGAAATATTTCATAACTCTACCTCTGCCATTATTTCAAAATCAGATGCATTTATTATTTAAAATCCGAATATCTCGAGAAAAGTCGCTAGAATTTCAACAAGTATACTTTTTCTGCGTAGAAAATACAGAAAGATCTGTTCTGTTGCTCATTAATGTTATAGAGGTACGTCCAAAAAAGTGATGGCTGTTAATAATTGGAAAAATAATTGTAGGTAGCGCCCTCTAGAAGTGAGAGCCATACTAAGATCAAATTCGAATTTCGCTTCACAAAAATCTTCTAAATACTTATTTTCATCAAAATATCGACATTGCTTCAAATAATATTGAGAAAAAACAAAAATGAAAATAAAACTTCAACACCCTGTAGGTCTGTAATAAAGCATTTCCGAATACGTGTTGATACGAAGTTTTCTTCTTATTTTCAGGCAGGGAAACTCATACTGATTTTTTTCACAATATTAATGAAACACCCTGTATAGTATGAATACATGATTTTTATGGTGTTAGTTGAGATTTTGGGGTTTGAAAGTGTCCCAAAGTAACCTCGTTGAGTGGGGTTACTTTGGTACGCTGACTTTTTATATTATTATTTTGATGTTTCATTTCCGTGTTACAAAGATGGACAATGCATTTTATTTTTAATTCAAAGAGCACACCAAAAATAAATTTTTTGACATATTTTGAACAGTGTAGGGTAACAAAAGCAAAAAAACAACTTTTAGTTTTATTATGGAGTTTTTGTTGCTGTAAAACTGCATCAACAAAAGATTTTCAATACAATAGTTCAATACTCCATCATTATGAGAAGGCCATTTTCATTGTTTTTCATAGGGCATCATGACATTTACAATGGCTCCATCATCAAGAACTTTGGTAGTTGCGCCGGGATAATATTTCTGGTCGTAGATTAATAAACATTATAGAATGATTGTATATTTGACATATTAAAGGTATTTTATCGTTTTTCTACGTATATATTCTTCTGTGTAATTAGCAAATTATTATCTTAGGTCTGATGATGCCATAGATTGGCGAAACACGTGTTACCATTGTTAATAAATTTGAGGCCTAAAGACATTGGTTTTTTACTCATTCAAATTATAGAATCTGATAAAGATAAATCTAAAAAAAAAACGTGTGGCAGTTGATGCTGAACAGGCTTTTGCCTAATGAAATGCGGTTTTGTTAAATTTTACAGATTTGTATCTTTGATGAAGTGTTACTCGGTAAATTATTTCATAGCAATATGTTTGAACAATGCGGGCTGTCCCAAAGTGATACTCTAGTCACAAAGTTTTTCCGGTTTACGATACCATGATAAAATTCAAGTGGGTGGGGTTCTAGAACTGTTCGGAACTTGCTACAACTAAGAAAGTGGGGCTTATAATTTGATAAATGTGCCGTAAAAACCATCACCATTGACAAATCGTGTCACTTAAAAACAAACATTTTGACGTTGTCCTGGGGTTGAATGCGAATACCTGCCCTGAAAGAGCAGATTATGTTTGCCAAGTTTCAAAAATAAACCCCGGGCTATTCAACCCTAGGGCTACCTCTCAATAATTAATATTTATCACTATATTATACAGGGTTGGGAGAAATTATCATAACGGTGGTCGATGATTTCCAAAGATACACGAGTTGAGAGAACTGTCTTTCTTAAAATGTGTAGGGCCTTTAGAAATCAACTTATGATCTGTCATAAATTGGAATAAACAGGTTTGGCATAAAGTTGTGATACCGCATGTATATTGATGGATATTTGAATTTTATTCTTCCTTTAATTTTTTGCAAAAACTGTGATGCTTACACAATACATATAGGTGATTTCTAAACTCCACCGTTATCAAGTTATCGCGATTTTAAAATTAATTTTTTGCACATTGGACATGCTATAAAACTCAAACGGCTCAAGATGGTTGAAAAACGTTAGCTGGTCTGGGTTAACTCTAAGCGTTAATACATAGCTAACTCATGCGAGGTTGGCTGTAACGTTCCACTCTCGTCTTTTCAATTTTAGCTCGCAGCCGTATCCCGTATGAGTACAGTGACAACAATAGCGGGTTAACTCAACTCATCCGCCATGTTTCTGCTAATTTAATATATGGTATGATGGTATTAACACCACAAGAAACAGACTTTCAAAGGAATGGCCATCTTACTTTGCTTCATCTAGGGTTTTCTCTTTATGATTGATTGATTCTGATCTCATCAACGATTCGACACAACTGGTATGGAACAGTTAACCCTAATTTTGTGCAACGATCATTTTCCGTACAAATTCATTCTTTATAGTTCTGTAGCTAGGATTCCAAAAGATAAGATTCATCGACAATAATGTAACACAGAACAAAAACTAACATCACTGGGCATTCTGTTATTGGACTAACAAAGATCCAATTTGGATAGCTATCATTCTTGATTATCTTGAAAGGTGGTGGATTACAAAATGGATTTTGTTTTTATTTTTTTGTCATGTGTACTGATAATGTATTCAATTAACAAGAGAATTATTTTTTATTTGACAAAACAACTCATTACATGATTATTCGAAAGTACACAATAGGTAGTAGGTTGTTTTTTATTGGGACAAGAAAGTTGTGTGTTCACAATTATTATTCTCTTGCTCATGACAAATAATGGGCCCTATGATTGAACATTCACGTTAAGTTAACGCATACGTTCACTAATGCAAATGTTCCATTTGATAACAGCGTTACCATGGTGATATGGACATGTTAAGATAACGTAAACGTGTCTGTTAGGATTGTTCACTAATGCAAATGTTCCATTTGCTAACAGCGTCACCATGATGAAATAGACATGTTAAGTTAACGTAAACGTTTAATCATAGGACCCAATATCTTGCATGTAGAAAAATATTTAACCAAATTTGATGTCAAATATGTATTATTGCTTTTGATAATTTAAATGGTGGATTTCAATTTTCAGTTGTCCCAATGATATTATTGATTAGATTTGAAAAAACGTCGTTTAAATCATCGCTGAAAATAGTCGCAAAACTAAATAAATGATCTTTTTTGTTCTATTTTATTCATGGTGCTTCTTATATTTAACGTCTTGCTTTCGATTTTATAATTGGTGTTGGCTTTATCAGTAAAATTTTTTCCAAGTGCCTCTCATCAATCTGCGGACAAGGTTGTCCATGCTTCAGAATCTTTATTTCTTGTCTCTTACCAGTTGTCTCCGCTCTAAGCTTCTTGGCCGTTTTTTCACTTCTGTAATATTCTAGATTTTTTCGCAAATTTTTCACAGCATACTTTTTTTTTTCAACTTCACTTTCATATTTTTTACTTTCGGCTCTTAGCTTTGTGAGTTCATGCATTGATCGTTCCATGTCCACCAGGAGTTGATTTTGATAGAGCAATCCAGAATTTTCTTGAAGCTTATTGCTCTCGTATCTGTACTGATTTTTTTTGAACTTATTTTCTGTAAGCTTCGCTCGTGTAACTTTATATTTTTTTGACGTTTTCTTAAACGTTTCTTTGTGGTCATACATGTCCTGTGATAAAAAGTCAAATTTTTCTTTCATATGAGCCAATATTTGAACAGTATCAAGACATTTTCTGCGAACTATGGTAAGCTCCATTTCGGCTTCTTCAATTTTGTCGGCATATGACCTATTGTTCTCTTTCATTTCTTCATAATCTCCAAGGCGAAGTTTGTCGTCTATCATGTTGAGGTGATCTATCCTCTCGAGTTTTTCTTCAATGATTTGCTAAAAATAGACACACAATAATTATTGAAAACGTTGATATTTCTAGTCCTAAAGACTACAGAAACAGATACATCTAGCAATTATTTCAGAAAGGTGTATTATTCTACCTTATCAAGCTATGGTAATCTGGCGTAATTAAAATCATGAATCTTACCCTCATCTTTATGGTTTTTAGTCTCATGTCAGAAATTTGCTGAGACCCAAGCATTTGTCGTCTTATTAGTCTTTCGACTACTTTTTCAGGGATTATTGCTGCTGTCTTTGAGAAAATGAGTCCCCTACCAACATTTTGCTCTTTGTTTTGTAAAGCTTCAAAATTTGCCTCTTTTCGCTCGTGATGCTCCTCCCTTTGAACTCTAAGGTGTTCGAGTTCACTGTTTGTCTCATTTGTTTGCGTCTCTACGGTATTCAATGTTTCATTGTAGGAATTTAGTAATCGATTATATTTGTTGATTTCTTGCAATTGGGGTTCTCCGTCCTTGAGAAAGTGTTCGACCTATAACAGAATATAAGATAAAGACATCATCATCAAACTTAATTTCAATATATGAACTAACTTAAAAGCTTTCTGGATATTATAGTGCAGAAGCCAGAAAGTTTACCTTCCTCCGTCTTAAATACATGCTCATCTTCTTCTGTAGAAGAAAATTAATCATTTTCAATTCACGCAGCTCATCTATCAACTCTTCATATTTTTGATAAAATGGTTCCCTGTCCATCTTTATTTCCTCCTCTTCGACTACCTCTGATACCATTTCTTCCTCTTGTTCGTCGAAAAGATCATCGTCAGTTTTTACGTCTGCATCAAAAGCAAAAAGCTCGTCCACGTCTTCCAGTGCTTTGATTCTATGATGGGATTCATACAAGATACTTTTTTCGAATTCATAGCTGAGATTAAGAAAGATATGGTTAAGTTTTTGTATGTTTATATCTTTATAAACACCTTTTGCTCTGTTGTTGACCTCCTTCCTCTTTAATATCTTGACTTATTCTGCCTAGAAAACAGACAAACCAAAAAAATATTTAAGGGCACATGAAAAGTTTTCTGTATACAAGGCAATGTGAACAGCTCTGGTATGTTTCATCAGCGGCGAGTATCGATGCACGATGTGTGGCAACATAAACAACGAACAGCACGGCGGAATGAGCTACCTCACCATGTCTTTACCCTGAGGAAGTGGCTATTTGTCATTAGCGTTATGAGTTTTTTCTGTAGTTATGCCCGTTGCCAACAAACAGACCATTCAGTGCTGTTCTAAGGACATCGCAGTTTCCATGAGAAAATTTCATTGAAGGAAGCTACTATGAAACGGAAAAACTGAGGATTCCATGATACATAATTCAGTAACGGAGCCTTAAGGACGCTTTTAGGAAATGACTATAAATTTTCCCCTAAAGATCAAGGCAAGGTTGATTTTTGAGATCAGTGGATTATGAGTGTGCCCCACGTGATCAGATATACAGTATGTTCGCGGATGTGGTTAGCAAGAGATGAAATGGACCAGAAATTGAAAGATACGACAAAAAGTCATTCTTGATAAAAAAAAGTCTGCTTGCCGAAAAAATAGGAGCCTCGATGGAAAAATTGATTTCAATTATACAGGGCGTCTCAAAAATGTAAAAACATAAAATCAAACAGGAGCAAACAGTCATTTTTTAACGTGAAATGATGGATGGAAAACATGCTTCAAATTTGGCAAATCTCTGACTAAAGAAAATTTCAATCTATGAAAATTTTAAAAACATTTACAATTTTCCAAGTCCGCATTATATTGCATATTTTGACTTTTATACCTGAACATGATCACCTGTTGTTGTTGTAGGTATAACAGTCATAATATGGAAGTAGTAAAATGCTAACTTGCAAAATTGTTCTATTTTTTAAAATTTTCATAGACTGAAATTTTGTCCAATAAGTTCGGTTACAGGTTAAGGACTAAATTTAAAGCAATTATCATTTGACGTTAAAAGGCCAAACATGACTGATTGCTCTTGTTTTATTTTATGTTTATACGTTTTTGAGACGCCCTGTATAATAGAAATCAATTTTCTCATCTCGGCTTTTATTTTCTCAATAAGCAGACTCATCAAGAATGACTTTTTGTCGTATCTTTCAATTTTTGGTCCATTTCACCACTTGTTAACCGCATCGGCGGACGTACTGTATAGTATCTATCTTGTGAAATGCAACCTGTCATTCAAAAAAAACCTAATTAGAAACTGGTTTTTCAAAAAACGTCACTTGATGAAGTACAAACTTGAATATTCCGTTGATAAAGAAAGCGTCTCCTCCTCCTTTCCTTTTTCAGTGGAATCTTCTGATTGCATTTTTGATTTTTCTAAGACCAAAGACTGCTTTCTGGAGGATTGATCTGCTTCTGTATGCCTATCTTCATTTGCATTGTTCTCAACATTTTCCTTCAGAATAAGATATATGATCAGTTTGTACTGATGGTTGACTGAGGATAAACAAATTCAAACGACGGGGTCTGGTACATTGTGTTCCCTTGAATTTGCATTTTTGTACAAACAGGGTGTCAATTTGAAAACTTCACACCCTGAATAACGGGCCCTCAAGTGAATAAAATAAAAACGCTTAGACCCATCGATTTTTGATTCCAGCGACGGTGATGTCCACCTCAAAATGTTAAATGAAAGTTATTTTGAAGGACCTTCGATCCTGATTTCAACTGCCAAGTTTCAAGTCTCTGCTTTCATTTTTGTTGATATCACAGCTTGTCAATTTTTTTTTATTCAATTAACTTTTCCAAACTAAGAGGATATGATGAGGGACAGAAGATCTCCAACCTAAGTTTCACTCCATCCTTTTTGAAAAACTTTTATGCTTTATGATATCCTTCTAGTTTGGACAAGTTAAATCTCGTGTTTGATCATTTAATTTGTGGCATATCAACAAAACTGACAGCAGTAATATTCAACGTTATTTTTCAAATTAATGCATTAAAAATATGAACTTTGAGTCATACTGTACCAGAACCCAAACGAAGAATGAGGAGAAAAACTTACCGGGACATCTTTGGATTTACTACCTCTCTTATCCTGAGCGCTCACAGATTGTTTTTTGCTTCTTTTACTCTCATTCTCAGTCACCTCAGGAACATCCTACGAATTAATCAAAATAATCGTTTTTGGACACTAGCACTAGCTTTTAATATGATAAACTATTGGAAAATGTTTTCAATAAAATGAAAAATTATTTTTTTTCTTTTAGTGATGGCTGGTGACAACATTGTTTTTTTGTATCGCACCATCAGCACCTGTTGTAGTTGTCAGATTTTTGTAAAAATAAAAAAAAAAAACGGTAAAAAAGGTAGCGTTTGCACGATAGTTGCTGAAAGTGTTGGTTGGTCAAATTGAAATTTTTCAGGTTGTTTATCGTGAAATTTTTTCCACTGAACGGGTAGGATCCCACATGAAACTCTCGAACGATCAAGATCGCTCTGAGAGGCATTTTATCGAATGTTTTTGTTAAATAAATGTACGCAATCGATTTAGTTGCCATTATTTTCTCTTTCTTGAATATAGTATCCAAAAATACAACTTTTTTGGCCCTTTCGATTACTTCGTTCTAAAAAAAAATCTTTTTAACTCAGCTTTATATTTTGTCGTCGGTTAAAGTATTTTTGAAAAAGCGAAACGAACCCAGATGCGAACAGAACTGGCTAACAAGTTTTATTTTTTATTGATTTATTTAAGAGACAAAATTAAATTACAGTAAGGTCAGTGGCGGTCATTCCACATTTTTCTCTAAAGTTTGACATTCTGTCTGGGGTGATCAAAGAACTTAAGAAAACTATACTAACAGAAACAAATACATCCTGTAGATATTCGCTCGCCCCATATGGTTTCCAATGCTGAGATGTCGCTCACACTACATTTGCTAAACAGAGCCTAACCAAAACTAGCTCATATCGACCCAGAAAACGCAAAATCGACAAAACTGCTCAGGCATATCAATTGTTTGCCAAACACAAACTAACTCAAACTTACCCAAACTAACCTGAAAAAATCCCTCTCTTCTGTAGATATTCCCTAACTATTTTTTTGGCAAAATCCTTTCTGAGTCCACGAAATTTTTTGTATGATTAACCAATTTATGAGAATATGGATATCGACGGTGATCAGACAATACCTGCTAACTGAAATTTTTTCAAAAAATTAGATAATACTGCAGTAAGCATTATAATTCAGTTGCGCACATTATAGCAGAGCTTGCTAATTGTTAAAAAATTCGGTGTTTACAACACAGGGGTAAAACAATATCTGCTATCTAGAATGTGCTTGCCGACAATACCTTCTATCTGCCAGTTCATCATGAATTTTAGGTTAGGTTTATGAAAATGAGTAGCTCTAGTTCTACAGGGTGGCGCATTAGTGTGTGGAAGTTCATTTTTTTCCTTACCAAAAGAGATAGGAAAAATTTTTCAAGACAAAACTTATAGGGCTCCAGCAGGGTCACAATTTAAAAATATTACTGTGTATACAGAGTGTTCTAGGAAACTGTGGCATCAAAAAATACACTTTTTTCAAATAGCAACCCCAACTTTTAATTAGAGATTTGGATTCAGCGTGATATTCTACGTATGATACAGTGGTTTTATTTGCCAGAACGTGCAGTGTTGTCGGGCTATCGAGGAATTACTAAAATTTAAGAAAAAAACATTATGTTGATGAATTAGCTACAAAAACAAAAGATTTCAAATTAAATTTTGCAAATATGCATATTTTTCAATACGTCAAAGGACAAAAGAGTCGCTATAATTCATACAGGGTGTTTTCCACAGCGATCCCAACTTGGCAAATTTAGAGACGGAGATACTCAATGTTTTCAAATGGAACACCCTGTGCGGTTATCTAGTGTTATAAGGCACACAAAACACTGCAACTTTGTCATCAGAACAAATGTCGTAAAATGTATCGTTATCTTGCAATCTTTGATTATGTCAAAATAGTACCACTTAATTGGGTTTCGAGATGACAAATTCGAACTTTTTAATGGGTCGTTACTATGGCAGAAGAATCCGATTCAATTATCATGACAACCAGCATCACGTATCAATATATTGAGTGAAATCTCGTCAAAATTCATGTTGTAGTTAAATGCTGCATATTACCTAAATCAAAAATCACATTTCAAAATTTCGCAAAAATGAACTTTCCCAAAAATGATCTTATTGATATGGTATTCATACTTGGAGAAAGTCATCGAAACTGTCTCTTAGCGACCAGACTCTATAAAGGAGCTTTTCCTCAAAGGAGTCAGCCCAGAAAGGAGGTATTTGAAAATCTTTTGGATAGATTCAATCGAACTGGGAATGTTGATTATGAAAAGCATGAAAAAACAAAAACAGCCAACTTGGAAGATAATCAGCTCAAGGTTCTTCTTGAGGTTGTTGAAAGTCCTCATGTTTCGCAGCGAAAAATTGAAAATGAAAGTGATGTTTCCCGGCGAACGACACAAAGGATTTTGAAAAATCATTGACTGCACCCATACCACATTCAGCTTATGCAGGAGCTACATGATCAAGATCATGTCAGTAGACAAGCATTTTGTGAATGGGCCCAGGACCAATTACGACGGGACAGGCGATTTTTTTAATACGTGCTATTTGCAGATGAAGCCACCTTTCATAAGAACGGCTGCGTAAATCGTCATGATTCCCATCACTATTCAACAGAAAATCCACACTGTATACGGATCCATTCACAAACCAGATGGTCGTAGAACGTTTGGGGAGATGTGATGGGATCTTTCGTCATTGGTCCCTACTTTTTTGATCAACGTGTGAGTATATCAGCAATTTCTGCAGAATGAGTTACCAAGACTTATGAACTGTTTGCCGAATTACATCAAGAACAGGGTGTGGTATCTACATGATGGAGCTCCGGTTCACGGTGCATCATCAGTTGGATCAAGTGTTTCCCAACAGGAGGATTGGAAGGGGTCGTCCGGTCCAGTGGCCTCCTCGATCTCCCGTTGTAACTAAAGCTGATTTTTTTTTGTGGGGCTACATCAAAGATCAAGTCTACCGTGGTCCTCCTACGACTCGAGATGATATGAAAGATCGGATAAGGGAAGCATTCCAGGATATAAACAATAATAACAACATGCTAGTTGAAGTTGGTCGATCATTTGAAAACCGTGTACAGGCCTGCATTCAAAATAATGGCGGTCATTTTGAACATTTACTACAGTTCCGTATTTCGTTTTGTTGATTCTGTTAATGATAAGAATTGTCCCATTTCGATTATACCATAATGGATATTCAACTCGATTTTGAATAAAGATCTTCAACCTCTTATGTTTTCAGTCATTGTTCTGTTAGAGAATTTCAACACGTGATCCGAATACCCAGGCAATGACGTTTTGTCGCGTAACCTGTACCGAGAATGAACCAAAAATCCCAATTAGGTACCATTTTGACATAATCAGATAGATAGCGACACATTTTATGACGTATATTGTGATGGCAAAGTTGCAGTGTTTTGAGTGCTTAACAAGACTGGAAAACTAACAGCACACAGGGTGTTCCTTTTGGAAAAAATGATTTTCTTCGTTTCTAAATTCTAAATTCGCTAAGTTGGGCCTGCAGTAGAAAACACCCTGCATAAATTATAGCGATTCATCGTTCAAAAATCAGTTACTTTGACTCTTGAATTGAAAAATACGCACATTTGCAAGATTCAATGCCAAATCTTTTGTTTCTGTAGCTAATTCACCAACATAATGTTTTTTTCCAAAATTTTAGTAAATCCTTGATAGCCTGACAACACTGCACGTCCTGACAAATAAAACCACTGTATCATACGAAGAATATTACGCTGAATCCAAATCTCTAATCAAAAGTTGGGATTGCTATTTAAAAAAAGTGTATTTTTTGATGCTACGGTTTCCTAGAACATTCTGTATACACAGTAATATTTTTAAATTGTGACCCTGCTGTTTTGTCTTGAAAATTTTTTCCTATCTCTTTTGAGAAGGGAGAAAATGGACTTCCACACACTAATGCGCCACTCTGTATGGTATCAACAATTATTCAAGCCAAAAAAGTGTTTTTCTGTGTATTGTAACAGACTACTGAACTTATTATGTCAGTTTTTTGATCTGAATATGATAACTTATTAGTAAAAAGTGCGGCTGTTTTGAGAGTTTGTAGATAGCAGCTATTGCATTGCGCCGGCAAAATGCATTTCACAAATCCGTTGTCTGATAGCAGCTATTTCCAGAAACAGTTTTTTGTTTCCCCTGTAAAACTAGTATTAACGGACATAGCAAGTTTTGTCAGATCACCGTCCATATGCACCTTCCAAGACTTTATAAGACTGGTCAGTTTATACTTCGGTTCCCGGCAGAACGTATTTTGTTTTCTGTTCCAATATCAGCTCTTATGTGGAATAGTCTAACTGCCACTCTGAGTGGAGCCTAACATGACCAAAGGTACATAAGATACAAATATCTTCAACTCAATGGATTTCCATGATGACCACAATAAAATCAGTGACAAAACGAAGAACGCAACGTGGCGAGTAAAACAAGTTCTGACGAATGAATGTAAGATATTCCGGTAACAATTGCTTATACGATTTTCTGCTATTTTTCGATGATTTCCAAATTTTCTTGTATGGTCACATTCAAGTGTCTTCAGGGATTGCAAATTCACTGGCGGAGGGAAAAAATTATGTTATTTAATTTTTATTATAAATAACGTATTAAGGATGCCGCTCACGCGGCATCCATTTATGCCAGAAAAAACTAACTTAAACTAACCAGATCTAACCCAACCTAACCCAAACTAACCAAAACTAAGTAAAACTAACCTGACCTAACCTAAAAAAAAAACTCCTCTCCGCCAGTAAATTTGCAGTCCTGAAAGACTCTAGTATGAAAAAGAAAATTTTGAAAAAATCGAAAAATAGCTGTGAACCGTAAGCAATGATTACCGATATTTCGCTTACCAAATGACAGGCTATGACGTGCAACTGTTTTTGATCGTCTTGGTTCCACCTTGGAAAATTATTCAACTCGCTTATGACGCCACACGTGGACTTTCCAATAAATGGTGACGGTATACCCATTATAGCAAACTACGTGAAAATGGTTGAAAATACTTCAGATGAGGCTCTTAATTTGTTACTACGACTCGAAAAATGGGAATATTATGAGAACAACACTAATTTTCCGCATTTGTTCGTTCACAAATGTCTCTACAAATCATTGTATTGCTTATTTTTATATAAAAAAAATATTTTAGACAGCGCTATTGTTAAACGTTACCCAATTATCCACTTACGGATGTTTCTGACTTCACAGAATCTTCCGTTTCATAGGTGTGTTCAGGATGAAGGTTCAATTCTTCGTCTGCTTTGATCATTATGTTCAAAAGTCATCAGACTATAAAGAAAAATATTAACAAAACTTTGATTATATTGTAGAATAGATTAGTTTGACATTGAATGTCATAGTTTTTGACTGTCAAACTACCCTGTTCAACGAATGGAGTTACTAAGTTTGATCTTGGTCTACTTTTTACCAAAGTGTGGTCCTATGTCTTGAGATATTTTTCTTGATTTTAGTTTCCACAAAATACGGATTACTTGGTCATAATACAGGCAGAAAGAGAAGCTACTACACATTTAAATCATCAGCAACCTGTGGAAAAATTGGGATATACAATTTAGCTTTATCAAGAACTGTTTTCAAGTGCAATCTTTTTTTCACAAAGTGTTTTTTATTCATGACCATATCTGCTCTTTTTGAGAAAAGATAATTGTTTAAAGAAAATGCCGCACTTTTTTTATATTTCTGCTCATGAGCGTAGAAACTGGGGCATTGCCAGTGGGAGTCAGAAGAATATCCATGGGTATTATCCAAGGATGAATGAAGGTTTGGTTTGCGTTCACCCGACAGACGTGAACGTGTCTGGATGAGACGAAGTGAATACTCGGCCCAATGTTTCATATCACCCAGAACACCCTTTGGTGGCGGTAGGTCATTGTGTGAGCTGGGGTATCACTACATGGCCGTACAGATCTTTTATTGATTGAAAATGGGAAATCGAAGATGTATGGGATAAGCCATGTTCGCAATAGACATATTATAATGGAAAACTTGCTTGATTTGCGAGAAGTCCTACTTGAAAAATGGGGAATATTTCTCGAGAGGAGATTCAGAGCTTCATCGAAAGCATGCCACGTCGCATAGCAGAAGTAACGAGGTGACGATACGCACTATAAGTTAAATATTTTGCCATGCTAGTCTAAAAATGTTTCTATTCACTTGTTGATGAAATATCGAGAAACTGCAGCGTTATTTTTAAACAGCTATATCTTCTCTAAAGAGCAGATATTTGACATGAAAGAAAAAACTGTTGATTAAATATTGCACTTCAGAACCGAGAATAATAAAGCCAAATCTGGCCGCTCAATTTTTCACAGGGTGTTAACAACTTGAGGTTGAAAAAATAGCTTCTGTTTCTCCCTGTATAATGAAAAAGTCATCAGTATTTTTTGAAAACCAAAATAAACGGCTGTATTTCAAGACATGAAACTATACTTTGGTAAAATTTTTAACAAAATCGGACAATAATTAAAAAAGTTACAAAGATATCAAACTGAATCGAGTTATTCTTGTCCGGAATTTATTGTCGGGGAGTATATAAAAATTCCCAAATTATTGTTCCGTCTTTTTTGAGTTTGTTATCTGAAACAGACAAAATAACGTTACTATTCTGCAGCAATACCCATTCTCAATAAATTATTACTATCGTGTTTCGAACCCTTGCGTTGTAAAGACAAGTATGACGTTTGAAAGCTCTGCTCACGATTTATTTAACGACCTGAGGTTGTATTCATTAGTTTTTTTTTTCAAGAAGAAACGTGGACTTTTCCATAAAGTATCCATTGGTGTTCACTGATTTGTGATGAAAACAAAGTTTTGTAACGCTCCTAGTTCACCAATGTGACTTATAACTGTTCATACCCCCAAGGTACTGTTGAGGCCGCCAGTTTCAGTGGAGACGGGCATGGGTAATTCAGAATGGAGAATCTGAGCGCCACGTAATTATTTCTCCACAGCTCCTTCGAGCAAGTTCTTAAGGAAGTTTGCACAATAACCACGAACTTGCGCTCTTCCACAAAATTTAATCGTTGCAATGAACAACAAAAAAACATTAATGCCCCAGAATCCGTTTTATTTAAAAAAAAAATGTTTTCGTTAAATATTCAAGTAAGTACCGACTAGTTCAGACTTAGAAATCGGGCATTTCTAATCATGGGAAATTAAGTAACGAGTTGAGTAATGTTTAGAAAAACAATGATACCGCCGTGTTGTTTACGCTCGAAACTGTTCACCTTTTAACGTGCTATAAATATGATATATTATAATTGACAATGTTGGACCAAATTGAAGTCGCGAAAATCATTAACGAGAAAAAAAATAACGTAACAACAGGGTTTTTCATGACCTGCGGGCTTTTCCGCTCTTGGACTCCAGGGCCACTGTGCCAGCTCCTCTTGTTGCAGGCTTAGGTTGACCAAAACCACGTAGTGCTCCAATTCCCAATACCAAAGAAATTAGTTTCCAGACACAAAGGGATAGATGGTTTTTTATCGAAGGCACTCCAAACAAGGTGGTCCAAGCAACCTCGTTGCTGATAGAGCCGGAAGCCAATGAGAGCTGCGAAAAAGCAAGCTAGCCCTGATAATTGCAACTGCCCTGAAAACGCCTCACAAATTAGAAATCTATCGGAATGTCGTGGCTTTCAACCCAGATAGAGGATCAGACGCCCACCTGAAGATGTTGGGTCGAGCACATGTAATCCTGAGTAACGAAATTTCTCAAATCCCACGAACATGTGGTGTGTTCTGCCAAATCCTAATCCAAACATACCGGAGTCATCCACAAACTAGAATGGCCAAATTGTACACAGTGAGTTGATGGAGTAGATCTCATTTCCAAGGGCAGAGGCGTAAACGCATTTTGCTCAAAATAGGAGTACAATTGAAATGGGAACCTGAAAATATCAATGAGAGACAGTAACAGAGAAGTCATAAAGAAAATGGGGAGGTGTGTATACAGTACACAAATCATGTGAGACAAATAAGCCTTCAGTCATACCCATCACTGAACCATTCATGGGACTTCATGATTCTTCTGCAGTAAACCGAGAAAAAACAGATAACAGATGTAAGCAGACCCAAATAGGAAAATCGTGTTTATCCTATGAAAATCAGCTAGAGATGACTTATCCTAAGACCCTTAAACCTAAACTACGACGAAAATGGAAGTCACAAAACTGATAGAACCAATAAATATCAGTTGAAATGTGAAAATTCCCAAACAATCACGGTAAGAAACAAGTGTGCATGATTTCCCGAATAACCCCGGAATCAGACTTACTCGAAACTGATTTAACCCGTTACAGTTTTCAAACCTGAATCTTTGTCACAGTATCCTCATTTGCCCACAATAAAATGAGAAGGCTGGAAATGAAAACAGAGTACAAGCCAGATTTCAACATAAACGAGCTTTATTGCGGATGTACTTTGTCTTTGAATATTAGACAATGCCGATCGTAACGGAGTTTCCGAAGCTTGATGTTATTTAGCTGCATCGATTTTTATCATCGCCAACCTAGATAGTTCGAGAAAAATCATAGCTTGACTGGTTATTTCAAGAGTGGATGCCATGTGGTTTTCGAAGGAAATATGAAATGAATCAGCATAGTCAGTCCAATGATCACGTGTTTTCTATTGCCCTAACAATAAAAGGAATTTGTTCCTATATTATAACTAGTGTTTTGATTGGAGAAGAGATATGACAGTTACACTGAGCATAATGATTGAAATAATCACAATATTGGCAACACATACAGGGTGGTCCAACGAAAAGGTCACACCCTTATTTATGACTTTCCTGGTATATTTTGGGAAAAACGCTCGGACACGTCAATTTTTATTTTTAGGGGGACGTCTTTTCGTGTATGACTGTATAATACAGGGTGTTCCAAAAATACGATATCGCATTACACTTGACATTTTGAAATGGAAACCTCCAATTTTTTTTCTATTTTTGGATTCTCCATGAAGTTTTTAGTAACTTTTGTGTTATACAGTTCATACCTATCTTCAACCGTTTAATTAAAAAATTTGAACAAAAATTAATTACTTAGCCATACTGTGTCAAAAAGTCAATGTGGTAATAGATGTTGAAAGTGGTGTCCGTTCACCTCCATGCAATCATAAAGATTTTGCCCAAATCTATTCCTAACATTTTCACACATTTCTGGAGTTATTTGTCTGCATTCCGCCGTGATCCGCTCCCGAAGATCTTGGATGGAGTCTAGCTTCGTACTAAAAACCTTACTTTTTAAATGTCCCCAAAGAAAGTAATCTAAAGTACTCAAGTCCGGAGACCTTGGTGGCCACTCAATGGGGCCGCGCCGTCCGATCTACTGATTTGGGAAATGGGTGTCCAAAAACTGTCGTACTGGAGCTACAAAGTGCGGTGGTGCATCATCTTGTTGGAAATGAAGAAAATTTTCATTATAATTATCCTCATTTTCTATTATTTCGGTTATTCGTGGCTCTATTGTATTTTCCAACATGTCCAAATACGTCTCCCCCGTCAAGTTTCCAGGAATAAAGAAAGGTCCCACAATATGATTTCCAAAATTGCCGGCCCAGACATCAATTTTTTGAGGGTTTTGCGAATGTACCTCTCCAAACAAATGTGGATTCGAGTCACTCCAATATCGACTATTATGTCTATTTACAGCACCATGTAAATAGAAGGTAGATTCATCCAAAAAACAAATGTTAAATGACAAATTTGGGTTATTGATTAAACGTTGTGTCATTAATGCGCAAAACTCCAACCTTCTATCATAATCGTCTTCATTAAGCTCATGGACAAGTTTAATTTTGTACAGGTGAAATTTATAGGATTTCAAAATTCTTTGCACTGTTGAGCGTGTAAATCCTGAAGAAGCAGCCAGACCAAGAGTACTTTGGGTGTTGTCAAGAGCCACGTGTCCCAAAACTGCTATTTCTCTGGCTTCATTTCTAATTGGACGATTTTCGTGTTTCCGGCGAATGTTGAATACAGATCCAGTTGCTTCATATTTTCTTATTAATTTAGCCACATACTTATGGTTAATGGTTTTGTCTGGTTGTAACGCATTAAACAACCGTGCGTTAGCTCTTGCAATGCTTTCGTTTTGATAATACAGTTTCGTTATTTCGACCTTTTTTTGAATTGAATAAATTATTGCAAAATATTATGATAGAACAAGGCAACTTAACGATTTCAAATCAAAGATGAAGTTGTTCTATGATTTACGATGACATTGACTGATGCTTAATTTCTTGCTGGTATCCGTTATTATTATTTTTTTCCGTACGATCCATTAATATCAGTTTTGGATTAAATGAGGTGAATTTTATAAAAAATTCAAAGAACTTTAAAACGGTTGAAGATAGGTATAAACTGTGTTTTACAAAAGTTACTAAAAACTTCATGGAGAATCCAAAAATAGAAAAAAAATTGGGAGTTTCCATTTCAAAATGTCAAGTGTAATGCGATATCTTATTTTTGGAACACCCTGTATTATACAGTCATACACGAAAAGACGTTCCCCTTAAAATAAAAATTGACGTGTCCGAGCGTTTTTCCCAAAATATACGAGGAAAGTCATAAATAAGGGTGGGACCTTTTCGTTGGGCCACTCTGTATAACAAAAACTTGATAGAATTTCCCATACTCAAAATAAGATATAAAATGTTTTTTTTTATATTTTTTAGTATCTTTATATATATTTTTTAGTATCTGGAACGAGATGCATCATCGAGAAAATGAATTCTCGATTTAAGGAAAACCGAAATCATTTACAGAAAAACATGTGACTGCCTTGCACTGGGACAAATTTCAGAAACATGATCATGCAAAAAACTAACTTCCGGAAATACGCCATTTTCATTTAATCAACCCAAACTAACCCAAACAGACCCAGATTCCACTTCACCCGAAATAAGTTATATTTTTATATTTTTAGCATCTGAAACACTCTAGGAACAAAACTGTACAAGAAATTCTCTGCGGAAATGCATCATTTTCTCGATGTTAGAAAAAACGAAATTTTTCATGTGAATGCATGCGACTGTCTTGCGCTCTAAACATTTGCTAGAACGTGATTCAATTAGTGTCCTTGGTGATAATTCAGAATAAAGATAGGTAGTGGGATTGAGGACGATAAATGAAACTCCTTATTTCACCAAATCGAGGACGTTCCGACCACAATTTTAGTCTTTATCAAGGCTACAATAAAAGAAATACAGAAGGTTCAATGGACGTTGAAATCACATAATAAACAATGGGTCCTATGATTGAACGTTCACGTTAACTTAACGTATGCATTTTACCATGCTAACGCTTATATCTTTTTGATTTATTGATCGATTTTGATGATTTTTTTTTTGAAATGTAGAGAGGGAAAAGGTGTATTTTGAGGCCATACGTCGCCCAGTTTTTTTCAAAAACCAAGGCATCCTAGAGCATATTTGGAGGCTGGAATATCGACAAAACATATTAGCGATTTTTTTTTTTAAAAAATCGGACTATGCGACTGGATTTTTCATCCCCTGAAATAAATCTGTACCAAATTTTATGAAACAATAATAAAAATTGAAGTTTAATTTTATTATGCACCAAGAAGTATTTCACCTCGAAACTCTTGCGATAGCAAGTCTACCAGAATAAAATTATTAAATATAAACATTTGAAAGATATTCTCATGTCAAAATACAATGAAAACAAACAAACGAGACTGACAAAAAAAAATAGAAAAAAAATTACACACAGAAATAATATTTTCGAATTGAATATTTTGCCATGAAATTTGGTACGGACCCATTCCAGGGGATGAAAAATCCAGTGGCTTAGTCAGATTTTCTCTAAAAAAATCGCTAATATGTTTTTTGGATTTTTCAGCCTCTTAATATGCTCTAGTAGGCTTTGGTTTTTGGAAAAAACTGGGTGACGTAGGGCCTCAAAATATATCTTTTTCCTCATTACTTTTCAAAAAAAAATCGTCAAAATCGATCAATAAATTAAAAAGTTATGAGGGTGGCCCGCTTTCAGATGGGTCACTCTGTATGTGCCAGAGTCATTTAACAATTCACTCAAAGATTGCAAGTATTGATCCCTCATCATGATTACCTTCGAAGATTCCTTATCCGATTTCATGACTCATCAGATTATTATCAACATTCACAAATTTCTCACATTCAAAAAAATCCCTGTTGATTACGTTGTATTGATAAGGGTTATTAGAGAAATGTGCAAAGTTAGTGATGGTAATAATTGAGGCACCCATGACAAAATTCTTTTCATCCTCTGGTATGTTCAGTGATGTAGTGCAGTATTTCAAGTCTTCAATAATGGTTGGAATGGGTATTTTATTTGTAGATGCTAGCCCGAACTAACTCAAACCAACTCGAACTAACCCAAACTAATACAAACTAACCCAAACTCGCCAGAACTAACCCAATGAAATATATTCTCGTGATTTTTTTTTTCATAAATATGTTTGAAAAATCCATCAGAGTACAATTATTAGCAAACGACTTTTCATGTAACTGATTCCGAATTTTCTAAAGTGGGATAAATTGAAGGAACCTCAGGTGATATTTTTGGAGCTAACATCATGATAGTGAGGCGATTCCAGATCATTTTGCGAGCCATTTCAAGCGGACACAAAATAAATGTGGAAAAGTTTCGTGAATATGTTTTGGGGGACTGGTTTTGGGTCCGGTAAAGGATACTTTATGGTACAGTATGAAATAAAACCATATTTAGGTCTACTTTTTTACACCGCTCCATATGCTTTGAGCGAATTCCGTTGATATCTAACTTACAGAATGAGGACAAAGATCCTTTCACTCAAAATAGGGCTCCGATTGATTCACATATTTGTTTTAACTAATCAAACCAGTCGTCTCAAGCTACATCCACGTCTCAAGTCGAACCGGTGAAAACGGGCATTAGAATGGCTAGATACAGCTTGAGAATTATATTCAAATCAGAAGTGCACAAAATGGTTCTTCTTTGTTCCATAAAATCAATGTGACTTCGGAGAATAATCAAGAATGATTGGATGCAAAGCCACGACGACTTTGAAGGCCCGGTCCAATTTGAGTTGTCAAAACAGCGATATCATTTTACTGGAACGAAGCGAAGTTTCCATTAACAAGTTCATTAGTAGTGGCCTCACCATTCGCTAAGTCTACAAAATCTGGCATGGAGTAGATGTTCCTATGCTTGTTAATCAGCTTTTTTCCAACACGCTAATTGATGTAGTTTTTGCCATTGAAAACAATTTCCAAAAAAGCTTGGTAGATAGAAAAGTAGAGGGTGTCCCAAAAAAAGGGACATAAAGTAACGACAGATTTTTTGCAAAAAAATATTGCGGTGGACCTCAACTTGTCTATTCGGAAAATTGATATTGAAGAGAGAAAAAGGGGTCAGAGTTTAATTTCTCATTTTCTTCAATAGCTGTTGGGATAATGGAGCAATTTTGATGAAATCTGCTAAATAAATTCCAATCTGATCTTGATATAGCTCTTAATTGTAGAGAGCAACACTCATCTTCCTTTTCACTCATTCAAATAGTCACCTTTTTTGTACGCACTCATAACATTTTTTTTTTTAATAGAAAAGTCGATTTTCCGTCATTTTAACATAAAAAAAATACTTTGTAGAAGTGACTAACAGTAACCTTTTTCAAGATATTTGCAAGTGAAGTGATCCATTGAATGTGGTTTTAAATGGCAAATCTTGGAAATAAATTTTGACAGTTATCTCAATGTTCAACATTTTTATCAAAAAATTATCGACAAAAATTGATAAAAATTTGAAAAAAATGTGAACAAAATTTAGAAAAAAGATTTTTTTTTTCAAATGAAAAACATTGAACACTGAGACAAAACTGTCAAAATTACCATGATAATGCCCCTATGTTTATTTTAAATTTTGCCATTCATGGATTGCATGGATTACTTCAAGTGCAAATATTTTGAAACTGGTTACTCCCAGCCACTCCTACAAGGTTTACCTTTTCTATGTAAATATGACGGAAAGATTGATTTTTCAAGCTAGTTTTGAATTTTGCTTGTCAAACCAATCCTATTAAAAATTTCAACAGAATAGCTTCATTATTTTCAAAGTTATTTGAAGTAATCAGAAATTGAAATTTATCTTTGACACCTCGTATTTCTCTTATGAACTTTCGAATTAAAAAAGTTGGAGTCTATCGCGATATTTTCTTGTAAGGAATCAGCTGTGAACTTTTGTGTCCTCCTTTTTTGGACACCCTGTATATTATTATGTCAGCGCTTTGAATATTTTAGCGCACAAACTATTTGATCCGTGAAAATGAAATGTTGAAACAGAAAATTGCATCACTTGAACAGCTGAAGACTGGTGAGCCCCCAATATTCGCAAATCAAAGGACTCATGCCTTGGTGATAAACAATGATGGAGATGTCTTGGGGGTTAATCCAAAAAGTGAAAATAGTGATGCCTCAAAAATCAAAAAGGTTTCAAAAGGAAAATCTGAGTCCAACCGACATCGGCGTCGGTATGTTAATGAGACGTTCTACAAAAACTGGAGACCTAATACTAAATTGTGAAAAAGAAAAAAAGATTGCTCATATTCATAAGTACTGACAAAAAAGTAAATGTTTATCAAGAATTTCAACATTATTTTAAAGACCGACTCAAAAACTTGCAATATTTTGATCGACAGAGAAAAAATAGACATCAGCTGAAATAGATTCGGATTATTCAGGAAATATGGAATTATCTTTCTATGAAGATAGGATTCTAAAATCCATATCCATCTAAACGGATCTAGTCAAATAGTCAAGGAGCCTAGAAGGGTAACATACAAAAGTAGGACGTTGATAGATTGAAACGTTACCAATGATAGAAACCTTTACCCATAAAAATCTTTTGACACCAAAGATAATTAAGCGAGTATGTTCAGAAAAATGTAGATTTATTTTTAGAAAAAACATGAAAGGATACTGCCCGGACACATCCTAGAATGGGATTATGGATGCACCATGGCAGTCCAATAATACAGATGCACATGTTGGCTGATTATCTTGAGAATATTTTTCTGGAACTACAATTTTGATTGATAGCCAACTCATGAAATGGATATAAATGATTTATTCAAACAATAGATAGACGAGAACTATGATGAAAGATCAAGACAAATTGTAAGTTCGTGCTACCAGTGAGAGCGAGGTAAGCGGTTGTATCTTAGAAACCACTCATTGTAAAGGCTTGCGGTCAAAACTATATGACCAGAGTGGCCAAAAGAAAACACTGGAAATAATAATTGTCAAGTTAATACCTCTATTGCTAGTGGGCGTTAGCTATGAGTGAGTAGAAGAATTGATTTCACTCAATAATGTTTCATTATAAGTAATTAAGAGAATACCATCAATGTAATCTTCGTGCATCATTTTGGTTACCATTTTTGGTTGTAGGGCATCAGATAGAGACGAGGAAGAAGGGTGAAGTCTGACTTAGGAATCCCATCAAGATACAAACTTTTCATTCGCTAAGAATAACTCCTTTCTTTGGTTGTTTTACTGAGCCGCAGTCGTAACGTGATCAGTAGGGTGATGACCGTACTGGCATCACGTCGCCTTCGTATCAAAAGCTGCACGAATCAATTACTCCGAATCCAAATTGTTTCGCTTGATATGTCAACGATTATTGTCAAATTTAATTAGTGAAATCAATTCATTGCAAGTGTATGTGACTGTACTGAAACACCTGAGTTGATTTATTGTACTTCTTACAACAGAAGTGGGATATACTCACGTGTATCAATTGTAGGTGAGTGATATAGTTATCATGCTGTTTTTATGAGACATTTTTTGCCTGTGAATTGAATTGACTGCCGTTAAAGAAAAAGTGGCTTGATTTTAATGATATTGCCGAGTTTTACGTACAAAATTCTGATTTGATGATTTTATTTTGATTATTGACGAATTCAGTAAATGATTTCGAACATCTGTTGATAAGTAAACGTACTTCGAGGTTCGGCGTCACATTGAAAGAAACAAAAAAAAATGATTTCAGTGGTGGAACCACGAACAATCGACATCGATATTTTCCCCTCACGTCTCGCCTCGTCTTGTCCTCATGACAGTCGCCATCGATGTATTCGGAACCACGGTCAATCTACAACGGAATATATCTCGACATTTCCGACTCGCTTTATCTCGCATAGTAACAAATTTGAGTTGAAATGCATCCTGATAAGTGGTAAGCCTCTGACTTTGCTGATTCCCTTCATTCAAAGCAGCAACTCCTTAGTTTTGGTTGTCTTCGTCTGAGTGGTGAAACTTGATTTTTTTATCAAGGGAATAGCTTGGTTTTGATTAAGGCGAAAACGTCCTCAAAATTCTACGTGCTCCAAGTAAAATGGATCAAACCCTATCCATGTTGAATTGCCTTAAAACACTTCTTCGTCGTGCTCTAGCTCGAACCCTTGTCATCGAAATATTCACTGGTGACACCTTAAAAAATAAAAAAAAATCTTAACGGCTGAAATGATTTGAATTAAAAAGCAAATGAATTCGATTGCACGATCTAGTCTTATAGTTGTGACATTTTCATTGCATCATTAGAAAGCAGTAACTAATAAACTAATATGTTCATAAAAGAATAGAAGGAACAAGGAACTTTTTTTTCGATTAGTGAGTACCTATAGATACTGATAGATAGGACAAAGGCAAGGTCTAGGTACCCAAACAGAAATTTAGAAATAATAATTATCAACTTACCACCAAATGCGTATCAACATCAATAGCAATACTCATAAAGTTTCCAAATCAATCACCAAATTCACAACCCAAAACACATCAGAAGATGGAAAACAGTAACAACAAACTGATATGTTGGGTTATGAAGAACGAATTATGATAGATGGTCTTCTTTTTGAATCGGAAAAGAGGAGTTTCTGTGGCGCTTTGACAAGAGAATCTATATTTACCGGAAACACCCGAAGTAAATGTCGATTATCGAGAAGCGATTGTTCATGATTGGAAATGTCGATCAAATCGAGATGGCAAGGATCGAGATCGCTTATATCGATCGAGATAGTAGGGAGATAAAGCCAAACCAAAATTTCGAACGTATCTGTATACTAATCGAACTGCGCAAGTGCAGAAGGGATACGTTGACAGATTTGCGTAACGTTGTACGTATCGTAACGAGCCCCTACGGTATACTTAACCGCCTACGAATATCTGTCTTTTGAACGACAGACGTCAAAAATGTGTCAACAAAACAGCTGATAGTTTTTGTTTACAAAATTTGAACATTTCATCAAAGCTTTAAAATAAGTACGGAAATAAACATGTCGGCAGTTATGGTACCTACTTCCTTCCTAAACCGAAACAACTTCATACACTTAGCATTATTCAAATTGTTTAAATTAAAAGCTCCATACAGTACAACAGCTCTATTGCCCAATAATTCTTTATCATGTAATATATGCATGATGATGGCATCATCCTGATCGTCGTCATCGGCAAAAACAAAGTCAACTATATCATTCATATTTTTCAAATTAAAACACGAATATATTTAGTTCGAATTCACACGATGGAACATCACAACACGACATGACATATGTATAGTCCGTTTCACGAGGGTTTATACTCACGTCATTGATTGTCTCTCCTTTTCTAACTCATGGAGAGGTTTAAAAACAGACTGAAACAGAATTAATGACGTAATAAACATCGGTCGTTACTAGAATTCAATATGGCCGCCGAGCAACAGCTGATTTCTATCATCTCAGAATAATAATAACCTAAAATTTGGTTATGTGATCAAGTAATTAATCAAAACAATGTTGTTGTCAAAACACAAGTCAGTTAACTTTTCCAATGTCACTGTTTTGTTGTATAAAATACCTTGTCGGTATTCAGAATGTGAACAAAATACGATGAAAAAGCTTGTGGTCTACTTTACAAAGGATGGAGATACTGAAAAACCTTTTTACCACTTGAGGCGCTGAGTTATTTCATAAAACTAGTTCTTTTGTACCTATTCATTTCCTATTCTATCTCCTGAACTTTTGTAGAGAGTTTCTGATGCCCTTTGAATTGAAATTACAACTCTTAGAAGATCAGTTCTCATATGGAATCAGAATTGATGAGGTGGGTTGTGTGAGTTCTCAGTAGGTTGCGGTGGAGGAGTTGACTATAGTTCGTGATCCAAGATGTTCTGTTGTGAGAAAAAATGTTTTATCGCTCCAAGTTTACAAGTTGATGGCTTAGCCTGCTCCGAATGTGAGTCATATAGTTATTGTTGCTGTGAATGTGTTTCACACATACCATCTAAAAGTCACATTGAAATAACCATCAATGCAGTTCGTATCAATGGTAATTTGCGATGGATTGTAAAACGTTACTGCCACTCTACAAAATCAGACATGGGTGAATTTATCTGCGAAAAAAATCCAATGATTCATCCAGAGATGTTGAGCACCACCACCAAAGTGGGGCAGGTGGATCAGTTGTGTTCGAGGCGATGGACAAAACGGATGCAGAAAAAATTGCAGAATTCTGTAGACGATTGGAACAGCTAAAGAATGACATTACATTTTATGAACAAAAAAAGTTCATGATTCAAGCCTTGAAGAAATTGAATATTGCGGGTAAGTGTTATCATCATTCAGTTCTAAATTTAGCTCGAATGCGCGGTTTTCTTATCAGTAACGAGTCTCAGCCTGCAGTTTTCTTATCACCAGTAGACAGCATGTGGGTTTCCTATCACACTCCTCTTATCAACAGTTCTAAATTTAGCTCAAATGCAGTGTTCTTATCAGTAACATGTGTCAGCCTCTGGTTTTTTCTCGACTATAAATTGATTCACCCAGTTGAAATTAGTTCACTTGTTAGTAGCTGCTGCATCGGTAAGTCGACTCTTCATTACTCATTCAACTAGTGCTGTGACCATTATAATTTTTTTAGAAAATGGATCTTGCACAAATAAATTTTTCATGCAAAGCTCTTCTTAAAAAAACAATCAAAATATCGGAACTAACACCAAATGTAAAATATCCCATTATGGAGATGCGTATAGTTCCATCCAAATATGGTGATGTACCTTTGGTGGAACTAAAGGAAAATATGGTTTTTCTTCCACAACGATACACTCAACCAATTCTAGCCAACCTAGAACACTTTGAACCATATAAATATGCGATACTTTTTAAGTCGGTGATGCAGCTATCTAATAATAAAACGACATCTGATTTTGAAATAGTTGATAATGAGTCGACGTTGCAGGGACTACAATAGTTGTAGGTTAGTATCATCATTTTTCACAAAATTACCTCATTTCATTTTTTTTTTATTTTTTTTCCAGAACCAATCCATCATGAAAATCATCGCAATAGACATGCAGGGCTTCAATTTGGTACAAGATTTCAAAATCAAGGAGCTGTCAATCACAAATGGTCTTCAATCTAGTCATTTTCTCTTCAAACCAGATGTCCCATTCCATTCATTATCATATGGGGATAGAAGAAGAGTGGATAAGGCAACCAACAATCATGGTATTGTCTATACATCTGGATATGTGAATTATGAAGATCTACCCAAGATCATCTGGACACACATATGCTTTGTTGACCGAGTATATGTTCGAGGCCCCCTACAAAAGACTCTTCTCACAAACATCCTTTGGGATTGCACATCAGCACACCACCCTGAAATTATTGATGCAGATGAAGACCTTGGACTACAGCTTCCCCCCACATATCAAAAGGATGTTCCAGTCTGCTTCAACCATTTGAGTGATAATTTTTATATGTGTAGTCTGCGCAACTGCAAGATTCTTCATGATTGGATTCGACAAACATTGTAATAAATGCTTGAAAAATGTATTTGTGTATTAGTTCAACATCAACCATGGTCCTATTAGCATCAAATTATATTCTGCTCACTGCGCTTTTCAATAATATATTTTATGTGCATCAACCTGCTAATGTGATTGAAATGTTTATTTGTTTTAATAAAACGAATGACACTTGGCCAACTAATTGGTTGAAGATGCAGCCACAAGTGAATTATGATGCGAAAATGTTCAGCATTCCATTACTCACAGATGTGATGGACTACAAAGTACGGATGTTTTTCCAAGGTCAAACGCATGGTGATAGTGATTGGAAAAATGTAACCACCTCCATTGACATCCCCACCACAGTGCCATATCTGTTGTATTATATCACAACCAGTATCACACTTCTCACCCTCAAAACAACTTGGGAACTTTATCAGTATGTTGCCTCAAGAAGTTGAAAAAATACGTGCAACCCTTCACCAACTTAATCCATCATACATACAATACTTGAAGAATCTTCCCGAGGAACTTTTGGAGGAATTTCTCAAACCATGTTGGAGTCATAGTACATCGGATGAAGATGATTCCGGAATCGATGATGAGGATCCATATTGTACATATAAACTCGCCTGTCATATTTGTATCAAAACATTATTTGAATAAAGAAAAACTGTATAAAAGGGGTTTGAATTGTGAATTTTAATCAGTTTAGCGATAGCGGGTGACAATGAAACATCTAATGATTTTGATGTGCTTTCACTACTTCACCACAGCTGAAGTGAATGTTACAGAGTATCTGATAAGATATGGATATTATACACCTGTGGAGAATGCATTACAAACAGATGCATTGGTGCAATTTCAGGAGAACTACTTATTACCGGTTGATGGTGCTGAAAATAATGAAACATTAGAGTTTATGAGCAGGCCGAGATGTGGTATGAGTGATTATCCAGAGTCATTTATACTGAAAAACGCTTGGAATAAACACGTTTTGAAATGGTACTACAGTCGAACAACACTCGCACAAGATATAAATCCTGTGATTGAGAGAGCATTTGCAATGTGGTCTGAACATGCAAATTTGACATTTGAGAGGAATGCCATAAATCCAGATATAATTGTTTCATTTGCATCATTCAATCATAGTAATAATCGAAGATGTATGAGTGGTCATTGCGACTTCCCATTTGATGGTTCCGGTAAAGTTTTGGCACACGCTTTCCCACCACAAGACAATCATTGTCGTGAAATTCATATGGATTCCAGTGAAAATTGGTACTATGGACTTGATGGAAAAATACCCGACAATCAGCTAAACTTTTTATCAAGTTTGGCACATGAAATTGGTCACGTCCTAGGTTTAGGTCATTCATTGGATAATAGTTCACTTATGTTTCCATTGTATGGAAAAACCGCTCTGAATCAAGATGATATCAAAGGCATACAAAACTTATATGGTGTGAGAAAGCAAGTTCTAGCAAGTCCACCACCACCACCACCACAACCACCGATAAACCAACTACCTGTAACAACTCAAATTAATGCTTCAAATCTAAAAAATTCTCAAATCTATGATATTTGTGATGCCGATCCAAGTCAATTGTTATATCTTATACACAATCAACATTTATATATTTTCTATAGGGAAAAATTGTGGATAATGAGTTTGAAATCAAAAATGTTCACCTCAAAAGCTCTACCGATTCGTCTACTACTTAAATTCCTGCCACCGTTTGAAAAACTAACAGCTGTGTATAAAAGACCATCGGGGCAGATAGCTGTAGTTATAAATGATTATTTATATATACTTAGCGAAGATAGATTTAGATTAATTGACCAAATCAATATAACAAAAAGATTTGAACCATTTGTGGATGGTAGAAAGTTACTTGGAGCAGTCAATACCTATTCTGGAAAAACCATCTTCTTTTATGACGATAATGCCTTTGTAAATTTGGATGAGTGTACTCTACAGCCAGAGTCCTTTGGCTACACATCAATACATTTTAATGGTATACCACCCCTATTCACCACAGTTTTTCGATATGTGAATGGATTGTTATACTTCATTCAAGATGGTCGCTTTTTTGAATATAATGAATTTGAAAATTCCCTACAAAATTCCGGTAAATTGGAGTTCAATACATTTGGTATAGAGTGTCCCATGATATCTTTATATGAACAACTTAGACTGTTACTTAGGCAAATTGTAAGTAAAATTCCTATGAATTCATAGTTTTAATTTATTAATAAAGTACAGCAACTATAGCGCCAAGTTCAAGGTTGTGGTTGACTGATAAAGAGACACGCGGTCGATGTACTATTGTGAATTCCAAGGTTGTGGTTGACTGATAAAGAGACACGCGTCCGATGTGCTATTGTGAATAAAATTCTTGTGAAATAAAACATTGTTTGTTTTAATTTGGTCTATTCAAAAATTCATATAAAATATGGTATTTCCATACACCCCCTCAACACGGATAGCATGAGCAGCATCCATCTGTTCACCACCCCCCGACAACACCATGGATTGTGTGAAGCCACTCACCAACTTCGCAGTGATTACCAGCTCCGACACCTGTGTTGCACCCATTGGCCATGTGTTTGGTGGAAAGGGTGTTGGTGGCTGTGGCGGCGGAGGCGGTGGTGGTGGCTGTGGCGGCGGTGTTTGAAGCCGTGGCTTTTTCTTTAATCTTGAAAAACAAATTTTTAAATTAAGATAATAAATTAACAATCTCTTACTGTATCAGCGGCGGCGGCGGTGGCGTGAGGTGTACGGGAGTATCGTGGGGTGGACGCATCAGCACATATTGAGGTGATGGGGGAGCTGGTGGATGTTGATGAAAATCTTGTGGGGTAGGCTCATAATGGGGCTGAAGTCGCAGCGATCCATTTGATGGTCTAAAAACAATAATCATATTCGAACAATTTCACTTATACTTACCGCATCAGCGGGTGTAGGGAAGAAGAAGTATCGTGGCGACTAGACTGGCTCATGTTGATGTACTACTTGTTCTGCGCTCAAACACCGCTTAAATAGTGAGGCGATGTAGATAAAAATATACCGCAGACACATAATCAGACCAAGCTCACCAATATCAATCCATATTCGAATAAAATTTTGCAAATTTTGCACACCGCTATCAGTAGCCCACAACCTTGAACTTGAGCTTTTGATAAAAGTCACAAACACACACATAATCTCACCGAAATTTGATCACTCACTATCAGCAGCCCACAACCTTGAACTTGAGCTTTTGATATGCCGCACACCCACTTTGCTCGCTCACTATCGGCATTATCGCAAAATGAATGTGTTGTCAATAATAATGCAAACAATTCCACACAAAGTTTTTATTTAATCATAATTGCTACAATTTTTTTAAATGTTTCATGGTGTACTGCAAATCTGGTCCTTGACTGGAACACCTCTCGCCATTTGCGATCAAGCTCTTCAAGCGTCTCCATCATACTAATTCAATTTTCTCACAATTTCACTTAGAGGAAGGTACTCCATAACACAATCATGGATGATTATGCAGTAGGCTTTTGTTCTGGTGGGAAATCCATCACGTGACTCAATCTCCACTTTTACATCTATGGTTGATGCTTTTAGGGATTCATCACGTCGAGAACAGTCGATGACAAATAATGCATGAGTTTTGAATTCGGTATAATCCAAAAGTGGTCGCTTGTTATCCACTCCCCCAAAGTGTTTGTAAAATTCTGTATAGTTGTAGTGAGCTTCCGAATAATCATCCTTTTCAAAATTGAGGCTTATCCGTTCATATGGATAATAATCTCCGTTTAGAAACAATCGAATGTCTGATATATTCAGATGATCGAATTGCGTTATGGCTGATGCTACTTTATCAACACGATCTATTTGAAGAGCGATGATTGCATATCGTGGACAATCAACACTGGTTGTTGTTTTAATACTCCAAACTTCTTTGGTTGCATCTGTCTGCAAAGCAGGTAGCTCATGTATCTCCCATTTTCTAAACGGTATATGAATAGCTTGATCACTGCGAATGGATTTCATTAATTGGAGTTTGATTGCATCATTGGCCACTATATGTTTAACTTTCAACTCAATAGCATCTATTGAAAGCTCTGCGGTGGTTGTTTCTTTCGAATCAGCTTTTTCACTAATCTGCATACAATTGAAATCATTGCGTGATCTTACCAAACGAATGGTGTGTTTACCGCAAATTGCGGTTTTATAATCATTAAAAAGCCCAAAAAAATGACTCAACGGAATTCGCATATAAAATCGCCCATCAGATAATTTTGGTTTGTCTGGATAGGTCCAACCAGCAATTTGTAAATGCCTGGTATCCTCATTTGCATAACATAAATATCCACGAAATAAACTAACAATTCCCGGATTTTTCACTTGTTCCACCTCAATACCATTCAATTCATAAGTGATTGAATCAAAGAAAAACGCACCAGCATTATTTAGTAGATTAATATCCCCCGTACCAGTTTTTTTCTTCAATGAACCTTTAATTATTAGCGCCGCCTCGTTCATCAAAAGCCATGCATCGTTGCGATTAATAGTAATTTCAATATTATCATTATTCCGGAATGACTTGATAAACGGGAGATAAGTGCGACATTCCATGTGGTTAATCGTATCATCATGTATTGGCTTTCGATACAGATCAAATACTTGTTTTGACAACATAACCAATTGATTTGAGAAAGTTTTTGTTTACAAGAGATAATTTTCCACCCAATTTTCCCTGCTTCGAACGAGGTCGCACAACGACTGATCTAGGTAATGCAACAACACCCCTTTTATATGCTTCAATAACTAGCACCATTTTTTTTCAATTCCAATCTAATGATGATCTCCTCACCACGGAAGTTTATCAGATTAAAATCCTGATCTTGAACTTGTAGAGTGATATTATTTATCTCGTGATTTGTTATTGGTAGATAAATCAAGTTTTTGGGAATCTCGTCGATTGCAAACCCTGGGTCAACACTGATGGGAAATTCGTAAAGAGTGTGCGATGGTTTTTCGTTGTAATATGCTCCACTGGTAATATTAGAATCAATGTGAATTGTACGAACTTTTACAATATTCACAGGTAAATCTGATTGATGTGTTATACCTGCTGGAAGAATTCTGGATGAGAACCCCAACAATTTGGCAAGAGAATCCTCCTTTTTAAATACTATATCAAAATGAGGATGGAAAATTTCACACTTGAGAGTGTTATTATTTGGTTTTAATGAAAATTTTTGTGATAAAAAGTTTTGTAGATATGTATTGATATCACCGATTTCGTAGGCACCCGATGGTATTACAATAGATTGGGACTTTTTCTCCTTATCCAAATAAGTAAATTTTGTATTCTCATCAATGTTGGGAATAGTGTTGTAGGAATGAAATCCCAGGACAGCCAACCCGTATTGATAATCAGGATCAAGTTGAATGGGTGGAGTAAAGTCTGTGGATAGTGTTGATGTACGACCTTTCACTGTGAAGATTAAAGACATGACTGGCAAATTTTCATCACTTTATTTGTTTTTATAGAGAAATTCAAGACATAAATGTCCACAATTTGATGTATTAAATTTTTGATAACAATCCCGGTTGTACAGGATGTGCGCCTTATCACCAAGATAAGTTGTAAGCTCGACTGGTGGTTTCAAATTACCAAAACTATCAAAATAGTTAACTAAATATCCACGCTTCTTGTAAGCTACCCAATGCGTACCACTATGGTCATTTGTATCCAAATTCAAAACAGCACTCTCATTGATGTGTACTTTTTGAGGCAAAGTGTCTCGCATGAATACACCTCGAAAATATGGAATTTTCAATTTTTTTACAAACAGTTTAATTTCATAGTCGTATAGGGCTCTGTTGGGTAGCTTCATTGGTAGTTTTTTTGTTTTTTCAAAAACAATCCAAATCCACGTGGATTCTTTTTCAAATAAATGCCCGACCCCTTTCGACCAAGCTCCATTGACAGATTATGTCGCTTATTCTCATCCATTTGCTTTCTTGCATTTTTCGTGTCCACCACCGTTTTAGCTATAGCTGCAGCTCCCCCCGCAAGACTTCCAAGAGCACTGAGTCCAGCAAACAGAGGAATTAATGGGATAATTCCACCAGATTTTGATTCAATGGGGATGATTCGGGGAATTCTTATTTTTCGTCGACCTCCAACTCTTTTCACTGCTTTTCGAGCTGCGCGTAATGCAATCATGCTACTTTTCCTCAAATTTGATTCATCACAATTTTTTAAAGACATGGAAGCAGGTCTAATCACTTTTTTATTGAATGAATGACCCATTCCAAGATTCCTTTTAGCCTTCATCCCCGTAGTCACTAGCCAAGCAAATGTTTTTTCACCCAAACTAGAATTTTTATCTTTTACTCGCTCCCACGCTCGATTTTCCAATTCCCAATCTGCTTTATGTCGATCTGACAATGAAGAACTTTATGAATATGCAATATCGTGTTGTTTACAAGCGGCGTCAAGTGGATTTACACCTGTATCTCCTCGCTGTAAACGTTGTGCTAATTTGGTTCCAGGACCGCAAAATTGATATCCCGGTAGATGGAGTTCAACTGGTAGTTTATTGATGATTGAATTGACTAATCCACAACCTTTATGTTCAAAGGTTAACATAACACTAACATTTCCAAACTACTCCCACCTATATATACCCCTAACACATCACATACTCCATACACTCTCAATATGCATGTGGTACCACAAGGACTTAAGCTCCCAATAGAAAATTTTGATCTGAGTGAAAAAGTTGCACATTATTCAAGACATGGTAATTTATTACCAAATTATGTTCGTGCCATTTTTTGCGGCCCAAGTGGATGTGGGAAAACAAACTGTCTTTTCGCATTATTATTTAACAGGAATGGGTTACGTTTTGAAAATGTATATGTCTATTCAAAATCATTATATCAACCTAAATATTAATTATTGAAGGATGTCTTGGGGGGTGTGAATGAGGTTTCATACTTTCCATATAGGGACAATGACATGATTATGGATCCAATGCAGGCGAGAAAAAATTCAGTATTCATATTTGATGATGTGGCGTGTGAAAAGCAGAATAAAATCAGAAACTATTTTTCCATGTGTCGACATAAGGAGATTGATGTTGTATATCTTAGTCAGACCTACTCAAAAATACCAAAGCAATTGATACGTGATAATTGTAATATGGTTGTATTGTTTAAACAGGATGATGTTAATTTACGACATGTCTATGATGAGCATGTATCACCTGATATATCTTATGATGACTTCAAAATGATATGCTCACAATGTTGGAATGGACATAGATTTGGAGCTCTTGTAGTGGTAAAGGAATTTGATTTAAACGATGGAAGATATCGTAGGGGGTTTGATGAGTATATAAGGGTTGGTGACTTGTAACACCTCATTAATCATGAAGCTGTTGAATCAGTCAGATGTAGAACGTAAGCAAAAAATATGTCACATAGCAAAAGATATTCGAAAAAAATATCTTGCTTTGAAATTGGGTCGGTCTGAAACAGATGAGTCGCTCGAGCGAATTTTCAAGCCCATTACAACACCATTGAGGAAAATTGCAAAAGATGGTAGAGAAAACCTTCAAACCATCTCAGAAACAACTCAAGAGCAGCTCGAAAGCAACTCAGAGACAACTCAAGAGCAACTCGAAAGCAACTCAGAGACACATCAAGAGCAACTCGAAAGCAACTCAGAGACAACTCAAGAGCAACTCGAAAGCACCTCAAGGACACCTCAAGAGCAACTCGAAAGCAACTCAGAGACACCTAAACACCACAAAACAACCTCACGAAAACACCTGGAGACACCTAAACACCACAAAAAAACCTCACGAAAACACCTAAAACCTTTAAAAAAACGTCTGAAATCATCTCCAAAGAATTTCTACAATACCCCCCAAACACCTATTGATTATGGTGATGAAAATTGGGTTGATGATGATAGTGATGCAAGTATGCTAGATGTTTTTCATTCCCCCGAAAAATTAGTTTCAAATTATGAAAATTATTCGCAAATCACACAAAAGTATATATCAGCTTATCATAATTTATCGGGAAATATTGATAAAACTAGTACAGGACCTAAATATGATGAATCATCATCAAAATGGGTGCTTGGTATCACACCAATTGATTTTCGGAAAAATGGTGATATTGTAATCAATAAAGAACAATTTGATGGTACAGAGGGACTCTATGAATTGATATTTCTTAAGGAACCTAAAAAATACACTCAGACTGATTTAGACGCATATAAAAAAATTTTAGAGATAACAAATATATATCGAATGGGGTTCAAACCATCGGGAAAAATCAAGGGCAATGTGGGTTATAAACATAAGAAACTTATTCGCCCGATAATTCAAATTATTCACCCAGAAGGAAGTGGGTTGTCCACAATGCTCTACAATTCAAATCCAATTGATTATGTATACTGGAATGATGTAAATGAGTTAGTCGATAGACTGAGATTATTAATTGGATCAAAACAAGCTGGTAACACCTCTCATGATAATGAAATATCATCCTTGATTGAAGAACTTGAGGAAGCTGGGGTTATAAAATCAGTTGCGAGATGACCTTGGATAAGTTTGGTCGTTCAAAAATCAACTCTGCGGAAAAATTCAGAGTGAAAAAGCAAATCAAAAAAAATTATTGAGGATTCTGAGATATTACGACGTGAAATTCAAAAAAGAGATGATTTCATGGTGAATAAAAAATATGTTGATGCTACATTTTCAAAGTATGAAAACAATCTACATATATTGCTTGATTTAATTGAAAAAAGATTGGTGAAATTAGAGATGCTGAAGGTGGATGAAAAATATTTTATTGATTTAATGGAAAAGTATGAAAACCGAATCGGAATCTTTGAACAACAGTTTGTAGCTATACGAAGTGAACTTCAAACATTGAAGTTATTTACGCAAAATTAATTTCAAATATTGAAGTTATATTTGTAAAATCTGAATGAGTACGAGTCAGTAACAAAATGAGTCTTGACAAGTTTGGACGTAGGGTGGGAGTGCAAACGTATCAACCAACTCCAAGGTTACAATTAGCTTACACATCTGAGGGAGATATCAATATGGAAAATTTGAGAATATGTAATCTCAAACAACCAACAGAAAGTCTTGATGCTGTGAATAAAAAATATGTTGATGATCTGCTTCAAGATGTACAACATAAATATATAACCCTAATTGAAAAATTGATTATTATTAATACATTTATTGAACGTAAAATCCCCATTGCTGATGAGCATATGGCTACAAAAATTTATGTTGATGAATCCATTTCAAGAGTAAATCTGGGGCTTCGCAGGGATCTAAAAAGCGCCTCGGATGATTTGGGTAATAAAATGAGTGATGAGAAAAAGATTTTAGAGGAGCATATAAATATCATTAATGCGTTGAAAAACAAAATAGAAGTCATAAGGGTTTCAAGTGCTCGAAGTGCCACCGCCACCGCCACCGGTGACTCTGTAACAGAATCCAATTAAATATGTCAAAGACTCAGCTTGTTGAAGAACTTTTCAAACCCATAAGAAGAAAATTTCCCAGACGTCGTACAATCATCAAAGGTTTGGATGATTTATGGCAAGCTGATTTAGGTCAAATGGATATCTATCAGAAAGATAACAAAGGATTCAAATATTTCCTCATTATCATTGACTGCTTTTCAAAATACATCTGGATTGAACCAATAAAATCCAAAACTGGAGATGATGTGACAAAGACTTTTGCACGTATTCTAAAAAAATCAAAACGTCATCCTAAAAATCTGCAGACTGATCAGGGAAAGGAATTCTATAATAGCCATTTTCAACGTCTCATGCAACAATATAATATTAATCATTATAACACATACACTGATAAGAAAGCGGCAATAGTCGAGCGTTCAATAAGAACGATTAAAGAGAAATTATTCAAATATTTCAGTTTGAATGGAACGTATAAGTGGATAGATATCATTTCGAATATTGTCCAAAACTATAATGAGCAAAACATAGTGTAACTAAAATGAGGCCCTGCGATTTGTTTGGTGATAAAAACCTTCAAAATGTTCTATTAAATACCGTATATAATCATATAAAAGTTGCAACTCATCCACGTAAATTCAAAGTTGGTGATGTAGTGTGCATTAGCAAAGCGAAGCATGTCTTTGAAAAGGGTTATACACCCAAATGGACAACCGAATTATTTAAAGTTGTTAAAGTTAAGGTTGGTACACCAGTAACCTATCTTTTGGAGGATATGTATGACAAACCAATAATGGGTGCATTTTATGAACAAGAATTGCAAAAAACAAAACAGGAGAATGTGTATTTGGTGGAAAGGGTGTTGCGCAGAAAGGGTACCAAAGTCTATGTGAAATGGCTTGGATTTGATAATACGCACAATAGTTGGATTGGAGTTGATAATATAAGTTGCGCATGCCTAAAACATATTTGGGGGTTGGATGAGAAAAATATGATCAGTCTTTAAACATGTGTGAAGGGGGTTACACCGCAGGTGGTGATCAAATTGAACAATTGTTGGCTGGGTATGAGAAGGCTGTGAGTGATGGTCAAACAAAATCTCTATTGAGGACGATGTTTTCCTGTACCACTAGTGACATCAAGATTTATGTGAAATTAAGTTTGCAACACAATTTCCAACCCATAATCAGAATACCCATTGGTGAGCAGCAGACATTAATTTTTGAAGATGATGTGTGGAATATAATGATAAACTATCTTAATTGGCTCCTCGATGGATGGAATCTGGAGCCCCATCTCCACCCAACATTCTCGCATAACGACTTGCAGATTGGCAGTTTCCCGATGGAAAATGGAGCGAAATTAGTGTCAATTTCAAAACATGATCAAATAATGTATTTAAGTGAAAATAATGTACATGACCTTTGCATTGTTAATAAACATTTTGTGATCATAAGGATTCGGGAACTGAAGCAGCTGGATTTCCCCAAATATTATCATACGATTTTAAATACTTTACATGAATTGATTAGTAAAAGTTGTACACATGTTTCCATTGAGGATGTTATTTCAAATTTTTATAAAAAATCTCCTTGTATAGAAACCTATTGTTTAAAACAAATCATGTACCATGATCGAAATAGATTGTTAACTGATCTGGATAAAATAAAGCGTATAAAATGAAAAAAAAATGTTTAATTTCTCATCACCAGTAATCACATTAAATTTCATGTGACCGCTGTCGCCGCCTTATGATGAATAAAAAAATGTTATCATAAAAATGTTTTATTTCCACAACTATCAACAATATCTTGTAAACTATAGTGGCCCCATGGGAGGGTGTCGTGACTATTATCAATCAAACAGCGCTTATCATGTAGGGCATTTAGGGCTAATTTAGTTTGTTCAGTGCTATAAACGGAATGCTTTACTGAGCGGATTGTGCATTGGTTAACAATTTTTTCAACATTTTCTTTTAAACATTTTACATAATCATCAAAAGTAATTTTGTTCTTGACAATACAAGACTTTACACCTTTTGCTTTTTTCATACATTTTTGAACACCTTGAATTTTATATGAATACATTTTCGACCTCAACCCCACAAAATGTGTCATAATTTTACCATTTGCTTCATCCTTCATTAACCCCAAAACTTTTTTATTTACTAATGGAATCTGATAAACGTTATCTGGAGGATAATCGCTGGTGTCGAATTTGGAAAGATCTTTTTTGATGAGCTCATCATACACATCATTGCACTCAATATCGTAAATGAAACTGTCCGTGTCCGTATACAGAAGCTTGGGTTTTTTAGAAAAAGATTTTTTTAACATGAAATTATAATGAAAATCATACATTACAATCTTTGAAATGTCTAAAATACACATACCAATGTAAAGTGGTTTGTTGAAAATGAGATTTGTTTTCTTCATTTCTATAGATACCAGATCTTCGGCGAAAATTGTTAAATTATGAAATGCTGCATTAGAAATCAGATTGTTGGCACCATATCGACCCTCCCATTTATTAACCAATTTCACAATACGATGTTTTCGAATGTTTTCCATTGTTTTACCAAATACAGCATTATTCATTAACTTGAAGAGATTTTTGCTGAAATCGTTAGTGGCTTTTGATCGAAGTTGAGTGTTTAGTTCGATGTATGCCTTTAACCAAGAACTTTGCTTGAATTTTAAAATTCTATGTATTTGCGTAATTTTGATACCATTACTCACAGCTTGCTTTAAATTGCGGTAATGAATAACATATTTTGTTTTGTTGTGAAGAGTTGTTAATAGTTTTGGAAATTTGGACTTTGGAGGGGCCATATGTTCGGGGCAGAATGGAAAATCGCTGTGCAAGTCGTGAAGTGTTTCAGGGTATTCCAAATCCACCTCCAAAATATAACCCTCTGGAGCATCATCCTCGATTAAAGTAACATCGAAATTTGGTAAATCAATGGGATCAACCCACCCGAATCCATCGTATGGTAGATGTTGAATCATTGCCCACCCATAAAGATTATTCACATCGAGGTAGAGTAGGTAGTTTGATGGTTTGGATTCATCATATTTCGTCATGTATTTATTATTTGCTTCAGCATACCTATTTGAGCACATTGAAATTCCTCCTCTCAAGCCCTTTTCAATAAACATAATTTGATCAATGTCTTTCAACAGCCTCAGCTCGCATTTTGTATATTTCAGCATACAATCCCAAGTATAACCTGGTAGAGTGAAATACCACGCTGGATCCAAACCATAAATGTTATGTGCATTGATTCTAAAGTTTTCAAAAACATCACTCAACAACAAAACATCTGTTTTTAAATACAGATCGCTGTATTGACCCAAATTCTGAATATTGAATTCATCCCATACTTTTTGGGCATGTGAATACTCCTCATCACTAATATTTTCATCATATAATTTTGAATAGAACATTTCTTTGGGTGGTAAACTTGTTTTTTCCAATCTAGTCATATTATCAACATAATCATAACAAAAAACCCCCTTACGTGTTAATAATTCAAATTGTTTTGAATTACATGAGGAAAATTCTCTCTTTAGATTTATCAAATCCTCCAATTTCAATGTGGATGCTAATGAACTCAAAGATGCATTTAAAAATCGTAGTGAATCGATATATCTAAATTTTATGCTGGTTTCATCATCATACTGAGTGAAGGAAATGTATTTTTCTTTATTGAGTGGAAGAATACTGAATTTTTCCACCCTTCCTATGGCTTTTAGAATGAAATGGGAATCGTAACCTGAGAGATTGTGGAATACAATGGGGACAATGAATTGTTTTTTGAAGTTTAAATTACAATTTGAGTGGGCAAAACCTCTAATATCTCCCGTGAAATGATCATGGTCAACAACAATCTGATCTGTGTGAATAAAAGGTTTCTCACAAATGTGACACTCTTTGGCCATACTCTTGTCCAACACTTCTGACATGGGTACAATTTTAGACATCTTATCTTCAACAAATTTCGCAATATTTTTCAGTTGATCTCCAAACCAACCTAAACAATCTTCGCCGCGGTAGCTTTTGTAAAAGGTTAGCGAGTCATCATAGGAACACTTGAATAAAAATCCAATGCTGAATGGAATATGCTCTTGGAAATTGACAGTTTTTAAATGTGTTAACTCAGCAGGAATTTTCTTCAAAATTGATTCGAAATCCCCATATATGATGAATGGTGCTTTTTGTTTATAAATATGATTTCTGAAGAAAACATGATCATATTTGGGGAATGAAATTTTTGAGTCATTTTTTGTTTCACACACACTTGAATGTTCACTCAAGCGTTCCTGAGACTGGAAATAGTTCAAACATCTATCGCAAATGAATATTTTATGTCTATTTTTATTAATTTGTGATCTCACTAACCTGGATAGTTTTTTTATCATGCAATAATGATATGAAATTTCAATCTCATTTTCAATATTTGGCAATGGTTCAAAATCATTAATTTTTGGAAAATATTTATTTTGAATGATGAGTAGGTTGACGTGTTTTTCCAATTTTTCACCTGTTAACCTACAAGGTAGAACGCTAAAGAATTCATTCTTTTCATTTTGAGTCATCTCCAACATATAAACATTCACACTTATATTATTTAATTTTTCGAATTTATGGATTTTGTTGACTGTCATTGGAAAATCCAAACCCTCTGTATGAAGGACGCGGGTGTAATGTGGATATGATTCAACTCTATCGGAATTTTTTCCGATTGGGTACAAAGCAGCGACTATACACCAATAAAAGCATGCGTTATCATCATTTTTAATGTTAATACATGCTTGTTTCTTTAAAATTTGATTGGGTAGAGGAATGTAGGATGAAGCACCCACCCCAAAGCTATGTTTATTAATACAAATCTCTAAACTGATAATTCTTCTTAATGCCCACCCACTGTCACGTTCTTGAAAATCCTCCATTTTTTGCAAAATTGGCCTACTGATAAAATTATCAAACCACTCAATCAAATTGGTCCCCATGTCCAAAGTTTGATTTTTTGTGGGAAAATATTTATATTCGAGGTGTTCAACGTTATCTTTGCTAACAACGAATTCACCGCAAAAAGTTGCATTCACTTTTATAGCACTGAACTCTTTCAAAATTTTGTTGATTCTTACTTTAAATAGGTAAAATGAATCACTAAAAAAATCCCCTAGATTCAAATGTGTTTGGTTGATAATTACCCCAGTCCTTATGCGGGAGTCAAACGATGTTTTCAGGTCCTCCCACTTGACTCGACTACTGCGCTTGTGTCCTCCACCCACATGTGCCTCAAATTTCGACTTGATAAGCATCCGGAATCTTTTCAAATGGCCCAAATTGGCCACCAACCTTTTTCTCAATCCAATGGATAGTGGTGCAGCCATCGCCCTTTGGAAGTCTCGGATGCTTTTATTTATATTCTTCAGCCAACGCTTTTGATCTTCATCGGTACATAGTAGGGGAAATGCCTCTTGGTACTTTGCAACAATGCAACTGCTCAAGGATGCAATTTCTTCAAATAATTTCATGTTGTTGTGATAATTATTGTTTGTAACAGTAGCAGTACTCAACATCTACCAACAACAACTCAATCGTAAATGATGGGGCACCTAGAAACCGCAAGACTATTTATACAATCAACGTGACGTCGGTCGGCTCACCATATTCAATTATTGGCATCTGTCTGCGTTTTTCTTATCACCAGTAGACAGCATGTGGTTTTCTTATCAGTTCACCGAATTCGGTTCCACTATAAAAAAGGTTTGACATTCTGCATTTAGCACTCAGTTCACAGACTTCGGTTCCACTATAAAGAAGGTTCGACATTCCGCATTTAGCACTCAAGATGTGGTTAGCCTACACCGGTATCGGGACTAGACGATTACATAATCTGGTTTCCGCTGTAGAAAGCTTGTCACAACGATTCCGAAATTTGCAATTTGATGCTGAACACGAGGCTATCTAATCAATTTATAGTCGAGAAAAAACCAGAGGCTGACACATGTTACTGATAAGAACACTGCATTTGAGCTAAATTTAGAACTGTTGATAAGAGGAGTGTGATAGGAAACCCACATGCTGTCTACTGGTGATAAGAAAACTGCAGGCTGAGACTCGTTACTGATAAGAAAACCGCGCATTCGAGCTAAATTTAGAACTGAATGATGATAACACTCACCCGCAATATTCAATTTCTTCAAGCATGAACTGTTCATAAAATGTAATGTCATCCCAAACCACCCACTGATTCAAGTCCTTTGATGGATCATTACATCTTTGATAACTGTTGCAGGATCAATGTGTTATCGCGTTTTAGGCTGTTAATCTACTTTTGGCCACCAAAGTGATGTATTAAATTTCGTTTACCTGATAATTAATAAAAAAAATGCTGACTAGCTGATTTCTCGTGGGTTGATGTTCATCCAGTGATGGGGGACGTCTACTGATAAGAATAAAACTCGACTATTGTAGGTTTTTGCGATAATGTTGCTTTCTTAGTTTTTTATTCAAACGTGTCTATAAAGCAACGATTGCTTATTAGTATAAGAGAAGTCCGTTTTGTGAACTATAAAAACCCTTTGCAAAAACACACAATTGTGGCGAATGTATCCTCCAAAAAGATCAGCTCCTCAGCAATTTTTTTTTTAATAATGATATTTCTACTGGACTTCTTTATGAATGTATTTTTTCACTCTCTCGAGCTTGCAAGCCCTCCATGTGAGGATTTTTCAAAAACTACATATCTTGCAATTTTATTCTACATGATTTTCTTAATGCACAAACAAAAGCGAACTGGAATAGCGTTGAGTCTAATGGTAGAGTCACAAGCAGTGCACGCTGTAAGCTGCCTAGTCTAACGATCGCTCGCATCCGGATGGCGGATATACACGCGACTACGCTTCCAATGGATGACCAGCCTGAATCAATAATCTAAATGGAAAACACATCTGAACGTGTTCTGGAGAGCGTTTTGGAACATACTTGTTCGGCTTCAATACAAAATTTGAACGCTCTTGAAACTATATGAATTAGCTACGACATACGTTTTCTTTCAAGTAATGACGTCATCGATGACGTGAGTATGAACCCTCGTGAAACGGACTGTACCTGACATTTAAAAGGAAGATCGGTATACGTATGAGCGATACGGTCATAAGTGACTTTATATGGCTTTCTTTTCCATTAACGTAACACGATGCGTTACATATACGTATACGGATACGTTTGAAAAATGGCAATTGGCTTTATCTCCATAGTCTCGATTGTTCGTGGTTCCACCACAGGTTGGTTAACTGTTTTTTTGTTGTTGTGTTGTTTTCAATAACGAGTTGATGGCTCGTGTTAGAAATGGATATGTTTGTTGATTATTATGATGCATTTGTACTCTAAATGTTTTCCAGAGGCTAATTGGTGTTTTGTATCGTGTTGAATGCTTGAGCGCTTTGCATGAAGTATACTGAGTGACGTAGAAAACAGAACATCCAGTATTTATGAATTTATCTCATTTTTTTTTTAAAATGTGTGGTAGGATCAGCTAAGTAATCGCTCAAAATTTGAGAAAAATTCAATCATTGGAAAAAAGTAAAAAATGATAATGTGTTGGGTCTCCACGATGTCCTATGCACTCAGTAAAACGTCGGAGCGACCTCCTAATAAACGGTCCCGTAGAGCCAAGAGCCTAAGGCGGCGATCTTGAAGGTCGTTCTTCTGACACGTCCTGTACGTCCTCTTCATGTACGGCCTTTCTGATTCCATTCCCGACAACAATACACCACCGTATTTACACTTTTGTGCATTCCCGTCTAATTCTCTAAAGGACAAAACAGCCTTGCGTTATCCCACGATTCGCCCCCCATCAAACTCGCTAAGCTGATGAAAATTTGTTCGTCTTCTTACTTTAGGCATGATAAACAAATTAAGGCTGCTTTTCACAACGACTTAACGACAGTCAAATTTGAATTGTAGCTGCAAAACACCATTATGTGACGAAACATGGTGAATGCGCCGCCGCAAGCCACCACATTGTGTAGAACTGTTTGGAATCGATTGGCTTCTGGTACATTCTAGCAAGGCTAGAATGTACCATTATATGCCAGGGTATATAATAAGATCCGTCATTTGGAGTTCAGTCAGTTACGTCGTGAAATATAAATCGTAAAACATAAATAAGCTGTGATTTTGTATGTGAATAGTGAGTTCTGTACATAGTGACTTGTAAAATGAATAGATTAAAGCTGGACAAGTGTTTGCTATAGCGAAACTCGTTACATTGGTGTCAAAAGTGGGATTTATTGTGTGCTATAGAAACGGACATAAATATTCACTGTGATGGCTGCGAAACTAGTCTTGTTAACCGGATTGAAGGTCGCCAAGTTGAAGAGGGATCTGGAGGAGCGTGACATGGATAGTAGCGGTAAGAAAACTGATCTACAAACAAGGCTTCGTGAGGCTGCAATGGAAGAAGGCATGGATCCAGATACGTTCCAATTTGAGATCCCTGATCCCAATGCTGTAGTTGAGAAATTGTCCAAGAGCTTGAGAGATCAACTGGAATAGATATTCGAAGAATCTTCCAGAGCAATGAAAGAAATCAAGGAGCAGCTGGCGGATAACTACAACTGTAGCAGAGGAGATCGGAAATCTGGAGAAACAACTCGGAGAGACTGCAAAGGCTCTGGAAGACGAAATCGACGAAGTGAGAAGGCAAGTGGCAGTAATCATGCAACAACCGGAAGTTACTATGGGGAACCACGGTGCCACTGCCAAGATGGAAGCTGATACCATCAGAATTCACATGAAAGCCCCTCAGTTTGATGGCAAGCTGTCCTGGAACAATTACCATCGCCAGTTCGAGGCAGCAGCAAGGGAAAATGGATGGACCGCAACCGAGAAAGCTCTGGCACTAACTCTGGCGCTTCGTGAGGAGGCAACGGGGATCCTGCAGACATTGAACACCCAGGAACAGGAGGACTACGATGTGCTCGTCAAGCATCTGGAGCTGCGGTATGGTCAAACTCATTTGGAGCGTATCTACCATTCCCAATTGATGAACCGCATCCAGAAGTCCAACGAAACCATGCAGGAGTTTGAAGCGGATGTTGCTCGTCTGACAAGACTGGCTTATCCAACTACGCCAGAAAATGTGATGGAGAGACAGTGCAGGCTTTTTTGGATGATCTTCGGGATCAGGAGATAAGGCAGTCCCTGATACTTCATCGACCCTACAGACTATTCAACGCTCTGGCCAACGCCTTGGAATTTGAAGCGGCAAAGCAGTCCGCCAAGACACCTGCGCGCGTTTGAAGGATGGTGGAGCAGGATCCCGCACACTGGGAGACCGTCGAAGCTACAGTGAGGAGAATCCTTAAGGAAATGGAGGTATCCAAGCGAAAGGAGCTGCGATGCTGGAATTGTGGAGAGCTTGGGCATATGCGTGGCCGCTGTAGGACAGAGATACGGGCACCTGCGTTGACATTGGAAAACAAGAATCATCGAGCGAGATCAATCCTCAAGAGCTTGGATGGCTTGTCCAGGAGACCAGAGCTTTCTCACAAAGCCGAGGATAAGGAAGCGAGCGTTCGCAGGACAACTGTAGTGGATGATTCCTGGCAATCTAAGGCGCTTCGCGAGGACCAGGAGAAAGATCTAGATCTAAAGCTCATCATTGGATGGAAGCTAGCAGGCCAACGACCAACCTGGCAAGAAGTCGCGCGGTTCTCGACCACCGTGAAGTCCTACTGGGCTCAATGGGACTCGATGGTTCTTGATGACGGCATCCTGAAGAGGCTGGTGAAGAATCTGGATGTCACAGAAGATCGGAGGCAGTTATTCGTTCCTGGAAACAGACAGGCAGAGGTGATGAGAGAGGTCCATGATGGCGTCACGGGTGGACATCTGGGTGTAACCAAGACGCTGGGAAAGCTGCGAGAACGGTTTTACTGGGTCAACTGTCAAGCCGATGTGCAGAAAATGTGCCGTGTGTGCGGCAAGTAACGGACCCCAGAAACGACCAAAAGCTCCTATGCGCCAATACAACGTGGGAAGCTCCTTTGAAAGGATCGCAATCGACGTGGCTGGACCGTTCCCTGAATCGGACAAAGGAAATAAATACATCTTGGTCGCCGTGGATTACTTTGGCAAGTGGGCTGAAGCATATGCCTTGCCAAACCAGGAGGCGGCTACCGTTGCCGATGTCTTGATGAAGGAATGGTTTTGCCGTTTCGGTGTCCCGTTGGAGCTGCATTTGGACCAGGGCAGGAACTTCGAATCGACGCTATTCCAGAACGTCTGCGATGTCTTGAAGATCAAGAAGACAAGGACAACGGCATTACACCCACAATCGGATGGCATGGTGGAGCGAATGAACCGAACCATGAATCGACACTTGACCAAAGTTGTCTCTGACCATCAAAGAGACTGGGATCAACATCTCCCCCTATTCATCATGGCGTACAGGTCAGCAGTTCATGAATCGACGGGCGAAACACCTGCCAAGATGGGTCGTGAACTCCGGCTGCCCTGCGATTTGAAGTTTGGCTGTCCACCTGGTGAGGATGTCGCTGGGGAAGACTACGCAAGTGATCTTCGTAGAAAAATGGACGATATCCATCAACGAGTCCGACTAAACATCCAAAGTGCCAGCGACAGGATGAAGGAGGCGTACGACGTGAAGGCCGAAGAAGGAGGGTTCCAGGTTGGGGATTTGGTTTGGCTTCACAACCCACAGAGGCGACGTGGATTCTCCCCAAAACTGCAAAGCTCTTGGGAGGGCCCGTATGAGATTCTGGAGCGAATCAATGACGTCGTCTACAGGATTCGGAAGCCACCACGAGGAAAACCGAGGGTTGTTCACTTCAATAGTTTAGCTTGGTATGCTGGGAACCACGACGATCAGGACGCTGAAGTGAGGCAGATCAGGTCAGCCAAGGAAGGCATGTCATTGGAAACTTTCATGTCTCTACACTCCAATGGCCAGAAAGTCCAGAATGGCGTTGTCCAAGAGAGGCAGCTGGATTTGTTTGAAGCACCGGCCGAATACTCGTTGGCTCACTGGGTCACTGAAGACCTCAGTATGAGGAGTGAACTCGCTGCAGCTTTTAAACGAAAATTTGGACGATTGGACCATCTGCGACGACAAAAGCCAGAGGTAGGGAAGCCGCTCCAAATCACGAATGGGACACGACACCTGTTCTACCTTGTGACAAAGAAGCTCCCACAACATCTGACCACCTACAGTGAAGTCTGGAAAGCCCCCAGTCATCTTCGTGACTTGATGCAGTCACAGGACCTGACTCATTTGGCTATTCCGAAGATGACTAATGACCGAGTGGACTGGCGAGTGATGAGAAGCATGCTGGAGGTGATCTTCAAAGAAAGCGGTATTGACATCCTGCTGTGCTGCTATCCTTCCCGGAGGACGAACCAGAGGACAGTGGACCGCTACTTCCATAGGACATCAGGCTGCCGGTTTGGGGACAGTTGCCGATACCGACATGAAGGCAATTCGGGACGAATTGCCTTAAGAAGGGGGCAATGTGACAAAACATGGTGAATGCGCCGCCGCAAGCCACCACATTGTGTAGAACTGTTTGTAATCGATTGGCTTCTGGTACATTCAAGCAAGGCTAGATGGCGTCGAATGTTCTTCGCTTTTCAAAAAATTTCTGGAATGTTCTTTCAATCCTGGCCAGGGTATATGATAAGATCCGTCATTTGGAGTTCAGTCAGTTACGTCGTGAAATATAAATCGTAAAACATAAATAAGATGTGATTTTGTATGTGAATAGTGAGTTCTGTACATAGTGACTTGTAAAATAAATAGATTAAAGCTGGACAAGAGTTTTCTATAGCGAAACTCGTTACAATTATCTCGTTTTGCGTTTTGTGTCGTGTTGAAAACTTGAACGTTAGCATGAAGTACGAAAACGTTGAAATGGTTGCACGCTTCGCGCAGGTTTTTGTGTTGGAATGCTTGCACGCTTCACACAGTGGAAACGTTAAATTGCTTGTACGCCTAAGGTCGGTATTTATGTTGAAATGCTTGCACGCTCTAAACAGTGGAAACGTTCAAGTGCTTGCACGCCCAACGTTGACTCTTGTGGTCAAATGCTTGCACGCTTTTTATAGTGAAAACTGCGAGAACGTTGAAATTCTTGCACGCGTTACGTTTGTTTGTGTGTTAAATGTTCGTACGCTTTACACTGAGTAAAAAGTTCACATGCTTGTACGTGTTACCTTCGTTTGTTTGTGTTTGAATGCACCTCCACTCTACACCGAGAATAACGTCAAAGTACTTGTAGCCTTCACGTTTGTAACGAGGTTTCGGGGTAGCTCAATTTCTCTGGCCGGAAGAAGTCCTACACTATTTTCCAAAATAAACTATACATTAACTTCAGTATGAAAATAAATACGACATTGTATGAAACTTTGTCATCAAACTACTCGTCTAGAAATTCCGATTATCATAAACATTTCGACTCGGACTCCAATAAGTCATTTCCCGGCATGCTAATGTGAATTATTATTGCACTTGGAGAGTCCATGAAAACCAAAAACCAACTTGGACTGAAACGTCATACCTTTGTTTAAGACAATTTATTTGTTTGCATATTATTGTGTCTTCCCTCTTCTAGAAGTAGTGCCTAGACGCGTCAAGTTATCAAGATGCGGTAAAGAGTTTTTTCTTGTAACTTTCATCCACTTTTTGTTTCCGTTGAAATAATAAGGCATTCTATTTGAAATTTCGGATAAAAAAATCTATGAACTTTTGCATTGGCGCTCCCTAAAGCAGCGTGAATAAGCTCCCATTGTTATATTTTGCTCTAAATAAACATTTTGTCTCTTCTTACAAATGAGACCTGATTCGTTTGAACATACTGAGTCCAACATAAGTTATAGGCATTTTAATAAGACGGACTTTATCCTTCTTCATTGTCTTTGATGATGCCCTACAATTAAAAATGGCAAACCAAAAAGGTGCAGAATTTGACGATGACTGCAGTGGTGCTTTTCTTTCAAAAACTGTTGATGAAACATTTTTGACCAAAATCAGTTTTTCTACCCGACCATAGCTATTACTCCCCCTAGCGGTGGATGTAACTACGGCACTGGTTATTTTTTTAATCGATTCATCAATAAAACAATACTTACTTGTGAGTTTTGACACTGTACCAAATCTGATGAAGATATTCCAAGTAGTTTAAAAATAATCAAAGAAAAAACATTTTTTTTTCCAAAACTTTGACACCCTCTATATTAAAACGAAAGCCCGCGGATAATTTTTGTTGAGGAATTTTTTTTTTTTTTTCGATAACAAATCTACAGTTTCACGTTGTAACACTCACTCTGTATAAGGAGGAAATTTTCGAAAAAGGTCGAATTCATTTTAAAAGATGATATACAGGAATATACCACTGGAAACGAACATTCTTTTATACATTACAATCACAGCACCACACCTTGACTTTTGTAGTAGGTATCTTAATAGTTTGCCAAAATATAATATGGTCAGTTTCCAGCGTATCCAGGGGTGCGTTCACAAATATCGTCGGGCGATCGCACAGCGACGCTCTGACCTTTCCCGGCTGATCACAATTCTCGCCGAGTAACATTCAAACTCATTTACAGCCATATGCACCGTATGTGAGCTTAGCCAATCTCGATTAATTTTCAAAGTTAGATTAAGCGGTGTTTTGTATGCACCGAAGAATTCGCTGCAAGGATCGTTAATCCCTGGTGAGACATTTGACAACGTCACAAAATAACCTGCAAAAAAATATCAATTACAATTTTGAAATTTATGTTGAGTGATTTGTATTGAGTTTTGCTATTTGCTTACAAGTTTTAATGAAAAATGAGCAACTATATGGATCAGTTACATCTGCAAGCCTGATATGACGTTTAGCAAACATTAGCCAAGGGGTTTTTCTTGTAAATTCAATATATTTGGTGTAGGTATCAACTTTTATTCTTGAATCATTCCTATATTTCCTGTCCCTCTTTTCTTGGGCTTAGATTTCATGATAGTTAGTGATTATAATATTATACTGTATACCTGGTCTAAAACAGCAAGAATAACAATCCCATCCCCCTGATGATAAATAAAAACATCACTTTTTACAACACAAAAAAATATATATTTTATTAGAAACAAGTGTTTAATTAAATGATTTTGTAAGGAATGCCCCGAGAAATGCCCATTGATAAATTGACAATATTGTATAATTCTCAAAATCATTATCTGCCTACTTTGAAATTATTACAAATATGTACAACTTTTGGAAAACGCATCGTTTGACAACTCAAGGAAAGAGGAAAAACAAATATAATTAAGTAAAATAATTTCTTATATAGTTGATAAAAACACAAACCTTCTTATATTGGGATTTCTGTTATAAATTGGAACTTGGATGAAGTCAAGAAAATTGAATGAAAAAATCTCATTTGGGAAAATAAATAAAAAGTGATGAGACCATCAGTTTGAAAGGTTTTTATTTTAGTTTATCTTGCAGAGATAAGTAATCTGAAGCTTGAATACAAAAAGTAAATCAACAAGTCTATTTGTTTATGGGAGTCTGGGTTTACCCATAAACTTTAAATTTTGAATTGAATTAGAATAAGACAGAACTTTGAGATAGGTAGACATTAGTTACCTCTACAGGATATAGATAGGTAGTTACTTACTCTCAACACCAATCCAAATTGAGTCGATCGATTGAATGATAAAAAATCATAGGTAAAATATGCGGTAGATATCCGAGTGTGATAGGTACACTGTTTTTTTTTGTACCTACCCAAGGTTAGTTGATATATCAATTAACCTTGGTACCTACCCACAATGAGCATTGACTATACCTATTGGAATTGGAAAAGAATCCTACACCAATCGATGATTTTTTAAAAATTTAAATAATCCTCCGTTAATATTTCACTCTCATAGTTTTGTCTTTAGTCGCAAAACCGCAAAATCTCTACGAAAAACATAAACGAATGAAAGACTAGGTTAGAATTCGTTGAAATTCTACGATTAAGCCTAGAAAATGGGGCGATCAGAGTTAAGCGACCGATTCAGGCTTAAGCGCTGCGGTGCATCAGAAAATTGGAATATAATCGCGATAAAGACTTCATCCGGATTAGATTTCTACGGTGCATATAGCAGTTACAATTCGGGTAAATATTCTCCGGGTGATCATCTTTTCAACCCACTTTTTAGCTGGTGAAGATTTGTCGCGCCTGCGTTGTGTGTACAAACAAATTGACATGTGTGATCCTAACCAAAATCTAAAAACAACAAACCACTCGGCTGATCGTTGATACATTGGTGACGGTGATAATTTGATTAAAAAATGAATATTATGTCGTTAGAATCGCACAATCTTATGCTAGATGCGGATACCAATCTTCCAATTATGTCAGACGATGGAAAAATGGTATTATTAAACCAAATCGAAGGGAAAAAATTGTAAGCTGAGAAAACAAAAACAAAAATGGTTGTATTATTCAATGACCATAACAGTCATAATACTTTCAAATTTTATTGGTTATGATAAACAATAGGCGGATTTTGGCGTTAACCAGGTAACGAATTGTTGTTACCAGGTTTGGTGAGTACTTGGTTACTGAATCGATACCATCTCGGGATCAAACCGCAAAACGTTCTGATTACTAAAAGTATTATTCATGGTCTAACGTAACTACTGGATTAGGAACCTCCCAAGCGATCTGCCCCTACTGCGAAGAAAAGTTAGGTTAGAAAATTCGTAACCTGGTTAACGCCAAAATCCGCCTATTAACAAGTCGAACAATCGTGAACAAGGATAATTTACAATACGTAATTTGTCAGGTGAAACTGATATTTGATGAAAGTTCCGGGTTAACAATTGTGAACGCACCCCAGAATAGAGCCCTGGAGAAGATATTGAAATGTGATCGATACACTCCCATAAAATATATGCTTGATGTCTTGAACTTTTTATCTGTTTAACAAAAGATTTTATTCAATGTGTTCGTATTCATTTTTGAAATCAAAAGTGGATTCTTATCGCGATATGTGTTCTTCAAAGCGAACTTATTCAGGAATGTTAATAATCGTGATAAGAATGATTTTATTTCAAGACCAGAAACTCAACACCAATTAATTGTCAAATTTCATTTTATGTAGAGGGCGATATGAATATAACCTTCCAAATAATATTGAGGAAAGTGTTGATTCACCTGAGTTCAAATACAGCAGTGAAAATGAGATCTTGAGAGCTGTGGGGATACTTCAAGCCGGAATGACTCAAGTGAACGTCGCCAATGCTATGGAGACTTCACCGAGCGTTATTTGGAATCGTTATCGTGATACTGGAGGCGTACAAGAAAGTCATTTGGGTCGACCAAGGATGACAACTCCGCGTATGGACCGATATGTGCAGTTAAAAGCACGAATAAATGACACTGTGTCTGCAACACAATTGATAGATCATTTGCTCAGAGGACATGATGTAAGTGTTCCAAGACATAAAATTTACATGGGGCTGAGAGAAGGTAACCAAGCCATCGGAAGCATTGGAGATGTCAACCTCTTAACCGAGGGAATTGTGCAACCCGACTAGCATAGACTCAAGAACATGTCACCCAGAACCAAAAACACTGGAGAAATGTTTTATTCACCGATGAATTCCGGCTTCACGGAAAGTACGTGTTTGGAGACCACCTGGCACAAGAAATCGAATCCAACATACCCAGGAGGTACACAGTTACAGAGGAGGCATAATCATGGTATGGGCTGGAATTTCGCTAGGTGGTGGAAGTGATCTCGTTTTGCTAGTTCATTTCTTATCGGCAAACGATTATATCAGGAATGTTCTGGAACCGGTTTTGTGGTTCCAAACAGAAATAATGTCGGCCCAAATTTCATACTTATGCATGATAATGCTTCTCCACACACAGCTTGAACCACATTGATTACCTGAAATATCTAAACATTCGCGTTTCAGATTGGTCCGCGCAATCTCCCGATCTGAACCCAATTGAGCATGCCTTCAACGGAACTTTCTCCGGGACCAGAATCAATTCAAAAATCGAGATCAGTTGTTTTGAGCTCTTCGTCAGAGCTGGACTGAAATTTCACAAGAAGAGTTGGATAACTTGACCCTGAGCATGGAAAAGAGTTGCAGGGCTACCATAAATGCAAGAGTAGACTAATTTCCCTATTAGTCTCGATCATTGTTTTTTTTTTGTACAGGGTTATTGATTATAAATGCCCTCCCCTCTCCAATTTTTAGTTTGACGTTTTAGAAGAAATTGTTCCAAATAAAAATTTTGTGGTTGGAAATGAAATTTTCAAAAAACCTGTTTTCACATAAAGGCGAGCTGTAACTTTCTTATTTCAAATAAATACCCCTTTTTTTATTTGATATTTGGATTCTCCCTTGAATTTTAAACATTTTCTATGTTGCATATCCTAAACCTGAGTTCGATGTATAAAAGGATATTTGATATTTATACATTGAATAATACTAATTCATTGTTATAAAACAGTGGAATATATCTATGGTCTCGAAGTATTTACGAATAATACCAGAACTTCTCTAATTTAAAAAAAAAAATATGCCGAGACACATCAAAAGATTTGTCAAGGGGGACGACTTTTCAAGGGAAAACTACTTCGCCTCACTTCACCCCCTACCCCTCAGGGGCACCCCCTCAAGAATCTCAAATGGGAAAGGGTATCGAGTTTGAGCTTGTTTGAAAGGCCTTATCAAGTGCTGTATTATGACGTTTGAATTTTCGAAATCGGTCGATTCGTTTTCGAGAAATTTGAAAAAATATTTTAACATTTTCATAAAGATAATATACGACAAAAGCCGGAACAAATAATTTTTCAAAATGACTAGATGACGAGTTTCCAAACAAATGGATAGGACGAAGAGGACCTATGGAATGGCCTGCTAGGTCACCTGATATTTTGTGTGTTACTGTTATTTATATTATTGTGTTTTTTTTGAAATGTTAAAATATTTTTTCAAATTTCCCGGAAACGAATCAACCGATTTCAAAAATTCAAACGTCATAATAAAGCACTTGATAAGGCCTTCCATACAACCTATAACTCGATACCCTTTCCCATGCAAGATTCTCAAGGAGGTGCCCCTGTGAGGTAGGGGGTGGAGTGAGGCGAAGTAGTTTTTACTTAAAAAGTCGTCCCCTTTGACAAATCTTTTGACGTGTCACGGCGTTTTTTTTTTTAAATCAGTAGTTTTTGATAAAACCGGGCTGTGAAGTTTTCAAATGAACACCCGGTCTATGCAGTTTGGGTTTACTATTGGGATGGCCCCAAAAATTCTTTAAAGGAGGAAGCAATAAGATGTTGGACGCTCGTTTTAAAGTGTATATTGAATCTCATTCAAGCTTTTGCTCCAAGTTGTGAGCTTCATCAGGGCAAATCTTATCAAAAAAACATGATATCAGTCTACTATGCAAAAGTGAATCTGGAACACTCACAGATAGTTGTTACACATTTTTCCTAGCCCTTGTATAAGGGTGGAGATACATGGTGAGTATACGGGATAGTGGTAATTGGCAGTTTAATAGACAAAATCAGTTCACTTTGCTTTGACGCTACAGTAATAACTCTAACAAAGGAAGTTTTTTTGTTCAATCCCAACCAGCAAAAAACACAGTTTTTGGTAGCAGACTGCCGTCTTGACCGTTCATTTGGTTTAAAATCCATGTGATGGGAGATAGTACAGACTTTACATACATAGTGGGAGGTAGTACGCAAATTATCATATTATTATGACGTGGTCATGTTGCCTCGCAGTTGAGCAGATGAGTCCTGATGTTGAAGGAAGAAATCTAGTTCTGGAGGATACATCCCTTCTCAATCATACCACCCGATAAAAAAAAAACTCAACACTATCCATGCTCTGAAAAATAGAATTGTTAAGATTTGTCACCCCTCATCTATTGAAAACCACTTGTTATTACTGGAAGAGGTATTGATTAGATATAGCTATCCAAAATCTTTAATTCAAAAAACTTTGAGAAGAACTTGTCACGCCTGTGGATAGTTTTGGAGCTTGAATAATAAAACTCCAGCTTAAAAACAGTTTCTTGACTAGTTTTTGATCATCAAAACTATCCACAGGCGTGACAAGTTGTTATTGTTACCATGACTACGATACGCGCATTGCATTACAAAGAGATCAAGAGGTTTGATTTTGAAAAATCTCGGATTATAATTCTGCATATTTTGGAATGACAAGTGTGACACATCATGATGTTCAGGAAGTCAGGAGCTATCCAAAAATGCATAAAAAAAGTTGGGTTTGTATTTGAAAAAATTAAGTTGATGATGGTTGCGGAAAATCGAAACGTCGGATATAAATTCCGACCACCCTACCTTCAAGAGGAGAAAAAGTGGCCATGAAAATGTGCCACTCGTTTTCAATAATTCCTTCAAACTAACTCAGGAGCAAAAAAAAAAGAATTTTGAAAAAATCGATTTTTTCCGGATATCTCCGGAAGTGCTCCGAATTTTTTAAGTTTCTCAGCGGCATATTATTGAGTGCCAAAATGCGCAACTTTGCCTCCATTTAACCGACGCTGTATCTCTTATGGTTTAGGAATTAGCAATGCTATCCCATCGAATTTGTAACACCCTGTATATATATGTATATATATACAAACAGTCCCAATATAGTGAGGATGCAGTCAGAATTTCTGACTGCATCCCCACTATATTGAGACTGTTTGTTCTTAACTAGTCAGTCAAGACTACCCATCCACTCTGTATATATTTATATACAGGGTGTTTCAGAATAACAAGCTAATAATTAAGGGGGTGATTCTTGGGCTCATTTTAAGAAAAAAAATTCATATGAACGTATGTCCTAAACGCCTTAACTTTTGAGATACAGGGTGTCAAAGTTTTAAAAAATAGATACTTTTTTTACAATAAGTTTGTCATTACTGTAGATATCTTTATGAAATTTGAGTCATGTATTTTAGGCATTAATACTCACTATTTGATGCACCAACAATTTAATTATTCTGACCAGTGCCGTCCATGCGGGTTTTGGTTTGCATATTTTTTGGGAAAAAAGTTAAGGCGTTTAGGACATACGTTCATATGAATTTTTTTTCTTAAAATGAGCCCAAGAATCACCCCCTTTATTATTAGCATGTTATTCTGAAACACCCTGTATAATCAAACCATTGGTGAAAGTAATAGGACATCCTATAGAAATTCCACCCCTTTATTTTCAATGTTGAATTCATAAAGGAAATAACATACAGGGTGCTACATTTAATTTTAAAAAGTTGGATCCAGCCCAGAGAAAACTGAGCACCCTGTATATATCAAATATATTACAATAAAGTTATATAGAAAACAATACTTATATTAATTTTTTTTTTCGTAAAACGCATATCTTCCGCGATAAGGGAGTAGAAGATCCTATATGGAACACCCTGTATTTACAATATTATGAAACTTGAACTTTTTCATCACTAAAAAAAAATACTCAGAAAACAAATGCGGAGTGTGAACAAAGAAGAATATAGATTATTTGGATAACAGGTTATCGTAAAATGGCCAATCATTTGCATAAAGCTTGGTTTTTATTTCCTGAAAATGGCATTTTTTTTAGTATTTGGAAATTTTGCAATGTGCAGTCTAGGAGATTCTTCAATTTTGATTAGATATAGCTTTTTTGTGACGATGCGGTAGAGGTGAAAAGAAATTATCACGAAAAAGGAGTTTATACTGGATTTCACCTTTTTCATTTATTTAAATTCGAATATCAGTTGCTGGAGGTTATTTTGACTTGTTTACTGGACGGATGGATTATTCGAGGGGTGTCTCACCTAGGTGAAAAATGTACATGTTTTGCCAAAATGTCATATTTGCCAGTGACTGCCAGCGACTGACATGAAGTGACTGCTAGCGACTATTCGAGACTGCCAGCGACTAACAGAGCGCACCAAGGGCATTTTACGTCCAATATTCGCGCGAATTGGCCAATAAACTCTCGAGTGCGCGAGTCAACCGCCAGAAGCGTCCTGGATGGTCCTTGAAGGAAGACGGAGGGTGACAGAAGCATAATAATTGTTGATCTAATTCACAAAAACTACAATTTATTAATTCATGGCCCTGATCTACAAAAACTACAATTTATCAATACATGGCCCTGATCTTTTCCAATAAAATACCAATATAGAGCGATACACCAGTATATCAAAGCGCATGTTGGTTAGCTCTGTCTTTCCGAGAAACTTGACGTCACATTTCAACCTCACCCAGTGATCTAAATAGATCAGTCACCTCACCGCATTTATTTCCATGGTTCGCATCTATTCTTCACTCGTCGTTTTGGCAGACATACGATTCAATTTGAACGATTTTCCATCAAGTTTTTACATACAGGGTGTTTCCTAAACTCTCTGACAAAAGAAAGGGGATGAATCCTCACCTACTTTCAAGATGAAAATGTAGTACTGTCTGTTCATGGCTTTCCTGCGGTTACGTCATACTTTTCCGTCTCTCTTTTACACATTGAAAAAAAATCACGTACGTCTGGACGAGGGTCTTTTGGATCAATTTGACAAATGTCAGATGTGGAGCGATCAATCTACGACATACTGCTAAACGTCAAATATTGTGATGTGACCGCAGAAAAGCATTGAACAAGCTGTATAACATTTTTCTTAATGTCGCTTGGTTTTCGAAATACAGGGTGTTGAAAAAATAACATTTTATCATTCACTTCTCATCATTTATTATTAGTGGCATTCGATTTCCCAGTGATATTTCTGACAGAATGACATAATAAGGGGTTTGAGTAATTAACTGTGCGACCATTTCCAACTGAAAACACGCATCAAATATCTTTGTTCAACACCCTGTATTTCGACATTCGAAAACATTTGATACCTATTACATTTTCGTCTTAACATTTGGTGAAAATCATCTCCCTTTCTTTTGGCAGTTGGGTGGGGAAACACCATGTATAAGAATTTTAATATTTTTATTAGTCAATGCGTGGTATACCTCAGGTATTACCCTGAGTTATCGGTTTGTGAATACAATAACCTATTTAAAAATGTATTTTGGCTTGCTTTTATAGAAGTCCTTCCCAACTTATGTCGACAAAGAATTTATTTTTGAGTTTTTGCAGGAATGAAATGGATAACAAAAACAAATATATGAGAATTTAAAAAATTATTTGCCCCATTTGAGTACAGGATGGGCAACTGAGAATGCGAGTTACTATATCTGGAAAACTATTCATCGTAGAGGCTTGAGGCAAAAAAATTTATTACTAAAACGGACAAGAGAAATGCCTGGAAAATACTTTCAAGTTCCTTAAATGGTCGCTAGGGGGCGTCACAACCAACACCAAGTGGAAAAATAGGATTTTCATAAGTTTTGCCCAATGAAAATATATTAATGATATCATTTTTATACTGACTGATTTTTCACCTACACTTTTTGCCCAAAACATTTTTCTCTATCTATCAAAATAAAAGAGTGGAGGAAATTTAATAATTTTTTCAAACAAACGGAGATTTCTCCCGTTTCGCTTGACCGATTTTAACGACTTTGGGCTCATATGAAAGAACATAATCTGCCCTACAAAATTCTTATTTGGTTTTGAATTTTGTTTTCTTCGCCGTCGCCGCTAGATGGCGTTTATTGAAATGGAAGAATATTTTTGGGTTTTTTCCAAAAACATCAAATGTAATGATATATTCATTTCTATATACATTTTTCTATGAAAAATGAAAAAAAAAAACAAAAAAAATAGATTCATTGATTTTTTTATGCTAGAATGAAGGCTCAGTTTGAACTATTTGATTTTGGGTCACCCTGAAAAAAAGTTCATTCATCGACCGATCTGGCTTGAATTTTATTTTTTTTATTGTAGACCTTGACAAACTGTATCTTCTCAACAAAAATAACCTCGCTCACACAAAATCAAGGCCAACTTTGCCATTTCCCATGGGCAAAATTTTGATTCACCACATTCAAGATTTTTTTAGAAACATTTTATGCACGCCACTGAATCCGGCATCCCTCATAACCGGACCATAACAAATTCTACCGCAAAAAAATATATTAATTCATCAATCATTTTTTTAATTCGCGCCTGTGGTGAAATCACTTTACTCAAATACCCGATGTAATTTTCAATATTTGCAAAAGAAATGATAGCTGTATTGTAGAAAATGGTGGCTTGGTGATGATAACCGGAATTAAGTTGCTTTTTCATGATCAACTGTGAAGTTTTGAAAATAAACGGATAATCTTTTTTTTTTCTACGAAATAGTTACCACTCGATACTTTCTGATAAGAGTTGGTATAGGCCCGTTTTAAGGGATGCCCAATCTAATGGCATGCGCAGATTTTTTCTACAAAAATCGCCAATGTGATCTGGCGAAGTTTTGCTCCTGAGAACCGCCAAAGAAGACCTAGAATTTTGTATGGGCGAGGTCATTTTTGACGAAAAGATACAGTTGAAGAAGCTCTACAATTAGAAAAACTCGAGCTAAATCGATCAATTGATAAACATTTTTCAGGGTGACCCGAAAACAAATGGGTCACAGTGTATGTGTACTGCCGTAACCGATGTGAAAGTTCCACATTTGGAAGTTTCTCATGGTTATAGATTCATCCCATAAATAAGGTCAAATTAATTGAGGAGACGCTTCAAAAAAATCAGTACTCTAAAATTATTCAGGGTGTCTAACAATTGGTGAACGAAACTTCAGCCCAACATTTATTGGTCAAAAATAACCTAACAACATTATCATTTGAACATATATCGGTAAACGTCTCCTACGGGTGCCACGCCACCTTTTGAAGAAAACCACCTGAGGTTGTATTTTTCCAATTATTCCCGGAACGGTTTAAAATTAAATTTTGAAACTTCAGAATCCTACTTATTTGAATATGCTAAATACAAAATGAGTTCAGAAATCAGGACACGTCATTTTCGAAAAAAGGAATTTAAAAATTACGATACATAGCATACACAACATCATAATACAGATTGTTTCCTAAAAATTGATAAAAAATTCGTGGGTCGATTCCTTCCTGAAGTATTTTCGTGGGAAAAAGTTCTCATAATCATTTGTCGATAAATGCTTTCCAAGGGAGCTACGATTTCGGAAATATTGAGAAAAACCCGTCTTCGGGGTAGGTCCCTTGAAAAGCAACCCTACTTTTTTATTCGATTTTTTCATTTTCCTAAAAATTCTAAATATTTTCTTTGTATTATACCCTATACCTCGCCCTATAACTTCCTAAAATTGACTTATAAAAAAATTTGACCTTGGAAAAGGTATGCTTCATTGATAATATTTAGTATTTTTAGAAGAATATGAAAATCGAATGAAAAAGTAGGGTTTTTTGAAAAATTTACATGAAACCATCAAACTTTTATTCGAAACGCTATTTTCAGAAACGTCAGATAAAAAAGATAAGGGGGATATCAATATAAAAAGAAAAACCCTGTGCAAAGCTAGTTGACCTTTTCGGCGTAAAAGACCTCAAGTTTTCGAAATTTGTAGAAAAAAAAAGAGATGTTTTTTTGAAAAGTTTCAGTTAATTTTTCATACTCCCCTGACTAAGTTATCAAATTTCTAAATCTATATTTGAATTCAGCATACTTATTCAAATAAGTAAGATTCCAAAGATTCAAAACTTTATTTTAACCGTTTCGGAAATAATTAATAATCAAACGGATAACATGGGTCTTGTAAAGATTAGGCATCCACACATTAATGAATTTTTTCAATTTTTGAGCATAGTTTTGTGTTTATAGAACAATCTCAACCAAAAAAAATGCTGGATGAACAGCTTTAAACAAAAAAAATAATCCCATAGCAAATTAATATTTTATCAGGATTCAGTGAGAAAAACTCCCTTAAATGACAGCTTTGTCACATTGTAACAACGTGGACGAGACGTGGATCTATCGGAATGGAAGTCAGATTAGAAAGTGGGTAAAAGAAGATGATCGCAGGATGACTAATATCAAAATTTGCAGCGAGGGCGAAAGGTTCACAATTTTTGGCTGGGTACTGGGGCGAGTTTCTTCCAAATTGTGGGTTATTTTTTTCTAGTAAAAATAATGACAGGGATTATCATAAAACAATGAATGGAGATATCTTCATGGATTGGGTTAAAAATAAATTGGTTCCGGAACTGGGCAAAATTAAAGAGAAATGTGTCGTTGTGATGGATAATGCGCCATACCACTCAGTACTTTCGGAAAAACCGGTTACAAAATTTTTAAACAAATCGACCCTTTCGGCATTTTTGGAAAAACATAAAATTGAATGCAGTCTCGATTGTACCAGAATGCAATTGTGGAATTTGGCAGAACCTTTGGCTAAAAATTCTTGTGGTAAAAAGTACGTAGTCGACGAGTTTCTTCAGTCGCAAGGCTATGAAGTTCTTCGACTGCCCCCATATCATTATCAGTTTAACCCTATTCAAATGGTATGGGCATTTTGTAAAACTTATCACAACAAGAACATTACAAATTCTAAATTAGTCGGTGGTGAGAAAGTTTTACAAGTGTGGTCCGAGTCATTATCCAGATTCAGTATAGATATGTGGAATAATTGTGTTGACCATACAGAAAAATTAATAAGAGACGACTGGACAAAAGACTAGTTACATCCAACTAGTATTAACGAAGTACCTCCTTTAATAATATCATTTGAAGAGGATTCATAATCTGATTCTGATAATGACTATTTATCTTCTGAAGAGGAGGACTGATTTTCAAATGATATTATCGAAGATGTCTTTTGAAGTCATATCCTCTATAAATTTTTTATTTCTGCCCAACTAGCACAACAATAATTTTCAACTATTGGTGCTATTTTGTTTTATAACTGCTTTATTACTGCTCTTCCAACACCATTTTGTTTTATATAAACATTGCAAGTAAAATATTTAGCTCTTGAGAAAGATTTTGCTTTATAATGTGTACTGGTAAGAACATTATTGGGGCAAAAATACAAAACAGTTTTACATGGTTTACGACAAATTTTGATATTGTTCTATAAACGTTTACACCACAGATTCTATACGATATTTTTGCTTATCGAACATTATATTTGTTCTATAATATATTTATACCGGTATCATCTGATACAAGGTCATTCTTTTGCCAACGAATGAAATTATTGTATAACATGGAAGCCATATTTTTTGTTATTTTGACTGCCCATCAGTGAGTCGGCCATTTTCAAAATTGTTACAAAAAAATCATTTAACCAATGATAGAATGCTGTGGATAACTATTTAGTATTTTATAATGATTTGAGAGGGATCATCTGAATCATTCTATCACAATACAGTCCAAATGAAAAAATTTCATTTGTCAAAAAACATGCAATATTTAGCTTTCTAGTTAAGTTGAGGACCATCAAAAAATACATTATTCTCAGTGGGTACAATTCCACAGCAAAACTTCACTTCTATGGTGTTGGTTAAAACAAAAAAGCTACTCATGATATTATAATAACACAACTTTTTTAAAACCTTTTCATTATAAAATTGTTTCACAGTACTTACATGTTTTATAATAATTATTCCGTACATTTTTATAAAACTGTCCGATGAAAGCCTTGGAAGCCATAATAAAACAAATTGAGCAAATTGCTGCACAAAAGTACGCCCTTTTTGTATTTATAAGCTTTGTATAAACGTTTTTTGCGACACTGTTGTTTCATAAAAATTTAGTTCTGCGTTAATGTTCTTAGGGCATTTATAAAACAGATAATTGTTAGTTGAGTGGTTAACACGTTATACCGCATAGCTGTACGTCTTATCATAATGAATCATATTTTTCCTGGGAGTAGTTCGGCTAACTAAAATTACCTATACAGTGTGTCCAGAATAAAATGATGTACATGGGACTATACGAGGATATTGGAAACGGTAAAAGATACGACGTTGCTTAAATGGAAGAAAAGTTGCGTATTTGTATGCTCAAAAATATTCTACCTTTGTTTCATTTTGAATCGATTTCGTTATGTTCATACAGGGTGAAAAAAGAAAAGGTTCATTTTGAAAAAAACACAATATTTTGCTTGTTATAAAACCCAACACTTTCAAATTTCCAGGATATAGGTAAGAGGATACGACGATTCTAAAACGGCGTCAAAAAAATTCTAGACCTACTATGTTGCGTCCAGACAAAGTCAAGTCTGTTTTTTTTATGGAAGTCATATTTTTGGAAATTATTTTCAATACGGACCATGAAAATGGAGAAGTTCAATATGGCCTCCATAAGAAAAACCAAAGTTGGCCTCGGCCGGACGCAACATCGTGGGCCTACAACATTTTTTGATGCCGTTTTTAGAATCGTCATTTCCTCTCACCCATATCCTGTAAATTTGAAAATATTGGCTTTTATAATAAGCAAAATTTTGTAGTTTTTCGAATATGGACATTTTCTTTTTCACCCTGTATCTACATCACGGTATCGATTCAAAATAAAACAAAAGTAGATTATTTTTGGGCATACAAATACGCAACTTTTCTTCCATTCAAGCGACGCCGTATCTCTTACCGTTTCCAATATTCCCATGTACATCATTTTATTCTAGACACACTGTATAATTATTGTTTAAATATCGTTTAATATCATAACATGGCGAATCATATTCGAGAAAGCAGACACTCTGTGGTAATATCACATGAATACGTCCCCCTCCCCACCAAGGGCCCTAGTCCACAGAGACTCGTCTTCCAGACCGCAACAAGCCGCCTGCCGTCACCAGCCAGTCCACAGAGGCTCGCTGTTCAACCATCCATACAAGGACAGTCCATAGAGGCTCGCTGGTCATTCATCCTGATCAACTCTCAATAAAGCTACCAGTCAAACACAATGGCAGACAAGAACGAGCTCGACCGCCTTGCACTAGAACAAGAAAATGTGACGATGAACAACAGCAAAAAAGACTCACAAACCAGAAAAACAGAATCCTACATCCAAAAACATCTATGAAAACAACTGGAAAAATTATGGGAAGAACGACAATTCAATCAGAAAACTAAAGGACTTCGAGCATCCCTAAAAAACCAAATCATATTTTCAACAAGTGTTTGCCAAAGCTAAAAATAAAGTGTTGGTGGTGAAACAAACAGGACCTGAACCAAATGATATAAAGAAAATTAAGGAAGATCTTAGGAAAAATGTAAGTCCTTGTGAAATGGAAACTGGGATATCGATGGGTAGGCCTACCAAGGGTGGGGGATTGATTTTGACCTGTGACAATGAGAAGGACATAAGCAATTTACAAAAGGAGATTCAGAAAAAGATGGGGGGAAATTATAAAGTGGATATGCCGAAGATACTAGATCGAAGAGTTAAGGTCGTTGGGATAGAGGAAAACGAGTTTACCAACAATAATGAAGAGATAACAAATAAGATCATTAAACAAAATGCACTAGATCACAACAATGAGAATTTCAAACTACATATACTACGCAGAACTAATGTCCTGAATAGAAGATTCAATATCATTTTTGAAGTGGATAACGACACATTCAACAGTTTCATTCAAAAAGAGAAAATGAATATTGGGTGGAGCCGATGTAGAGTATTTCCAGAATATGGAGTAGTTCGATGCCATAACTGTTGTAGATATGGACATTTCAAAAAAGACTGTCGTGAAAAAAAGAGTTGCCCTAAATGTGCAGAAGAACATGAACTAAAGGACTGTGTAAATGAACTCACCAAGTGTATAAACTGTACTGTGTCAAATCAGCGATATGGGTTAAGTTTAAATACTAAACATACTACTTGGGACATTTTAAAATGTGATACCTTCAAGCGTATTGAGGAAAACCAGAAAAATCGTTTTATCAAATAGCAATTAGACACTTTAACTAGTATAAACTCTTCAATTGTTTACTTTAATTGTCAAGGTTTTATGAATAACAAGGACGGAATTGAAGTGCTTTTGAACGATTGGAAACCTGTAATTGTGTTACTATCTGAAACTCATGTAACGTCTGAGGTGTATTTGAGTGAACTACATGTCGAAGGATATCGCATTGAGCAGTGTACCACTACTAACAGGAGGACAGGTGGTGTGATGGCCTTGATTAAGGAGGGTTGTAAGTACAAACTGAAAAGTACTAAATGTAGTAATTTTGTATGGGTGCTTACTGTTGAAGTATGTGTTTCACTCAATAAATACTCATGTACTGTCATATATCATCCCCCGAAAGCGGATAATGCCTTGTTTGTGGACTATTTCACTGATTTTCTTGATGAAGTGTGTGATTTTGAGGGAACCAATGTTATTGTTGGTGACTTTAATTATGATTTGTTGAAGCCGTCTTTTTATGGTGAGAAATTAATGGATGCCGTATATCGAAGTGGATTTCATCAGATTGTGCATGAGCCAACAAGGGTGACAGATACAAGCCAAACTTTGATAGACTATGTTGTAACCAATAACAAACACCTTCCACACAGAGTGCACTCTACACCCAGGATAAGCGATCATAATATAATATCCATCAACATCACTGATAGAATTCGTCCAAAAATCCAAACTATATACAAAAGAAGTATGAGGGGATATGATGCTAGCTGTCTTCAAAATCAAATAATGAACATTTCTTGGGACAGTTCGTCTGTTGATGTGAATGTGTTAGCGGACTCATTTATTGGTAGTGTTTCAAACGTTCTAGACCAATTATGCCCAAAGATGACCTTTAAAGTGGAGCTGAAGTATATGGACAAAAAGTGGATTACTGAAGAAATCAAATTAATGATGGAAGAAAGAGACAAATTGTATGTAAGATCAGTGAGAGAAAAAAATGATGCAGTTTGGAACCAGTACAAAAGGCTTAGAAATGATATTGTCAACAGAATCAAAATTGGGAAGGATAGTTATTTCAATCAAGTAATCGACAATCATAGATCGAATTCTCAGGAATTGTGGAAGAACTTGAAAAAACTATTACCGGACAAAAGCAATACCATCTCGGATGAAATTATCTTTGATGACAAACCCGTGATAGAAGAACTTGATATAGCTAATAAATTTAACCAGTTTTTTATCGACAGTGTGGAAGTCATCGTATCCAGTATACATAACTCTTCAACGTCCAGTCTAAATGTTCTCCAAACAGTAAAGAGCGCCTCAAATACATTTTGCAAATTCAAAAAGTTATCTATGGAAGAGCTAAAACGTTATGTACGCGAATTAAAAACAGTGGGTGGTGGTGAATCGGGAATTTCTACAAACATTTTCAAAGACGTTTTCAGGGTGGCTGGGAACAGGATGTTAGATACTGTGAATGCTTCTCTGTCTTCTGGAATATTTCCTCAAACTTGGAAGTGTTCAACGGTGACGCCTGTGCCGAAAGTACCAAATACCAACAAATGCGAAGAATTTAGACCGATTAATAGTGTACCTGTATATGAGAAGATTCTGGAAAGTGCTGTGAAAGAACAACTGCAGGAATTTTGTAATGAAAACTCTATTTTGGTTGGTAACCAGTCCGGTTTCCGAAAAGGTCATTCCTGTGAGACTGTGATGGTTGATATATGTGACGAATTCGTGAAACAAATTGATGGAGGCAATTATATAATGGCAGTATTTCTAGATTTTAGACGAGCCTTCGAAACCATCAGTAGAAAAGTACTAGTTCAAAAATTGGAGAAGATCGGTTTAAGGAATGAAGTTCTGTCATGGTTCCAATCTTACCTGAACAATCGAACTCAGGTTGTGAGATTCAAGCAATCAACATCTAGAACCTTACCAGTAAGGAATGGAGTACCCCAAGGAACAGTTTTGGGACCACTCTTGTTTCTAATATATATTAACGACATTGTTAATGTGGTGCACCAGTCAAAAATCAAAATGTTCGCAGATGATACGATGCTTTACGTTGTTGGGAAGGATTTGGAGAAAATTCAAACTCAGATGAATAGTGATTTGGATGCAATCTATACATGGTTATGTGTAAATAGTCTGAGTATAAATGTCGGTAAATCAAAGGTTTGTCTGTTTGCCAAGAAACATTTGTTATCACGCCTTGATTTAAGCGCACTCAATGTATGTATCTCCAATTGTAAGTTAGATCATGTTAATGAGATAAAATATTTGGGTGTAATTTTGGATTGCAATCTGTCTTTCCGTACTCATGCGAACTACATAACTCGTAAGTTTTCTAAAAAGGTCAATTTTATAATAAGAGCAGGAAAACATTTGTCACCACAGACAAGAATTTTATTGTATAATAGTATTGCTTCCCCTCATCTTGAGTACTGTAACAGTTTGTTCTACAATATGCCTAAACATGTTCTAAATGAATTGCAAATTATTCAGAACAGGGCAATGCGATGTATTCTAAGATGTAGTCGTTATACTCCTGTGAAATCTATGTTGAATGTTCTAGATATATTATCTGTGAAACGAAGAGTTAATTATAGTGTTTTTGTATTTATCTTTAAGATCAAAAATGGTCTGGTACCATCTTATGTCTGTGATAGAGTCAAATTGTTCAGTGATGTACACCAATATGAAACAAGAAATAAAAATGATTTTATTTTGGAAAACAAATGTAGTACGAAACAGGCTTCTGGTTCTATCCTGTTCAAAGGCCTATATGACTTCAATTTCCTACCAAATGAATTGAAACACTGTGATCAATTGCCCCAATTCAAAAGACTGCTCCGAAATTATGTGATAAACAATTTGTAGTTCGCCCTTCTACCTGCCTCCATGTTATCGTGATTTTCAGTGATAAGTCCCTTTTTTTTATATGTATAATGTTTTAATAACTATATGGTCTATTCAATTTATTTTATAAATATATTATATTTTTGTACAACAAACTATTTCTACACAGTTTTTGTATATAGCTTGATGCTAAATAAACGAATATTATTATTATTATTATTATTATTAATATGCCGAATTCTGGACCTACTTTTTACTAACATGCCCATAGACCGCAGCTACATCCACCACCCAATCTGATCCCACTTTCTCCAGCAGCCAACCTAAACGGATAAAAATAAAAGAGTTCAAAATGGAACAACTGAAAGACTCACTTATGCAAATACAATCAGAGTTGGAACAAAACAAAGCAGAATATCACCACAAGCATCTTATAGAAAAAGGTAACCAACAATTTGATGTGATCCAGTACCTCCATGAAGCAATCTTAGTCAACGAAAAAGAACATGAAAACGAATATTGCACTCAAAACGTATTAAAAGAGATCCGCAGAGAATTCGAACAAGTGGTTGACGATCTGACCATCAAACTCTAGCAAAACGTCATAGCACCGATTCAACAAGTACAACTCAATCAACCCCAACAGCATCTACAGATTCCAATGTTCTATGTCAAATATGATTTGTGACATTTTCAAAAATATCATTCATGAAAACTCTGCATTGACTAGAACAGACAAAATGAATAACTTGAAGAAGGATGGACCTGGTACCTATCAGACGAGTGCACAGCAGTCGATCATGACACTCAATTATATTTTCAGCTTCAAGAAAGTGAACTCCAACAGTGTATCCACTCCATGCGCAAAAGCTCGTCTGCTCTTCTCTCTCCATACGAAGCATTGAATCAAACCCGTCTTGCGTCATCGATGAAGTATACGAACGACCACTTCCCAGCCAACAGCACAGAACAAACGGCATACTTTGAAATTATGCGCAACGAATACTTGGATGTTCATGGCAAATTCTTCAACAGTCGCAGTGATTTTCAACGGCGCGCCGGCATCCGGAAAGATTTGGTATTGAATACAACCGGAAAAATCCAAATACTCCAAGAATGCATCATCCAGACAAAGCCAAACATCTTGACACACACTAGAAGCGGAAGCATTCCTGTTATAGGCAGTTACTCCAAAATAGTGTCCATTATCTTTAATGGCAGCCTGATCTACCAAAAACCTCCATACCAAGCCACCGAGCCCATACTCAAGCAAACAGATAGCTTTGGAGAGTTGATAAAAAAAGAAAGGGACCTCAAAGATCGTCTCCATGACACGGTATGGCGTAGCGTTCATCAGCAGTATTACGACAATAGCCCAATGGTGATCCTAGCAGGATGTCGTGCAGTGAAACTGATCATCAGGAAAAGACAGAAGAGACGAAACCAGAAAGCGGACAAACAAGGCCAAAACGAAGACATGATGTCTCTACGTTCGTCCATCAATTGTGGAGAGGCGGCAGAATGTTTAATTGCAACAATCATACATCAAATTATTCTAACTATTACATAATAACACTGAATGCATGTTTTTTACTTAGTATTATATTATATTTCAAGCGAAAAAAATAATAAAAGTTTATAGTTGAAATTATTGGAAAACACTAAATAAAGCATCTCGGTTCACCTGGTACACATACGATGCAGATCATTTCATTTTTCGAGTACGTTATTAGTATCAGTAGTGCCAATACTTCAAAACTAAAATTGATGTATGTCAGGCATTTTTAAAAAAAAAACGGACTTTAAGGAAGAGTCAATAGGCAAAAAACAATAAAGAAGTAGTAAAAAAGGAGTACAAGCAAAGAAACGAAGCCTCTTGAGACGGAAATCCATCACGGATCCTGGGGACCGCAAAATAAGGCGGGGCCCCACTTTGAGCCCTATGAGGTGAAGCCCTACCATAAGGCAGAAATACCCAAAACGAGTTTTGGCTCCATTATGAGACTCGGAGCCTCCTTGAGGCGGAGCCCTACCACATTATGAGACTCAGGGCCCCCCTGCGGCGGAGCCCTACCACAAGGCAGAAATCCCCAAAACGAGTTTTGGCTCCATTTTGAGACTCGGGGCCCCCTTGAGGCGGAGCCCTACCACAAGGCAGAAATGCCCAAAACGAGTTTTGGCTCAATTTTGAGACTCGGGGGCCCCCTTGCGGCGAAGCCCTATCATGGGGCTCGAGGACAAAAGCGAGGTGGAAGGAAGACAGTAACATGAAGATGAAGATGTATCAAGAAAACCGAGAATACAAAATGCTCCTCAAAATCTTAATATATAAAAATGAGGAAGATCAATAACTTGAGAACGGCTGGGGCAATTTGAGTCATTTTTTTTTTTGAATTGTTCCTTAAAGTCTTGGGATGGTTTTTATGGCACAAAACATTCCCCCTTAGAATTGCGTCTCCAATGGGCAATGACAGTACATCGTTTTTAGTTGGCCGAACTACGGTGAGAGGCGCTGAAAGCTTTGACAGTTAGATGACATTTATTGACCTGACAGAAGACCCCATATATGCCGAATATGCCCCATTGTTCCTGAATTATGTAAGGGGTTACATTAAAATTTGATTTCGAAGTGGAACTGTCAAATTTTTGCTTGGCAAACCGAAACCATATGCTACCATTCACATTGAGTTTGGCGTAGGCGTGGTCTGGAACACAAATTCGATGTAGCTGGTAGCATAGGTTTTCCGTGTGCCAAACGGAAATTTGAAAGTTTCACTTCGAAATGGCAAGCCAAAAGCCAAGCCAACGCCATTTTGTAAGCGGCTTTGCGGGCTTTGTCGCTTGATTGTTGTGCTTTTCGAATTTTGTGAGTTTTTTCGGTGTTTTGTCAAGTTTTGTGTTTGGATTTCTAATTCGTTTTCTCGAATCGTTCCAAAATATTGTTTGGAAAATGGATTGTATCGTATTATAGTAATTATTTCAAGTATTTTCTGTAAGTGTATTTTTGATTAATAGAGAAAATATTGAAATAAACTTTGAACTATTTACACTCAGTCAACCAACAAATTGTAAAACCTCATCATTTCCGACGTTAATTGGTCAGTGAATCAACATACAGGTGTTTTGATTGTCTTGTTTGGGACATTTTCTAGTGTATACTTGTAGTACTCAAAACAATGATTGCATATCCTGAACTGTGCCAACATTAATATTTTTGTATACAAATTCAAGCAGGTATGAGTATTTTCCGTCAATCTTTGTGTAAATTTAGCGGAACTTTATGAAATGTCCTTGAATAATGTCCCTTTAAATATTAATATCAAACTCGTTTTCTTTTCTATTACCGAACAAATATTTCAGAAAATATACGAAGCCTAATCGTTTTCATCAGTGTAAGTATAATTTTTATGAATATAAAAAATATGTTTATTCTTTTATGACCAAATTGTCAAAAAGTGAATTTCTCGCAAATTATAGTTCTTGGACAATTTGCCTCAAATTATCAATAATAAAAAATATGTACTACATACTATAAGACAGAACATGAACAGAACTAATGAAACCGCCTAAAATTTGATAAAACTTTGAACCTGCATCGGTTGTCAAAGAAGTAATGTTGTATTTGAAAACTTAAATCCATTTGTCAGTTTACGCATCTTGGCGATTTTGGTAAGTGCCTTTTTGACACGAGTAATTTTTGTTTTGATCAAAACGGCTATCACCATCCGAAAGAGGAGCAAAAATTATGTACTTCCCGAAAATTTCACAATAATTGAGCAAAGGATAGTCTTGCTTTAAAATTTTGAACTGCCCCTCTTTTGAATAATGCCAGCCATGCATTTTTATCAAAAATTACACAAAAAAACGTTTATTTTTTTGAAAAAAAAAGTCAAAACTTGTAAACTGACTGAAAAATAGATTAATATTTTTAAATGCACCATTGCTTCTTTAAAAACCAATGCATGATCAAAATTTCATCAAATTTAAGGCCGTTCCATCAGTGCAAGTCATATTTTCAATGTATACAAAAGCGAATTTCAAAAGTCCCGCCTAAAACCTGTCAGCTGTGAATTTCAAAAGTCCCGCCTATAACCTGTCAGCTGTGACCTGTCATTTGTCTTGTCAGTGTATGAACCTACAGCGCCCCTCACCATAGTTCGCACAACTAAAAACTTGGATCACTTTTACTCTATGGGAGACGCAATTCTAAGGGGGAATGTGTTTTTATGGCGAGAAAAGCTGGAAAATCTCCCGAAAAAACCTAAAAACACAACAATCAAACTAATGTCAATGTCAATGAGTAAATGCAATGGGCGCGTTCGAGTTTCCGCTCTTAAAACTCTGAGCACGTAGAACGGAAACTCGAACTCACCTTATGATATTGATGTCAATTCAAATCATAGACCTGAGAAATGAAAGAGGCTCTAAACTCTACAGCATAGCAGTGGCGGCCATTTTCAATATCAAGACAAAAATGACATTATGAGAGAATAGTTTTTTTCCCATACAGGGATGATGTTTGCGTCTGTATATCTACCCACAGACAAAGTCCAGATTCATTCTCAGAGTTGATACTACGCCCATACATAAATTAAAACCAAAACAGAATCATAGGTCAGGACTGATAAAGCAACGTTGCCATAATGTTAAAATAGGTGCATTCAGTGAACGTAAACATTAAACTAAAACAGTGCTGATGCTGATTCTATCCAGGCTTTTATCTTATCTAATAAATACATTTGTGGAAAGAAATGATAACTGATGTGAGTTCATTTTTAATTCTGGATTGTAGATGCTTCTTCCTGATATTAAGCTCCTTGTGTAGAACCCGAAACTGGTAGTCACGTAATAAATATTTGAATAAACATTAGGAATTTGTGAGTTTGAAGACCTTTTTTCCACATCATTTTTTCAAATACATTTGTATCCCGGTTTTCTTGGTCACTCTATCACATGAGAACGGCTGAAGCAATTTAGGTGTTTTTTTTTTTAATGTTCTTTGAAATATGAGGAGTGATGTTATGAAAAGAAAAATTGGAAAAATTCCCTTAAGAGCCCGGAAACACAACTTCCCTTTCTTTGATACAGTGAGGTTATGTTTGCATAGTTTCATTATTTGCCAATGGATTTTGTTCAAATAATTCTATAGGTTCTAATTTGGTGTTTGAACAAAAATTGACCAAGTGCGGTTATGTTTGCCTAATTTTGTTATTTTTCAAAAGATTTTGTGCAAATTAGATAACAATATCGTAGGTTCTATTTGGGATTTGATCAAAACATTTAAAGAAAAAATGACATAGTGAGGTTGTGTTTGCATATAGTTTTGTTATTTTCCAAACGATTTTTTTCAAATCAGGTATGTAGGTTCTATTTGGGATTTGATAAAAACATTTTTGAAACATCACATACATAGTGAGGTTATGTTTGCATAGTTTTGTGATTTGCCAAAAGATTTTGTTCAAATAATCATGTATAGGCTCTAATTTGGGGTTTGGTCAAGAAATTTAACAAAAATTGACCAAGTGAGGTTCGGTTTGCCTAATTTTGTTATTTTCCAAAGGATTTTGTTCAAATTAGATAATATATCGTGGGTTCTATTTGAGATTTGATGAAAAAATATTTTTTTAAATGACATAGTGAAGTTATGTTCGAAAAGTTTTGTTATTTTCCCAAGGATTTTGTTCAAATCAGATAGGAAGGTTTTAATTTGAGGTTTGATTTTAGAGAAATTTAACATAAATCGTCCAAGTGAGGTTATGTTTGCATAATTAAGTAATTTTCCAAAGGATTTTGTTCGAATTAGATAATAGAGGTTCTATTTGAGATTTGATAAATTTTTTTCAAAAATGTGAGGTTATGTTTGCTTTATTTTTTTATTTTTTTAAGGATTTTGTCCAAATTAGATATGTTAGTTCTATTTGGGATTGGAAGTGTTGTAACAATAGATACGCTTTCAGTTTGAACATATCAAAAAAAAGTACGCTAGAAATGTTGTCAGATATTTAACATATCCTGACTGGAAAATCGCTGCTGGGAGGATTCTAATTATTGTTTATATGTTTGTTATGTCTGCGCCCTGAATAACAGAATAATTATTGAAACATCGGAAAAACTGAAAAAAAGAAAATTGTGAAAGAAATTCGTATAGCACAACCTCGAGCACAAAATCAAGTATCGATTGTGAGGCAGTATGGAATTTGCCGGGTCAGCTAGTAGTGTAATAAATTTAGTTGATTCTCTGCTAAACCCAATTTCTTCATTTGCTTCTAGTGGAAGGTCTTGATTCAAATTGGGCAACACTGCGCGCCCACAAAACTGCGATTTTTTTTCCGCTGCTAGCGCGGGATCGTTTCTCGTCTCCCCACCAAACAGTTGCACATAGCGAATACGCCTACAGGCCACCAAATAATTAATCGGTTTTGGAAAGGACAAATATGTAATATCACTTCCTTTGACGTCATGCGCAGGAAGATACGAATGTGAGCGAGCTGTGTATTGCTTTGTAGCATACCGTTGTGCGTCTATCGTGAACATAGGGTATTTTTCCGTCGAATTTTCAAAGAATTTGTTTTATAATAATTGTCCTGAATCACGTTATTTCTTCACTTCTTCAGTATCTGGTTCGCTTTCAGGTGGAAAACAAGCATAGAATATGCCCTCGCAAAGAATCCAAGAATCAATGAATCAGAGATTCCATGCACGAATGCAAGAATCAAAGAATCAAAAAAATGAAGAATCAAAGAGTCCACGACTAACCAACCTCCAACTAGTCTAGCATAGGTTACAATTATTAGAATGAATGCATCAGGCAGAACCTGCCATTTGGAATGATTACCATGAAATTGAATGATTTTTATACAAAACTTCTCAAAATTTGTCGAGTGACTGCTGAATTCCGACGACTGCCGCGACTGCCTAGCGACTGCCAAGATCACCTAGCGACTGCTGATCACTGGCACTGACTGCCATGATGACTGCCTATGACTGCCATGAAATTATATAGACTGCCGTAAGACTGCCAGCGACTGCCAAGAAAATGTACATTTAATGCCAACAGTGAGTCACCCCCCGGGATTAGTAGACCAGATTCGCATGTAAGTTATAAAAAAACTCATAATATTCTTATCAAACCTATCAAAAACCAATCGCTGATCAAAGTTCTCAAGATGCCAAAGTGAATTTTTCAAATTCTAAAAAACTGTTTTATATTTTTGAAATAATCACAGACATAACGCATTTTTATTGAGTCAACGCAATATATTGGGCGATATTTTTTTAATAATATGTTTTTGCTTTGTGTCGATTTTTATGCGGGACATCCTGTATATCCATTTTTTCAACTGATTTTTTTCAAATCATGGGTTGTTAATGACGGGATGAGATTGGTAAGCCAATCACACAACCATCAATTGATTAAAACATTTTCTAATTGGGAATTGTTATTATATATGGTTATTATACTTTATCAAAGCTGGTTTAATCGTGCATGTCAATGATTTTTATTTTCATACATTAAAACGGAATTTGTAAGCCACTCCGGTTGATCCAGATCTAGATATTGGACGATCATCCTGGCAGACAGTTTTTCCGTTCACTTCTATTGCTGAGATGTCTGGCGTATTTTGCCTGGCCAAAAAGAATCTGGCTTTTAGAGCATTTCCTCCAGGAGAGTCATTCAGAACAGCATCGTCTATTGGCTGAAGAAAGATTATGTGATAAGATTTAATACCCAGTAACTACAACTAAGAATTGAAAAATAGAAACAAAATAATTTCAAAGTCAACATAACATTATCAAAAAATAAGGATAAATCCATTTGTCATGAGTTAAAAATCTTGGGAAACATCCTCAAAGAAACGTGCATTTGAAAATAAAAATAATATTTATTTTCCAGAACAGCTTTGAAATGGGAAAAGGTCTTTTGCCTTAACGCTTTGGTAACAAAGAATACACCTGTAGAATATTTGTTAGACATTTAGTACCTACGTGGAGAACCGAAAAATGGTGGCGAAGGAATTGTCGAACAAAAAGATTTTGAATCTGAAAAGTGATCATCGACTTACCTCAACTGCTGATACTGCTTGTCCTGGAACGTCTGCTACAACATTGATCACCTGTTCCGGTTTTCCATCAAATGGAATCGCGACATCAGCTTGGGGTCCGTTGGCACCTGGATTCAATCTACCAAAAATATTGTATCAAAAGACCAATAATTATCATTTACTCACTGTACGACATCTTTGCATTCTGGAGCCCCAACTGGTGATTGTCTTGCCCTTGGTGGAACCCAAATGGGGGGACGCCAAGGAGAAGGATTGACGGGATATGCAGAAGCAGAAACATAGCCAAAGAAGGCTGTTGCAACGACGAGTAGAATCATGGCAATATTTGGGAATGTGGGGTGGATTTTGAAATTTCTCTTTATGGATGTTTCAATTTTTTTTATGGGGCATTTAATTATTTCAATAATTAAATTTTAATTATATCGTTGCAACATTCGATACTCTGATTGCACAGCAACATTTCAACATGAAAAGTGAAAAAACCCACTCACTTTGTGACATGGAAACAATAATATATTTTCAGTAAATGCATGTTTTGGAATTTTATCAACCAACAAAATGAATGTTATTGTCTTTTATGAAATGTTGCTTATATACAGGGTTGGGAAAAATAACCAGAACTATCGATTATTTCAAAAACTGGTTAGAAAAAAATTTCTCATATAAAAGTTTTGATGCATTCATGTTGAATAATCTTTTACTCTACAAAGAAACTCAAGGTATAAAAAAAGACCGGGCTCTCCGACTTTGAGACTTAGATAGGCTGTCACAAACAATGTTTGTGTCTAGAACTTATCACTCTCCCAAAGAGTTCTATCAAGATAGTCAGTTTCTCAATTAACTTCAACAACTTATACAGGGTGTTACTCAATGGTATGTCATAATTCCAAGAGAAAGTTCCTGGATAAGTTTTAAGTCGAAAAGGTCATATAAACTTGTGTCTTAAAATGCTTGGTTTTTAAGATACAGGGTGTTAAAGATTTATTTAATTTTCAGTTTTTAATACATTTTCCAAAGACGGTTTGAGATATTGAACTGAATTTTGCCACAGGATATTATGGTATAGGAACACACTTTTTTTTATTTCTATTTTTTCATTTTTATTTCATCTTATTTTATTTATTTTTTTTTTATTTTTTTTTTATTTTTTTTTATTTTTATTTTTAGACCCAAGTTTATATGACCTTTTTGACTAAAAAATTATCCAGGAACTCCCCCTTGAAATTATGACATATCATTAAGTAACACCCTGTGTAAAATGTTGGGATAATGACATTTTTCCGACGGTTTTTTTCAAATTCTTTAGAGATCTTGTTAGATATAGATGCACTTGAGCTATCGTTATAGTTTATACGACTTGAGATTTAGAACCTTACTAGCTAGAAAACCCGCGACTCCGCTCGCCTGCTCGTAAGATAATATAGAATAACATAATCTCGATTGAATATTTTTTATAAAACAAAAGGTTAATACACTACAAATGATATTATGTTCATACACATTCATCTAATACAATATCGATTTTCTACTTGCCATTTTTCATCACCTCAACTTACTGAAATTGTCACTAATAGACCTATTCCATGTGAAGTGGAAAACATCCGATTACTGAAAAAGCATGTTACACGTTTCGAGTGATTTTTTTCGGAAGTACAGTGACAGTTCAAAATTTTAGGTTGAAGTCGTCAAGGTTGACAAAGTCACGCTTACGCCAAATTCAATGTGGATGTCAGCATATGATTTCCGTTTGCCAAGCGGAAATTTGACAGTTCTACTTCGAAATTAGATTGAATGAAACTCAGGCATAACTTCAACCTTAAATTCTCAAATATGTCACAATGATTTTATTGTGTCACTTTCAGGAATCAGCTGATAGTCGTGACGTACTTGGAAACGATCTTTTGCAAAAAAATGGCAAATGCTGACAAATGATGACATTGGATCAAAAAAATTGAATATAAATCTCCACTTCTTAAATTCAGCTATGAGTTGATGAATAAAACCATGCCCTTGGCCTATTCCAGAATTAAACTGATCTGCAAATTTTTACCCAAATTCCATCGGTGGTCATTGAGTTATTAGGACACAAAGACGGAGATTTCTATTTTTATACCTTTGGTAGATTTGATTGTTTGAATTATTCACTTCAAAAAATAGAATCTAAAATAAAACATTTCACAATGGACAACTTTGACATTTGGAGGACAAAGTGGGGTTAGGTTAGCCCAGTTTTTACAAGTTGCAGTATAGTGATGGAATCGGGTAGTCACTATATGAGGAGTGACTTATCAAAATGCGTTTTGTCCAAAATGAGGAAAAATTGACTTTGATGTGGTTCTGCTAACATGAATACGTAATACATACGTACCTACCAATCCACAAAATGCAGCAAATGAACTTTGATCCCATAGTACCTGATTCAAATACAGAATCATCCAGTCACATCAAAACGCTTAGCGGCGCTGATATAGTTCCAAAAACAGCTGTCTTTTCACCCTTATAGCATCAATTAATCGATAATTCAGAGATGTTTTTCCATTTTACAGACTCACATTAATATCTTCATGTTCACTATTTTTCATTTTTTTTCCATCTGCAACCCCTTGTGAGTTTTATTTCACCTCATTCGTGAGTTATCCATTATCTTTCAGAATATTGAAAATTTCAAAGCAAAAAACGCAAAGAAAACAGTTTTCTCCAATATGTTGCAGCAAAACGTATTTAGTCCAGGACTTTTCAGTCTCTTTATGGAGACTTAAGGTACTTTTGATTAGAATGAGACTATTTTTCCCTGAACCACTTTGTTTTTAGTCGTGAAGGGTTTTGGGTCATTATTGAGAATCTTGTTTTGGGTGACATAATGCGTATTGATAAGTCACTCAGATTAGTCATATACCGGGTGGAGACTTTAAATGGAACGCTGCTTATAGCGGCTCAGTGAAAAGACTAAAATCCAAAAACATGCCATCATAGATTTTTTATCTAGTTCACTTTCGTCATGTAAAAAAAATGTGAGGCCCGAAAGGGGAGGCGCAGCCCCAAGCAATTTTGTTTTTTCAAATTAAGAGAAACCACCTGTGGCACCTCTTTTGAAAGCTCATTCAAAAAGGAATTTGTCCATAGTATTTTTTTTGACATCTGTCAAACCGTGTGTCAGAAATTTAGTAAAAACTGATGTTGAACTATTCAATGAAAAATTGCACATCCTTAGATACAGTTGGGTTACCATGATATTAAAAAAAATCAGATAAACTCACGCCCCATACTCACGCCTATGGAGGACTGTAACTAGGAGACGAATCAACATACGAAAATCCCTGAAAAAACGTCCCTCTTTTTAATTAGTTCATTTGAGGGCGCTGTTATCGACAGTGAGGTCCCGTTTAGTTCATTGTTGTTGTCAACGGCGACCTATTTCTCAGTATAATTTTATTGTCTGATCATGAATTTCATGAATTTACGAAGATCTGAGCAGAAAATTGTTTAAAAATTGATTGTCTGATTCTCTTCAAGTGCCCCTACCCCTAACTCCATATTATGCTCAATCTCAACTTTGACATTCAATAATTTATTTTGTCTGGAAAATGACAAAGAGAATATATATTTTTTGTAACGGCATGGTAGAATCTTGACACTGTTAGTTAGATTTATATAAATCAATATTAGCACCGCGTATTAAACCACATTTGTTGCTTTACAAAAAGTTCCAACCAAAAAGACTACTTACAGACATGTCGTTCAATCATGACAAAACACAGTGTATTTTATAAATGTTTCGCTCAATTTGATAAACTCCCAAATTAAGTAAAAAACTATGATACTTGATTTGTATGATTTCAAGAAATTCCTACAATTCCATGTAAACAACATGCGTAATTATAATGATAGTTATCTTTTACACGCTCATTCTTACCTTGCTACTTGTAAGTTTTGTCTCACTAAGGTGTTAACTCCGATTGTATTTTGTCTTTATTGAGTCTGCAGTACAATAGCCTAGTTTACACCGACAACTTGGTCCGCGGACCAAGTACTAAATTCAAACTATATCCGAACCAAATATTTGGTTCGAATGGTGTGAACAGTTGCGGACTAAGCTGGTCCGCTCTTGGTTCGGTACTCGCCAGCTGGTGTACTGAACTAAACTTGGTTCGATCTGGATCAAAATTATGAGGTTATGTTTATTGTTATTTTTGTGAATTGTGTTGGTTCTGAGTTTCTCAATGCAATCTGAGCGTATAGTCCGTTTCACGAAGGTTTGTACTCACGTCATTGATTGTCTCTCCTTTTCTAACTCATGGAGAGGTTTAAAAACAGACTGAAACAGAATTAATGACGTAATAAACATCGGTCGTTACTAGAATCCAAAATGGCTGCCGAGCAACAGCTGATTTCTATCATCTCTGAATAATAATAACCTAAACTTTGGTTATGTGATCAAGTAATTAATCAAAACAATGTTGTTGTCAAAACACAAGTCAGTTAACTTCTCCAATGTTACAGTTTTGTTGTATAAAATACCTTGTCGGTATTCAGAATGTGAACAAAATACGATAAAAAAGCTTGTGGTCTACTTTACAAAGGATGGAGATGCTGAAAAACCTTTTTTACCACTTGAGACAGTTTTGGAGGTGAGTTATTTCATAAAACTAGTTCTTTGTACCTATTCATTTCCTATTCCATCTCCTGAACTTTTGTAGAGAGTATCTGATGCCCTTTGAATTGAAATTACAACTCTTAAAAGATCAGTTCTCATGGAATCAGAATTGATGAGGACTTCAAGGCATCCACGTCAATTGCAGTCCAGAGATCAGAAAGATTGATGGATTATTGGAGCAGTCGTGCGTTGTTGAGTAAAGAAAAAAAGGGCTAGTATTGTTATTGAATGAATATTTTGGGCAGGCAGAATTTGACATTATTTTAGTTTATATTCAATTCGTGTTCATGATTTCAGTCTCCTCATCTATGTTCCGCTGGTACTTGCTTGTAATAAAATTACGTTTATTATTTTCTTCTCCTATAGTAAGGAATGTGACTTATTTATCACCTTATGATTGGGCAGAAGGTGATGTCTTGCAGCTGATAACTGATCTGAAAAATGTTTCCATTTTTCACTCCCCCTCAAATGACCGTTATTTCATGAGTTAGGTATAAAAAAATTATTGATAATTTATCATTTTTTTATAACTTAAAATAACGGCTATTAAGGCGGTTTGCAAATTACAAGGAAAATCCTTTACTCCGCATTTTCAAAAAACACAATAGTCTGATGCTTTTTTCTTTTTGACACTATCATAAAACTTGGAAAAATACATACCTACACTCTGTAGAATCAAAATATACACTCACGGTCGGATAAACAGCACATGCCTAAAATTTGATAAAACTTTGATATTATAATATATTATAATAATCGTTTATTAAGCTAATAAGCTTTACAAAGTCATCCTGCTTCAGTTATCAAAAAATTATTGGTGCGTTAAAATGGTTCAAACAATCTGTCATTTGATCGGTCATGGCGATTTTATTCAAAATATTGTTTAGGTCTCTTTGTTCACGTTACAAAAAAAATTTGTAAGTTCTGGAAAAATTGGTTAGCACCATCCAAAAGGGTAAATTTGTGTACCCTTTGAAAATCGAAAAGAATCGCTGGTTTAGTGAACTGACAAATGGATTCAAGTTCTTTAATGCACCATTACATCTTTGATAACTGTTGCAGGATCAAAGTGTTATCAAGTTTTAGGCTGTTAATCTACTTTTGGCCACCAAACTGATGTATTAAATTTCGTTTACCTAATAATTCATAAAAAAAATGCTGACTAGCTGATTTCTCGTGGGTTGATGTTCATCCAGTGATGGGGGGACGTCTTCTGATAAGAATAAAACTCGACTATTGTGGGTTTTTGCGATAATGGTGCTTTCTTAGTTTTTTATTCAAACGTGTCTATATAGCAACGATTGCTTATTAGTATACTAAGAGAAGTCCGTTTTGTGAACTATTATAAATAGAAAAAAACCCTTTACAAAAACACACAATTGTGGCGAATGTATCCCCCAAAAAGATCAGCTCCTCAGCAATTTTTTTTTCAATAATGATATTTCTACTGGACGAATGTATGGATGAATGTATTTTTTCACTCTCTCGAGCTTGCAATCCCTCCATGTGAGGATTTTTCAAAAACTACATATCTTGGAATTTCATTCTACATGATTTTCTTAATGCACAAACAGAAGCGAACTGGAATAGCGTTGAGTCTAATGGTAGAGTCACAAGCAGTGCACGCTGTAAGCTGCCTAGTCTAACGATCGCTCGCATCCGGATGGCGGATATACACGCGACTACGCTGCCAATGGATGACCAGCCTGAATCCAAAATCTAAATGGAAAACAAATCTGAACGTGTTCTGGAGAGCGTTTTGGAACATACTTGTTCGGCTTCAATACAAAATTTGAACGCTCTTGAAACTATATGAATTAGCTACGACATACGTTTTTTTTCAAGTAATGACGTCATCTATGACGTGAGTATGAACCCTCGTGAAACGGACTGTACTTACATATGTGTTGTTTGGTCACGAACGGTTTTTATAAATAATTTTGACTTGATGTGACATTTGACGCGTTATCATTTGGTTCACGCGTCGCAAGACGGTGTAAACGGGCGAGAAGCAAGCATTGGACCTACCGCACTATCCCCACCCACTTGGTCCTATCGGACCGAACGAGTTATCGGTGTAAACTAGGCTAATAATATATCTAACGGTTTTATATGAGCATCATTTGAAACGATCGTTCATGCATTTTAACTGTCTTATCGCGTAAAAAAATAAATAATCTTTAAAATGCATGACCTCACTTGCGACACTTAGGGCCAATATTTCAATGTCACCTTAAGTGACATTTTAGCTAAGGTATACTTAAAATTCATGTGAGTTTAGAAATTGGCCACCGAAAGTGCCGTTTTCCAATTATGCCACTCCTTTCATTTTGCTAGGGATCAAATGTGAGTGTCGCAATTGAAACACGGTACTCACGGGAGACAAATTCATGGTCCAGAATAACCTGGACATTGAAATATCGGCCCTTAGACATCTAGCGGTAACATTTTAAACCCGAATTACAATTTGAAAACTGGACCACTTTCAATGCATAGCGATTTGTCTCCTAGTTACAGTCCTCCATACTCACGCCATAATACAATAGACACTTCAAGCAAACCCAACACTTTTTTACTTATACGCATCCGGATCCGTAAACGAATCGACATACGTTAATCATTGAAAACTCGCTTAAACAGCGATCGGTTCTACGTATACGAAGCGGATTGGTGAAACGTCAAAGTTGTCAAACTTCGCGTTTTGTAACCCAGATATTGATTTTTGTTTATATTTTTGGTTTGGTTTGGATGTTTGTGTGTTTTTCGTTTATCGTTTTTGAAGAGCTTTTGTTATAATTCTTCGATTAGTCAAGATGCGTTCTCAGATACGGATACGATGAAAGGCCCGCAAGGATACGTGCAACGGAAAGAATCGGAACCCCCGCATTTATTCTGAGCATGCGCAGATTGATGCGTATACGGATACGTTTGAAATTTGGGACGTGCTTAAAGTGTCTAATATCTCTCGCACATCCCCCTCAGTTGTCATCACGTGACCTACCTCGAACCTATACAATCAATTTCACGTGGGACGTCATGCGTGAGCGATCAGCAAATGTTCACTAGGTTACGGTATTGATGTTTTACATCTAACCTCACTTTGGGCTCGCAGTGACGACATGCGCTTGGTTCTAATTTCGTCCAGCAATCGATCATATCTTGTTTGTTTTAGTATCATGGCCCAGATTCAACTGTACTTCAATTGTTTTGTTTTCTTGGTAATCGCCAGCGTTACGTTTGACATATAGTTCCAAATTGTCAACGTTTTGATTCAAATTTCAAAATGTATTTAACTGAAACGTTAAAAATTGAAATCTGAATGATGATCGGGTTTGGAGAAAGAAAACGGAACTCAAAAAGAAGTTTCTGCGTTGTTCCTTGACAGAAATCCTGATTTGCCACCTCTGTCGCGAAGTACAGTCAGCAGAATTAAAAAGCAATTTAGGGTATTGGATCATGTAAGATATGTTCCGCGTGGAAGACCCCCAAAAGTATTGGATGAAACTAAATTGGACATCCTATTGGCTTATCGAGAAAACACAATTACACCAGGAAGGCAAATATCTCGCGATCACAATAATAATCATAAAACGGTATTAAAGATCACAAAATCTGCTGGCATGGATCCATTTATTATGCAGCTAGTACAAGAATTATTGGAGGACGACTTGGATAGAAGGGTAGAGTCTTGCGAATTTGTGATGGCCAAATTCGACAATCGACAAGTCGATTGAGATTGGATACTATTCTCTGATGAAGCAACATTTAGTTTGGAGAGTCAAGTAAGTTTGAAAGCTTGAAAAAAAAATATTTATGTTTTGAAAAAAATTAAGCGTTCTAGGTGACAATTATGGGCAAAATCTGAGCTTCGTAGCCAATTTTTATCTCAGGTTAATCGACAAAATTGTCGATATTATGCCGACGAAAATCCTCATTGGATTATTGCATGCCACTCTCAACGGCAGAGGAAAGTAAATATTTGGGCTAGAATAATAGGCGACAAAATAATTGGTCCATTCTTTTTTGAAGACAATTTAAATGTAGTTCTGAATTTAAATTTTCTTCGAACATTTTTGACTCCAGAACTCCAAAGAATATTCCCTAGGTGGAAATCTATACCGAAGGATATTTTTCCAACAAGATGGAGCTCCACCCCATTTTGCAAGAAATGTAAGGGGATTCTTAAATGCTGCATTTCCAAATAGGTGGGTATGGCGACGAGGATTTATAGAGTGACCTCTATTGCTATTTGAAAGCTAAGGTCTATGTCACAAGACCTATGAAAATGGAAGAGTTAAATGCAAGAATTTGGGCAGAGATAAGTTTAATCAAGCCAGAAGTTTTGGGAAGAGTAGGGAAAGAGTTCTACCATCGGTTGGGTCTGTGTCAACAGTTCAATAGGGCACATTTTCAACCACTGTTACGCTAAAAATGTGACATTACAGTAATAATGTTAAAGTTAATGGAATTATTCATTAAATAGTTCATCATCAGTTTTTACTAAATTTCTGACAACCGGTTCGATAGATATCAAAAAAAATATTATGGACAAATTCCTTTTTGAATGAGCTTTCAAAAGAGGTGCCACAAGTGGTGTCTTTTAATTTGAAAAAACAAAGTTGCTTGGGGCTGCGCCCTTTGGGGCTCCACATTTTTTTTACATCACGGAAGTGAACTACATACAAAATCTTTGATGGCATGTTTTTGGATTTAGGAAAAATCTTATTTCCTGGGCCGCTATAAGCAGCGTTCCATTCAAAGTCTCACCCTGTACATTAAACCAATGGAAAGTGGATCTTCACCTAGTACAGGGTATTCATAGATAAATGGACACCCCATTAACTTTTTAATTTGATGTTTTGGAAAAAATGTTTGGAATGAAAGTGCGAGTGAACGTGTAATGGTTCTGAATAAATTTTGTGAAAACAAGGTTTTCACATATACAGGGAGTTAACATCACAAAATTCATTTTGAATCATCAAACTTTGATTTGAAACATTTTTTTCGCAAACATAAAATAAAAAAGTTAATGGTGGGATCCATTAATCTGTGAAAACCCAGTACACATATTATCAAAAAGTCATAGAAAGAAGTTATCAAAAAGAATAGGTACCAGATGACGACTTGGTCAACGCATTCAAATCTATCAGACTGGCGACAGTATACAGGACCACATTCCGCCAAAAGCTTGTAGGGACGGATTAAATTCTGCCAAATAAAACTCGTAGTTGAAGCAGCTATACAAGGACGGACTAAATTCTGTCAAAAATCGTAAAGGCGGATTGAATTCTTCCAAAATAAGGGTGAAAATATAACTCAAATGTGTTACAATAAAGAAAAAGAAGAAGGTAAAAGAAACAAAGAAAGAAAGAAATGTGTTTAAAAGAGTTTCGTTTTAAAAAAGGATGGTGGTGAATTGGAGATCGTTATGCTAGCTGAGCGTAGAGTGGTCGTGGGTAAAAGACACTCAAAATAAAAGGTTAGTAGAGGCGAGGTAGCGCCACTCGCTTTAAAAGAAAAAGGTACTTACCCACAATCGCCAATCTGAAAGCGAGAAACAAAGAAAACGAAATGCTCAAGAGAACCCACAGACAAACATTTATTCACAACCTTAAAGGTAAAAGAAATAATACACAAAATGTACACAAGTCGAAATCGACCTCGACAAGCGTATCGATATCGATGATACCATCCTACTTATTTCCGACGAAATTCGGTTTTCCGCTAGATATGACTATGGAGGACTATAACTAGCATTGAACTCGATACTACCGTACCTGGAAGGGACCTATCCGTGCTGTTTACATCGAGTTGACTGAAGACAATTTTTCGACTAGAAAGAGATAGAGACAGAAAGGGGTGTCTATCTTTGTCATATCTGTTGACATAATATATTAGCTGTGTTTGTTATGCACCACTGGTGCACACTTTTTCACACTGCAACACTCAGTGTGCCTTTGTTTGTGAAATGTTTGTCTGTTTTTTAGGATAGAATCTTAGTACGTTTAGTAAAGATATTTTATCCTAAAAACCAGACAAACATTTCACAAAGAAAGCCACACTGAGTGTTGCAGCTAATATTATGTTCAATCAATATGTAGCTTTCTAGAGTTTGGGAGCCAAACAGAATGGTTAATTTTTGCAGTGCATTTGGGTGTGGTGATAAATACACTCCAGAAAAGCAGAATTCATTTTTTGGCTAAGTGATATAACTCCAATTATTAAGGACAAGGGCATGCACCTTAAGTATACCTACACGAAATTGTCCTAGTTAAAAGGGCCCTACTCACACAGCACACTCCTGCAGCAGGGGCAATCTAGGCCTGCCGCAGGAGAAACTTCCTTGTAAAGTACGTTTTGTTTTGAAAATGTGACAATTTCACATCCTGTTCGGGTTCGTTGGTACTACTAACATCATTTCCAAAGTTTGTTTTCTCATATCTTGCTTGAGATAATGCTAGGAAGGTATGAAGGGGCTCTTACCGCCCTGCTTAGAAGGCGATCTAGGAAATTGCCCCAATCGCCCTGCCTCCTAGATTGCCCCTGCTGCAGGCGTGTGAGTAGGGCCCTTTAGGAATTGACGATGGTAAACACTCCAAGAAATGCAAAAGTTCTATTTGGACATTCCTCAAGCCCCCTATCAAAAAACAACACATTTATTAGTTTTAATGTGACCTCAAAAATAAAGGTATTTTCATTTTTATTTTAAGCTATTAAGTTTAAACCTTAATACCTTTACTTTACTCAATACACAGGTTAAACATATAAATCACCCTGCACCTACTACCTACCCTGTATTTTCTCAACTATTTAATCGAATTACGGATCATCTAAGTATACTTCATTATTTACTAATTTGTTTCTTATTTTGCATTTTTCCAGATAGTTATTTGAAACATATAGATCCATCATATCATGATAATTAAGACTACTAAGTATGCACAAAATTGTAGTCATTTTTTCCAAGCAAATCAACCGCTTTTTCAATTTATCTTCAAACTATTTGAAAACCTCCGACTTCGCATAAGGGCAATGAGTGTGACAAAGATAGCAACACCTTTTGAGTCCAACCAAAATATACCTATGCGCCAAAAAAATACGACTAAAATTGCCTCAGTTGTCGACACGACAGGGGCCCTTCCAGTTACGTAGTATCGAGTTCAATGATAACTAGGAGACGAATCGACATACGAATATCCCTGAAAATCTGACCCTCTTTTTGCTTAGTTCATTTGAGGGCGCTGTTGCTAGTAGCGCTATTATTTATTCATTGTGATGGTAACGTTTATTGCTTGTCAATAATTTGTCAAGATACTTTTATCACATTTTCATTTATTTTTCGCAAATTTCCACTTCACATTCCACATGCAATGCATTCTCTATAAGGAAACAATTGAGGTTGAATCGTCGCAGCATCGTGTTTCAAGCCCATGGTTTGTTCAATGATGACTGTTGTTAATGAAGGATATGACGTCACTCAGTTACTCTATCAGTTAATGCAATAAAACTAAAAAATATGAAAATTCTATAAATTTCAGAATAATGTATAACAAGAAATATAATCATAAAATAGTGAGAGTTTTGATGGATTCTAGCCAATAAAATTGTTGCATTTTGATAGAGTATTCGTAACGTTGTTTCAATTATGTTACCCAGGTAACATTTTTGTTTGACATGAAATCGCTAACGACTCTTCGCTATCTGGGGGTAACAATTGAAGCTGAATTACGATTTGAAACCTGGACCACTTTTATGCATTTCGATTACTCTCCTAGTTACAGTCCTCCATAGGTATGACAAAAGAGATAACAACAGACGCGGTTTTTTTTTCAATGTGGCAGGAAAAATGGAGAAATACGACGTAGTGGTGTATTTGTGGTGTATGTCTCCCAAATTGAACGTTATTGACTCGATCTTGTTGTACAGACTCAGCCTAAATAAGCGCACCGAAAGATTATGGCTATAGACTTTCTTACAACTTGTGCGTGTAGGGTTTAAATCGCTTTTGCAGTGTCAACATGTACTTAATCGTAAGTGGAGAATTAAAGTTTACTATTCAAGCTAGTTTTTCACAGTGATTGACGAAAATGAAAAAAGCAACTGCATGTTTGCACAACAACACTAAATGAATTGACTGTTCATATATCACAATCACAATGATGATATAACCGAAATTTACAATCAGCTGAAATGGTCGACTCACCGGGGTAGAAACGTTCATGGGGGTACACCAGCTACTTGATATCATTTTCCAAGGGTGTATGGTATCCCAGCTCAAGCATACGGGGTACGTCAAGTAGTATTGATCAGTTTTTAATAGTCCCAAATCAAGTCCAAAATAATTAGGAATCCGGGCCATACGTCACATCAGTCAGATCGACACCCAACAACGGAGCATCCAGTAGGTATGGGGGTCGGTCGTTTAGGGCTCCAAAATGCCAGAAAACAACGGCAAGTTCAACCAGAAGGTAGCAGGAGCGATATGTTATGTTAGTACCACTATCAGTGCTGCTATTGGTCTTACACCAAAATAGTAATTGGCACTGGTAGGTATTATTACTATTTAAAGTAATATGATTATTGTGAGGATAATAACTATTATAGCGAGTAAAAGTCTGAAACCTACAAGGAAACATATCATAGGGACTGAGGGGCTATGAAGATTTGGACTCACCACTGATGAAGTTGAGCCTAGCACGTGTTCAGTCTTAATGTGAAAAAAATTAAAGACGAAAATCAAGGAATTTGCACACAGGCAATTTGATACAGCATTAAACAATAGCTGCTATCAATTTTTGATTCAGGATCGTCAAATTTTTCGGGAGAATCGGCATAAAAGCCACGAGGAACAGTACCACTCGGCAACCTCAAATCAAAGTCAAATCAGTACCCGGATTCCGTGTATCTGTGGATTTCTAGCAACATGTCGCTTTCCCATCATTTCACACAGAGAGCGACGTGTTGCTATGGAATTCCACAGTACGCGGAGTACGGGTCCTGCCTTATTCCCGGCAGGAAGTGGGAAGGGATAACGGATTATCGTAGCCACTAGAATTCAAAATCCCTGCACTGTTGCCAGACTGACAGGACAATTCAACTGAACAGAGCCACTCCGGACCACTCGATGCACCCTAGTCAGGTCCTAGAAATATGCCCTAAGGAAAATAATCGAAAACAATAGTTGCGTGAGTGAATTGGCAATTATTTATCCGATACTTGATTACGTTAGGTTTACGAGCACACTTTATAATTCACAGTATATTTCCAAATCTGAACTTAGATCTAGCATAAATTATCTTACTTAATAAATAGTAAAATATGCACAATAACTCTAAATTCGCCAATACGAATCTATGACCCAGAGATTAAGAGTCCCATACCCTACTGTCTCAGCTAACACAAACTAACTAAATTTGAAAACGAACCGTAACAAATGCACCAATCTTCAATCAAGCTTTGTGCAGGCGATTCAATAGACAGGCCCTTCTAGCCATCGAATGGAGGAAATGGGTATGATCTATGAAGCTTTATCTTGATGCTGAAGATATCAAAAATGGGAAAAAAAGAAGAACAAGCCATTGCATCTGGGCGGACTCCAACTATAGAAAACTAGTTTTGGCTTACCAGGAGCAGTTGTCGACTACGATCCTGAGCTTAACATCGATGTATTCAAAATCGCAGTTGATTCCCTCGATGAACATTTCTCTCCTGGATAAAATTCCTGTTTTGAAAGACATATTTTTCAGGGTATGAAGCCTGGAGATGGAGAAAGTCCAAATAAATTTTTTGATCCGTTGCCATGCTCAAGCAAATAAATGTAAAGAAGAATGAGGAGAACGCTCGAGAAATCAACAGTGAAGATAAGTTGATCAACATGTGGGTGTCGGTTGAACTGAAGAGGAAATTATTCGAAAAAGAGTTGCCCTTGAATGAGGTCATCGACCAGTGCCAGATATATGCGCAAACCATAAATCAGAGTTCAGTTATGCAGGAGAAGGAGCACCCAGAAAGTTCTCAGTTCCTCCACTCAATAAGGTCGAACAATCTAGAAAGCAAGCATATTGGGATACAACGAAGACGTTGTTCGCACTGTGGAAGTGATCGTGATTATTTTTAAGGAAATAACTGTCCAGCAATCAACACAATGCTACAAATGCGGTCGAAAAGGGCATTTCTTAAGGTAATGCAGAAAAGGAAAAATCACTCGTTTCACTCCACAAGAGTCATTCAATCGCAGTCGGTTGAACTGAACAAAATCAAGAAAAGTACATTTTATTGATGGAAGTAGTAAAGAAACGACTCCTTTATCCAGTGGTATTGGTAATCATGAATGTTTCAAAGTTGTTGATATGATGTTGTTGGGGATTATACATACATTTATTTAAATTGTCACACTCAATTTTAATTTTAACTAAAATGGCCGTTTTGAATGATTTTTTCAAACATTTGAGAAATATAATAGATCTTTGATATCAACCAAAGATAAATCTTTCTATGGTATCAGAATTATATTTGCCTTCTTCTAGAAGTTTGGAAAATAATTTACAAAATTAGTTGTGAGTTTGGGTGAGGTTGGGTTAGTTTTTGTTTGGTATGCAATACATCCTTATTGTGAAGTTCAAAAGATTCTAATGGTGATGATTATAGTCATAGTATGACGATCGTCGTGCTAAATGAGCGATTGGAATGTGGTTTGTCAAAATACAATTCCTAACTGGTAGAGACAAGTAATCGCTGTCACATAGAAGCCATTATAAACAATATGCGTACAGATATGGTTGATAAACTGATCGTTCTTCATGATAATATAAACAAATATATTCCTAGGAATTATTATAAAAGAATTCATAAATACTGGATGTTCTGTTTCCTATGTCACTAAGAATATGAAAACGTTGGATGCTTGGACACTTTGCGTTTTGTTTCGTGTTGAAAGCTTGAACGCTTTGCATTGAGTATGAAAACGTCAACATGCTTGCATGCTTCACACATTGGAAACGTTAAAATGCTTGCACGTCATAGGTTGGTTTTTATGTTGAAATGTTCGCACACTCTACACAGTGGAAACGTTAAAATGCTTGCCCGCTTTACGTTTGTTTGTGTGTTAAAATGTTCGTACGCTTTACACAAAGTAAAAAGTCCAAATGCTTGTACGTGTTACGTTTGTTTGTTTGTGTTTGAATGAATCTTCGCTCTACTCCAATGAAAACGTTAGAATGCTTGTACCCTTCACGTTTGTTTACTCATTTGAATTATTTGGGTAATGAAAAATTAAAATGTTGGTATGTTGGCGTTGAAGACCCGTATATTTAGTGTTGAAATTAAGAATAATCAACTATTGCAACTCTCATTACGGACTCAGTGACGATAAAAGTACTCCGGAACTCGTTAAGAAAGGTGCAGCGGAATAACAAGGACTCCGAGAGCGAAGTCCTCGCAGCAATGACCGTGTTAGAAATTTCATCAAAATAGTAAAATACTGAAAAGAACTCTTTTTTTTTGTTGTTTCACTGAGCCACAGTCTTAACGTGATCAGTTGGGTGATAACCGACTGTTACCACGTCGTATTAAAAGCAGCTCAAATTATTTAGTCCAGTTTTGTTTGATGTATCAACGATTATTGTTGAATTCGTTAGTGAATCAAATCATTGTATGTGTTTGTGACTGTACTGCAACACCTTAGTTGATTTTATCTATTTCCAACACCATAACTTCAGTGAGACTCAACAAATTTGAACACATACATTCTTGTTTGGAAGAGGAGGCCTTGTTTATCTAGAGCAGATATAGCCATGAGAAATTGGTTTACGCTGCTTCCTTCAAGGGACGCCAATGCAAAAATCTATAGTTATTTTATTATATTTCGAAATTTCAAATAAAAAATTATGATTATTAGGTATTTCAATAGAAACATAAAGAAGATCAAATTTACAAGAAAAAATCTGCAAACTGCATCTCGATAACTTCCCGCGTTCAGGAGTTATTGCCTTTTTCTGATTAAAACGTATGTTTTTATACTTTTATTTCATACTGTACTGTAGTGTTTACTTTACTGGTCTCAAAACCAGTTCCATAAACGACACATCACAACATCAGATCCGGAAAAATTGGATCAGAGGAATATTTAATTCTTATTAACTTTGGAAGTTGTAGTATGATTTGGCTGGCGCCATCTCATGGTTATGATTAATAACTTGACGTGGAATGTTGGTAGCTTGAGTACCCATCTATATTACCTAAGTTGTGACATGGTTTTGCTGGAGTCATCACATGATAAGAATGTGAGACGAGCTGCCACAACCGCCATCCGAATATGTGGTTTCACAAGAAAGTACTATCTCATTTCAACCGATTGAAAAAAATTGTCAGATTATAAAATACCATTGTACGATATATAGCCCTGAAGCGTCATCAAACTTCTCGTCTAGAAATTCCGATGATAATGAACATCTCGCCTCGTACGTCATTTCCCGGTATGGTAACGTTAATTACTATTCCACTTGGGTAGTCTATGGAAACCAAAAACCAACTTGGACAGAAAGATCAATCTATGTTTGAAAGAGTTCAATTGAGTTTGTTTGCATATTATTGCGTCTTCTTCAATCTGGCAATAACTCTGAACGCGTCAACTTATCAAGATGCGGTGTAGAGGTTTCTTCTTGTAATTTTTATCCAATTCCTGTTTCCGTTGAAATAATTATATCATTCTATTTGAAATTTCGGCAAAATAATTAAATATACTCTAAGTTTTTGCATTGGCACTCCCTACAGGGAGCAGCGTAAACCAATATCCAATTGCTATATTTTGCTCTCAATAAACAAGGCCCCTTTTTCCAAATGAGACCCTATTCGTTCAAATATGTTGAGCTTGAGAGAAGTTATAGGCATTTCAATAAGTCAGACTTTACCCTTTTCCCTCGTCTATTTGATTCCCTACAATCAAAAATGGAATGCGTTGGATGTATGAACTTGAACATCATTTCCAGTGTTTTCTTCTGGCCACTTAAGTCACATAATTTTTTACCGCAACTAAACAGAGTGGAGATGAACGAGATATGAAATCTGATTTTTAATCAATTTATCAATGGCTGTGTATCAATAAATTGTGCATCAATGTAAAAAGAAGTTTATTTTGTCTTTTTGGAAAAAGTTAAGACCATTGTTCCTGATAGTCTAAGTGTCATCATGAATAACTCAAGGTTAAAGTGTAATAACAAGATCAAATATTTAGGGGAGGTTCTGGATCAGAATCTTAGTTTTTCCGCTCATGGAGAGTATACAGGGTGAAACAGGGTAAGTGTTACAATGTGGAACTGAGAACTCGTTGTCAAAAAAGGGAAAGTTTTTTCCTAAACGAAAATTTTCCGCGGGCTTTCGTTCTCGATATGCAGGGTCTTATAACTACGCCACTGGTCATTTTTGTTAATCGATTTTCTAATGAAATAATACTGACCAGTGAGTTTTGACACTTTACCAAATCTGATAAAAATATTCCAAGTGGCTTTAATAAGATGTAGATGTAGATGTAGATGTTTCAGTGGGTGGCTCACGCCAAAACCTGCTTAGGCCTCCTGGGCCCGTTGCAACCCACAATAGATAGAAGTGAGGCACGACGCTTTCGCGAAGCTCAGCAGGTCCCTCAAATAGATCCCTTCCAATTCCTGAAGTGTTGTGAGTTCAGCTCCGAAGTGTTCCATCCTAATGCTACGAAGAGCCGGACATTCCGTTAGGATGTGGGCTACGGTCTCTACGTCTTCAAGGCACCACCTACAGTCTAAATCTTCCCCGATCCGGTTCCTATGGAGGTGACCCTTCAGGTTCATGTGACCAGTTAATAGACCAATCATTGTGCGGAGGTCTTTTCTGCTCATATTTAGGAGCTCTTTGGTTCTGCCCGTATCAGGTCCTGTTATCATTGCCTTGGCATGTAGCATACCAGGGGCATTATTCAAGCATAGAGTGGCCTTTTCGAGTAGAAGTTTCTTCGCCTCGCCCATTCCTATTGCTTTAGAGATGCCATTCATTGGTTCGGGTCCTATCGGCCTGTGCGATGAACCACTTTTGGCAAGTCTGTCAGCTTCAATGTTCCCCTTTATACCGCTATGGCCCGGGACCCAAATTAGCCTCACCTTGTTGTTATTTTGCATTATCTTATGCAGAGCCTCTTTGCATTCTAGGACTGCTTTAGAGTCTACTGCCTTTCTCACAACAGCCTTTAATGCTGAAGTGCTATCTGAACAAATGTTGAAAGTTCTGTGATTTGTGCCGCTCTCAAGAATGGTATATGCACATTGTGTTATGGCGAAGATTTCGGCCTGTAGGATCGAAGCGTAAATCCCGAGCGAGAAGGTCATTTTATTGTCCCTCCCGCTCTTGCAGAATCCTGCTCCTGTGCCTCTCTGATGTTTGGAGCCATCAGTAAACCACCACGACCCTTCTCGTGTTTGAACTGGTCTGTTCTGATCCATCGAATCCTCTGGTCTAGAAATAATCAGCTCAGGCGAGCTACCAGCATAGAAGATTGGAGTCATGTAGTCGGAGTGCATTAGCAGCACTCCATCTTTTATCTGGGGTTCACTCATGATGACCGAGTGTCCCTTGTTCCTCCGCTTCAGATGTTCCAGACAGTAAAGACGGTATGCTGTTCTGAGTGCAACACTCTCTACAAACAAGTGCAGTGGGGGTAGCTCCAGGATCACCTCCAACGCTCTCGTTGGTGTGGTCCGTACTGCGCTTGTTATACTGATGCATCCCATCCTTTGAACCTTATCCAGTTGCCTTTGGATGTATGCTTTCTTAGTTGCGGGCCACCATACTATGGCTCCGTAGGTGATCAGAGGTCTGATAACCATAGAATAGATCCAGTAGACTATTCTGGGTTTCAGTCCCCATGTTGTCCCTATAGCTCTTTTGCATGCCCATAGAGAGCATATGGCTTTCCTAGAGCGTTCTTCGATGTGATCTTTCCAGGACAGTTTCTGGTCAAGAGTTACTTCTAGGTATTTGACCGTTTTCCTGTATTCCAGGACTCTTCCTGAGATGGATATCTCCGGTTTGAGTCCTGATTTGTATTTCCTGGTGAATAACAGGATTTCGATCTTTTCGGGGTTGATCCTAAGTCCTTCAAGGGAGCACCACTGTTCTATAATTCTCAGGGCTCGCATTGTGGGTGCTCTCAGCTCCTGAATGTGGCTACTCGTCGTTAGGATCACCAGATCATCAGCATAGGCCTGTGTATACAATCCCGAATCGTTCAGCTGCTTCAGCAGACTGTCCACCACAAGACTTCAAAGGAGAGGGGATAGGACTCCACCCTGGGGACAGCCTCTGTCAGCCATAGTTCTGACATTTTGTCCGTTTAATTCGGCAAATATCATCCTTTGTGATAGCATATTTGATATCCACTGGATCAGTGTTCTTTCTGAGCCCCTTGCTTCTAATGCTCGACAAATCGATTCAAAGGAGGTATTATCAAATGCGCCTTCGATGTCCACAAAAGCACCCAATGCTGATCTATTTCCGTCTAGCGCTCCCTCTACCTTGGTGATAAGGTGATGTAGCGCCGTGTCCGTCGATGGACCTTGTCGATAGGCATATTGATTGTTATGCAGTGGCATGGATAACAGATGCGTTTCCTTGATGTATCTATCAACAAGTCTTTCTAGTGTCTTGAGTAAAAAGCTTGATAGACTAATCGGTCGGAAGGACTCGGGGTTGGTGTAGTCTGATTTTCCTGGTTTCGGGATAAATATCACCTTCACTTTCCTCCAGCTAGAGGGAATATAGCCCATGGCAAGGCATGAACGAAAGAGCTTCACCAGGAATGCGGTTACACGATTACCAGCCTTTTGTAGCAAGGCCGGAAAAACCCCATCCATCCCTGGAGCTTTGTACGGAGAGAAGGACTCGAGAGCCCACTCTACCTTTTCATAGTCGACTATCCTCTTTGCAGTTTCAAAGTCGGGAGCTGTGCGGGCTCTTACTTTTGCAGAAATTCACAGGATCAATCACCTCGGTTGTAGGGCTTTCCCTCTCATATGGGAGGTAGGCCGATGCAACAATGAGGATCCCATTGTCCTTAGTGATTATCTTGATGACAGTCAGATCTCTGGTTGAGAGTCCTGATAATAGAAAACTGTTAACTTCTCTTGTTACAATACACGACCTTGGGTTTTTGCTGGAGGAGCTATGAAAAAGTGAGCCTCCTACCAGTCCCAGTCCCCTAATCTTACCCTGGTTAAGCCAGGGTTCCTGAATGAGGGCTATGTGTGTACCTAGTTTGTTTATCGTGTTACATAGGACAGCTGTTGAGGCTTTTCCATGTTGCAGGTTAATCTGTATAAGTTTTAAAGCCATTTGAATGACAATTTATACTGTTGTAGGTTAGTCTTAAGTTCCTAGAGACTAAGGTTAGTAATACTAAGACTGACATGAGACTCACCTGAGGAAGATGGTGTATCCTCGTTGGCTGTGATTGGGGACAGTCAGGAACTGTCGCCCTTTTCTTTATCCTCTGGGGTCGGGGTGGGTGGTTGCTCCTCCTCCCCTTCCTTGACCCCCTGTTCCGTCAGAGCCACCTGGACTTTTGGCTTGGGTTTAGCTTCTGGCGCAGTGCCGGTGGAAAAGATAGCCCTCCCCAAGCCATAGAATGGACGGTTGCCCAGTCCCGTGAGCAGTCTTAACAACTCACGATCGACGCCAACGATCAGCCGTAGGCCCCGGGGCTCTTCCGTCCTATCCCACACCCTCCATTTGGATGAGGACAGACCGGGGTTAGACCGTTCCAGGTAGCTGAGAGCAGCCTGGTCCGTTGGGTGTCTAACACCCGGAATCCACAGGACCCCACGGGTCAGCCTGAAGGCGGCAGGGTCAGATGCCAGGAGGGACACTCCACCCCAGGGTCTCACGCTAGGTAAGGCCCTGAGGAGCCACTAACTCGATGCACCTGTCACCAGCACCTGTCACCAGCACCTGCCCCCGCCACAATCTGGACGACATGAATCGCGGCGTCGGTGTGTCGCTGCCCGCCGGTGTCAACATTATCGTCTCCAAAATCGCATCGGAGAACTCCAGTAACTCTGTGTTGGAGATGTCTCTGGAGTTCTCCCTGCTTATCACTATTTGAAGGGCTCTATCCATTGCAGCTTCCGCGTAAGAAGCGTCCCCTGACAAACCAGTCGTCCTGAGGCGCTTCTCTGGGCGTTTCGCTTCAACAGGTGTAGAGCCATTCTCTCTGAGCCTTTTGGGGGTCGCAGCTCCTGTTACCCCCAACTCACCTCTTTTGAGAGGAGAAAGGCCAGAGGCAGGTCCAGCTGACAGCTGTTCCTGCTCGCGTCTGGCCCTCCTCCTTCTCTTCCTCTCTGCCCCGCAGATGTTGGGCTTCTTCTTCTTCTCCCCCGGTTCCGCAGAGGTCTGTGTAGCACGTTCCTCCGGGGAAGGGTTGATTGGGTCTACCGAAGGATCTCTGAGAGCTCCTTCAGTAGGTCGAGTATGCGTGTCGGAGACAGAAGGTCCAGTCGAAGTTCCTTCCGCAGGAGATGATGGGGTATCAGAAGGTACCACTGGGGTTCCTTCCTCTACCTCCATCGAAGTGTTTTTGTTGAGTTCATTCATTTTGTCCCCACGAGTACGGGTGAAAATAAAGGGACCACGGACGCAAGGAGTACCCGCCCTTGTCCGCTAGGCGATTTAATACTTTGGGAGGTCGCCCGGTGTCCCAAAGGCTCCGTTCGCAACATCTGATTATGGCTCAGATGCCATCCACCCCTTTGGCACGGGTCGCATAAAACCGTGGGGTTAAGCCTTTGTATCACCTTTTGTCTGACCTCTAACCTTTGACCTTTCCGGCATGAGTGACCCTGCCAGTAGCTTGCGCTACCGCCGGTATAGCTCTTAGGATCGCTGAGGTGCACAAGCCTCCCCGCCCGTCAGGGAAGGTGACCCTGACTACGTCAAGGCAGAGATACGGGGGGAGGTTGCTTTGATAATTTTGAAGAAAAACTTTATTTTTTTCATAACTTTGCCACCCAGTATATTATCGAGAACGAAAGCACGCGGAAAAAGTTTATTGAGGAAAAAATTTTTTTTTTGACAATGAATCAACAGTTTCACTGTAGTTTGATTTAAGACCAGAAAACTAATCTATTGTCAAATTTTATTTTATGTACATGGTGTTCACGTATAAATGTACCCCCCATTAACTCTTTAATTTGATGTTTGGGACAAAAATGTTTCAAATGAAAAATGGTTCAGAATCCAAATCCAAAAATCAAATAAAAAAATAGGGTTGCCATTTGAAATAAGAAAGTTGGACCACGCCCAGAAGTTCTGAAACACCCTGTATATGTAAAATCATTGTTTTCACAAAATTCATTTTGAACCATTGAACTTTTATTTGAAACATTTTTGTCCCAAGCATCAAATTAAAGACTTAATGTGGGGGTCCATTTATAAGTGAACAGCTACATAGCTTCATGAATTCTAATGGCCTCAAGGAACGTGTTTGTTTATTTAAATTCAGGGCCGTTTTATCAGTCCACAGCAAAAATTTGCAGCTACGTAGCTTCCAGTCAACTTCAACTACTGGCTAAAGTGACAGCGAAAAGCCATGAGTTTAGCTGTCAGATAGAGCTAACCAGCCCCTTGATGAACACTTTGACATTTATTTTACCTGCAGTTGGACTTTAACTGTCAGCTTAGTAACATAACCATTCACTGATAGACCGGCCTTTGAATACAGTTATTTTGACCACCCCTATACGCTCCCGATTTCATGCCATATACTTAGCGGGTACCCTGTATAACTGAGATAATGATTTTTTTTTTAATTTGAAACTTCACCTGCGCGTATAACTTCTTGGGGGTGCAACTTAGTATATAAGATTTTGATACATTAAAAGTTGGGAGTTTATTGAATGCTGGCAAGTACTTGATCTGTTAGGAAATTGTAAATTTTGAAGATTGTACACTTCAATAGTGAATGTTGGCAAAACTTTATCAGAACCACTTTTAATAGGAGCAGTTGGGAAAAGTATACTTCTACAACAAACTGTTTTTCACCTTATAACTAACCCAAACCAAACTGAACTATAATATGATTTGAGAAGGATTCTTTGTCTCTGAACTCTGGTCTAATGAAAATGCACATAACAAAAAAAAGGAAAAACGAACGACACCGTCGGCGAGGAGCTGTTTATGTTGAAGTCAGTTAAACTCGTTCTGCAGAGGTGTCGTCAAAGACCCAAGGTATAGCGTGAAAAGTAAATTTCACAATAAGGATGTTAATTTCTACCAAACACAAACTAACACAATCTAATCCAAACTCACAACCAGCCTTCTTGAGTTTCAACCTTAAACACAAAATACATGATTTGATTCATTTGAGTGATGCATGCGACTTCGCAACATTGTCGGCAGCCGATAATCATCGACTTTCACGCACGCGGAAGCACGGGAGCACGTTGAGACGTTGGGTTTCTCTCCTTACTGTCGTATGCGGAATCCTGGACCAATAAGGATTTTTATAATAACGTCCAGTGAATAATAGTTTTCAGTGTAGCAGCTTTCACTAGAACCATCATACGTAATGACAAAGTCGATCAAGTTCCACATTTACTAGCTGAATGTTTCCAAATCAGGAAAAGCACACCTTCCCCAGTAACTGTCAACTTTTACTGATTTCCAGATTTCACTGTAACATATAAATGAGGTGCGTTAGATCACAATACTTTCAGTTCTCCTATATTGAGTTCCTCCTCTGTGTTGGTTCTTATGCGGGTCACCCTGTATATCCATTTTTTCAGTGATTTTCTCAAATCATGGGTTAGTAATGACGGGATGAAATTGGTAAACCACATCACAGAACCATCAATTGATTAAAACATTTTCCTACTGGAAATTGTGATTTTATATGGTTTTTATAATTAATCATTCGTGCATGTCAATGATTTTTATTTTCATACATTGAAACGGAATTTGTAAGCTACTCCAGTTGATCCAGATCTGGATTTTGGACGATCATCCTGGCAGACAGTTTTTCCGTTCACTTCTATTGCTGAAATGTCCGGCGTATTTTGCCTGGCCAAAAAGAATCTGGCTTTCAGAGCATTTTCCCCAGGAGAGTCATTCAGAACAGCATCGTCTATGGGCTGAAGCAAAATTATGTGATGAGATTTTATTCTCAGAAAGAATCAAACAGAAGAAACAAAATAATCTCAGGGTCAACATAACATTATTTAAAAATAAGAATAGAGCAATTCGGCATGGGTTGAAAATCTCAGGAAACATGCTCCAAGAAACGTAAATTCAAAGATCAAATATAATAGGAATACTACAAAACAGCTTCGAAATTCAAAAAAAGTCTTTTGCCCTAACGGTTTGGTAACAAAGAATACACCTGTTGAATATTTGTTTGACATTATTAAGTAACTACGTGGAGAACCGGAAAATGGTGGCGAAGGGAATGTTCAACAAGAAAATCTTGAGATTTTGAATCTGGAAGGTGATCATTGACTTACCTCAACCGCTGTAACTGCTTGTCCTGGAACGTCTGCCACAACATTGATCACCTGTTCCGATTCTCCATCAAATGGAATTGCGACATCTGCTTGGGGTCCGTTGGCACCTGAATTCAATCTACCAAAAATGTTGCATCAAAAGACCAATAATTATTTTCTACTCACTGTACGACATCTTTGCATTCTGGAGCCTCAACTGGTAATTGTCTTGCCCTTGGTGGAACCCAAATAGGAGGACGCCAAGGAGGTGGATTGACGGGATATGCAGAAGCAGAAACAGAGCCAAAGAAGGCCGTTGCAACGACGAGTACAATCATGGCTTTATGTGGGAATGTGAGGTGAATTTGGAAATTCGTCTTTATATATGTTCAATTTTTTTTTTATGGAGCATTTAATTATTTTAATAATTAAAATTTCATTATGTTGTTGCAACATTCGATACTCTGATTGCAAAGCTTCATTTCAACATCAAAAGTAAAAAAAACCCACTATGTGACATGGAGACAATTATGTATCTTCAGTAAATAGGTATAGGTTATGGAATTTTATGAACCAACCAAAATGACTATTATTGTTTTTTATGAAATTTTGCTTATATAGGTACAGGGTTTGGAGAGATAACCGGAAAGATCAATCATTTTTAGAAAAACATGTCTCTTTTAAAAGCTGTGAGGCTTTTAAAAATCTAGATATCTGTTATAAATATAAATATGAATTGAAATCGGGCATAAGATTATGGCAAATCAAAGTTGTATCTTTTTAAATAGATCCCCCTTCACTTTCAAGTTTTACTTTTTCAAGAGCTATCCAAGGACATCAAATTAATTCTTGTCTTTTGAAACATATGTGTCGAAAAATTGTCAGTTGACAGTACATGGTGTCTCAACGATAGAGTAAAGTAGGTTTTATCATATAGGATATGAAGAATATCAATATCAATGTGCGCTATTCACACCCCTAACCTAGGGGTGTAAATAGCGCACATTCTGAAAATATTTGGAAACATACAGGGTGCGTCACAAAAGTATGGCACGAAAAAGTATGATTTTTTTAAATGGAACCCCCTGTATATTATTTGATATTTCAATTCTTTCTTCAATTTGGAACAAAAATTGTGATACAACTAATGTTCCTAAATTCAACCGTTATCGAGATATCGCGTTTTAAAAATGGCATTTTTGCAACTTTGACATGCTATAAAACTCAAACTATTCAAGTTAGAGAAAAATGGATTGCACATTCCTATCTTAACTTTTGAAGAGCTATTCAAGGAGATTAAATCCATTATTATGAAAAAATGTCAAAATGTGCCGAAAAAAGTTGACAGTTGACGTTACCTTCTATCCAAATGACAGAAGAGCTCTTGAAAAATATATCCTTCTATTATTTACCATTATTCCTTATACCTATTGTATTTGTTCTTATAGAGTGAATATTTAATATAATATTTATTATAAATGAAACAATGTAGAACTGTTCAGATATTTCATTTACATTGATTATTCACTATACTTGGTATTGGTAAAGGTGAGGGGGCAAAGCCCGGCGAGTAGGCCTAGTGGCCCTTTTCGCCATCCTCGCTTGGCCAACCAGCTACTACTACGTTTCCGTCGTGAATAGAAACGGACTTTTCCAGCTCAGGTACCCCAACTCTTTCCTGGAGATGGTGGCTGTTCATAGGATAGCGAATATTTCCGTCTGGAAGACTGTTGCAAGTCCTCCAAGGGAAAAAGCTTAGCCAGTGTTCCTGTTAGCCCTGAAAACTCCGGCTCCAGTCGAACCCGTGCGTTCAGCCTTGGAGCCATCTGTGAACCAGACTTGAGTGTTGCCAGGCGTCTCCATCGGTTTGGTCAGCCACTCTTTCCTCGTCGGTACGTGCACCTCAAAGCTCCTTCAGAGTCTGAGGCGACCATCCGTGGGTGTCAACCCGGCCGATAGAAGCGGTAACTCGCACCGCACCAGTGATGATATCCTGGTGTGGCCAACTTCCATTTCCATGTTCCTCCATGTCTTCTGGGCAACCATCCTACTATAGGAGACCATCCCTTCCCTCTTCACTCAGAGTCCTAGCTCTGGCAGTCCAAGGAGGATGTTCAGTGCTGCTCCAGGAGTTGTCCTCATTGCGCCTGTTGTACCCAAACAAGCCATCCTTTGCAGCCGGTCTAGCTTGAGTACATAAGTGGTCTTATCGGTTGCCGGCCACCAGACCACGGATCCGTATGAGATCCTCGGCCTGATGACAGCCTGGTAGAGCCAATGCATGACCTGGGGTTTTAGGCCCCACTGTCTTCCAACCACTCGACGCAGTAGCCACAGTGTTGCTGTTCCTCTTATTATTGTCCTTTCAACGTGGAGTTTCCACGTTAGACTGCTGTCCAACACAACCCCGAGGTACTTGACCTCCTGCCTGATTGACAGTGTGGTCTCGTACATCGTGGGTGGCTTGAATTCCCGGATAATCCTTCTGTTGGTGAAGGGGATGAGCTCTGTTTTGGAGAGGTTTACTGACAGTCCCATCTCTCCACACCATGTTTCTACTATCTTACAGGCTAGCTTCATCCGTTCACAGAAGATCCCTAGGTGTTACCCCTCACCAGCACCAGTCCATCGTCCGCGTACGCCTGAGTGTAAAATCCTTCTGCATCCAACCTTGTGAGGAGGCTGTCCATCATCAGACACCATAGTCTGGAGGAGAGACAGCTGCCTTGGGGGCAATTTCCTTAGACTTCTGCCTCAACCTGGTATCCTCCTAAGGACGCTTTTACTTGACGGTCACGAAGGGAGGACCAGACCAGACAGCTTGTGAGCCTCTCGCAAATAGCGCCGGTTTTGGCCTTATCAAAAGCTCCTTCGACGTCAAAGAATAGTGTTAGGGCCACTTCCCTGTCGTTGATGGCCTTTTCAGCTAGTTGCACTACCGCATGGAGAGTCGACTCCGTGCTTTTGCCCTTGCGGTAGGCATGCTGGTTCCTATGAAGAGGAAATGTTGAAAGGATTTCCTCTGTCAAGTACCTATCAATCAATCTTTCCAAGGTTTTAGCTTCGAAAGATGTTAGACTAATCGGTCTGTGGGATCTTGGCAGTCCGTAGTCCTCCTTCCCAACTTGAGGTATTAAGATTACCTTGGCGGTTTTCCAAGCGTTTGGAACGTGTCCCAAGGCGATGCTTGCTCTAAAGATGTTCTTTAGCCAAGGTTGCATCAGGCGCCTAGCCCTTTGCATCATCGCCGGGAAAATACCATCAGGACCTGCAGCCTTGTATGGACTGAACTCACTTATGGCCCGCTCGATTGCTTCGTCGGTTACGAATTTGTCAGCCGTTTACCAGTCCGCATTGAGGATAGGGAGGGGCTCCTGGGTAGGTCTATTGCCTTCTCCTGGAAAATGAGTGCGTAGAAGAAGGTGTAGAGTATCCTCCATGTTATCGGTCCATGTGTTGTCTTCTTTTTTCAGCAGCCCTTTCTTTGTTTTTTCCTCTGAGCTGAGTAGCCTCAATAGTCTAGTTGATTCTGAGAGAGATTCTATCTCCCCACAGAATCCACGCCATACAGCTTTTTTGCTCTTTCTTACCTCTGACTTGAATTTCCTTCTGGCTTCAACGAAGCTGTCCCAGTCGGCTTGCCCTTTACCCTGAAGTGCTCGGCGGTGCGACCTTCTGGCTTGCTTTTTGAGGCGCTCCAGAAAGTCATTCCACCATGGGACTTTTTTGGTCCCCGCTCTCCTGAGTGGGCAAGACTCTTCAAATGCGGTGTTAATTGCATTCGTCAGGGATTGCTCCGCATCTATTTCACCTGAGGAGAGAATCTGCCGACTTTTGGAGCCCATGGACTTGCTTAGACAAGTGTTGAATTTGTCCCAGTCAGTCGCCCTCGGGTTCCGCTTCAGTATCGGTGCTTCCCAGTCCGCTTGCAAGGAGAAGCGGATTAACCTGTGATCGGACATTCTTATGTCATTTGTGACACGCCACTTTAACACTTTATCCAGATAGGCATGCGTCACAACCGTTATGTCTATGACCTCTTGTCTGACGCGATTGACAAAGGTCGGTTCGGCATTCTTATTGGCAACTTCAAGGTGTTTTGCTGTGAGGTACACTAACAGAGCTATGCCACTCGCGTTTGTATCGGTGCTACCCCAGATGGTATTGTGTGCGTTCGCGTCGCATCCGGTAACGGCGGGAAAACTAGACTTTTTAATAAACTGAACGATTTTAATCAGTAGTAGTCCGGCATGCCTGGCGGTCGGACGTCTGTTGAGCCGAGCGCTCGGAAGTGCGGCGTATGTGACAATGATTTCATCGTTGATAGTAAAATAATAAGTTGTCAATTGTGCAGTACACAGTTTCATCCTAGTTGTATGAGTCTAAAAGATACTTTGAATAAGAGTATCTCTCAGTGCAAAAACTTATTTTGGTTCTGCGATAATTGCTGTGGAAGTATTCTATCAAGCTTAAATGTGAGCAGAAGATTGGACATAATCGAACATAAAACTGAGGAGGCTCTGCAAAAAGCCAAGGAATGCGCCAATTCCATCAAACAGCAGATGAACACGACACCATCAAATCAGCAAACATATAGTGAAGTTCTTCAAAATAAAATACCACCTATAATTATCAAGCCGAAAAACATTTCCCAAAATAGTAGTGCAACAAAAACGGATATCACAACAAAAATTGATCCGTCTGAAATTGATATTCGCAAAATCACTCCAGCATCTCAAGGCAGTATACGGATCGAGTGTTGTAATAACGAATCAATTCAAAAACTTCAAATGGCTGCAAAAAATGTCCTATCCAACGAATACGACATACAAATTCCTGAGATGAAAAAACCCAAGATTGTTATCATCGGTGTGAACGATGAATATCTTACAGATGTAGAAATGTTTGTAAATAAGATTAAAGCAATGAACAGATATTTGAATGAAATTCATGTCGTCAAGAAGTACAAGCCATTTGGGAAGAATCTCCATAATGTTATAGTGGAAACATCTCCAGAAGCGTTCAAGTTCCTGATGGACCAGAAAAGTATCAAGATTGGGTGGGACACTTTTCCTGTTTACGAATTTATTAGTGTGCTAAGGTGCTACCGATGCTGGAAATATGGTCATTCAGTCAAGGAGTGCAGACAAAAGAGTCCTACATGCCCTAATTGCGGAGGAACCCACAGGACAGAAGAGTGTTCGTCAGAAATCAAGTGTTGCAGCAACTGTAAGTTTTTGAATATGTCTTTGAACATCCCTGTTGAATATAATCATTCTGTATTTGATAAAAAATGTGCATCTTATAAGCGCCAAGTTGAGAGGGTTAAATCAAAAACTAAATATACTGCATAGCAATCCATGAAAATTTCAAATTTGTGTGTGTCAATCAATATACAAGGACTCAATGATAAAAAAATGGACGAATTGAGACTACTAGCAAAGGAAAAAAATCCCCAAATTATCTGCCTCAATGAAACTCATGTAACGGAGCTGTACGAAGATAGTGAACTGTATATTTCTGGATACAAAAATTTCGTTTGTTACTCAAACAGCCGTCATACGGGGGGAGTGATATTGTACATACAAAATAATATATCGGCAACAGTTGTGAAAAATGTGTCTCTACAATATGAATATTGGGCAATTTTTGCTAAAATCAAGATAAACTCTGAAGCAGTAATTATTGGGTCGCTGTATAGGTCACCAAATGGAAATATAGAATCATTCATGGCTTTTTTGGGGGATTTATTTGATGAAGATTTCGTGTGTAATAATAGGACAGTGATCATGGGTGATTTTAATATTAGACTGGATTATGAAAATTCAAGTAAAGATAAACTATTGAAAATTGCCAGTGACTCGGGTTTTACTCAAATCGTTCGTGAGTGCACAAGGGTAAACAATTTGTCTGCGTCGTTAATCGACTTGATTTTTACAAATGACTATGATATGGTTGAAGCTCCGCGCGACTTTCCCCAGATCTCTGACCACATGATTATTGGATGCTCGCTACAAATAAACAACAATAAAGAAGAGGTTCATGTTACAAAAAAACGTAACCTCAATGCCGACAACATGCATGGTATAATGTTGGTATTGCTTGAGAAAAGCTGGAATTACAGCTCTACAAATGTAGATATTATCTATGAAAATTTGATAAAAAATATATCCGAAGCTGTTGATGAAATTGCACCCCTTAAAATAATATCCTCGGATAGACCACCCTGGATGACCCCTGTTGCAATAGCTTCACGTAATGAAAGAGATACGGCCTACAAAAAATTCATGTACACGAGGAGTGAGTCGGATTGGAGATCTTATAAAATAAAAAGAAATAATTTTGTTAGAGTCCTGAGAAATGAGAAATCAAAATTCTATGAAAGAAATATTGATCAATGCAGAGGAAATAGTAAAAAAATGTGGAGAACATTGAAAGACATTATAAGTAGTAAAAGCAAAAATATAACATCCTTTGATAATCTCCATTTTGAAGAAGATAGGGGCAGCATTGAAGAAAACTTCAATAACTTCTATTCTAAAAGTATCATCAGTATTGCATCCAGTATACCAATTATAAAAAAAGATTTGTTCACACTTGCTAAGGAGCCTGCTGAAAAGTTAAACAGTTTTCAAAAAATAGATATTCATGAACTCAAGGATATAGTGATGCATCTCAAGAATAAATCAACATCGGATACAGTGTGCAACGTAAAATTTGTAAAGGAAACATTCAGTGTGATTGGCTATCCACTTCTACATTTAATCAACACCTCACTTGAGACAGGCCGTGTACCTAGAGACCTTAAAACGTGTGTCATTGTACCGATACCAAAGGTGTCAATGCCAACCAAACCTGAGGATTACAGACCAATAAATCTGCTTTCAGTTGTGGACAGAATTTTGGAAACAATTGTGTGCTCCCAGATAAGATATTTTCTAGAAAAAAATAAACTGATTTTCAAAGGTCAATCAGGCTTTCGACAGAGGCATTCCTGCGAGGCAGCGTTGCAGTGTGTGTGCTCAGGATGGCGTTCTGAAATGGATGCTGGAAACATGGTATTGAGTGTCTTCATTGATCTTCAAAGGGCATTTGAGACGATAGACCGGACAAGATTGTTGGAGAAGCTGCAAGGGTACGGTTTGATGGACACAGCATTTCTGTGGCTTGAAAGCTATCTCTCGGATCGGTCTCAGATGACTAGAATAGGTAGTGTTGTGTCGGGAGTGGTTAACAACGACATAGGGGTTCCCCAGGGTAGTGTTTTGGGGCCGCTTTTGTTCATATTGTATATTAATGATATCGATAAGATTATGAAACACTGTGAGGTTAGCTTATTCGCAGATGACACGCTGTTATATATAGCTGGCAAGAACAGTATTGAGTTGGTGCAAAAGATGAACTCAGAATTACAAGTACTACATGATTGGTTATGTTTAAATAAACTAAAATTAAATGTTAACAAATCAAAGTTCATGGTTTTTGCAACCAAAAAGAATTGTAAGTTGTTTTCTGAAGGTGATTATCAGGTAGCAATTAACAATAACCCAATTGAACAGGTCTCTCAAATGAAGTATTTAGGTGTTATTCTAGATTCTCAACTTACTTTCTCATTGTATACTGATTATGTTTGTAGTAAAATAGGCAAAAAAATTGGATTCTTCAGAAGAGTGTCTCGAAATCTTAGTCATTGGTGCAAGCTCTTAATCTTTAATACTATTGTGTACCCGCATTTTAATTATTGTAGTTCTCTTTTTATATCATGCAAAAGTTCAGACATACAAAGGCTTCAAATACTTCAAAACAAGGCTATGAGATTGGTTTTAGGATGCAATAGGTATACTCCCATTGCGACAATGTTAAAATCATTGAGTTGGCTGTCTGTTTCAAAATATATTGAATACTCCAGTGTATTGTTCATATACAAGATCAATAAGAAACTTTTGCCAGAATATCTTCAAAGTTATCTAGTTCCTAGACATGCGAAGCATTCCTATAATATTAGATCGCGTGATGAGTTTGCTATATCTTTCACCAGAACAACTTTTATGCAGAAATCTATATTTAATGATGGTCTTAGAATGTTTAATGCACTGCCACGTGATGTGAAAGAATCGGAAAATGTGAAAGTATTTATGAAGAAACTGAAATGTATGTATCTAAACAAAGACTCCTAGATTTATGTGAACTCACGGACATTTACGCCGTTATACATTTAGACTTGGATTTTATTTTTAGAATATTTTTTGTATTAGCAATGTAAGCTAAAATAAATATACATTCATTCATTCATTCCGTAGAAGGTTAACGCACAGTATCATACGGCAGATAGAGACTTATTAAAAGCAACTTACCCTTCGTCCCCTGGTGGTTGTGTTCCAGAAGGATCACGGTGGCATCCTTGGTTCCCAACTGTGGTAAGTGAGTTACCTGTAGCTCCTTGGATGCCGCTATGCAGGTCCGTGGTTGATCTGGTCCTCTATGGCCGGTGTAGATGGTCATACCGGTGGACTGTAGGCCTCTGATGTTTTTCCTGAAGCAGTAAGGCTCTTGGATTAGAACAACTTCACCCCTCCTACCTGCCATGACGCTCAGTAACTCGGTGGTTGCGTCTCGGCTGTGTTGAAGGTTGATCTGACTTACCCGTATATTATCCATTGCGAGGCACTAATGGATTGGGGCCTTCCTCTACTGGCCTGTCGGCTCCTTCCTTTCCTATTCTTAGTAACTTAATTGTGAAAGAATTTTTTTTTTTGGGTCATACCTGTTTTTGCTACCAAAAGCCACACAATGATGCACAATTATTGTTTTTATGTTTGCAATTTCACACACTAACTTATCCAGATAAGAACTTCTCATATACAATATTTATAGCTAGCAGTAAATTGAAATCACTGAAATTTAAACAAATAAACTCAATGAACTTCGAGTCAAAAAATTCACAAACAACACATTAGAATATGTTCTAAACAGAATCCGCCATTTAATAATATTCATTTGACACAAGGAAATAGTGACAACCCGATCATCAGCTGTCGTGTTTTCGATTCACGTTAATAAAAAGAAACAAGAGATGATGATAGGGGAATTTGGATCAGTGTTTCCGAAAGTGCCCTTTGACAAAAGATGAGACAGAAAACAGAAAAAAGAACTTCCCTTACATCTCTTTCTGTCGCACTTGCCTCAAATATACAGTAATTTGGCAATTGACGAGTCCTTTCAGGTACGATACTATGCGATAGTATGCATTTCAGTGCTTTAATATAAATCAAAATGATCACAATAATTGTCGAAACTTATGCAACCAGTTATTGCTTATTCGAGATGAAGGAATACCACACTTAGTTATGCAACCCGCGCTGATATTTATGAATCTAATTTGCCTCACTTTTGTATCGTGTCAGCAATAATTGACGAACCCCTTCCAGGTACGATAGAATGCATTTCCATGGAAAGTGTAGACCATCTTACTCTATCTTTAACCGTTGTCAAAAATCGATTAAAGGTCTCCACAGACGACACATTCTGGATATAAATGTGACAAACTAAGTGGGTGGATTCTGTAAGTTTCGCTACAGTGACGGAACGAAGCGAATCTATAACGAAAACGAATCGTGAGTCAATTCCATAACTTATTCGCTTCGCTTCGTTTAGCTATTCCAAATACAAGATAGGGATGTTGCAAATCGGAAGATGCCATCGTATTTCCAAATAAAAAGAAGACAACTGAGATGAAATATAGCCTAGCTCATGTGAGTTTTGACATAATTTTGTTTTGAATATTCATTTCTTGATACATATTCATTTGTTTTTCAAGTAAAATGTTGCCTACCCAAATTTTATCACACGCGGAGGAGTTGAACGTCAATCCAAGTTTGTCTCGCACGTGAGAAAATAGTTTTTTCACGAGAAAGAAGTGATCCTTTTAGTTTGAATGATCGATTCATTTCTACTCAATGAAGACCTGTGTTATTCTTCATATGAACAACTTGAACATAACATGATCAGCTCATTAGGAAATTCAAGTGATGTGTGTATCGACAAATGACAAATAGCTTTACGATTTTAACAATGAGAAATCATTTTTTCTTGTCGATTTTTGAAAAAAACCATAGTATTCAAAATAACTTTTACTTCAGTACATAATTCATGATAATATTTCTTTTTACCACTAACAGAAGCATATATTTTTTCCAAGTCTGAAAAAGCTGTCCACCTTGAAACATGAGTCCCTACTCCTTGAAGGCGTTAAATAGTCGCTCGCAGAGTAAGTCGTTATTTTTCGAGTTGTGAGATATAACCATTTTTGTGTGCTAATTAAAACTTTAATGAAACAGTTTCGGTGTAAGTTGATTCAAGTTCCCGGTTCCCGGCCTACACAGTCCTACAGGTTATGGGCCTAGAGGCGTTTGTGAAGTGGAAAGTAAAACGGGACATAAAAACGAAATTGTAGAGGTGACTTAACCTAAAATAGTGCACGTGAAAACTGAAAATGGGTGAAACTACGGCAGTTTTGAAACTCACCGGTGGTGAAAATTGGCAGGTGTGGAAGTTTTAGACGATAATAATTCTAAAAGGGAAAGGACTTTTCGAAATAGTTGATGGAACTAAGAAAAAACTCGAAGTAAGTGGAGAAGGACAAACCAAATGGGTGAAAGAAGATGCAAAGGCTCAGGGGACATTAGTAACGAGGATGGACCAAGGACCGTTAACTCATATTCTATCCTGTACAACAAGTGAGGAAATGTGGACTAAATTGAAAACTGTTTATGACAGGGAGAGTGCAGTGAATGTACATCTACTCCAACAAAGATTTTTCATCAAGGAATTTGATACCTCAGTTTCTACTTTCATCTCGAAAATAGAGGAAATTAAGAGTGAACTGAGTACTACTGGCGAAACTTTATCAGATAAAATGATAATGACGAATTTTGATGTCGTTGCCAGAATATTTCAAGCACCTCAGGTCGGCTTGGGAGTCTGTCCCGAGTGAAGCTCAAACCCTGGAGGAATTGACATCAAGATTGCTATTGGAGGAAGAAAGAATGGACAAGTCCAAAGAAGTCTCAGAAGCTCTGTTTTTGAAAAATCATGGACCAGAGAAGCGAAAATGCCATATTTGCACCAAAGTAGGACACATAGCAAAGGATTGCTATTTTAAAAATAAACAAACCAGTCGAGAAGAAAAACCAGCACCAAGATTCTGCACTTTCTGTGAAAAAACTGGACATTTGATTCAGGCATGCTACTTCAAGAAAGGAAAGTTTTCTAACAAGAGTCATACAAATAAAACGGGAGGAAGACATGATGAAGGTGATTCAAATGCTTTTATGACACTCTCGGATCAAGATAAGAGGACTGATGATTGGTACTTAGACTCTGGTGCAACGGAACATATGTCTTGGGATAAAACTCTTTCTACAACAATTAACAAAGTCAACGAGAATAGGATGCTTCAACTGGGGAATGGGCAGAAGGTTAAAGTGAAGGGTGAAGGACTAATAAAATTTTCGCCAACAATGGACATAAAATGGTTGCCACAACATTATCAAACGTACTGTATGTGCCTGACTTGAAGTTCAATTTGTTCTCAGCGGGCTGTGCTATGGATAAGGAATATTATTTGTCTTCAGATAATAATGGATGTGAGTTCGTAGATAAGACCGGGAAAGTGTGTGCTATCGGTACTCGGGACAATAAACTTTATAAAATGGACTTCACTCCAGATAAGTGCGAGCCAGAACCATGCAACCCAGGAGACAATCCTAAGCTAACAGGTGTTCTCAAGAGAGATGGAGACTGTTTGAAGGTAACTGAATTTGCCGACGCAAATGTCGTTATAAGTGAGTGCATGCATGCGAAATATATAGATTAATTGAAAGACTGGCATTTTAAACTTGTACATCAAAATCTTAAGCATGTAAGGGAATTTTTGAAGAATAATAACATGGGTGTTCAAGACACTGACTCAGATTTCATTTGTGAACCATGTTTGGCTGGCAAACAGCATAAAATCCCATTTCAAAGAAGTGATTTCAGAGCAACCTCACCTCTTGAACTTGTGCACGCCGACATATGATTATTCATCGTATAGATATGTTTACTTCATGAAATTCAAATCTGAAGTAGAATCGTTTTTGCAAACATACATAACTCTAGCAGAACGAGAGACTGGCTAAAAAATGAAGACACTTAGGACTGATAATGGATTGGAGTTCATCAATAAAGAAGTTGAAGAAATGATCGAGAGCAGAGGAATCAGACATCAGCGTACAGTTGTGTACACACCCCAACAAAACGGACGAGCTGAGAGGAAGAATCGAACACTGGTTGAAGCAGCAAGAACCATGATGAATGGGAAAGAAAAGCTGGATAAATGTTTTTGGGCAGAAGCAATCAACACTGCCACATAATATACTCTGAACAGAACGGGACCAAGTCCTGAAAAAAACAAAACTCCTTTCGAGTTATGGTACAAGAAATTTAATAGCTCAAATTTGAAGATTTTTGGAACCAAAGTCTCTGTTCATGTACCCAAAGAAACCAGATTAAAGTGGGACCCAAAGAATAAACTAGGGATTTTTCGAGGATATGGAGAGGACGTTGAAGGTTACAGAGTATACATGATGGACAAAAACAAAGTGGAAATCTACAGGGACATCATTTTCCTCCCAGAAAAAAATCCTGATGTCCAAGAAAAACCAGAACCACTGATACTAGAAGAAGACAACATTGATAAGTGAGGGTAATGATGAACCAAGTCCTCATGAGGAGGCTATGGCAAGCAGTGAAGCAATGGAATGGCATGAATCAGTGAAAGAAGAGATTGAAGCTTTAGAGAAGAACGAGACATGGTTACCAGTGAACAAAGACATTGGCCCAAAAAGTGTTATAGACTGTAAATGGATCTTCAAAAGAAAAAGAGACAATGAGGGACATATTTGTAGATATAAAGCAAGAATAGTGGCGTTTTTTTTTGTATGGGATCCGGCCCAACGGTGGAGAATCTGAATCCAGACTATGACCGATCCACTATGATCCGGGACCATAGGGTAGTGTGGGGCTCGCCCACTAAACTCCACCCACGCATTAGAACGTCAGGGATAATCCCTTTAGTGTTCCAATCTTCTTACAGTTTATTGACTCTTTGGTACCGGGTTACCTTCCGAAGGCATCTCTATCATGGGTAGAAGCGCCAAAAACCGGTCCTACCCATGTGTCGCAACTAAAGGCTACGAAATAAAAAGAAAAAGAAATAAAAATACGAACAAGCGGAAGCCTCTACCAGCAGTGAATCGCGTACGAGACGGATTTTGTCCTAACTTTTTGGTGCGTTTTTTTGTCGCTGTACGTACGGTCGCCCTAGCTAGTGCATCTCCCAGGTCTAAAGTAAAGAAATAACCTTCAACCAAAGTTGATTTCTTGGTCGCTTTCGCGGGCGCACTAGGAGCTCTGTTGGATCGTTATCCACCAGCGCTCTGAGTGCGGGGTCTTCGTGCGTTTCAGCAAGATCAAAGGTTTTCGCGGCCTTGACTCTCGTGAGGTGGCGAGAGGCTTTAAACAGGAAGGTATTTATAGTAGTGATTTGTATAGCCCCGTTGCCAAGTTGCCTACTATAAGGATATTCTTAGCCATGTGTAACAATTTTGGTTACAAAATTTTTCAACTTGACGTGTGCAGTGCCTTTTTGAATGGGCATATAACTGATGAGGTTTATATAACCTTACCAGAAGGTGTAGAGAAATACAACCGTAAGATTCTTCAGCTAAGAAAATCCTTATATGGAGTAAAAGGTTCTCCAAAGAACTGGTATAAAAGATTTGATGATCTAATGTTGAATTTGAAGTTTGTTAAATCTGAAAACGAGTACTGCTTATATTTTGAAATAACAGATCATTCAAGACTTTTCATTTTGATCTATGTTGACGATTTATTGATGGCAGGTTCTGATGAGTCAGAAGTAATTAACATGAAGCAAATCCTGAACAAAAATTTTAAAATGAAGGACTTGGGACCCATCAAATATTTTCTTGGAATGCTCATAGTACAAAATTTAACGGAAAATAAATTGGTTATGAATCAGAAGAATTAGATACTTACCTAAAAAGTATTTTGAAACGTTTTGGTTTAGAGTCGTGTAAACCCATCAATACACCTATGGAAGAAAACTTTAAATACGATGAGTTGCATAGAGAGCAATCGGAAAGTCAAGAAATTGAAAATAAATGTAGGAGAGCTATTGGTTCTCTAATGTATGCCATGTTGTGCTCAAGGCCTGATCTATGCATTTCAATTTCAATTTTAAGTAGATATCAGTCTAAAGCAAGCTCATATTTATGGCAATGTATAAAGAGAGTTTTAAGTAATATACCTTACAATACAATACAAAAATACAAGGTACAATTGATTTGAGTTTAGTGTTTCACAAGAATAATTTCAGAAATGTTATTGAAGGATACGCAGATTTAGACTGGGCCGGTGATAGAGTAGATAGAAAATCCACATCAGGATACATTTTCAAAGTTTTTGGTGGTGTTGTAAGTTGGTCTTCCAAAAAACAATCAACAGTAGCTCTATCATCCACCGAGGCTGAATACATCGCTTTAAGCGCAGCAGTTAGTGAAGCATGCTGGCTTCATAATTTTCTAACTGACCTTAAGATGTTCAAAGATCATGATTTGAGTGTTGTTATCTATGAGGATAACCAATCCACAATTGAAGTTTGTAAAAACCCAGAATTTCAAAAGAGGCTCAAACATATCGATGTTCGTTTTCATTTTGTAAGGGACAAGGTTAAAAGCAAGGTTGTTGTTTTAAAGTATGTACCAACAAATGTTCAACTAGCAGATGCTTTAACAAAACCGTTACCTCATTCCTCATTCGCTAAGTTTTGTTGAGATTGTAATATGAAATGAGATAAGATGTTAGAAGTTTAAGTAGAGGTAGAAGATGACATGTTTCAAAATTTTCGTTTATCAAGATTTAAGGTAATTCACCATTGAGGGATGATGTTACGGGTATTTTGCTAATGTAGTTTATAATATGTGAACCATAATACAACCATAAAGAATTCCCTATAGAGCTTTTTCGTAAATGAGCAATGGCGATATTATGTTGGGGACCAGTCCATCCACCATACAGCGCTGAAGTCGCCGTTCATGACAAGATTGTCACGTGAATGTCAAGTTGAGTTTTCGAGTTTGTCAGTGTCAGCCAGACATATTTCATCATTTTTGAAAAAATACTATTAGTTATCCTCATTGTGTCAGTAAAAAGTACTGAAAAGTACCTGAAATCACAAGAAGTGAGCAGTGAGCATATTCAGAACGCATTGATTTCCTAAATCAGAACCTGGATTACTTAGGCAGAGGGTGAGAACCTGAACAACTCAAAACTTGTCTATGGACAATTCACCCCTACCTAGTTTGCGGAAATGATTTTTTTGAGGATTCAATTACAGGGAACCAATATTGGCTTGAAAAGAACCGCTGTTCCTACTTGTATCAACCTAGTGAGTTCCTGTTCCTAAAATAATTAATGAATATGTATTGGAACCAAAATACTAGTTTTACATGGAGAGTGCCATGTAGGAAGTATATTTTTGCATGAGTTCTCCAGAGTTATTAAGGTTAGATAGGGATTTTTCGAGGGATTTTTTTAGAACTTGTTCTGATTATAGGTAATAATTAGATGATTCACTTTTGTATTGTTTTTTTTGTAAAATTTGAATGGATGAATGATGAAAAATGAATAAATATACCTATGTATGTATTTGTAAATTATTTCTGGGGTGTTCGTATTATCGTGAATAATTTTGTGCCTACAAAAATATTTTTGATGTTTATTTGGAATAAATTGTTTTTCTTTCATACGTAAGATAAAAATTATTATTTCCTTATATCCATTAAAAAGATCTTTACAAGCACAAAACGGTTCCACTACCTATAAAATTCATATTCATATTTATAATATCCCCCATTTAAATTTGGCGCCATTAGTTCCCAGTCCATCCACTTCACTGGTGGCGCTAACAATAATCCAACGTCACTATTGTCAGACGGCGCTCTATAGGGGTTTCTTTATGAATACAACTCTGTAATACTGTCATTGTATCTGTCAAGAAAGTCATGTCACTTGTAAGGATGAAGGCGTTAAATAGTCGATCGCAGAGTAAGTCGTTGTTTTTCGAGTTGTGAGATATAACCATTTTTGTGTGCTTATCAAAACTTTAATAAAACAGTTTCGGTATAAGTTAATTCAAGTTCCCGGTTTCCGGCCTACACAATCCTACAACACATTTGACGATTTTGAAAATTTGAGGACAAAATGGGGTTAGGTTGGCAGTTGTAACAAAACGCGTTCAAAGATGATCGTTGACGTAGGTTAGTGGCCACCTTGCCAAAATTTCTGATTGGCTATTGCAGTGTAGCAATGGAATCGAGTAGTCACTATATGAGTAGTCATATACATTAACCAATGGAAAGTGGATCTATATTTAGTACACATATTATCGAGTAGTCATAGGAAAAACTTATTACCTAATCAATATCCTTAAGAAGTATAGTTACCAAATGACGAGTTGGTCAACACATTCAAATCTTTCAGATCAGCGACAGTATGCAGGGTTACATAATATGATCAGATGGATTATATTGTATGTACAGTCGTGTGCAAATAACCGTTGAACAAAATTTGTAACTTGTAAACCCCTCGTCACCCCGCAAAAGTGCAAAAAATGTTGTACAAAGTAGATATTGATTCTACAGTATTAGTAGTAGTATTCTACAATATTCAATAATCAATAGTAGTTGGTATAAATGCCCACCTTTCTAATGAATAAATTGGTCACACATATCAGATATTTTTGTAACACTGATGTTCATGAAACTCATAACAAAATATGAATAATGAGGATTTTAATATTTTATACAAGCACCATTTCTGGTTGCGTCAATTTTTCAAGATAACGATGAATAAAATGATCTACAAATACAAAATGTCTGTATATAGGGTTATTATATTTGCCCAATTTATCCCATAATATATTCCCAATGATGCAGGAAAACTACTTGCATCAACAGCATCTCTTGATAAGCTGAATATCGCATTCTCTTCATTGGACGAGATTTTTGGTCTTGTGGTTTTATTTTTTGCATACAATTATTGCTACTGTCATAATTTTGGCCACAAGAAATAGGTATGTTGCAAATCGGCAAATGCCATTCTTTTCTAAATGAGAAAAAATATATCTGAGACGAAAAATAACCTAGATCATGTGACTTTTGACAACATTTTGTTTTGAATGCTCATTTCTTGATACATATTTATTTGTTTTTAAAGTAAAATGTTGCCTACTCACATTTTATCACACGCGGAGGAGTTGAACGTCAATCCAAGTTTGTCTCGCTCGTGAGGAAATAGTATTTTTACGAGAAATAAGTGATCCTTTTAGTTTAAATGGTCGATTCATTTCTACTCAATAAAGACTTGTGTATTTTTCATATCAAGAACTTGAATCTAACATGAGCAGCTTAATAAGAAATTCAAGTGTGGTGTGTATCGACAAAGGATAAAAAGCATTACGGTTTTAACTATAAGAAATCATCTTTTTCTGCCGAGTATTCAAAATTACTGTTACTTCAGTCCATAATTCATCATAATATTATTTCTTTTCACCACTTACAGAAGCATATATTTTCTCTCTCTGAAAAAGCTGTCCACTTTGAAACATGAGTCCTTCCGATCCTCTTCGATCCATTTTGATTTTTTTTTCAAATTAAACACATGAAATAAACAAATATTTAGAAATAGAACAGCTTAATACGCCAGACCCAAATCAGTCGGCGGCGATAACGACATTCAAAATTCCTCGTTATCGCTATCGCTTTCGTAAAGGCTTCGTATGTTTTCGTGAGTCTCCGAGCAGTTACAGAATCCCATAACGACAAAAAGCGTTCGTTATCCATCGTTATCATTCCGATAAAGTGGTCCTTGTATTTTAAAAATAAAAGTATCAGTGATAAGGTAAACCGTTGTTTAAAAAGTGATAGTTCAAAATCCAATGTGAAAGTAAATGGAAGGAATGCTGATCCAATGAAACACAATATTCATTATGATAGACTGGAGCTAGAGGTTGTTCAAACCAAAATAATTGATCTACGGGGTCACGTTGTCTCTCATTAAAAACTAGTCAATGAATATTCTTGTTAATATTGACCCCACAAAAGAGTTTGAATCTCCAAAGTTGTAGTTATTTTTTCTAAACCTTCTGATTCTGCGATTTTGAATCAAAAATAAGAAATCTATCTGTCAAATTTTGACAGGTTGATACTTTTTCCAAATGGAACTCCCTGTATCAATTGACGTTAACCGTTTGTTCTTTATCTCTTTATTCCAAAAACATATGAATTGTTAGGAATATTTTGTCAGATTTTTAAATGATATGCCTTTTTAAGCTCAACTGTATATTTAAATATTTGACATCGTAGTATTCAAAATTATTGGATAAAATGCATAATATCTTAAGATCTGGCAAAAATATCCTCAACAACCCATATATTTTTCAAATCAGAAAAAAAATGCATTTTATGTGATTGCATTGAACCCATCACATACAATCCATCTAAAAAAAGTTTCGACCTGTCAAAATTTGACATAAAATTTTCATCTTTATTTAAAATTGCAGAATAAGAAGGTTCAGAAAATATACTCCAAACAATTTTGTAAAGCCAATAATAACAAAACTATTTATTGTGTAATTTATAATGGGGCACCCTGTACATGCCTTCCAATTAATCCACGGTATCATCAAACTCCAGTCAGAAACTTCGAATAGTAGTTTTTTTCCATATCATTTCAGCTCTATACATTCCCACACCTTTCAAGTTACACATTGCCACTTCTAATAACGGGCCGCAAGTTCTGTATGTGGTAACTGCGATAAAACCGGGAGAATTGATTGCGTGGAGGGAGAATCTAAACGTGATAAATAAATCCTTGTCACAATAACGAGAGAGAATAATAATCTTTTTTAAGTTTACGCTTTCGGAAAAGATGTTTTTATGTATGATGAGTTTGATGACACTCAATCTTGACAATGCGTTGTTTAAGAAAATGCGGGACAAACTGGTGATGATTATGAACTTTCTTTTTCATAGTTTTACAATTTGGCTCATGAAATTTATAGACTCGCGTCTTGAATGATTCCTAAAGTTGATTAATATCATTATACGACTTGAAGCTTTGAAAAAATAGACCCGTACTTATTTTCCATAAATAGACAAATATGGCAAGAAGTCGTTCTATATTAAAAAATTGACCTTTAGATCTCACGAGTTGGCAATTCCATAGAATGTCTGACAAATGATGCGACAGACGCAGTCATGTCCAATAAAACTAAGTTTCGGATAAGTATTCACGCAGCTCCAAGGACATATTATAAAAGCTCCGCCAAGAAAGTAATGAAGTCACATCAATTTGGTTAATACAAAAAGACTAATATCTGAGGCTTATGTTTATTTCTAGACGTTTATATCACGCTCTTCGCAGTCCCACAACATGAAAAAGACATTGTCGCATTCATTTATTCGATGGCAATAAAATCCGATCCCCAATTAGAGTATCTCATGAAACTCGACTATGAAGACGGCATAAACTTTATAACTTTTTTATATGTTTTTAAATGTTGACGCAGAAGTACTTCTGGAGCTTGGTGTATATTTTATTACTACCCAAACCACACATGCTAGAATGTTTTTGATAATACTATGAAGAAGGTACAAACAAACCTTTTAGTCTAAGAGACAGTGAATTTTTCCCGTAAAAAGCTGTCGATGCACAATTTCTTGCTCGAACTATGTAGCATTATTTACCTGATTTTTTGGGTATTTCGCCACACCCTATCAAAAAACAATCAAACTAGTGTTAATATACCGGATCTTCTTTATTACCTGAAAAAAATCTATTAGTAAACAATAAATCCTAACAATTTCAAACGTTTCAGAAGCGAATCTGCTTCCGTCGTTAGTGGAACCTAAAAAAGAAACAATTAATTCAAATTCAAAAATTATTCTTCGTTTTTTTTGTGATTTCGCAGTAAAAATTGGATTTTTTGTGTTTTTGGCACAAAATGTCACTTTTACTGACATTGAAGTGTTTGGTGTTGATTGTTTAACTTTATGTATGTTCAGTATTTATAATTAATTTTTTTGGGCTATGTTCAATTTCTTAATAAAGGTAACCATGTATTACTTAGATTTACAGAGCAAGTTGCTACACATTCGTTAGAATTTAACATTATGTATGCACTTTCTTTAAGTTTACGTTTTTTAGAACATGGTTCTTTTGTTAAGATTTTTGAATTATCCCAATTTATTCTATGATTATTATCAAATGCGTGTTGACAAATTGCAGATCTATGAAATTCCCTTTTTTTCATGTATGATTTATGTTCTCCAATTTTCTTTTTTGAGGTTCGTGAGGTCTCTCCAATATAAAATTTATTACATTCACAAGGAATTTTATAAATTACATTTTTAGTGGACTCATCAATATTATTAGGTATAGTATTTGTTAAATTAGAGCGAAGTGTGTTATCAGTTTTGAAAAAGGTCCGTATATTATATGTTTGAACTAAATGTTTCAGTTTATGAGAAATTCCAGGTATGTATGGATTGATTAAATTAGTTATAGGTATATTCTGATCTCCTTGTTTGTTGTCCTAGGTTGTTCAAAACTATCAAAACACTTTTTAATAAAATTTAGGAAACTGAAACGTTTGATATTGTTAGGTTTTATTGTTTACTTATAGATTTTTTTTCAGGTAATATAGAAGATTCGGTATATTAACACTAGTTTGATTGTTTTTTGATAGGGTGTGGCGAAATACCCAAAAAATCAGATAAATCATGAGTGCGCCACAAAACTACAAAGCATATCTACTTGACAGGTATGGGGCTTATTCATGTTCTGTTTTTAGATCATTAGAAAATGATATAAAAAAACTATCCCATTCAAAAAACTCATTAACTTTTCTTTGTAGATTTAGACAACATAACATTAAACCTAAAGCTCTTCGACTTGAAACATCATACACTAATGAAAAAGCAACACGAATACTTGAAAGAGCTAGTAAAGCATTAATAAAAGAACGAATTCAATTTTACAGATCTCATACAGAAAAACTTAATTTCAATATAAACATAACAAAAAGGAATATAGAGATGCAAGTTGCTTACTACGACTTTGATCATAGATGTCATTGTTTAGATGATAGTTTTCAATTATATTTTCCTCAACACAAAAATATTCAAGTCAATAAATTTAATAAATTTATTAATGGAAGTTGAAATCAGAATACAGAACAAACTACAAACAATGATATGATAGAAAAAACTGTTATCAATTTATCTGATAGAATTCTCTCAAATGATGAAAAAAATGTTTCATCAAAAGGTTTGAATTTTGCTGTTACACCAAAAATTATAAATAAATTAGATATTATAACATCCATAGAAGCAGCAACACAAAATTAACCAGAAGAACAACAAGAAGAATTTAGAATCAGATCAAAATTGATTTTAAATAAATCTTATAATAATAAACAAAATATCAATCATGCAGAACGTTTAGCAAAGAAAAATTTGAAGTCAGATCATAGTATAAAAATACTTCCTGCAGATAAAGGTAAGGCAACAGTAATATTAGATAACACAACCTATGAAAATAAAATATTGTCTCTAATAAATGATGGAAATTACACAAAACTGACTAAAGATCCAACAGAACGTTTTGAAAGACAAATATATTCGCAACTCAGAAAACATAAAAGATTTTTTTCAGATAATGAAAGATCTAAACTGACACCACATAATAGTAAAGCACCACATTTTTACGGTGTGCCTAAAATACATAAACAGAATATACCATTAAGACCAATAGTCAGTAGTATTAACTCACCAACTCATACATTAGCCAGATTTTTATTAAACATACTCACTCCTTTAGCAGGCAAGACACAATCATACATGAAAAATTCACAACATTTCTTAGAGAAACTATCAATTATCAATTATAATCCCAATAATCTTCTTGTAAGTTTTGATGTAGTAAGTCCTTTCACTAATGCACCTGTTGATAAGCCATTGATGATCATAAGAGATAAACTAGAAAATGATACACATTTAAAATAAAGAACAGACTTGGATATTATTGCAATTCTAGAACTTTTAACAATTTGTGTTAAAACAACATATTTTCAATATAATAATGAATTTTATCAACAAGAGGAATGACAATGGGTTCTCCTTTATCTCCACTTTCAAGTAATATTTTCATGGAACATTTTGAAACAATTCATGTAGAAACATATAGATACAAACCAATGATTTGGTGGAGATATGTAGATGATATTTTTTCTATATATGAGTATGTTGAACAAAAACTTGATGATTTTTTAATTCACATTAATAATAAAGAACCCACGATTAAATTTACAATTGAAAAAGAACAAAACGATGAAATTCCCTTTTTAGATATACTAATAAAAAAAGATCTTCGAAATTTCAAAACCAAAATTTATAGAAAACCAACCCACACAAATAGGTATCTTAATTTCAATTCCAATCATCCATTGCATATTAAAAAGGGTGTGGTAAAAAGTCTATATGATCGAGCAAAAATAATTTGTGAATGACGATTTTGAATCCGAAAAAGACTTCATAAGAGATGTTTTGTCAAAAAATAATTATCCCCTAAGTTTTATTAAAAAGTGTTTTGATAGTTTTGAACAACCTAGACAAGGAGATCTGAATATACCTATAACTAATTTAATCATTCCGTACATACCTGGAATTTCTCATAAACTGAAACGTTTAGGTCAAACATATAGTATACGGACCATTTCCAAACTAATAACACACTTAGCTCTAATTTAACAAATACTAGACCTAATAATATTGATGAGTCCACTAAAAATGTTATTTATAAAATTCCTGGTGAATGTGATAAATTTTATATTGGAGAGACCTCACGACCCTTGAAAAAGAGAATTGAAGAACATAAATCATACATGAAAAAAAAAAAAAAGGAATTTCATAGATCGGGAATTTGTCAACACGCATTTGATAATAATCATAGAATAAATTGGGATAATTCAAAAATCTTAACAAAAAAACCATGTTCCAAAAAACGTAAACTCAAAGAAAGTGCATATATAATGTTGAGTTCTAACGAATGTGTAGCAACTTGCTTCTCAAATCTAAGTAATACATGGTTACCTTTATTAAGAAATTGAACATAGCCCAAAAAAATGAATTATGAATACTGAACATATATAAAGTTAAACAATCAACACCAAACCCTTCAATGTCAGTAAAAGTGACATTTTGTGCCAAAAACACAAAAAACCCAATTTTAACTGCGAAATCACAAAATAAAACGAAGAATAATTTTTGAATTTGAATTAATTGTTTCTTTTTCAGGTTCCACTGACGACGGAAGCAGATTCGCTTCTGAAACGTTTGATATTGTTAGGTTTTATTGTTAACTAATAGAATTTTTTTCAGGTAATATAGAAGATCCGGTATATTAACACTAGTTTGATTGTTTTTTGATAGGGTGTGGCGAAATACCCAAAAAATCAGGTAAATCATGGATGCGCCACAGAACTACAGAGCATATCTATGTAGCATTATGCCTCGTTATCGAAAATCACAGTTTGGTAGCATATAAGGGGAAAGTTAGGCGAAGACATAGTTATTGATTTATTAGTCATAAAAAAATCTCTTAATACCTGCCGATGGTAAATTTTGAAATGTGCCACTAACAAGGCAGTAACAGTGGTAGGTGGTTTTCGCGAGTTAACGACTTTGTCAGGCAACTCGAAAGTGCAAGAGAATTGAAATTTCGAAAAACTTGCCAGAACCTGTCTTTGTTTCAAATAAGTAGAAAGAATTGCCCATTCGAACAAATTGAGTGCCAAACGATCTTGACAAGGATTAATATTATTTATGTTCAGGGTGAGATAGAGAAGAGTCTACTAGTCAAACTCTTAAAAGAGACCAACATCAGGCACGAAACCAAAGAAAGGGGGTGAAAAATAACTCCTTCTCATGTGAGTGTTTCTTTTTGTGCCAATCTGTTCTTCCGTTAAACGGAAAGGTTGGTACAGAACCGTGATGAATGTCGAGAGTTACATCTTTATTACGGTTTTGTACCAACCTTTCCGTTTGACATCGGAAAACCGTAGATAGCCGTTTTACATTCATTCGAACATGAGTTTTGAGTTTGTCAATATGATTTTCATCAGAAAACAAACCAACATCAAAGTTATCACGTATATGATATCAACGCCAAATAAAGAGTACGTAAGGCAAATTGTCCATAGACTCCATATAGTATTTGTACCGCTGCCCCGTCAATCGTGATTGCCGCAATATACCTTGTCGCTACTGAGGATGGTTTAAAATCATTATACACCAGATATTGAATCAATAGGTTTAAGTTTCTGTAAGCGGCTTTGTTGTGCTATAACTTATTAATAATTCAAATCACCGCATGATGATGCATTTGGCACTGTTCCCCAGGTTAATAGGGCAGGTCTTGAGGTCTTGAGGTCAGAACATCCAATTAAATCGGCTTCATATCGTCGATAATGCGATTTCGCGGTAGTATCCGATTTGATAGTTGGGCAGTTTGTACAGATTATGGACGAGCAACTTCAGAATAATAAGTATGATCAGTTCAAAATTGACTTATCTAAATTATGTGTAATCAATGCAGATTCACCCTATTACTCAATACTATGGAATAGTTATTGATGATGGAGAGTTATGGGAAATTTTCAAATACTTCTTGCATTATCAGTGCAATTGGGTACCTTATTTGAATACTACCTAAAGTCATGAAGCGAAATCGGAGGTCTAAGTCGCTCAGTTTCCAAGATCAGTTTTTACGATAATTTGTGGTGTTCGAAAACTTCTGTATTTGGAAAAAAATCAAAGAATATCGTCATTTCATTGAACATGTTTTTAAATATATCCATGGCGATATCTCGGAAAATAGTCGGGCAATCAAGCTGTTTTTTTTTCAAATATTGAAGCATATATAATAGAGCCTCGAACAACGTTTCATGCTGGTTTTCCTTATTTGTTTAAGTTTTAATAATAGGAGAGTCATAGCTGTTCTTTCGAGCGAAGAAATTTTAGATGATCGAGAAAAAAGTATATTCATGGAAATTTTAATAAACACTCACCTTCAGAAGTCTTGCACCCCCATGTTTTCTTCCGATTTCTGCAAATATTTGAAATCTGGTGACATAAATGAGTTCTCTATTCTTTACCCAGATAAGGTGCTCAGACTGTTTGTTTTTTTGAAAAGTCATTGTGCGTTTTTGAGCCCTGAAAGAAACAGACACACTAGTGCAAATTTTTCAAAGTGGTTTTGGAAAAAAATGGACAATTTCATCCGAGAGAGGGGCAAAAATTATGTATGTACTTCCTGAAAATTTCACAATAATTGAACAAAGGATAATCTGGGTATTAAGTCTTGAACTTGGCAAAAATGACCCATTTTTCATAATTTTTCCAAAAATGGGTCATTTTTGTCAAGTTCAAAACTTTATAGCTCAACAATCCTTTGTCTCCTGAGCAACTAAACTGGGGGAGAGTGGGGCAAGATAACGATGGTGAGGGAAAAAACTCCATAGAAAATACAGGTACCTAATTTTAACTAGACAAATGCCTAAGGGTTGAATGGAACAACATTTTGACTACCAAACAAATTGAGGAAACCAAAAAAAACTTCAAAAACATAAAAGAAGAAAAAAACAAAGTACATTTTCATCATCTTGCCCCACTAGTGGGGAAAGTTGACGAAATTAGGGGGGCAAGATGACAATCAAGTGCAGAAATCACAAATGAAAGTCCCCTTCTCGTACAAAGTGCACGCCTCATGCCAACAACCCTCCTCGCATCTCCCACATTGGATACATTCCTCAATTGGAGGCTCAGTGTGGGGTTTCTGGACACAAATTATCTTTTCTCTTTCTTTCTCTCTTTCTTTCTTATGTTGGTAAGGTTCGACTCGAATCTTCAGACACTTTTCTCTTCACTTCTAATACTTAAAGGTTTTTTTTTCATCTTCTTGATCAATCTTTTGAAGATTCTTTTCTCAATCTCTTATTTATCAGTAGTCGCCATCTTGCCCCCGCCAACTTGTCCCAGGGTACAGTTTTTTGGTAAAAAGTCAAAAATCAGAACAAAAAAGGAGCATTCGTGTTATTTTCCATTCTATCTCATTCGAAACATCATAAAAATTATCTTATCACTAACAAAGACTATTGTTACCTTTGATTTATTCAACAAAGTTCATTTTCTTGGCGTTAGATGTTAGAAGCGACTGCTCTGATATTGATTATGGACTACTGTTCTGGAAGTTTTGCTTCCAGAGTCATCCATCTTCAACCAATTAAACTATGACTCAAATGAGTTGGAACGACGCAAAAATCTTCCGGTTGACATTCATAAATTTTGTTTTGAGTGTAGTTCGTTATCAGGTCGTCATTTTGCCCCACTCTCATCAGCCTGATGAAGTCTAGACGAAACGTCTCGAAAACAGTATGACCATGTCTTTTCTTGTTCCCACGTCTAAGAACCTCCTCATATCATTGAATAGCTCAGGAACAAGATTTGCTCCACAATAACAAGTTGATGATTCTCGAACAAAATCGGGAACTGGCTTAGCTGCTGAAAATATTGACGACCATATTTCGTCTGTAAAATTCTATCCCAAGCAGTTTTTATCTATGATGATTGTAGTCCGCATGTTATCGAATTTCTGACTATTTTCATGAATATAAATATGATCTGATGATGATTGCAACCACTGGCAAGTTTGTTTATATCTCTTCTAGGCTATTATGATCATTTTCGATTCAAGGTTATGTTTTGAAATTTCCCAAATTCTGGCAATAATTTATCGAAATGGACATGTATTCAGGGCTTATCAATTTTTTTAAAATATCTCACCAATATTGCACAGAAAAGTTTTTGTCGCCGTTGAATTTTCGTCCAATAAGCAATGAACTACTACGTAGTAATTATAACTTTATGACCTCATGAAAGTTTCGTCACCACGACACGTGACAAAATTCAAACTCCAATATATACACGTGCACGCAGAGAATGTCATGATTCTTTATTCTTGTATCTCTCACACTAATATGCAGATTTATTTTTTCTGTTTTTCTTTCCACCAACAGGTACGAAATAGTTTACACTGAGACCAACATACGGTCAGATTTCCCACATTTTGTCGTTAAACAACTTCCTTTATTCACCTTTAGCCTAGTGGTTGACAAGAACCTATTTATTCTTTACAAATTATTTCAGTCTCTTTCCACGCAGAAATATGTAGATAAATGTCGGTAATTTTGTGCTATTCGTAATTGGACAGCATTGTCTCTGAACCTATTTATAGATCGAGTTAAATTTGACCTTCTGTGCTTGTTGGGCTTGCATATTAGTGGTTTGATGGATCGCAAATTCGAAGGTTCATGAATCAATCAAACACAAATAATATCAGATCAATATGAAGACTAACATTTTTGAGAAGAAAAGAAATTGAGAGAATCATCAGGCTCAACGTTTTTTTTTTGTTTCAAATTAAATAACTCTTTTATGGAAAAAACCAGGTGGAAAGGATTATTTTTGGGAAAAGTGAAAAAGAATCGGACTTGCGATCGAAGGCGTAAGAAGGGTTGCCAGATATTTCTCTGATCATGTTTTTTCGCTTTAATAACAAAGAAAATCAGGTATAGAGAATGAGGCCATGATGTCAGATAAAAGAAAATGGACGTTGCGATGGAAGGTGAAAGGAATGTGAAAAAAATATTTCTAAGAGGATAATAGTTGAGAATTTATTGAAAGAAATCTCTTGCAAGAGGTCACAAAGCGATAGTCGAACGTGGAAAAAATATGCCCATAATAATAAAGTGCAAAAAAAGGCTCGAAGACTGTTTCAGCTGAGCATATCAATTTATGTTTTTCGTTTAGAAAAGTTTCTAGGAAAGTTCACCAAGATATGAGGCGGTCGTGCTTATGCGTAACCCCCTATACATAAATCGTTGCAGACAAATTGTCCAACATCAAAAATCCAGTGAATATCTCGACTGACTTGTGTTGCGTTGGGGTTGATTTGATCTAGTTAACCAATGTCTGCTCTCACGTTTGATACAATACTTCTCAACTTCACGTCTCAAATTTGTGTTGTGATCTAAATAAAATAGAGTTGTCATTATGAATATTTTCCATTGCTTTATTATGTTATGGATCAATTGTAAAAATTGATCCAGCATTTTTAAATTTCTATTGTCAAATTGCATATGGGCAAACCAATGCTACCGTCTCATGCAGTTCAATTGCAGGGTTCTGAAAGTTTGTAAAACTTTGAGAAATCAGTCTTTATCATTCTGTCCGAATGGACCTACATTTGAGAATGACAAATCTGGTAAGAAGACGTTCGGAACAATTTGATCAACAGAAAATCAATAGGGAAGAATGAATCATTCATATCAAACAAACGACCCCAGCAATTCATGACAACTTTATGTCAGCAGACTATACCGTGGATAGATTTTATCTCGACCTTCACGTGATATCGTTAAAATAAATATTATGTTGTTCGAGAACGATTTGGAAATGGAGTGAATTGTAATACTTTTTTCATTACGCGATTCGATTGCGTAATATCATCATTTCACACGGATAGCCTCCAATTTGCACAGAACCCCAGTATCAGTTTAATTTATGTTTTGAGAAAAAGGCTATTCCAAAGCTGTTTTATGAGTCGTGGAAAAAGTATAGTATCGTTAACTTTCATACTGTGTAGGAAATGAGTGTCATTCCATGCTCGTTGAACAATATACTATCATGTCCTGGTTATAGAACTATGACAGATTGCTCCTCATGTTTTTCATTGTGACATTGAAAAAAAAAACACAGAATCACAGTCCTTGATCATATTGTTTTATGCGAAAACCATCGTAATATTCTGATGGTCTTGTACATCAAGACATTGTTTTCCTGTCCAATAAAGTTATTTGGTTCACTTGATGTCTGAGGATAGTTTGATTGACGGTTACAAGCTGTGATAAACTTGTTATGCAAGCCAATACTCCATCCTTGCTTGGCTAGAATATCTTTCCATATCAGTTATTAAGTAGTTTGTTAGTCAGAAAATTTATTGCTTGTTGGCAGCTTCTTCACTAACACTGTGTGGCAGAATTAACTTGTACCTACCCATTTTGCTCTTTCATAACTTTTGTATATATGATCTACTTTTGTTAATTTTTGCTTATGTTCCGGAACTCTGTGGTGATCGAAAAAGTCAGGGATGCCATCCGGGATCTTTCAATTGACATACCCAATAATCAGCATCTACGACTTGAAAGACCAATTGTTGAATAATTTTTCCCCCGCTTTTTTTGTAACAACAAATCCAAAAAATCAAAATATAATTCAATAGACTCCATCGAGCAGCTCGTAGAGCACCTACCCAAGCAATCTTCAATCATTCAAGAGTCTGAATTGAATAGATTGACTTCTCAATCAATCTGGGAATATTTTGTACTTCTGTCACCTCTATATCCGTTTTTGTGCATGGAAAAGTTTGATTTTTTTCTCTTTTTTTTCTTTACAGACACGTACAGATCCTGAGTTAAATCCCTAGTTTATGCGTTTCATTTTTGATTTTGTCAGCTTTATTTTCGTTTCTGCGATAACAATGTACAGTATTTTACTTGACTGAATGCTTTCGTTTTGCAAAGGGGCATGGTTGCCATCAATTACGGTCATTAAAACAAATAAGCTATCTTAATGTGATTATAAACGCCATATGCCCACGGACAGAGTGAATCGCCCAATCGCGACTATATGCTAACAACCATTGCAGCTGTACCAAATGCAAATTTCGCCATTTGATCTACACCGCTAATCCATGGAAACATTTTCGCGTTTAGTGTGAATAAAATTTGAAACTCAATTAAAAGTGATCATGAAACAGCAACAGACAATGCCTATGGAAATTTTAAATTTATTCCTAATTGGGTCGTCAAAATTCCATTCACTTTTTATGAGAAAACTGTTGGAATCGAGTATGACTATTGGAAACGGGGTTGAATAATTTGTAATGCAATTTGAAAACCAGTTTTGCATTTATGAAACACATAAAATCATGTTGGTTGATTGCTGCGTTGCTGTATACAATGGTTTATTGCTTTTATTGACTACGACTACGACTACGATCACAATGTTAGCAGTTGCAGAAGAATGTTGACTTCATCAGCGCAATTCTTATCAAAACGTACGATAGTCGTACGTTTTGGTGCTACGTGGCTATCATAGAAACTCTATGAGCACAGCATCTTTGCCGATTTTATTAAACATTAATGTAGTCAAACCATTCGGAAAGATTTCAAAGCTAGCTGATGTGTGAGAAAAGTTTTGTTAACTTTCTGCCATTATTTGTCTTTTTGCTTCACACTAGTCCAGGATAAGACTAGAGAAGTTAAGGGAATTTTATTAGTTTTGTTCAGGGAAGAAAAAGGAAAAGTAACGAAATACAAAAACCGCAATATATAGCGGGCGTGTGGATTATTTATCTAGAATCAGAACAAATCTGCTTTTTCCAGCAGTGGCGTAAGATTTTATCAGGTTTTTGGAACTACACGATTTATAGACAGACGAAACAAAGTAGGATGAAGATTCTTGGTGTTGTATAAGGTAGGTGATTGAGAAAATAGGAAATAGGCCTTTGTAGATACTTAAACTAAGATCGATGAAAGACACAACATCTTCAAAATGCTGTAGACGCAAGATCTTTGACAAAAACATATTTCAAATGCCAAAACTCATCCGAATTAATATATCTTTGTCAATTTTTATAAAATACTTTGGTTCAAGAGTTGAATGGAATATTCTGCTGGTGAGAATTTATGCCCGCCTACTATCATCCGCCAGATATGTTTTTTGTTTACTAAATGTTGAAACAATATCTCGACATCCAAAATAAGTAACATTGGACTGAACTTTCATTATGATGATTATGAACTTACCGATTTGCATCTGATAGAAATCTTGAAAAACTCAAAGAACAATTTGTCGACGTACTAAGACATCCAACATAGCTTTGCAGTCTAAGCGCAATCTTGGCAACTTGAATAACCAATTCAGATGGAGCGCCCGGTGGCGTATTGGCATTCCTCACTACATTGCAACTCATACATGGAGTTGCACAGTAGAAGAGAATGACTGAACGCCGACTGTATTTATCCAGACAAAGCTTACTACGGCTCAGCGCTAGGGCGGATGAGTCGTAGTAAATATTGTACTACGGACATGTTCGCATTCTCAGGGCATTGTTTACCATGCTGCAACGCCACCTACGATCTTGATAATTACATCAATTATCACATGACAAATAATGTATTATACCAAAAATATCAACTTAATTCTCAAAATGCAACGTACAAAATACAATAAATATTATTATTTTATTTATTTATTTTCATGCGTTTTGTTTTTTTTTTATTGATAGATCTGATTTTTCTGCCGATAACTGATGTTGGCTTATGAAAAAAAAAATATTTTTTTCATTGACAAATCAATGTTCTGATACATTGGAAGAATGTGACATTTTTCTGAAAATAATTAAATTTTTTGAACTTTTGCAAATGATGGCACAAAATATCGTTTCAAAAAACTTCAAGGAACTGTACGCGAATTAACCTTGGTGACAGAAAAAAACAATCAGCAGAATTGGCTTTAGGTAAAAACGTGTTTCCAGAGTTGTATAATAATATGTCAATCAAAGTGGAGTCCAGCAGAGTTCCACACGGAGAAAATAAACCTCTTCACCTTATACATGCATATTTTTGGATAAAATTCAATGTCCAATATCTTGAACGAGAAAAGAGGTATTTCAATAAGGTTAGCAAATTTCGTCTATTTCGTCTATTTCATTATGATATATTATGTACATGGTCATCCATTTGAGGTAGTTAACATTGAATTCAAGCGAAACAATATGGTTAGTTACTATAGTGATGGTATCTCCAGAAGGGTTTGTCAGTTTTTGAATTATTCAGGCACGTCGTGGTTATTGAGGAATATTCTTCCATACTTGTGGCTATGGAGGGCTGTAACTATTGTGGCTAAGTCGGAACATCATAATCAACTGACAGCAGTGACAGCTGACAGCCAAGAGATTTAGTTTTGTTTTTTTGGAATAGTTAAATCAAAAGATACAAAATACTTTTATTGTTTTTCATTAACCCATGTTAAATATATCACTAACATTTTGAAATAAATTTGAATTCTGAAGTCGAAATATGAATGATCTGCGCGTTCGAAAATGCAAAACATCTGAATTCAGATATTATTCTTGGAATATTCTCGAATCAGCTGTTACTAACATCTCATCGATTATCATCGGCGAAAGCGAGTCTTGTGATTTATTCAACTTTGTTCATGTATCAAAACATTTGGCAATAAAAAAGAATATTTCTGTCCAGCTTCAACATCGGTTAGGCGCAGAAAACTCAGACCTTCTGGTAGGTCATCTAATCAAAAGAATCAGGAATGAACAATTCAGCTCAAAAGGCAGATATGCTTGAGGGAGATATTGATTTTATCAACCAAATGCAAAATCGCATGGAAACTCACAATAACTCATTTAATTCCCGTGGAAAAAGACCTTTTGAATTTTCGCAAAAAAATTTAGTAGTTCTCTATCAAATTCCATATCGATACAGTCACCTTTTATCAAAACAATCAATTTCACAACATATAATTTTGCCATGCCACGAAGTGATTTTGAGATTTTAATCTCAACTTTGTTTCGGAAGTTTTCATTGATGTTCAAGACACGAATATTATGTTGATCCTGAATGTCGTTTTTCCAAACAAGTCAGAAGTTTAATGAAATAGTCAGATTTGCTTCTGGAGAGTGTAATATATTTTCTTTCGAGTCACAATAGATAATCTCATAGTTTCTGATTCTGATGAATTTCCTTCAAAATTGGCACTGTCCTACGTTTGCAATAGATCTATCTCAACGTTATTTCGATGATTAAAAAATGTTCCAAACCAAAAGCTAGGTTTGACACGTCTAATTTTTCAAGTCCCTTTCTGTATACATCGTTGCAAATCGATGTATACAGCAAGAGACTTGAAAAATTAGACATGTCAAACCTATTATGATACCCCTTTATAAAATTTCTATTGTGAGTCGGCAGTCAACTGATAAGTCATAAATAGTTCAAACCTGACAAAGCAAGTCTTAAACATGTTTCACTTCAAAAATTCGTTAACCGAAATTTTGGGTCAGACCTCATAAACTACATTGTATTATTTGAAAAAAGAAAAATATTCGTGTGATTAAATACCAGCAGTAATACTTTAAACATGTTTGTAACAATCTATTCAATCGAATACATGAGTAACCATAATATGTAATATAAACGAATACCATTATACACGAAGCTTGATAGTTATAAAAATCATATTTTAATAGAAAATAATCCATATCAAATAAATGAGCACATTTGAATTAAACGCCGTCGTGATACCGTGTAGCACGCGATATCCATTGCAGCAGCTGCTTTTGGTTAATACTGCGGATTCCTCAGCTTTATAAACACTTTTGGTGTGAATGCGGACTATTTCGAAACAAAATTAATGCAGAATGTGATAGTATGTTGATTGAAATGGTTGTTGTTTCAGAGTGTTTTGAACAAACATGCAATCACTCGTTATATGAAACTACAATATGTTGACATCTACTCCGAATACAATTTATCGAACAACACTTGAAAAAAAGAACATCTCATATTAATTGGTCAAAATACTACAGACTATAATTTCGATGTGGAACCAGTCATTTTATCACTACAACATAAGTTTCTAACAAAAAAGAGAGATTGAACATTTTTTCTGACTACTGTACGTCTCTCGAAATAAGGCAATACTTCCTCCCATGTCACCTCAACTTTGAGTGGAATTTCATGTAGATGGTAACAGTTTTGAATCAATAAGCTGAATTGATCCTGAAACTCAAGGATTGAACAGCATAGGTGGGGTTTTCGTCAAAGGTACCCTTCAATAATACTCCTCCGATCATGTCTAACAGCTAGGGTAGCCTTTATTTCTATTATGAGAATTTATTTTTTCAGCACCCAAGTTTAATTTATCTTGCAACTGAATCTGACCTGAATTGACGTCAATTTAGGCATACATTTAGGTTGACAAATGTGTCGATACTCCAAAGTTGCAAGGCATTGTCGGCTGCACGTTTTGTCAACGTTGTTGCCTATTGAGAATAAAGTGTGACCACTACCCAACGTGACGAATGTCGCAGATAACAAGGTTCAGGCAACTTCGGTTTTTCTCTCTTACAGGTTGATGTATAATTTGATGGAATACGATTACGACCACCCACAGTCTTGAATAACGACGTTATTTCTAGGACAAACTTCGACGTTAAGCTCACGTTGGACTTTTCACTTAACGCCGACGCTGTTTTTGTTGCTTTGTCTCTTGGCTTTGCTTCTAGGCAATTTGGTAGAGACTTCATTTGGTTCCAGGCCATACCTGGATCATCTCTACTTTCATTGAATTCTCATAAGATACTGGCTGGAAAACCCGCGACACCACTCGCCTGTCTGTAAATTACCCAATATAAAATAACAAATTTTCGATATAATATTCTTCATAAAACAAAGTGTTGATACACTACAAATAATATGTCGTCACAGATTTATCTAATACGATATCCCTATTCTACTTGCAAACAGATTTTTCTGTGTTTACCACAATTAACCGGTATGGAAATAATAACACAGTCCGCAAGTAAATTCGAAACATACTGGAACATAGAAAGACCCAAACAATTATGCTTGACAAGAGGATGCCCACCCTTTCAGCATTTCAAAAGCAAGCACCATACTACCCAGTCCATGAATGTTTGATAGTCAACAATTTGCCTTGTTTACATTGATTTGGCAGTCAAAGTAGTCTTAAATCCGAACAAACTCATGTTGCGTGTTCCATCTCCAGTAGTTGTAACACAATAGAAAGCGATCTGGATCAACACCCTCAACCCAATTTGCGACAATGCCACACTTCAAGCATCACCCCACTGTCCCGCTTCACTTTAAACGTCAGCAACATTTTGGTCCATGCCACAGATCCTCTTTTCGTAATTTGGTAAAGGCACTAGCACTATTAGGGCTCCTCACCCCCGTGTTCACGCCGCATTAGGGAAGAAATCCAACCTTTTACAAGGGTTTTGTTTCGCAGGATACAGGTTCCACAATTCGATCCAAAAACTTTCCAAATGTTGTACACCGGCTACCATCAAGCATACCATTTTTTTCTCATCGATCCGCCAGTACTCAGTACCAGCAACATCATAACTGGACAAAAAGAAATCTCTTCATTTTTTCCATTTCAACACAACTCTCTGATGAACCTTCTCTCATCATCTCTTGAGGATTTTGAGGATTCTAACAAGATTTTCACGTGGTTCATGTTGATTCTCCAATTTTTCCTATACTTCTGAGGTTCTGTCCCACTTTTTATGTTAGAAATCAATAAATGTGAGCTTTTTTTTAGCAGCTTTCAATAAAACACAACTTCCTTCATTTTTGAGAAGCAGGCTCTATTATTAATCATTGTCATAGTGACTAGAACCAACTAGGCATGTTTTGGCGCAAGACAAGCCCTGGAGCGTTATTCTGTACATGTTTCCGTTAGCCGTCGGTATCGGAATCTACCGACATTTAACGGTTGCGCGGCCGATGGGATCATGACGAAGCTATTCTGTATGCCATAGTTACCGACTGTCGGAAATGCAACCGTCAACTATCGTTATTTACCGTTATCGATCGATTTGGTACGTTCAGCCAATGATCGATAAGCAGAACTGTCAGATCCGTCCACGAGAATACGCCATTTCGCCACTCAGTTGACATTTTTGGATTTGCTTTGAAAGTTACCAAGGTTTGTGTTTTTCGCAAAGACTCGTTATCGAATGAAAAAAATGACTACAAAAGCTATAAGGTCAGTGAGTTTTGTCCATTCATTGTCACATTTAATCATTTAGATATGAAAAAAGTTATCGCGCCAAAATATCACTTTCTCAAAATATGAACTTTTTAAAACTTGATTTGAGGTACCTATTTAAAGTTTATTCACTCGAATCTATCTACCGGTTTGTTATATTATTTGTGTGTCTGTGTGGAAATGGAGTATATTTGGCGTAGATATACCTAAGTACAGTAATATGGGGTGAATTCAAACGGGCTTTTGTGTTTTTTTTTTGATATTGCACTGCCGTTTGACATTGAAAATTTACCAATGTCCAAGTATTTATTAGACCTCTGTGTAGATTAACAAAACAGAATGATCAATCAAAAAACTGATAATATAATTTTTTTTCATGATTGAATATCGTTTGAATTCAGTTCAAGCAATTTTGCCTAGGGCGTCCCGCAATTAGGTTGAAATAGTTAAACAGTATTCTCTACACTAAAAAAAAATATTATTTAGCATACACATTTTTTTTTTGCGAAAACGCTTTGTTTTCGAGATAACAGGATGTCAAAGTTATATTTTTATTTTTGTTTTATCTAAATAAATCCCATGAAGGGTCGAGTGAAGCGTCCAAGAGAAAAACTCTTTATTCCTGGAGTGTGGTTGGCATTTTTGTGGTCAAGTCAAAAATTTAGAATTTATTTATTTAAAGATTCTACCTGTTCATTCCTTCAATTTATTCATGGTACTACTATATTGTATACAAGGTTAATCCACAACAACTCTTTTAAAAACAATTTTTGAATTTAATGACTGTCCCAAATTTATCAAAAATCTTTTCAGCAAATCGCAGTGGTTTGATATCGTATAGAGAGACCGTATATCATAAAACAATAAATCAATAAATATTGAATCAAATACCTATCTCCAATGTCATATTTTAGAAAAACTTGCAAATATATTATCACTTAGGTAGGAACCTTTTATAAAATACCAAACTGGTAGTGTTCAGTTTGGTATTTTATAAGAGGTAACTACCTAAGTGATAATATATTCGCGATTCAATGTAAAATATATTTTGTAATGGTCTAAATTATGTTGAATGAAATACCTATCTTTAATGTCATGTTTTTAAAAAATATATGCTTATTTATTGTCACTTAAACTTATAATAAAATACTAAATCGAACACTATAATGAAAAATATCTTGAAAAATATTTTAAACGTACTTAATAAATCCGCCAATTCAAGGTAAAACTTCAACTACGAAACAAATATCAAGATCGGTAACGGCCACTGTAGGGTTGGCGAGATCACGGTACAGATACCGATTCTCGTCGGCTTGATTTACCGATATTGGTCGGTAACTAGCATACAGAAGCATACAGAATAGCACACACAGCGACTTGACGATATCTATCAGTATGTGATAGTTACCGATACCGACGGCTCTCGGTAACGTGTACAGAATAGCGCCCTGTGGTGTAGAAGTCATCGTGACGGCTTCACTCAGTATACTGATAACCAGTGTTAACCTTCAATTTCGATCTGTCACTGTAATTCTAATAGACGATTGTACCAACCAATTTTGAGGATAATTAACGTTAAGGAACCCTTAACTTGACAGTTTTGCATGCAAAATTGTCAAAATGGAGGGTCCCTTATCGTTAAGTATCTTCAAAATAGGTTGATACAATCGGTCATAAATGGTGTTTTTTCACTTATAGTTTGAACAAATATTTTTTCATGAAATTTTGTAAAGATCCATTTCAGGGGATGAAAAAATCAATCAATTGATTAAAATTTTATGAGGGTGGCCCGCTCTCAGATCGGTCACTCTGTATATGCTGTGGACTAGATACAATTATGGAGGAGTATGATTGAACATTTACGGTAACTCAACAATGACATGTCCATTTCCCCATGGTAACGCTGTTGGCAAATGGAACATTTGCATTAGTGAACAATCCTAACAGATACGTTAACTTAACGTGAAGTTCAATCATAGCCTCCATTGGGTCCTATGATTGAACATTCACGTCAAGTTAACGTATACGTTGAGATTGTTTACTAATGCAAATGTTCCATTTGCTAACAGAGTTACCATGCTGAAATGTACATGTTAAATCAACGTGAACGTCCAATCATAGCCCCCATTAATGTCTATTCATGAACCCCAATGTCGCCACTATGCTGAGTGGGATGACTGATGAGGGTTTGGCATCATGGTCATTTCTAACGGATCTGTTCAGTAGTTTCCATCTTGACATTATCAGTGTTAAGATTCACACATAAGTGTGCTGATCCGTATTGTGTTCACTGCTATGGACTGCAGATTTTCTGAGTTTTTTTGCCCGATTACGCAAAAACGGTTTCTCAAATTAAAACATTTCCAAAACACTTTTTTTTTACAGTGTATGAAAATTCCATTTTGTCATTTAAAAAATATCGTTTTTGCGCCTGCTGTGAAATCTGGCAGCGCTGTAATTTGTTTCCACTATTTTTTTTACCTAGGTCATTTCACATAACTTTCCTTTTGGAAGTACTAGTCTCTCTCTTTGGATAAAAAGTTGGCCTGTGTCAGGCATTGAAAAACTTATACTGTATTTATGTTTTGTATAATATACGCTTCGTTCGCGGGTCGGTTCAGAACGACATAAGATATCACGATATAGTTAATCAACTGCACATGCGATAAAGTTCTGATCTGGTTCGTTAACGATCCGCGAAATCAGCCAACGTCATTCAATACATTTTGAAAAGGCGTAGTAACATCTAGTCGAAACGTAACATCAAAAAACTAATCTTTGTCCTTATGAAACAAAAAACAATCAGAATGACTTCAATTTATACATTATAAATAATTTGCAGTTTACCCATAACCCACTACATCAATAGGTATGACAAAAGTCCTTATCGTCAGACAAAGATTTTTGAGATGATCCTCCACATATAAGTAGTTTGATTGATGCATTCTAGTTAGATCATTATATTCATACTATTATCCAATTGATTTTTCTAACAAATATTAGCTGGTAAATATAAAATGTTCTTTAGTTTTGTGATGCATTCATGGATCACCTGGAATTTTTGGGGTATTTGACTTCATTCTATAGACACATTCTCACAAAATATAATGATTTTTGTCTCCATCAACCAGCGCTAATGAATTCTTCAGTGAGAAATCTTGTATTTCATCAATGAGTAATCTCGTTTTGATGTTGTTGAGTGATTTTCATTGCCATGTATGTTAACATTGAAGTGTCCATGAACACACTGATACATACAACATCGTACCAATATTGATAGAAAGCACACATCATCGTAGAACACCAAAATTGCAGCGGAAAAGTGATTTGTGTTCATTTGTCTGTGACGGTGAACGTAGTGCCCGGTAATATAAATCTCTCCAAAATTGGATTCTATTATATCAGCCCGAATAGAACTCTGTCGAGACTAGCTTAAAATCAAAAAATAACATCGAACTGTGAAACCGATCCGGGAACCTCTGGACGACTGACTAATTACTCTGGATAACAGGCAATCCGAGCCAATTGAATTAATTCGGTAATGATGATGAACATGTTCCACGCGGAAAATATTGTAGGTGGTGTTGCAGCTCTTCAAATTATTCTTGTCAATCGTCAAACCTGGTAATGTCTGTTGGTTGAATGGCGTGTAAGAGTAAAAACGTAATGCCTATGACGAAGGAAACTTATCAGCTAACAAGCAATTAGCGCATATAACAACGGAAAAGAAATTTTTTGATTGATTGGATGTTGCAACACGATTCTAATCTAGAGCAGATTATACTTTTCCATTCAGAGCTACAGTTCACTTGCATCGTCAGTTGATCTCTCTTGAAAAATACATCTGATAATAGTTTAAATACCTTTCAATTCTATGGCTGACCTCTTCTTCCTCTTGTCTGATGATGGAGCACGTTTCTTTTATTTTTGTGTTCATATTTTGCAGAAGATTTTCATTTGCTTTTGCGGTGGATTTGTTTTGATACATACAAGTAACAGTGGTAACAGATTCTAGCTATAACATCTCTCACTGTTTCACCGAGCTTTTTCTTATGATCTTCAATTTTGTATTCTGTCATTATTTCGAAATGTTGGAGTCATAGCAAGTCGTTGTGTCCTCTACACTACTGGAATCGCAATCTTCAAAACAGTTCATGTGTTTCCAGTGTAGCTCTGAAATAATAAGCACATTGTAGACGGGAAACCATAATATGAAAGCGGTAATTTCAAAATAAGTAGAAAGAAGAGCCAATCAACGATCAGACCTGTTTAATAATTGGAGTGTTCAGAATAAAAATGGATCGAGTCCATTTTTGCTGTTTCATCATTACCTTCTTTGAAGGCATGAGGAGCATGGTTTCTTTTCATTGGCCAGATGATACAAGTCACAGCCGCCAAAGTAGGTTTCCAATTCATATCTGAAAAAAATAATTGTTGATTCGTTTTACTAGTGATGTGGAACAATTCTATTGATTCACCGTTTACCTTTCTTTGGACTTGATCCACTTCTCTTTTGAACCGCCAATTATATCAAAAATAACGTGTTCAGACGTTTAGTCAAGGAGTGCGGCAACTTTTGGAATGTCGATGGCAGCTATATCTGGTAGACTACATTTCACTTCCTAGAAAGAAGACTAGACCGCACATTTTTGACCCCTTGGTTCTACGCTTACAACATTGATTCTGGCTTTAAACTGGATCCAAATCTACCATGCATTTTTAAGCTGGTATTGTACAAGCGGCCCTTGGTTCTTAAAATTGAAAACATGGGGTACAAATTTCACTAAAATCGGAAAACAAATAAAAAAGATATTAATAGGGAACTTGCCCATTTTTTCTTTATCTTATTCAATTATTTAGGAGTGTAAGTTCATGTCTAGAAACACCGTAAACCAGATATCAGCCCTTCAATCACACTAGTTACTTAACAATGATTAATCAAAATTAACATCGTATCTGTGAAGATTCAAACGAAGCAAAAAACCCGGGAAAGTTTTGACGTCATAACGCGTATCTTTGGCAACCATTTGAATGTTTGAAGTCTAATGTGACATTGTGTTAGTTTATTTCATAGTTTTTGAAAAAAATCAAGGATAGTTTATACCGCTGTGTTCGAATTCAACTTTGAAATTTCCAAACAAATTTTCATTCGTAAGCCTGATGACAAAAAGCGGCGAATAAAATTACTTAGAGCATGCAGAAGCAATGGGAGGAATTATTTCGTGAAATGCAGTGCTATTCATGTGAATGTGGAGATCATTTTTATGTGTGTATGTATTTTGACAAAAAATACCATTACCTAATTATTGTGTATACATATTACTACAGATCACAAAAATGAACCTTATTATTTAATTTTACCAGTATACAGTATGTCCGGCGATAAGGTATACAAAAGGATAAATTATGGAACAACATTTTTATTTCTCGAGAAAGTCATTTTTATAAAAGATGTTGCTTGTTAAAAAATTATGATTGTCGATGAAAAAAAAATCTTATAAGGAATGACTTTTGCTCGAGAAATTGAAGTGTTGGTCCATTTGTCCTTTTGTATGGCTTATCGCCGAAAATACTGTAGGATACAGGTTAAATGAAATAACAAGGTCCATTTTTTTAATTTTTAATATTATGTCATATGCGGAGTGATACGTACCTGAGAATAAAATCTCTGAAAATATAAAAAAACAATTATTGGTATTTAATTCATGATACTTACATTAAATTGTTCTCCACATACATAAGCAGCACTGTTTTTCAATGAGATATTCTCCACATTTTTTCTGCATACTCTTAGCAATTTTGTTTGCCGATTTTCGTCATCAGGCACGCGAACAAAAAGTTGTTGGGAAATTTCAATGTTGAATTAGTACCTACACTGCGGCTTGCGGCAGAGTGCAATATTTATAATACCATTCTCTTTTTTTCAAAAACTTCGAAATAAACTAACTCAATGTCACTTTAGACTTCAAACATTCAAATGGTTGCTAAGGATACGCGTTATGACGTCAAAACTTTTTCGCGCTTTTTGCTTTGTTTGAATTTTCTCAGCGTCGATGTCAACTTTGATCATTCATTTCGAAATAACTAGTGCGATTCAAGGGCTTATATTTGGTATACGGTGTTTTTGGACATGAACGCACACTTCAATACAATAAAAAAAAATGGTCAAGTTCCTCATTTGACTCAGATTATTCTTTTCCGGAATCTATTGTGGGGGACTATGGATGATGCTTTAAAATGTGATGCTTCTGAACCTTCGGAAGAAATAACGTATACACATGAAAAAGATCATCATTTTCTGGAAATTCCTTACAATCTACCCCTTCGTCCTTATTTTATTTGAAAATCGTATCACGAATATCTGAACCAATGCCAAAAATTATCTATTTGACACATTTCTTAACATGATAATGAGCAACATAATTATGGTTTTGTTTGATCAAATGTCCAACGGCGACAATAATGTACCCACTCTTTTTCAGAAAAGTAATCTGTTGAATAAGGTTTGACAAGACACAATTGAAATAACACATCATTTCATGAATAGATATTAAACAATGTTCTAGACCTCAAACTCAAATCTATCAAATCAAATAAAAAATGTACTTTACTGTTTCAGAATGGCATCCTACAGCTAAACATCTAAGGACTGGAAACAAACTATATGTACTCTCAAAACTAAACTGATACAAATCTCAATCAGAAGAAAATTCAGTTTCTTTCTGAATTGTAATGTTGATGAGCTATTTTCACCTCATATTATAGAAAATAATTATTCATTAAAGTTCTTACTGATATTGACAGTGGGAGGTTTTGAGCCTGTCGCATTCCACGCAATCCACATGAGTTCTCTTTTGCACCACAAAAATCATCGATTACAATATTTGCGACTTGCGCTCCAAAGGTTAACCCTACCTCATATGCAACTCAAAACGGGCAAAGTAAACAGTGCGTGCCACAGTGGGTCCAAGTTTTCCAGCGGTCCTGATCGCGAAACAAGCAGAGGGGGGTTTTTACCAAGATATGCTTCCGAAAAGATAACTGGTCGTCCAGCGAGACTCCAAGAAGTTTAACAGAGTTTTGTCTGAAGCTGGATACTGTCCAGCATTCTGCTTCTCTACATTACACTTGAAACTCAAAATGTTAGTTTTATCCACATGTATAGCCAGCCTGTTGGAATAATTGTAATATTCTTTTATCCCAATTAAATCATTATCGGTGTCTTTCCTGAGAATAATAATTATTGACCTATTGGGCCAGACAACAGATGTATTGTCCACAAACAACGTGGAGCATTATCACTGTTCTATACAAAAAACACTTTCCTAAAATATCGAGGAAGTTGCCTGAACTTCAGAAGTTGAGTTTAGAAAATATATCTCCTAATCATTCTGATGGAAACAAGTGAATCCATAACTCGCGAAATCTTTTGCTAGTCTTTTTCTCCAACAACCTTCACAAATCTCTCCGACAAGATAAATAACTCCGGTTTATAGCTATTTCATCAAGCCATCTGCCGCAACACCGCAGTCATCATATTGGATCCTTACACAAGATAAGGTAAGTAAAAAGAGAAACGTTTTCCGATTTTATTAAACTTTTTCAGCTATCAGTTTGAGCTCCGCAGCTGAAGCCTCAGGCAGTGGATATATATTACGACTTAAGAAACTAGTTAATGTTTTTTTTTGTGGCAAATTTTGTCACGTCTTGAAAATGTGATACATTTCAAGATTTGGAAAGAATAATAGTGTTTTTAAAAATTAATAAACGTACAAATAAGTACCACAAACTTGACAATTACCTTGGAAAAATGATTTATGTATCAAAATCTTGATGGGAAGTTGCTTCATGTAGAGGTCCTTGATCTAGTTTCACACTTTAATATTCCATGAAGAAGAAAAAAACTAAAGTTACCATGGAAAACACCTCCATTTTTTATGAATATCGATACGCCAGCTTATTCTAACATCAGGCAAATCTTTGTATGAATAACATTTTCTGATTGGACACAGAAGTTCTAGAAACTTGAAAATGATTTCCAGCAATTTTTTATCGCCTTTTTGATCATACGAATTTTGTTTCGTAGGCCATACGGCTAATACATTCCAAGATACAGCCAAGAGCCATTTTTAGTGGGACACTCGGTACACATTAAAATACGTCAATACTTAATTCTTGGTTTTATAATATTTTCTGGATATCAAACTTCAAGTCTAGCTGTCACGTCTCATCATTTTTCACCTTTGTTCGATTTATGTCGTTGTCAAGTAGACTTTGATTTTGTCAAAAAAAAAATAAAAGGTCATTTTGGCAGACAGAATTTATTCTAAAACATCAACAAAACCATCCAGACCCAGTAGACACGGATAGTTTACATTGGTCCTTTAGTCTGGTTCTTGTAAACATTAGGCATCCACGTATTTTTTACTTTTCAAGGGCGAATTTGGAAAATTATTCTTCGTTTAACTATTTTAAAGAAGAAAAATGCTGGATGAATCACTTTTTTGTAGAAAAAACACTATTTTAGGCACATTGTTTCATCCGAACGTTTTCCAAAAATCTCGATTTGTTCCAGTTGTGGGTCATTGAAATGGAAAATTTCTGTTGTTCTCATTCACTACAGTTCCTCACGTAACCACTAAAGAAGTAGAACATATAGTTAAGCAGGAAAAATAAATTTCAAAAATTTGATTCACAGAACATCCTGGCGAACTCGATATTATCAATAACAACTGTCAAGATTGTCAAGACACTAGACACTACTCACTAAATAACGACCAAGAGTGAAAAATACGCGCTGTTGCCAAGTTTTCCTTTTTCATTTATTTTGCTTTTTCGTTTTGGCGCGATTTTATTGATGTATATTCAGATGTCCATCATGCCGCCATATCTAAAATATCGTTAAGAAAGTAACGCTACTGCCCGAGTAAAAAGGTACGCTTCTGCCCAGCGTAGCCGGTGAATGTTCTCTTGAATATCGTTTAAAAACTAACGCTCCTGCCCATATGGCTGTTTCTTCCCGAGTAAAAAGGTACGCTCCTGCCCAGCGTAGCCGGTGGATGTTCTCTTGAATATCGTTTAAAAAGTAACGCCCCTGCCCATATGGCTGCTCCTGCCCGAGTAAAAAGGTACGCTCCTGCCCAGCGTAGCCGGTGGATGTTCTCTTGAATATCATTTAAAAAGTAACGCTTCTGCCCATATGGTTGTTTTTTTACTGTTTTATTATGTTTGTCATAGTATATTGAAATATACAAACAAAAACGATTGCATTCATTGTTTTAAAGAAATTTGGGTCAGTTGGGCAACATTGCCTGTTTGTTCTATAAAATGTAGCTTGTATGGATTGTAACAATGTGAGAAAGCTGTCATTTTTCTCACTGAATCCTCATAAAATTTTAATTTGTTATGGGATTATTTTTTTTGTTAAAAGCTGTTCATCCAGCATTTTTTTTAGTTGAAATTTTTCTATAAACCCAAAACTATGCTCAAAAATGGAAAAAATTCATTAATGTGTGGATGCCTGATTTTTACAAGACCCCTTCAGTCTTTTAACTCACCACATGAGTGAACGCAACAGTATTGGAGATACCGATGGATCATGGAGACAGAATGCAGGTAAAATAATTCCTGACAAAAATTCTACCTGGTCGGAAAGATTTGCACGTCAAACACCAGATCTTGGAGGAAGAAGTATGTCACATGAAAGCCAACAATCCATTCGATCAAGAAAAAGCGTTGAAGCAATGATGAAGTAGCGAGAAATAATCATCGAAAAAAAGAGACAAGAGCTAGAAAATACCATAATTCAGACAGAGTTGGATAAATGAAGATGTGCCCAGCAGGTCAAAATCACCAACAACAAGAGAATAAGGAAAGCTAGTATCACGAGCAGATCTAGTACAAGTTTACACTGTGGGCCAAATCAAGTTAGAACATAATGTGACGCTTGATAACTTTTTTGTTTGTTTATAGATCTTGATGATTTTTGGCTATGATATTGCTCAATATGTTCTAAATATTACCCAGAAATTAAGCTTTAGAATTTCACCAAGGACCAGACTTGAAACATTTTTTATGAAACTGGAGCATCTAAGCTCGTTGCAGAAACGAACTGCGCTACCAACCACTCACCACCAACTCATAGACCAACTGATATATATTTTCTGAAAAGAGCATTATTGAGAAACGGTATCATGCAACTATCAATATTCTAGAATCATAACCGAGGAAATTTTGTCTGTATGATACTACTTGTTGGCATTCAAACTATCTTACTTCATTTTGATCAAAGTTTCTTGAAATTTTTCATAGCAACGTGAATTTTTTGTTAGAGATTTATCGATTTTTTGAAATTCTAGAAGTTTTAAATTGGAAAAAAAAAACTTTTTTTTGTCGTTGAATAAACTTCGTCAAATTTGTCTTAATAATTTGAAAGGAGCTGCGAAATTTCTGTGCACTCATTCCTTTCCATTAATCGATTGATCAAGATTTTATCATTCAAAGATATAGCAACTCTAGAATCTCAAAAATTTTGAAAATGTTCAACAAACAATCCATGTTGCTGAGGAATTTCAAGAAAATTTGATCAAAATGCCTTGAAATAGTTTTGATGCAGACAAACACCATCATACAAAAAAAAACATCGTCATGGTTATGGTTTTAAAATATTGATATTATCAGGATAATTTTTCCTACTAATGTCCTCTCGAAAAATATATCTGTAGCGCAGTTCGTTTTTGCAACGAGCGAATGCATCAATTTCATCAATACGTCTTGAGTCCGGTCCTGTCCAGAATTGGAAAGTTCAGATTTGGAGAAACATCCAGAACATATTGTCCAACACTATAACCAAAACTCATCAAAATCTGTAAACAAACAAAAAAGTTATTGAGAATCAAACTATGTTCTTACTTGATTTGGCACACAGTGTACATCCAAATAGAAATCAGCCAATATTAATATATAATGAAAAAACTCGCTATGTTGTCCATAAACTGCCATGAACGAGATGTAGAAAATCCGCAAATTGCCATAACCTCCACGCCAGTACCATCTAGTGCTAATAACAGTATTGCCCAATCAACAGTCACTATGAAATTTCAAACAAAAAACAGACATCTTCCCAAAAGAAATTCCTCTGCTTGGAGTGAATGAAACGGGTGAAGGACGGACTGTAACCGATACTTAAATGAATCCTGATGACTGTGTGTTGTGTGTTGTTAGTGCCATAGTCTTGGAGTCTTGGATAAACTGACACCTGATGTTGTAGAAATTTTTGATTGTACTGGTCCGAAAGAGTTGAAGAATCATAATATTACTGTGTTGATGTGACTGAAGAAATGTCCCACTCTCACCGGACGGCAAAGACTACAACCTTATCCTTCAATTTTTTTTTCACGGCAAATATATACAAAACGTCACTGTAGCCACTGGAGGGTTCTTGTATACGGGCAAATACATTCACTCTTGGATAGGCGGCACTATAGCTCCGTTGATGGCTAACTTCAAATCGAACAATTCCAAAAACAGTTATGTTGAAAACAGTTATGTTGAGCTCGTTTATATAGGCAATTCTTTCACGGTGGAATGGGACAGAATCGGTCTACAAGAAAGTCCTCAACATGGATTTAGTTACCAGACAACCTTGCACGAGGATGGAGACATTAGTAAACTTTTTCTCAAGGGGACATTCCAATTGCGTTAAAAAAATCAACGAAACTTATCATCCTGTTGATGCTTACATTTTGAACAGTTATATGAACAACGTAACAAAGAGATCCTACTATGAATATCATAGAGCATCGTTGATATAGGAGGACATCAAAAATGGTACATTGACTTATTTGAAGGCTCTGCCCACATGCTTGGATTTGCTAAACTGTTTCTTTTGTACAAGTAAAACATTTAGATTTTATGCACGTGATGCCCATAAATGAACTGTTGCTTTATCAGACTCGTTCGCAACAGACAAATATGGGGGGAAAGAGGCTGTAGCCGGCAAACTATGACTGAAGAGTCAACTTGCCCAACACACTACGACAATCAAGAAGTTGACACGCCCAATTACCAAATGTCCGCTTCTGGAGATGAGGATGTTTGCCAATTTGGAGAGCCAAGGCAGATTGTTGCCGTGGAAAGATGGAGTACTTGAGGGGAAAAATGTTACATCTCATTATTTTTTACTTTTGTCGATTCATGTCGTTGTCAAGTAGTTTGATTTTGTCAAAAAAAAAAAGAGTAAAAAGTCAATTTTAGTCATAGTACAGTCATTTGGTACTTTTACCTGGAATTTTTCCGGAAGTTTTGAAAATTGGTGATTCTTTAGATTTCGACGTGCTCTTTCTGAATTTCAACTTTGCCCCCTCGTATCTTTGCAGTTCGCGCCGCGATATTCGAATAATGGTACCTAGAAGCGGTTTTTTGACAATATCTCTTTTCCGACTCATTTCCTGATAAAAACATGAATATACAAAATGTAAGTATAGAAAATTTCCTATAATTCATTTTTTTACTTTTTTCTCGTAGAATAAATAGTTTTGACGTACGAGCACCGCAAAGTTTAGTTCAACATGCGTTTTGGCCAAAAAACATATTTCCGCACCACGTTGAAGAAGAGCGTCCGACGTGTTTTTTTAAATCATGGTATCCCCAGTGGACCTCACAATTCCAAAATAAATCGTGTTCTGCTTCGTTTCGCTGTTCTTTATTGACCGAGTGCTACGAATTCTTTGTCTCCAGTACCGATCAAAACTCCACAGCACAAAATATTTTCCACATCATCCGCTACGGGATTATAAGTTTAATCGCAATCCTCTTCGTTTTTGATTTCATCATACGTTTGGTCGAAAATAGTATCTCTGCATCCCTCTCCAACGCTATCTTGATATGAAAAAGGAAGAAACTGAGACTATTTTTGAGCAAACGTCCGATGAAATCAAAAACGAAGGGGATTGCGGTGAAACAAAGAAAAAAATCAATGAACATAAGACAAGATATATCGTCGTTCAAGAGATGATTAGACTTATGACAAGCCTAGACCTGCCTCATCATATTTATAATCAGAGAGCCCTCACCCAGCTCATGTGATTATCTAACATTCACATTTGTCACAACAGGATCACTTTTAACACTTGTTTTCTAGAAACTAATTGGGGTCTACGTTGATCGAGTGTCAATGTCTAACAATACTTCAAATCCGGCCCTGAATTCATTCTCTGGTAGAAATCGTATTTCAAAATAATTAACCCATTTGTTTGTTGCTTAATTTGCTATCTTATTTTCTGTATAGAACTAATCCTGTGGAATATGTGGAAGCTGTAATAGAAGTCCTAAATCACAAAACAAATTAACACAAAATTATAGCTAAGCAAACATAGGATGCCGAAAATGTATGCTGCAATATTTATTTGCGAATTGTGTCGTGACCTCTAAACATGAGAGTGCGGTTTGCGATGACTTAGTTTCCCAAACTACCAGATTTTAAGTTTAATTTACAACTTCGCAATATGAAACAATATTTCATTCCAAACCTTTTGTAGTTTCGGATACGAATACGGCAAATAGAGAAACTTCTATTGCATAGTACTTCAAAGTTTTCCATACTAAAATTAGATTCGCTTTTATACGTGTTCATAAGGATTAGCATTTTCAAGTGTGTATGCGAATTGCAGATTATGTTTTCAGCTGTATATGAAGGCGGCCTTTGATCCAAAGATGAATAATTTATTGCAAGTAAGAAGAAAGTATATGCTGATCTTGCCGCAGTTATGATTGTTTCATCATGAGACTCAGATAATGAGGTTGAGTGGTTTTGACAAATTTGTTGCAGTTTGGGTCTAGAAAGATGCTCTCTTCAAATCAAATAATAGCGTCATTTGCTCTTTTGTTTTGAATAGGACACCCTATATTATATTATTAAAAATTTTGAAGCTTCTTGGAAGTATCGATACCGGTGTGCCAATTCTCTGTGCAGTTGAACGCCTATTTCTCGATAAAGGTCTTTCACTTTATTTTCTTCTGTATATTTTTGTTGCATGTTCCAAGCTTTCACAAAATAAATACATAAAGATGAAAGAGAGACAGCAGATACAGAATGGCGTTGATCGAATGATTTTGGTCTCGCAGAATAAAGCGCATAAGATGATCGGTATTGGCAGAACATCATGTACGCGATCAATAACAAATAGATTTTGTGAATTTGTTGATTTGATATTTATTGCCAAACCGATGAATGTCGTTAAAATAAGATATGAATTGCAACCAAAATGTAGCTATCAGAAACCGCAATTCTTTCAACCTCTTTTTGTGTTAGCTCGAGAACACTTGCCTTACAAGTATTAGTTTCTTGTAGTTTCTTTGATATGCCTTTACCCGTGGTGTCTGCGCATTAAAGCCTTTGGGTGCTGTTGAAGATTTGATATATTTTATCATTGAACGGAGAGCAATCTTGAAATAGAATTGGGCAAGACACGTTGCCAACAGGTGGTGACTCCGTCCTCTCCTTACCTGACGTCAAAGTCACAAGCTGTTGCAATTGGTGTGTGTTTTTTTAAGCTTGTTTTTGTTTTGATTTTGTGCATTGTCCAAGGTCAAAGAGATGGATGGTTCATTAGAATCTGAAGAAGGGGATCAGGTTTTCTCAGGGTGATTGAATCTCACATCTGCACAAAGTGGTGCCTATTAATACAAAGTGATTCATGAGGAAATGTCAAAACTTCAGGTACAGTCGTAGCATTATTTTGAACAGTTATTTTTTGAAAACCCTCGTGATATGCTAAAGTACAAGACCCTGTTTGAAATCAAGAGTCATTGAAATAAACAAACTATAGGCGTGAACAAACAAACTATACGCGGAACAATCGAAAGGTCACATGAGATAGACCAACACATGTGATCTGTTAAATCGATCAGCTATAAAGCCAGTGCGGTGTGTATTGTACTGAGCTGAGTTTTCAAGTGATATAACATTTGACAATATAATATAAAAGAGATGCAACTGATTTATTTTTAATTTTTTGTTTCTTCATCAATATCCTACATACTAGACTAACCAGACAATGATTGAATTCCCCTTCGTGACACTGAATAATATATGTGATCAACCATTTTACTGTTTTCAAAATATTTAAACCAAGACAAAATCATCAATCTCAAAAAGCAGCTTTGATGTTCACCACAGATTTGATATTTATGACAAAAGAATAATGCTAGATAAAATGACAAAGTTTGGCATTTCACGAGGGCTGTTTGGAATATTGGAGAGATATTGCCAATCAAAATAGACACTTTAAGCACGTCCTAAATTTCAAACGTATCCGTACCCGCATCAATCTGCGCATGCTCAGAATAGATGCGGAGGTTCCGATTCGTTCCGTTGCACGTATCGTTGCGGGCCTTTCATCGTATCCGTATCTGAGAATGCATCTCAACTAATCGGAGAATCATAACAAAAGCTCTTCAAAAGCGATAAACGAAAAATACACAAACATCCAAACCAAACCAAAAATATAAACAAAAATCAATATCTAGGGTACAAAACGCGAAGTTTGACAACTTTGACGTTTCACCAATCCGTTTCGTATACGTAGAACCGATCGCTGCTTAAGCGGGTTTTTATATGATTAACGTATGTCGGTTCGTTTAGGGATCCGGATGCGGATACGTGAGAAAAATTTGGGTTTGCTTAAAGTGTCTAATATGTCAAGCGGTAATACCGCATGCGGTATTTTGACATCATTTTGACATACATCGGATGCGCGATTCACTGCTTAACGTCATTTACGGTATGCAGAGGTGTTGTTCATCAAAGAATGTCAAGCGGTAATAGCACATGCGGTATTTTGACATCATTTTGACATAAATCGGATGCGCGACCCACTGCTTAACGTCATTCACGGTAATAAGGTAACCGCATGTAGTTATTTACGTTTCGAAGCGTGGAGCGCTATTCCGAATACCGCACAAAACGTATGCCATACAACCTGACAAATAAACAAGACGTGTTTTGTGTTCTTATTGAGGTGAAGAATGTATTCATCGGTTGTCAACTTAAACAGAAACACGCCCGTCAAGCACATGATGTCAATTGGAGCCTTTCAAATCTTCGCGCGAAAATTGCATGCATCCATTATTCTGCGACCTGAGTTCATTGAGTGTCATGTCAATACAAAACTTTTTTTCTTAAGATCATTCTAAGAATCAACATTTCAAGTTTGGCCATATACTCATAGCACCCTGTATCTTAAATGTATCTGATGATAGGTAGTCCAAATGGAAAGGGTGCCATATGCATCATAAACCATTTTGAGGTGTTCAAAGAAAACTCAATAAATCTACAAATAGGAACTGAAGAAAAATGTTTTCGATAACTAAAAGTACAAAAAATAATTTGGTTTATAGTGTTCATAGTTAAATTAATCTTATATGTTGAAGGATATTGAGTTTTTGATATATTTTTTTAATCACATAGTGAGTTTTGCAACCACTATATTATGATATTTAGCAGGTGTAGTATACAGGGTGTTTCAGAATAACATGCTTATGATAAAGGGGGTGATTCTTGGGCTCATTTTAAGAAAAAAAATTCATATGAACGTATGTCCTAAACGCCTTAACTTTTTTCCCAAAAAATATGCAAACCAAAACCCGCATGGACGGCACTGGTCAGAATAATTAAATTGTTGGTGCATCAAAGAATGAGTATTAATGCCTAAAATACATGACTCAAATTTCATAAAAATATCTACAGTAATGACAAAGTTATTGTAAAAAAAGCATCTATTTTTTAAAACTTTGACACCCTGTATCTCAAAATTTAAGGCGTTTAGGACATACGTTCATATGAATTTTTTTTCTTAAAATGAGCCCAAGAATCACCCCCTTTATTATTAGCATGTTATTCTGAAACACCCTGTATATCTGGAAATATAATATGGAAATATGGAAAACATAGATTTCCAAGTACCAGGTTTTATTTTAAGAACCTTTGATAAAGATTTCAACAAAAGACTCTTGAGAAGGAACTACAAATATTACACTCAAATAAATATTCATTAAAATAGTAAAAACAAAAAAATGTTTTTTTATACATGGAGAAATTCAAAATACATTTGTTTGACATGATTTACTTTCTATGATAGGTATCATCAAAAGTAACAAATAAGAATAAAGCCTTAAACAAAAGTGGTGATCCATTTCTTGTCTAAGACTGGGTTTTTCGGTATCTGATGTTTTCTTTGCACTGTAATATTTAGGAGTCTGGAGCAAAACACATACCATCATAAACCTGAAATTGATCCCTATAACCGTAATCCAATCTAGATTCTGGATAAAATTGGCATGTTTTATCGAAATAAACTATTATTTTGTCTATTTAATATTATTCAATCGAAAGACATAACCTCAAAATGCCCAAATCCACTATTTTTGACAAGCCAGATAGTCGGAAGTGATTATTCAGTTTATAATCAAAAAAAGAATACCTACCAGCGTTAACAGTGTACTTTTTTGAATAAACAGGTATTGAATAAGCAAGTTATCGACGATTACTCAAAACCCCCATTGAAAAACGCATTGGAAATAGTAGCCTAGTTTACACCGATAACTCGTTTAGGTCGGTCCGATAGGACCAAGTGGGTGAGGATAGTACGGTAGGACCAATGCTTGCTTTTTGCCCCTTTACACCGTCTTGCAACGCGTGAACTAAATGAGTACTCGTCAAATGTCAAAAACAAGTCGAAATTATATAACAAAACAGTTCGTAACCAAACAACACATGCTCAGATTGCCTTAGAAACTCAGAACCAACAAAATCACAGACGTCATGGCGAGCGTTGCCATGTTAGCTGGAGGACAAACAAAACAAAATTATGTTATGACAATGTTGTTTTCTTCGACTTTCATGATGGTTTTCGGTACTTTTTCAAGATTGTTATGCTTTTTTTAATGAAATGAGAGACTTCAGGGCTTCATAATGACGTCTTTTTGTGCTGTGGTTAACTGTGCAATTGCAATGAGGGGAAACAGAGTGTGAGATTTTTAAGAACACCTACCTGCTGTTTTAAAAAATGCTGGTGATTATACCAATGGCCCAGCCAATGACTTATTCAAGCAGAGGCAAGAGATGTGGATTAAAGCGTTAAAAAGAGGACCATCAAGTGAATCTCAGATATAATAGGGACGTATATGTTCTAGGCATTTTAAAACAGGTGAAATAATGTTAAGAATAGCAGGTACCCCTTTTGGGAAACATTTGACATAATACCCTTACCTAATAGTTGTATAATTTTACATAGGCTGCCAATTCTTAACATTATTTTGTAAAAAAACCATAAAGGTAACTTCTGGTAGGGACGATAAATCGTGCATTTTGAAGTCTCCACCAATGACTTTCAGTTTATTATCACAACTGTCAGTCTTTTCCAACTGTTCATAATAATCACTTCTCCCCATTATAAAATCCTTTTATTTGACAAGAAAAACTGTTTGTTTTATGCACTTGCACTACCCGAAAACTACATCAAACTAGAGTTAATATGACACCAATCAACTCTGAACAGTTCAATAATATAGAGAAGAACCAGTTCTTCTCACTTCAAATCAAAAAAATTACAAAAATCCAACGAAAACTCTGAAAATCCATCAATCGTGATCATGAACTCATATGAATAAAACCTGTGCTTGTCCTCCACGACACGTCAAAATCAGCTGTTTGAAAGTGATCAATTCACAATCAACATAACCTCGTAATTTTGATCCCGATCGGACCAAATTTAGTTCGGTACACCTGCTGGCGAATACCGAACCCAATCGCATTAAAATTTGACAAATGTCACAACGACAACAAACGATTGAAAGTTCAGATGAATTTGAAGTTTAAAGTAATGCCACTATACTTTGAAAAATCCTTCTCATTTCTAATATTTGTTTTTGTAGTTTAGATTGTATTTTGACGGTAAGCCCGATTAGGTACAGTTTTGATTTATTCATTTATTTTTATATATTTTTTTTATATTTTTATTTACTATTTACCTATATTATGTTAGTTATTTTTGTAAAACCCCCTGAGGGCTTGCATCACCTCTTGAACTTGAGGGGTATATGTTGTTTACAATCGAAATTCTGTGTTTATATCTTATCAAAAATTCTTGGCTTCCTGCTTCCAAATTCGCGAGGTAATCACTCATTTCACCACTCAATTTCAGGATCAGATCTCAACAAAACCATATGGCAAACTTAGTATTTCGGAAAATGTCTCAAAAAGTAAAGGAGTATAGTGACAATTAGAGGTCAATGTTTGTTTATTTTACAATCATCTGACTTTCAGGTTATGTTCTAAAATGGCCTATTGAGATATGTTCCTTTGGCTTGTGCTCAACCTCGGCTTGACCAGTACATTTTCTTCGAGTCAACTTAGCCTGTAGTTAACTTCAATAGTAGGTAAGGTTCAAAAATCAAATGTCAATCAATTTATGAGCTTTAACCCAAGGTTGACCATAACCATATACAGCAAATGCCAAACAACTTCTGATTCACGTCATAATCGCCACCAATGTGATTTGCTGGTGACCAAATTTAGTCACCAGACATTATAAAATGAACGTTTTTGAAAAATAGCTATGCATTTTTTCAGGAACTTTTGATGTACCTACCATGTGATAAATATTTGAATTTTAATTTCGAACGTGGTATAAATCCTACTTTACCCAATAGATGGCTCCACCGTATGCAATAAAAACAGATTTCTTAACGTTTTTGAGAAAAAAAAAAGTACGAGGACCACCCGTTGTAGGGCGCTGTCGAATTTCATTTCAAACTATAGTATGGGAGTTTCCTATATATTTTGAGTGATATGTGATCAAGAGAACGTTTTTTTTTCAAAAATCGTCTTGATTTTAAAACGTGTGAATCAGATCCGCACGAGATCCTAATTGGAAACAATCCGCCCACTCTTTATTGATAACGAAATCTTTTCTACATTCGTAGTTTTTCTTTGATGAATAGGAGATCGTTCCGGTTATAAGCGCAGCTTATTCGGTGCTATAAAATGTGATGAGAACAGTTGGACTTTTATTAAAAATTTCCAAGCTTCGCTATTTCCGATAAATCTTTTTGACGACATTGGGTGATTTCAGGAGTCTTTCTTCAAATTAACAATTTTTGTATACTCAGCAAAAAGCATCGAGCTGGCAAAAGTATTACAGTTTGTGAAATATTGGTAAAAGGTTCTTTGGTGATTTTTCTTGATAAAAATAATGTAATTTCATCCTCAAAGTGTGATGCTTCTTGTTTCCCTATAGATAAATAATGCAAGAGTTTAAAAATTGGATTGAGCAATTTCAAATTTGATTAAACCAAATTCACCGCAGTATTGCAGGTGCAACATATGCATGGTAATCAGCGACCAAGCTCCAGCCACCACGCTTCAACACTGTTTTAATTGATAATAACTTAATTGGTTGAACGTTGGAGGGAATTGTCTAATATTAGCAAATCCAGTAACTTGATGAGGCACAAGTCTAAGGAGAGTATAATTTAGGCTTAACCGGTAATGCCCTCTTAAGTTTGAAGGTGTGAATTTGATAGGAAATTGTACGAGGTCGCAATGATAAATTTTATCTAGGTAATGGGTTTCTGAATGAATATCACATAACTATATGATTCAAAATTGGCGATAGATGAACACCTTTATGATGCATGGAAAATCAATAGTGATTGATCAAGTTCCACTGACAATCCTTGAAAAATTGTAATTTCAGTGTTGCTCCAATGGGTACAGTTGCTATCAAACTTGATCAATGTCTACTGATCCTGAAATTGGCGAAAGCATGGTATCCCGCCATGATGCTAAAACACAAAAGATATGATCAATTGCTGCACGAAATTAGAATCAAACCACGCATGTCGTCGCCGCGAGCCAAAAGTAAAACTTCAACTGGCTCACGCATGACGTCTCCGCGTGACTTTGATTATCTATGTTTGAGATGGGTCACGTGATGACTTTTGAGGGGGATGTGGAAAAGTTTATCTTGTTTGTTTTGGTATCATGGTTACCAAGTCTCCTAGGTAACCTATGAATTTCGAGGTTCGGACACGCAATGACGCAATACCTCCTCGAAAACATGATACGACCTTGGGGAACACTATGATCATTTACAGAATAGCTGACTTTGACAAATTGTCATTTCAAAACTTCGAAAAATGTGGCTAGTTTGCTAGTTTATTTTTTCACGCTAGAGTATTTCCAAAGATACACCAGTTAGAAAAAACTGTCTTGTATAAAATCTTGACACTCAAACACACAAGAAACACTTTTCAATGAATGAACAATAGATTAATCTATAAAATCTGGATGAAGGTCAAGTCAAGATTCCCATAAGTTTCTTCTTGGATATTTTTTTCCTCCTTTTTTTGAATATTTTCATCAGTTTCCTATTTTTTATGGTCCATATGTTGATAACTTTATGGTGTATTGGTGGAATAAAAGCAAATAGCTTACAGCTGGATGAAAGTTCCCCACATCGCTTATAGTACATGGAAAACTCTGTATAAAGGCGTACTCTCGAGTAACAGATTTGATCTACCTGCCTCCAGTGAAGAGCATGAACTACTCGCTCGTTATTCACTGTATGTGTGAACTTTTGATTGGTCTATGCATGTTTGAAAAACGTTTTCTAGTAAGTAGGTAGCACAGATTTTCCGTCGGAGGATGACCTGCTGGACATCTTGCATTCACTAAATCTTCTTTTCAACTGCCAGGTAATCAGCCCTTTTATACAACCAACGGAAAAATTGGCAGCGCAAAAATCCGGCATTGGATAATCTTTGTGTGTGTTGCCTTTAACGTTCAAAAAACATCCAAACTGTAAGACATTTTTGGATTGCTTTGACAAGAGCATAAACAAACATGTTTGTTTGCGTTGTCAGGTCTACACGGATAAGGAAATAGGATTTTTGAAGGATGAATCGATAAAAGGCCTACATCGGGGCCTACATAGGTGACGTCACATTGGAATATTTCGTGAGCACTTGGTCCTTATTATATAGGAGTTTTTGAATGACGTCAGCGAAACCTGTGCGTGATCATATCTTGTTTGATATAGTATTATGGTAACTCGCTATGATTTTTCGCAATGTATTAATTCCATTATTATAACTTATCATCGGAAAATAGCTAACTCGTTTATGCTGATAAATTCCAAATTAAATAGCATTCTCCGCATTTATTTTCAAAATGATGTCTAGTTTCCGTTCAATGTCCCATATTGATAAGGTTGAATATTCATGCTTTAGGGTCGTCTCAGAAAACACTAGGGATAGAGCGAATACTTGGGAGAATGGAGAATGGCAAAATTTCAATTAGTGTGTTACGTGATTCCTACTCATAATCGCAATGTGAAGATAATATGATTGTTAAAAACTGATAGTTGTTTTCTCTAAAATTCAGCGAACCGCAAAACTCAATCGGTAACTGATTATTCAAAGACTGTCCTGGGGGTGACAACTAAAATATACCTATTGACGAAAATATAAGTGGAAAACGACATTAAATATTGAAAACCATTCATCTCCGCTCTTGTGAGTGCAGCCAGACGCATCGAATGGAAAGTGTGATGCTATTTTCGATATTCACTCCAATTTCGACATTCAAAGAAGGTTATCAAGATTATTCTTCACGTGAGAGAATCCATTGAAGGCTGTGGCAAAATATTGAATCTTGAACAAAAGTATGTTCGAGCTAAAGACAAGATATTTAATTTTGAAAAACTCGAGGTGAATACCTTTTCCCCCTCTCCCGATTGATTGATAGTGTGCTGGCAAGATTGACAATTCCAATTCAATTCAAATATTCAAATTCATATAAAATTGACCGTCAATTGCATTGATACTCCAGTAAGCAAAGGTTTTTTCTGGGACGTTTTTGTCTCACTAGTTCTATATGTTTTTTGGTCTGCTATTTCATGACGGCCTGGTAGGTCCTGGTTACATCTGAAGAATTCGCAAACATGAGTGAGGTCCATATACCCTCATGGTTAGAAAAATAGCATATGCCCAAAGTTTGATGGACTTTGTTCCTGCATAAGTGATCAAGGGAGTAATAATCGATTTTAGGACTAAAATCTATTTCTTAGTTCACGTGTCCTGGGGATTTTTTTCGAAAATTTGTTAAAAGTCTTTTTGTCACGTTTGAAAAATGGGTTGGAAATCAAAATTATTTTGTCTAACTTTTGAACAAAATGGCCAGCACCATTCAAAAGGGGGACTAGATATACAGTGCGGCTCTAAAAGGCCCCCCCCCCTTTTTTTTCTAATGTGTGCACAAACAATTTTGAAACTTGGCATACTTCAATTGCTGTCGAAATACTACTTTTTGATGTTACTGACGTACTTTCAGTATTCAAGATGACGGCTGGGTGCCATTTTGAAATATTTTTTTAAATGGAAAGGGGGGTCGTGTGACGTCTCATTTTGAAGATCCTGACCAGTACTTTATAACCCTTGAATATTGAGTCGATATCTTTAAGTACCACAAAATGGCGGTACATTTAATCACTACATTGATACATACAGTTTTAAAAAAAAATTGTCAAATTCAATTTAAAAGATGCTGGAAATATTCTTGACATAAAGTTTGGGTTAAGAATAAATGACAAACATTTCAAAAGAGCATCTTTTGAGTTGAACTTGACGAATATTTTCAAAAAGTGTATGTATCAATGTAGTTACCGCCATTGTGTAGTACTTGGAGAACATCGACTCAATATTCTAGGGTTATAAAGTACTCATCAGGATCTTTAAAATGAGGTGTCCCACGACCCAGTAGCCGGATTCCGTGTACTGTGGAAATCAACATGTTGAATACCACAGTTGATTTCAACATGTGGAAGCAAGGCGTGACAAAAACGTTATTCCGTGCACGTACTGCACGTCTTGATATCAGTTCGGCAATGTTCGTGTTTTGTCAAGACGTGTTTCAAAATCTTAGTGACTTTTTCATTTTTCCCTAAACATTTTTGACATTTCGTAGGGACTTTCAATTTTATTCTCTGGTGTTGGTGTATGTTGACATGATAGTGGTATTCTTTTGTATTGAATCTGACTGACCGAAGTTATTCGACGGGGTAATTCTGGGGTACCTGCAAAACTCACAATAATTTCCGTCTAGTTTTAGGAAAATAGCAGTAGCTTGAAATTTTTCGATTATTTGGAAAAACCTGTGGGAAAAACTCATAATACGTTAAAAATCGCGAAAAAAACTAACTTTTTGATGTTGGATACCAAATTCAGTTCAAAGAGATTTCTTTGGGAGAATATGTGAGTCTTTCTGTGTATTTCTACTTTGAAAAAAAAATAGTTTTGCAGCCAACAAATTTGGATAATATTATTTTGGTCGCGAAATAAGTACACGTGGGCACATGGACGTGAAGAAATAGAAAATCAATACCTTATTTAAAATACGTGGTTATATAAATATAGGTACGTTTTGAGTCTCACACAACTCATGTTCATTACCTTCGCGGCATTTGGAATTGGAATCTTCATTATTGTTTAAAGAACAATAGGTAGTATATAATATTAATAGATTATCGGGATGCTTTTAATAAACTGTTTTCAGCGGATATTCTTGTGAAACCAACCTTTCAGACTGAAATGAATCAGAACAATCAAAAGTAAGTCCCTGATTCCGCTAATTATATTTTTTTTTATTCTAATGAATAGGTATGTGAGTCATCCATCGAAATATACGTTTCAATAACATATTTTATAACGGGGAAATGTGAGTTCCAATTTAAAAGAACTGCCGACACATACCTACCTAAGCATTTACCAAGCGATTTACCTGCCGATGTTGTGAGTTTTGCCGCAAATTACTGATTTTGGGTTGGCATTTCAATGATATTTTGTTGATTTAGTCCTTATTTTGTATCACTCTTTGTAAAATTCAAGTCAAGTTATAACATATCGTATTTTTGACAAAACGTGGATATGAGATCTGTGAGCCACATGTTTATATTAAACCGATCCGTTCAAGTTGATGTTCTTTAGATTTTTTTCTGCTCATGATGCATTACTATAATTCTATCTTGCTTTTCTAAGGCTCCATTGAATCTACTTTGTAATAAGAGATGATTGCTTCCTGGCAACTCCGAAAAACACCTCCACAATGAAACTGAAACTCACAAAACGTAAACATACCACCACAATACAATACAAATAATGACAAATTTTGACAAATAATGACAAATTGACAAATTCAGCTGATAGAAGTCGTGTGGAAAAAACGAAACAACACGTCCTTACGTATTGAGTTAAGACAAGGGGACAAGTATGTCTAGTCGTGTTGACAGCAGTGCACAGAATACAATATAAGCAGAGCGACGTGTTGCTATGGAATTCCACAGTACACGGAATACGGGTCCAGCTTTCCAATTTAAAAAAATGTTTCAAAATGGTGCCCAGCCGCCATCTTGAATACCAAAAGTACGTCAGTAACATCAAAAAGTAGTATTTTGACAGCAATCAAAGTATGCCAAGTTTCAACATTTTTGGTGCACACATTAAAAAAAAAGGGGAGGGGGACCTTTTAGAGCCGCACTGTATGTACTTCCTGAACATCTCACAATAATTGAACTAAGGATAGCCCACCTATCAAATTACACAAAAAAAGTCTTCTTTTTAATCCTTTTCTTAAACGTAACGAGAGGGCTGTGAACAATTTTTTTCCAAAAATCCCCAGGACACGTGAGCTGACAAATGGATTGAAGTTATCAAATGAACCATTACTTCCTCAAAGTCAAAGTCTCGTCAAACTTCAGGCATGTGCTATTTTTCTGACAATAGGTGTATATGGACCTCACTCACGTTTGCCAATTCCTTAGATGTAACCAGGACATACTAGGCAGTCATGAAATGATTGATTTTGGAGGTGTATAGAGCGCAAACTTGAAATAATGTCTTCAACTTTTTTACGGAAAGTCAAGAGATGCCATTTTTCTTCCCAATTTATCGATGTCACGGAATGCCTAGACTTCAAAGTAGTTATACGTGTTTGTTGGGAATTGTGTGTAATTTGGTGTTGTATAGTTATAAGCAAAAAACGATTAGTTTTCAAGTTATACTTGAAAAACTGAAAAAACTGCCAAAATCTTGAGGTTCTTCGCAATTATCGTTGTGAACCGATGCCTGGGAAGGTAGCAAACCTTAAATTTGGATTCAGCAGAACAAAAAAACATAAAGAACCAGTAGAAAAAAAACTTCTACACTTTGTCCTGGAAACGTCACCTTGGATTGCTGGACAATGACAATCAAATTGACAAATGGTTCCCAGTCCCATGCTAGAGTTTACAATGAGAAGCGAGAAAAACCTGTTTGCCCCATTGTTTCAATGGAAAAGCATTTATTTGGTCTTGAAATTATTCGACAGCGTCCTATCTTTCTGATGACGATACTCTGACGTGACGTTTAGTTGTAGTCTGGGCCTAGAATACAAAATAGTGAGACGTTCCCAAATTTGATTCTTCGTAAAAATTGCCAGATATATTTTTTCATACTATACAATGAATACAATTGATTGAAACTAACATCTACAAAATAAAATTGAACAGTAATAATAATAATGATAATACTTGACAAAAAAGAAAAAATCGAAATACTAATAATTATAATGACAAACAATGTCGATATACGAAGGCATTGCAGCACATCACCGAGCGTGAGAGATACAGAAAGAAATTCACTGCTCACGATAAAGTCATGCAGGAATCCAGAAACTCCTGCACGCCCAAGTAGGCATGATCAGTCAGAACCTCCCTGGGCTTATTGGAAAATTTAGTTCCAGGCATTAAACGTATGCTTCCAGCCAGAGCATTGAAAAGTTTGAGGTCAAAATAATTGCAAGACATTCCTGTTTTCTCCAACCTGAATTTATTGAGTCTAATTTGATTACCCTGTCTAGTTGGATGATGATGGCAGTCTGAGGTTAGGCTATATCCGGCAAAATGTCATCTACAATATACCAGACATTCATATATTATGTATCGACAAGGCAAAGTCATGACTCTTTATTTAATAAATGCTAGTCTTACATCGGCGGTGTAGTCCAAACCGGCAATAACTCTCATTGTCCTTCGTTGCAAAGCGAATATTCTGGATAAGAGAGGTGAATGTTCCCAAGCCAAAAGGCCATGACAAGCTACAGACTGGAAAACACCATGATAGGCTTGCACTAAGCATGACTGCGGTAGAGCTCTTTTCAGATTTTTCAAGAAAAATATTGCTTTTGATGAACGTCCAGCAACAAATTCGACATGTTTGTCAAACTTCAACGTGGGATCCAAGTACCTCATAGCCTCAAAGCAGTTGGGTTCATCCCCTCAATGTTTCTCAGGTCAAAATTCATACACTCAGTCTTCGATTTATTCAATGCTAGTTTATTCGTCCTGGACCAATCCTTCACAACGGTCATACAGTCTCTCACTTGCTCCTGAAGGATTTTCTCATTGGAGTTTTTGAATGTGATAGTCGTATCATCGGCAAATAATACTACTTTGGATTGAGGTAAAGGGAGATGTATGTCGGTGATGTAAATTAAAAAAAGTGAAGGACCCAATATTGATCACTGAGGAACTCCATAAGCCAAACCAGCCTCATCGGAGGTGATGTTCTTGAATGTAGTAACTTGTCTTCGATTACTCAAGTAGCTATATAGCAATTGAACACCATTCGTGTCAATCCCATACGCTTTCAACTTTTCTACTAGAATCTCATGTGAGACACAGTCGAAGGCCTTTGAAAGATCACAGCATGTAGTATTCACATACTGTCCATCCTCAAATGCCTCCGCCATAAAGTGCAGAAGCTCGAGAATTCCAAGAGTTGTAGATCTATGGCTTCCCAAACCAAACTGGCAAGGTGAGAAGAGATGGTTTGACTCAAAGTAGCCATAAAGAGGATTTTTCAGAGCAGTCTCAAGTACCTTCGAGATGATAGGTACCAATGAAACTGGTCGATAATTCCCAAGGTCATTTTTGTCACCTTTTTTGAAAATGGGTACAACCCTCAAACTTTATAGCGAGGAAGGAAAAACACCAGAATGTATACACATATTCAGTAGCTTTGTGCAGGAAATTATCATAGACTCTTTGAGCGACTCAAGTTTCCACATTCATGCCGTATACATCCCTGTTGGTTTCATCATTTAATGAGTTGATAATATCCCGAGCCTGGTTATAACTCACTTCAGAAAACCCAAAAGACCCAGACTGGTGTTTCATAAAAAGATTTTCCGCTGAAGTGTGGTCCAAGTGATCAGGTATCTGTTATATAGTACTGTCAATTCATGTGTGGATTATTCGAACTCATCTTTAAAAAGCTGACGAAGCCTATGACAAATTCCTACCACATACTCCCACCCAATTTTTTTGGAAGGAAAGGTTGTGTCTCTTCTAATTTTTATTTTCTCTTGGCCCATTGTAGAATGGAATACGCAAACCCAGTATTCCAAATCCAACCAACATTACCTCGTTGAGTTTATGGGTTCTGAATCACTAGTCCTCCTTGCGAGCTTTATTAACGGGTCGGCGAGCGAAAGGGAGATCGCACCTCTTCGTATGCAGGCAAGGCCACACGTCTTCGTTTTTCTGCTTATGATTCACGATTTCGATGATTCTCCACGCGCTATCGGCCAGTCATTGACGGTTGTCAATGTTGTCATCACGCACGGCATTGTTTTTCTTTTTCATAGTAGTTTTATCAAATTAAATTGAGTGTGTGTTTTGAAAAAACTAGTTTTTACTTTTTAATAACTTGATTTTGGAGCAAAAAGTGTAGATGAACATTAATGGACGTCTGACGCCAGTGTTAAATATAGTTCGAAAACAGAAACGGAGTAGAAATATACCGATTCTTTAGCGGAGACTCGACAAAAATGTTTACAGAAATCCGTTGCGGATGTTATGACAGTAATACTTTGTCTTGTTTTGTGTGTTTAATATTTGTAGGCGATGAAAATTGGACAAAGCAATCTGGTGAATGTGAATATTTCTTATATATCAATATATTCATAGTAAAACTGTTAAGAAAAATTGGTTGATTGTTTAAAGAATCATAGACATGTTGAGATTATGTTAGATAAGATAATCTGGAATGTATGTTTGAAGCTTGATTTGAAGTCCCCAAATAATATATTTTGCAAGAAATTAAACAAATTTCATGTCTCGCAGTGATGTAATGCACTACACTTGAACCAAACTAACGAGCCGACACTGCAATCAAATAAACATTTCAAAAGGATACTTCGAGAATACTCTTAACCATTTTATTATTAAGGGTCCTACTCCATGACTTTGCCTTTCACTGATAGCCAATTAGATCAGTCATATCTCGACCAGCTGAGTTAGCCACAGCTTAATGCAGATATAACACCAAAATGCGAAACCAATTAGCAGTACATAGAACTTAATAGGGCAGTAGTTAGAGCTCTTGTTTGCGGACTTCTACTGATGTATGGGTCTTGCTAAAATTTGAGAATGCGGCTTAGTTCACTTAGTTCCACCAACTGTAAGGATTAGAGGCTGTTGTTGAACTTTACTATCATAAACAAAGAGTTACATCACGGAAGGTCAGCTAACTGGATGTAGTTTTCTCAACTGAAAACAGAACAATGGCAATAACTTAGTTGTGTATTGAAATAGGGTAGGAAGTTCCAAAGTTCCCTGCGCTCCGGTTCTTAGTAATTCTAATAATCACCAGCGGCGTGATGGATGATATTAATAGTGTGGTAAAGAACTCTGTTGGTCGGTGTTGGTGGATGAAGTAGTATTTACGAAGTTTAATTTGGTGGAAAATAGCTAGGGCAACGTGATTATGATTACATATCCAAATCGTCAACTTTTATTAGAGGTAAGTACGTTGGAATAATTTTGATACAATTTGTATTTGGATTTCACCTATTTTACCATTGATGAACTTGATGATGTGCTCTTGACAATATACTTTTTTATTAGAACAACTACGTGATTGCATCTGAAAAACGTGTGTATTTTTCAATATTCATCAAATTCATGTCTAAAATACCATCAATAGTTCCTACAAGTTTGAAGTTTCATAGTAGTTGACAGTCACATACTTCAACTCTTCTCTATAGCCGGATGTATCCTCCGATGTTGATAAATTTCAATATGTAGCCTGCAAAGTTTTACGAGGGTTCTTAGAGCTATTGCATAATGTGAAAGTTGGGCGATACATGGAGAAGCGGAAAACTATCTGTACAGAATTTGTGTTTCTTTATCTGTTCTGATATGAATAAAATGATTCAAAATTGCATTGCCAAATCCCGGATATCCTCTTTTCGTTCTCGGTTATCCACCGTTTGAATGTTTTCTGTTTTCGAGTGTCTCAAAATGATGTTCCTTGAGATGAATTGATATTTATACCGTTGACAAGCTACAAGCAATGATGTCATCTGATAAGTTCATGGACTTCACGTTGTTTTTTCACTTTCCAAATGTTTCAGCTGATATAAGTATGTCAACTGTATTATCGGCACTTCAAGTAATTGTGGGTAGTCTTTTTTGTTGCACCTATGAATTTTATTCTGATCACTTTAACGATCAAGAAAGTTGTGCAAAAACTCAATAGTCAAAGGTTGAGTCTAGATCTGTTATTAAACTCATACATATCAGATAAAATGATGACATCCCAACTAGCAAAATGGAATTCTAAATGGATTGATTCATTGTAAAAAAAAATTGTTGTATAAAATGATTTTGTAGTGGTTCTTGGAATACATCGTATAACGCATAATACGATAATTTTTTTCAAAATGATATAATTCTGTATAAGCGCGTTTATACAATAACAATAGAAATATTTTATAAGACCTGTACACCTATTGTATGATGGTTTTATAATATACAATGTTTGTGTATATTGCCTCATTTGGCAACATTATAAAATAGTTACATAAGTTTGTCCTATTAGCACTGTATAATGTTGTATTTAAAATATCTTGATGCGTTGAATTGAGCTCCTTTATGAATCAATTTTATACGTGGACTTAAGCTACTATTAGACTTTTTCTTTTATAAAGGCCTTACAGGATGAACTTGTGTATGGCAAAATAAATCGGTTCTGAGATTTGCGTTATGAGACTGTGAAGGTTACCTCACTTTTGTGGTAAAATATTTGAGTTTGTTGTTTTTTTGTTCGAGTGTATCAAATATGAATACTCAGTGGAAAAAAGTTGATTAACGTAGTGGAAATATTAAAAGAGCTTGTAAAAAAATATCAACAAATTCTTGCAATTAATCCCGAGATTGCGTGTTACAATTTTGGAAGTAAACCTGATACGCCAGGGCTTGAGGACAAATTGATTTCCCCAATCACACAACACAATGCAGATACCAATAATATGGATATTGAAAATAATGAGTCTGTGGACACTCATGAAACGGTAAATGTTATTACTATGGTGCCCAGAATCAATCCGACGTACAAGCACCCCACACGATATGAGTCTGAATCTGAATCAGTCAGTGAAACTAGAAACTATAGTGAAGAACTTTTCCGACGAGAGATCATAATAAATATTGTATAATGTCGAATGCCGCCAGTCGAGTATGAATATGAAGCCGTTAAACGAGCGATTGGATGCAATGGGCGCATTCATATACTTATAAATAAAGGCTCGACATCTTCTTTCTTGTCAAATATAGCTGTATAGTGCCTAGGTATACTTCCCTATGAAATAGATCTATCGTATACCGTTTCATTTTACAATGAAACGTTATTTAACGCATTCGTTTGGAATAAAATTGTTGTATTAAGAATCGCCATCTTTAAATAAAGAGTTTTTGTACCCCTATTGCCTCCATTTTTGCACTAAGTTGAAAACATAGTTGTGAAATTGTAACATGTGACTTAAATTATTATTTGGAGCATTATTATTCAGAGGGATCGTCTGTGTAGTTAGTGAAGCAATATCAAAATCAATAGAAAAAGAGGATTTTTAGATTAGACAATTTTTATTTCAATTTTCAAGTAAAACTTGATCAAAATTGAAGCGCTTCACATGTTTGCCAAACACATACCTATAATCTATCAGTAAAATTTGCAGCGAACCAACATTTCTACCATCAAAACCTTTCATGACTATAAAATAAGGAGTATCAGTATCTCTACTGATACCATTTTCACCATCAAATAGTAAGACTCCATTTTTATAAAGGCTTGATCTATTTGGTGACTTGCTTAAAACAATTATTGGTTCTCATGTTCTTCACTAAATAACAAAATATTTCGGTAACGTGCTAAATGATAAAATGCTCCCATTGCGCGCCCAATAGCAGCATTATATGAAAAACATAATAATATAGTGCATTTTACAACCATGAGACACACTATAAAACCATTTCATAGTAACTCTATGAAGCCATATGAAACATAGCAGTTTTATACACTTTTCAGAGAACCGTTATATGACCAAACAGTTTTATAAAAATGGGCCCTTTTTGGTTGTATAAGGCTGATTTAATTGTTTTTTAATGAGTTATAAGAATTTTAGTTTCCTATAAAATATATCTCATAGTTGTTTATACAAACTTTATAGAACTTTCTTTGCTAGTTGGGATGCCTCTTTTCGAAATCTGACTAAACAACTACACTAGAGGGTACTCTATAACAACAGTATCACGTTATTCCAGCAATATATACAGTAGCTTTTTTTTAATTTATTGTCCATATTAATCTCACATTTCCTTTCCACAATAATTGCTTTTGTGATCAAATTATTATAAAGGGTGTTTCAATAATATTGTGAAAAAACGCGCAATGAGTTTTCTCGTCTCAAAATGAGAACAAAACTTCCGTTAAATCCGGAAATGCCTTGTTACAGAGCTACAGGATGTTAAAATTTTATTTTCATTTCTATTTTTTCTAATAAATGATATTCAAACCAAAGTAGATCTTTTGCTAAAAATTGGAATTTAGGGTTTTTTTTTCATGCGAAATTCGAATTTGATGTTTGCATGACTCTAACTTGTAGAGGGAGCTAAACTTATTTTTCAGGATATGAACAGACATAACTTTTTTGAGCGTCCCTGTATTGAATTTTTAACAGACATTTTTTCATTACTTGAACGCAGAAAATGTTTATTTGTTGAAAGTCGCTAAGTGTAACCATTCTCGATATATTTGGATTTGAAAAAATGAATACATGCGATAATGAAATTATGGCCAAGCATAGTGCTTTATCGATAGTGTAAAAAACAGGATGAGCTTGTCGGCTTAAAAATACGAAGAAAACTTCATATGAACATATACAGGGTGTCCCAGCAAGGGTGGCCACCGGCCATATCTCAGAAACTACTGGACCTAAAAGTTCAGAAAAAAAAAAATATCACTAAAGTGGCCACGAGAAAATGCTGGGAAATATTTATAACTTCGAAATTTTTCCGCTAGGGGGCGCAATCAAAGCTTAAATATTAAAATTCGAAATTTCCCCGGAAATTCTCAGATTGAGGTATATCTTTATCAACATGGTTAGAAAACCTAGACAATTTCACGTCTTTTTGGTACAGAGCTCATTGGCGTACCGATCTTCGTGTGAGTAGGGGAAGGTAGTGAAAGTGTAATTGTTCAAGTGGCTGTAACTTATAAACGACTTGTCCGATTTTGTTGCGTATAGGCTTGTTTGGAAGATAAATGTGAGTACTTTCGTATATCGTATCCAGTGATGCGTGATTGTCTCCAGAAAAGTTGCTAGAAGGGGAAGCATTTTCTCGTGGCCACTTTAGTGAATTTTTTTTTTCCTGAACTTTTAGGTCCAGTAGTTTCTGAGATATGGCCGGTGGCCACCCTCGCTGGGACACCCTGTATGTGTCCGGAAATGCTTCGTTACAGAGGCACAGGATGTTAAAGTTTTGTTTTCAGTTTTTTAATTTGTTTTTGTTTGAATAATACTTGAACAAGACTTGTTATTAACATTAGACTCAAGTCGACTTTGATATCTTTTACTGAAAGTATGAAGAAATTATAGTTATGTTATAACTTGCAGCAGGTTACCTTCGCCATAATAACGAAATCCCATGAATTAATTATTTCACATCCAAATATCTCGAAAATGATTGCACGTAGCAACTTCTACTAGGTATATATTTTCTTCGTTAAAATGATAGAGGAATCTGTTTTTTTACTCAAAAAAATTAAACGGGTTCGTCCAAAACAGTTATGGCTGTTCACAACAGTTAAAATACGTGTAGGTAGGTAGCGCTCTCCACAAGTTAAAGTCATACTAACGTCAAATTAGAATTTCGCATGATAAAAAACCTCTAATCATCAATCTTCATCAAAAGATCGACATTGGTTAAAATCAAGGTTCAAATATTATTTAGAAAAGACAAAAATGAGAATAAAATCTCAACACCCTGTAGCTCTGTAACAAAGCAACTCCGGATACATGTCTATGGAAAGTCTTGTTCAAATTTTTTCGCAATAATTATGATACACCCTGTAGGTATATTATTATGCTCATTCACCTGTGGGAGCCATTGGCCTGTACACAGAAATTGACATATCTAACAAACTAGCTTATAACTAACAACTTCATGGGTTTTTCCAAGCTTTTTTAATAAAAATATTGTTTTTCTCCAGAACGGTCCATTTTATCGACAATGAACAAGTACCTTTTTTTAGTCCAAAGGTTGAAGCTATCCAAATTTATTTTTTTCAATATTGGGCGTGAAAATGTAAGCAATAAAATGTACAACCTAGTCCGCCTCTGGTAAACTAAGGGGTAAATGTCTTTGAGGACACTATTTTAGTGGTATTAGTAGTGTCCATCATATTAAAATTTTATCAAATTACATTGAGTACTTTGGGAGGGAGAGCCGGAGGGCGTCTAAAGAGAAAAAAAATAGAAAATTATCACTTCATTTTTTCATGATCTACCTGTATCCGAGAGATTTTTCACATTATTCCGGATACCCTGTATGATATTTAAATCCTACGATTTCCCAAAATAGTGTAGATAACGTTCATAACAAAGAAAGTTGACACAATATGGCAATCTCAACGTCCTGGCTTCATGGGTTTATTGGTTGTCTTGACACCGGTTTGTTAGGTCATGAAAACAATAACTACTCACTTTGTGGAAAGAACGGCTTTTTTGCAGTTTTAACAATTTTTACACCTATCGGGTCACTACAAATACAAAAAACGTTCCATATGGTGGAATATCCAAACACACAACGACCAACCTCGTCAGAACAAAGCATATTTGTTGACGTTTTCACTATGGCGGAGCGGCGTTGTCGGACTGTAATATTCCAGGGTGATTTTAGTCACACTTTCTTCAAAAATATGTTTTTCAAGTTCAAAGTAATATCAAACAGTTTCAAATGATAGATAATGACGATTCTCACTGTTCAGCCTTGTTTTTCAATACAGTTGAGGCTGCTTGCAACATTCGCCGTTGTTCAATACAAAAGAAATACGTGATTTGTGAACAAAGGCTTCTTCAAATTCTGACAATATTTTCCCTCGACTACAATAGCCCAAGAGACGGAACAAAGTTTACAGGATGAATTCACTGGTTTATCGGTCAAAGATAAATTCAGAAAACCTATTCACTCTGCAACAAAATCATTTTTATGGCAGAGCAGACCCTTTATTTCACTTTATTCCTAATCCTGCGATATTTTTATGTCGCGTAGCCTGAAACGTGCTTTATTATTCCTAACTCTTGCGGCGTTGCTAAGTTTCAGAACGATAATGGGACAGATGCGAACATTTTTCCTTTCATGGGCTTGGAAACTATAGTGAAACAGTATTGACGAAGTTTATTTTATAGTTTATACATAAATTGAAGTTTGAAATCTAAAAAACCATTGATTTTCAAAATATTTTTTTCAAATTTCCATGCACATTATTGATTTTTCAGTAAGATAAAGTTTCGAATAGACTATACTACAAACCCACCATTTTTCTGATGCTGTATAAGATAAAGCCAATTATCGTCCATTGAATGAAATTATTTTTTTATAGTTTTTTCCAATTCAATCTCAGCTTCGATTTTTTGAACAAGCTCAAGCGTTTATTCATATCAAAATAAAATGATAATCATTTCCAGGGTTGAATGAAGTTTTTGATATAAAGACTTGAATATTTCACAGACATGAAAACTTGATTTATAGGCCATAATATACAAAGCCTAGAATCTTGAAAAGACTTCAAAAGTACAATAATATACATCGTATTTGACTTTTGTTACACAATTAAATGTTGAAAGTGTCTGTACGAGCAGTTTTTCATAAGGAGATCGTAAAGCCTTGTACAGGTTGATCACTTCCAGCATAATGTGCAGGAATCAATTTTCTTTAGATCTAGAGATTTCCCAAATACAACTTTCACTATAAAATCTCCGATGATGATAAAGTATTGGACAAGATTCAATAATACTTGATAGTCAAAGATTATTGTATTTAATTTGTGAATTGTGTGAAATGGTGATACATTCAAATATCGAAAAGGCTCTATTCGAAATTATTATTCTTTTACTGACCCGATTTAGCTTATTTTACAAAAAAATGTATTTCCGAAATAACGGGTATCACTCGCTCGCTTGAGTTTTTTTTCTGTTATGTAATCAATTGTGACGCCTACCACCGTGAGTGACGGAAGAAGAAATATTCAATTATCTTCAATGATTGGTATGGTTCTGTAACAAATAATTCCGGATCATTCAAGTATAGTCACTTATGTAAGTATTCAGGTCGAGTCAACAAGTCGCAAACTTTTTTATTTCATACATATTATACACCCTGTATATTTTTTTGGCCAGTGAGAAATCCTGGCCTCATGCTCCGACTTTTTTTAATTGGGGCTCTAGAAAAGAAAAGTCTTGGACACTACACCAGATCCTGACCTTACCTTGCCTTGTTGTGATTATTTTTGAAATTTATAACAGGAAATCGTTCAAATTTGTTTTAATCGTTGCGTCATTTTGACAGGTGAATTCTTCTTGCAAAAATCTATCGATATCCGTGAAAATATACAGGGTGTGATGAGAATCTTTGCGTTCTTATTGATTCACCCTGTATTCTTATATAAGTGATTTTATACCTGGGTGATCCTGAGAATACCAAATTTGGTTAAAAAATATTCCGCCGTTCTCAAGATATCTATCCATAATTATCCACACCCTGTTTTTGCATGAAATTTTAATTTGAACACTTCAGAAAGTTCCTTCAAAATATATTTGTAGGAATATATTATGTACAGAGTGAATCACTATATATTGACCCCCCTTCCAATCTAACTCATTCTATACAAGGTGTACAAAAAAAAATTGAAGAAAAGAATTGTATGGTTTTTTCTAAATATTTTTAATTTAGCAGAATCATTTATACAGGGTGTCTCAAAAGCTGTCCGCAGCACCAAATTTTGAAATTTCAAATGGAACACCCTGTATTTTATTTCATTTTTGAATTCCACGTAAAATCCAAGTCAGATATGTATGGGGTATATTTATCTTATCTTTTGTCGTTTTCGAGAAAAAAGCTGGTAAATATTGTGGAAAATCCAATATTTTGACCCCCTCTAACTCATTTTACACAAGGTGTATAAAAAATAAGTGTTTTACAAAAGCTGTTTGGTTTATACTGAACTGTTTGAATCTGGTCATATTATTTATACAGGGTGTCCCAAAAGCAACACCCAACTTTAAAATTTTGAATAAGACACCCTGTATTTTATTTTATTTTAAGATCAAACGTTAAATTCTGAGTCAAATCTATAATAAATAAACCCATCATATCTTTTGCCACTTTCTAGAAAAAGTCTGTTCAATTTTGTGAAAAATCCGAAATTATGGATTTGTTTCTTGATAACCATATTGAATGAAGATTGCTTTGAAGCTTATGTCTCCCTGATAAAAGATAAAAAAAGATTCTATTTCGATTAGAAAAAAGCTTCTTTCCATTTCCAAAAGGCCAACACTTTATTATGTATCGTAGCACCAAAAATAAGGTAGACTTCAACAACTTTTATCTCAAAAACGGCCGAAGATAAGATAGATCTATCTATTTAGATTTAACGAAGAATTTAACGTAGAATCTAAAAATGAAATAAAATACAGGATGTCCCATGTAAAATTCAAAGTTGGTTGCTGTGGTCAGCTTTTGGGATACCCCGTATAAACGATACAGCTAGAATTAAAAGATAAGTATAAACCAAACAACTTTTGCATACAACTATTTTTTGTGAACCTTGTATAAAATGTGTTGGAGGGGAGTCAAAATATAGTGAATTTTGTATCTTTCACAAAATTAAACAGTCCTTATCTCGAAAACGGTAAAAGATAATATAGATCTACCTTTTACAGATTTGACTTAGAATTCAATGTAGAATCCAAAAACAAAATAGATCACAGAGCGTCCTACTTGAAATTTCAAAGTTGAGTGCTGTGAACAGCTTCTGGGATACCCTGTATAAATGATATTGCTCAATTTAAAAAAAAATAGTATAAATCAAACAACTTTTGTATCAAACTTTTTTTTGTACACCTTGATAAAGTTGAGTAAGAGGGGGGTGTGAATCACCCTGTACCTACTACATTGTGTTTTTCAAGATACCCACCTCTTAATTCTGTTGAAAAGCATTGATTCTATGATTTGACAGGGAGAAATAATGGGGTTGATAATGTCACCATGACGACGACAATGTTATTATATACAGTGCTTTTCTTTAATGTCACCACACCTTTTATTTTTTCAACGGCTTAACTTAGAGACTTCAAATTCTAGGTGCTTAAATACAGGGTGTCCCAACGATAGAGTAAAGTAGGTTTTATCATATAGGATATGAAAAATATCAATATCAATATGCGTCACAGGTTAGGGGTGTAAATAGCGCACATTCTGAAAATATTTGGAAACATACAGGGTGCGTCACAAAAGTATGGCACGAAAAAGTAAGATTTTTTTAAATGGAACCCCCTGTATATTAATTGATATTTCAATTCTTTTTTCAATTTGGAACAAAAATTGTGATACAACTAATGTTCCTAAATTCAACCGTTATCGAGATATCGCGTTTTAAAAATGGCATTTTTGCAACTTTGACATGCTATAAAACTCAAACTATTCAAGTTAGAGCAAAATGGATTGCACATTCCTGTCTTAACTTTTCACGAGCTATTCAAGGAGATTAAATCCATTATTGTGAAAAAATGTCAAAATGTGCCAAAAAAAGTTGACAGTTGACGTTACCTTCAATCCAAATGACAGAAGAGCTCTTATAGAGTACTTTATAATCCTAGAATATTAAGTCGATATCTTCAAGTACTTCAAAATGGCGGTACATTGAATTACTACATTGATACATACATTTAAAAAAAAAAACGTCAAATTCAATTCAAAAGATTCTGGAAATATTCTTGACATAAAATTTGGGTCAGGAATGAATATGACAAAAACGTCAAAAAAGCATCTTTTGAATTGAACTTCACGAATTTTTTCAAAAAGTGTATGTATCAATGTAGTGATTAAATAATGTACCGCCATTTTGTAGTACTTGAAGATATCGATTCATTATTCCGAGGTTTCAAAGTACTCATCAGGATCTTCAAAATGAGGTTTCACATGACCCCTATTCCTATTCAAAAAAACATTCCAAGATGACGCTCAGCCGCCATCTTGAATTTTTCTTATGGCAATTTTATGTCAAGACATAGTAAACATGCTTGTATTTCATCACCTAGAATTTGAAGTCTCTAAGTTGAGCCGTTCAAAAAATAGAAGGGAGGGGAACAGCACTGTATATGTATGTATATGTTTGTTTTATATGGGGTGCCTCCGATTTAGTCGGCACTATTGTTAAACTCCTTAATATTGAAGATACGAGGTCATGTAAATGAGAAAACTACATAGTAGTATTTTTTTCGCTGATCAACGTGGTACTAACGGAAAAACAATAATTGAACACCGCCTTCTCGATCAATTTCAAGAAATGTTTTTTTTTTTAAATGGGGCACCGTGTATATTCTTATCATCATAAATCTCAATCTTTCCTAAACATGAAAGGTAATGACGATTGTTGTCTTGAAACCAAAAATAACGGAGCTATGCCTTTTTTAAATTTTTTGAAACCTTTGTCATGGAATTCAAAATTTTGACAAAGTTATACATATCGGTTGCCATACTTGCTATTTGCTATTAAATTCATTATATCGTGCTAAACGTTATTTGTTTGTTAGCTCATCTTGAAACAATCAAATCATTATACTTGTTACTTTGACGTTTATAAATTGGTCGAGGAAAATACGCAAAACTCCGTTATTTTTGTGGAAAGAGTAGCTTATCAATTATGATAAGAATATACACGGTGTCCCACTAAAAAAAAATACGACCTTTCAAATAAATCGAGAGCGCGTTTTTCAATTGTTTTTTTGTAAGCATACCATAAATCCGCAGAAAGAATACTACTAGTTCTCTCATTTAAACGACCTCGTATCATCACCAATAAAGAAAATAGCAATACTGCCAACTTAATCGAAGGGACCCTGTATAGGTATGTGATATACGGGGTGACTGAAACGGCCATATTTCAAGAACGAAAAACTTAATCAAAAATCGCTCAGAATAATTTCTATAAAATGAAGTGGAAATAAAAAACAAAAGTATTATCTCACCCTTTTCTGCAACCACTTGGACAGGTTGAGATACGCCCCTCAAATCTTGAATAAAAAGAGGGTTAGAGTAATACATCATCTTAAATCTCTTGAAAAATGTTTTCCAATGGTATCGTCGAAGACCACTATTATTCTTCTGTGTTTATTAAACGAAACAATGAATGGATGCACAATTTTGAATGCTTTGCTTTTTTACGGGATTGCAGATGATTGTCGGATGATACGGTTTTTTTTTATTTATTTTTATAGAAACTGTTTTGAGTGTATTTGATTGAGTTTTTCGTTCTTAAGTTATCTCCATCTCAAATTTGTTGATAATTGTCAACCTGTAGGTATGTAATAGCTGAACTAACAGATCCTACGCTGGAAGAAAAGATATGATATAATCAGGATTGTATGTGATCTATTAGGTGGTGTAAATAAAGAACCAGTAAATACTGAGATTTCTGGAGATGAACTTATATGTACACTAACTTGTACAAAAAATGCGTACATAGACAGTGAAATCTCTTTTTTTCAAGCAGTGTAATAATCCAGTAACCATGTCGTCTGAAAAGGGTTTTTTTTGCGTTAGATCCGGTAGTTCTGATTTTTCGCTGACTTGTTTATGATGTTGGCCAAAATGAATAATCCAAGTTTTCGACCTCGAGCGCCGAAATAAAATGTCAAATTTCAAAAAAATCCCCAAATTTCTATCTTTTATTTAGTTTTTGGCAATTTAAACTCTGGACGACTAAGTTTTCAATCATAACTCCAGAACACTTTTTGAAGAAGACCAAATTTGCTACAATTTAAGATGAGAACCGTCCTTGTAGACCCAATAGTTTTTGAGCTACAGCTTGAAAATGTTTAAATAACCGACTATCTGAACCATTTTTCTGCGCTGAGGAAACAACATTTTAACTACCTAGGAAGAGTCTGCGGCCATTTTTACTCTATCGTTTCAAGCATCTAGGGGTAAAGTTAAGCCCTGCCACTGCAGATATGTTTTAAGTGGTGAGACCGTTGAGACTCAACCAGGTCCTTCAAAGAGGGCAAAATCTACTTTCAGTTGATCCCAAACATGTATTTGATCCACTGGTTTTAATGAGATTGAAACAATTACCTATGCATAATTTTTTTTTTTTGGAATTGGCAAGGCGTGGATTTACCAAAGAAAATATGTTCAGAGGGTCGAACAGAATAATAAATGTGTATGGTATCTAGCCTGGAGACACCTTTGAGGTAGGCACCATAATAGTATAATGTTGTTGTATTATGTTAACATTGGCAACTGTGAAAAAATAACAATAAATCTTGAAAATCTGTATTTTGTAAACTATTACGTCTACAAAGACCCTTTTAGTCTACTTCAAAAAGTGTTTCATAGTTATGATCAAAAACTTAGTCCTTCTGGGTTAAAATTGCCAATAAGTGGATAAAAGGTAGAAATTTTGGAATTTTTTTGAAATTTGACAATGTTGCGTTCGGCGTTCGAGGTCGAAAACTTGGATTATTCATTTGGCCAACATCATAAACAAGTCAGCAAAAAATCAGAACTGCCAGATCTAACGCAAGGTGTGATGAATATTATGGTTACTGGACTTACTATAATATAGGCAGTCAAAATATTTACATGTCATACACACAAACTTTTCATTATTTTATCAAAAAATGAAAACGATATGTTATGGTTGTGGGCTATGAATTTATCTACTTGGTTCACAAAGAAAAATTTAGATCATTTTCATTGATATCCGGCAGCAGAACCATTTCTGGCCAAAGATTCTTGTAGTCGTCAAACCATGGAATTTGATAAATTTCGACAATATTGACCATCATTGGCGAGCTCATTCCACGCATCAAGAATATCATCTAGTAGTTTTGCCTGATTCTGAGCAGAGGCCTCCAGTTTCTCTGGTAAATAACTTTTACCTATCGTCTCTACACATTTTCCATCGGATTTAGATCTGGTTATTCAGTTATTCAGTTATATAGTTCTTTTTACCGACCAAAGGTCTTAACTGAGACGCGTAAGTATTTGAGTTTTCAAAACAGTGAATAATAATGATAATTTTCTCGGCATATTATTGGTCATTCCAGAAACCTGTCGAGTGGTGACAGCTTGTACCATAAAAATGCTTAAATTTAGAAAAACATCAAGGAAAAAGGGCTAATCCGGCTAATATAACTTTCTTTTGCTCTGATGATATTATGGTCTGAAGCTTTGAAGCTTTCACAGTAACTAACAACCACGCATGCCTTGAAATATTTGGAAGCATTCAAACTTTAATAAGCTTTTTACTGCTGTACAGTATAATAACTTGTGGTAAGCACTCAATAACTAATTATGTCCATGTTGGTTATTTTTGTAAACCCCCCTGAGGACTTGCACCACTTCTTAAACTAAAGGGGTCTATGTTGTTTACAATCGAAATTTCGTGTTCATATCTGGTCAAAATTTCTGGGCTTCCTGCTTTCAACTTCGCGGTATAATCACTCATTTCACCACGTTTCAGGAGCAGAATCTCAACAAAAGCATTTTGCACACTTCTTATTTCGGAAAATGTCTCAGAAAGTGAAGGAAAGTAGTGACAATCAGTTTATTTATGGTACAATCATCTGACTTTTAGGTTATGTCAAAATTGACAACTTGTAGCTTAAACAATACATATATTACAAAAAATACATTAGATTGTTATCAAGACATCAAGAAAAAAGTGTAAATAAGTTTCTTTAGCTCTGATAATATGATCTGCAACTTTGCAACTTCCACAGTGACTACAAAACCCGGCCTTTGAATTTTTGAAAGCATCATTCAACCTTTTATGAGCTTTTAACTGCCTATGCAGTATAATAACTTGTGGTAAGCACCAAAATAACTAAATGTTCATGTTAGTTATTTTTGGAAAGCCCTGAGGGCTTGCATCAAAGTCTGAATCACTTTAACTAAAAGGGTGTATGTTTTATACAATCAAAATTTTGTGTTTGTATCAAATCAAAATTCCTGGGCCTCTAGCTTCTAACTTCGCGAGATAATCACTTATTCCACAGCTTTTCAGGATCAGAATTTCAACAAAACCATATTGCACACTTGGTATTTTGAAAAATGTCTCTTTTAGGTTATGTTCTGAAATGGCCTCTTGCAACTGACAATACATGCCGTTTACGTGTGACCTTCATACACTGCTCAAACCAAAACAATTTTACCATTTTAATGTACGCAATTTATGTGCAATTTAGTGTACATACACTTTATAAATAACTGACAAAAATATTATTGGGGTAAAAGCATTTTTCTGAATGCATACCATTCATTTTGTAATATAAACGTCTTTCAAATCGTTAAACATGATCTTTATTCTGTATTGAAAAAATTGAATCATTATCACATGAGATATGCCTTCTTCCAGAAATTTTCAAACCATCTTAACAAAAGTACTGAAAATTAATTAACTAACCCAGACCTTCTCAAACTAACCATTACCAACCGAACCCTAAGATTGATTTGTCTCAGTGTTTTTCTACACTGTGTGTAAAAAGTCCGAGTCAGTCAATTATTTCGGAAATTGTGCACTATACCAAAAAACTTAAAATTTGTGATATATGTATAATTTGCAGGACTTGAAAAAGTATATCAAACTAGATTTCTCACAATTATGCTGGGTGTCTTGGAAATCCGAGGTAGACAAAATTCATTTTTTCAATGGAATGAGTTATTCCATCAGTTTCAGAAATTATTTTCAATCAATGGCGAGTAAAAAGTCCTGGAACTGTCAGTTATTTCAAAAATTGTGCACATTACAAAAATCTTCCGATTTAAAAGTTGTAGGACCCAAAGAAATCTATCAAACTATAACTTCTGCAGTTATACAGGGTGTCTCAAAAATTCGTGATGACGTAGGGTAGTCGTGGTCTCTTTTTGACACGCCCTGTATAATTGCAAGAGTTTTAGATTGATAGATGTTTCTCCTCAAGAAGTATAGCTTATCAATCAGCAATACATGAAGACATTTTTTACGTAGATCGTTATGAAGCATATTATAATTTTAAGATATAAATCTAGGCTAAGATACATAATGTCATACCAATAAACGACAGTCTTTTCTAATTTTTCGTATTTTCGTTCAACTCTTTACTTCGTAGATAATCATTATTTCACTAGGAAAACAATATTGCATGAAATATATTCATTCGAAACAATATGTAATGATATGGTTCGAATGAGAAAAATCAGTTTTTGTTCCGGTCTGTTCTCAATCAATTGAAAATAATGTTTCCACAAAACAAATATTGTTACAAATTAATACAAATCCATCATTACCTTGCAACGATAAATTGTATTTCTAGACAGAAGCTATTATTGGCATAATTCGAAGTATTTGAATATTCATTGGTTTACTGAAGTTTTCATGAAGTGTGAACTGATATTCTATTTTTATACTGAATACTTAGCCTAAGTGGGTGCATCCAACCTTTAAGCGCACATATACATTTTTGAGGATTCTCAAGGGTACGTGACTTTGGATCGGTGCGTGAATTGCTCGCATGATCCGTCTCTTGTCGGTTCTCCAGTGGCCTTATTTGCGTATTCGCACTTTGCTCGTCAATCCTCAACATTTTGTGTATTGTAGTAAAATGGATCTTATCTGTGGTTCATGTTATGAACCAGAAAAATTGTTTTTTTATTGGTTTTTGTGAAGCTATTTTGTTGATAACAACAACGGATAATAAGCATGCATGTATGGTAGTAGTGGTAGTTCGACCGTCGCGGTCGTACCGTTCGCTTGAGTTTGTTGTGCTCCGTTCGGATGAGTTTTGTTTGATGTGAATTTTCGCGGTCAGTCTACTCCTCAGTACGTGTGTTTGTTTAGTTTTGATTTAAAATCTGTTTTGTTGCTATGTACAAGTGTGATAATTGCCTCAAGGAATTTTCGGACAAAGACAAATATAATAAAATTTGGTGCAGTGGTGATTGTCGAAGATGTTTCTGCATGCAGTGCACGGTCGTTGATAAAGTCACCACTAAGACTCTAGTTTTGGAGAAAGTCAGACATCTACGTCTTTTGTGCCCTCTATGATTCTTCCAACTTGTGTTATCTGAATGACAAAATAACAAATCTTTCAAAAAATCAAATTTCTCAGGAGTTGTTCGACTCACTGGCAGATCGGGAAACTAAGTTATCAATGTGT